>JAWNGG020000137.1:0-681844 GCA_036937485.2 Tetragonisca angustula | reverse complement strand
ACCAATATGTTATGATAGATATATATAGAATGAACAAAATATTCAGAACTGTTCCTTCTCGAGGAATAAGCATTTTTTGTTTATATCAAATATTAAGTGCAACAGAATAAATGTAAGTTGATGAGTTTCAGCCATTATTTGGACTTTTATTTATGAAAATAGTTTAAAAGTTTGATTTATGATAATAACATTATTGATGATACGTTTAAAAACCGGATTATTGCCTTATGTGAAAAAATTGCGAATATACTAATATGTATCAAATATGTACTAAATTAATACATATTGAGTTTGAAATATAATAATTTTTGAACATTTTTTAAGAAAAGTACGAATTGTAAGAGAAGAAATGGATTTCAATGATTCGTTTGAATAAATTTTGAATATTTTTACAAAACTTCATCATGATCAAAAGATGTATCTCGGAACGAAAGAGTTTTCAAATTTATAGTTCCATTTATGTGTCTTAGTGGCTGTCGAATACGACACCAAACTTTGATCATCTATCTCCTTGAAATTACCACATTATATACATGAAGAACGAAACAAGGATGTAAAGTGTATAAAAGTATTTGCAATTAGAGTACCAGTGGAATAGTATCTTTCGATGAAGGAACATCGTAAATTTAGTTCCATTTGAAACAAAAGGTGGTGTGAGAGAACCCGAAAATATTAGGTCGAATCGGTTTTTTCAGATTCTTGTCGGAGTCCATAAAATTGCGGAATGATTTCGCAAAATGTTCGGATTTTTCGAAAGAGTCGAGATTTCCAAAATAATAAATTTCCAAAATATAAAATTGAGTTTCTTGAAAACTAGAATTTAATGAACAAAAATTTGAAACAAAATATTACATTTGGTTATCATATAATTAGTTATTACTTTTAGTTCATGTTCCATCTTTTGTAATTTTAGAATTCTTGGGAAACTCTATCGGAAATTTCTGATGAGTCGGAAGTTCCAATTGTCGAATTTTCACTTTTTGGTTCATTTTCGGGTTTTTGAATCTCTAAAAAAAAACCAAATTAGTGGCACATCCTCCCGATAACAATATCCTGACCACCATAATGTGGTTTGCCTCGAAACATATTGAATTGCATCGGCAAAATATTTTATAATAACGAATTTGAAAGATAATTGCGTGGAACAACTCACAAGCTTACACAAACAAGAAAATTGTTAATCAAAGCATGCATTGTTTACGAATAGAAAATTCTGAGATATGCTATAGAATGTCCAATTATATCAAATATCACGTTTTATTCTATGTCTGTTTCGTCTACTAATCTCAACGGTTTCCTCAGATATACTCTGAAATGGTATAATTTATCACTACCAACACAGAAATTGCTACTATTTGTTATGCAAGGAAACCATCACTCAGCAGTATTAAATTTCTATGGCATATGGGTACCTACGTTCGAAAGTTTGAGCACGGTAAGAAATATTTCCGTGAGAATCCACAATATATAGAATAAGAAAGAAATATTTTTCCAGCAATTCAAATTATCTTGGTCCTTCTTTATGCTATTGTATTCCACTCAATAGACAACGATTGTAGCACATTAGCGGACCGAAAATATGATACACCAGTTGATATGTTATTATTTGCACTAAATGACGATACTTCATAATAACAACACACGCATTTGGAATGTCTTAGAAATAATATGTAAGGAATAAAAGTATACCTGGAGTTCATTTATTACGTGAAGAACATGACTAAAGGTATCATCTTTAAATTAAGTCCCTTTACGCATTGTCAGCCGCAATCACCATCATACTTATTGCATAGTTCTTGTAATGAGGAATCTTGCTTAATATTTCTTTTTTCGTTTTCTCTGAAAAATAATTTCATAATTATAACTAGCGTTCATTCTATTCAACAATATTATGATATGATGACTTCAGAATCTGGTTTGGTCCACGATTTTTGACGAGTGACGACTGCTCAACAATGCGTGAAGACTGTTATAGCCTAAAATATTATCTTCAAATGCAATAAAGACTATACATGAGAAGTATTGTTTGTTATTGCTTTTGTTTGCAGAAATTCTAAATTTTTTAGTTATTTGTTTAGAATTCCAGGGCAATTTTACAATTGTTCACAATAGCTCATCTAACCACTACGTCAATCGAGCTGAAATCGAGTCTGAAGACTAGAAATAATTAATTTATCTATTCTTAGTTGAATAGTCGCTTTCCTCTCCTTTCATATCTCCTTTACGCCTCCACCTATAAAAAATTAGTAACATCGGATTACGAACCCCTCGATACTAAATAAATTTGGTCTGATGCATTTTCTTCTATTTCCGAAGACAAGAATTTTTTGATGTGACCTGTTTTAAGTTCCCCACCATGTATACATGTTTACTAATTTATATTTTGTATTTAATTAAAAAAATAATAATTCTGATTGTTTCAGATAAGTGATGATTTTTTTAGGAGCCAGAAAGAAATTGTATTTTGAAGGACACTTAAATCTATCGATTAGACTCAAACACAATTGCAAATGTTTATGTTGTTATAAGAAACTCATAATCACTAACGTGTATTGGAAAATTTAAAATAAAAATCTCAAGGATTGACAAACTAAATTCAAAATATTCACAATTACAGAATATTCAATAACAATTCGCAGTTAATATGTCAATTTCGTTTTAGCTCTTCCAGTGACATCATTTGGAACACATGCAGTTTAATCAATAAACGCAATTATTTCCAGAAATATTTGTTTTTGAAAAAATGCTTTTTACTAAACTTGTTTTGTTTTTTAAAAAAGGAATAATTTAATGCTATTAGCTTGTTTGTAGCTATACACATGAATTAACTTTATTCTACAAAATAAAATTATACAATTTTTCACACCTTGCATCCTAATATTCTCTATAAAAAGAAGTTATAACGTAAACGTATGTCGAAAAATTATTCGTTTGGGAGATATTTTAACTTTAATTTTGTAAAATCAATGTATGAAGGACGAGGAAGGACAAGGGAAGTATTCATACTGTTCTCGTTTTTCGAAAGATAGATTTTAATTAAATACAAAGTTAAAATATCTTAAACTAATAATTTTTCAACTTACGTGAGTCGATATCTTTTTTATATAGATGTAGCGGCCTCAAGTACAAGAGTCGAACATCGACTAGTACAAGCCACAAGTGGGCTGACGCAAACAGTAGTTAAGCAAACAGAATGCGGAACATCGCTAGGATGCCGTCCAGCCTAACGGGTAGTTATAACAAGAAGCGTCTGGGGTAAAGGGTCGCTGCCATCAGTCACTGATGAGTCTAGGCAGCGATCCTGAGAGGAAACACATCTTCACTTTCCTCACCTACCCAAATCCTTCCGTTCCGAACATCCATCTTAAAATAAATTCATTTCATTACCATCACCATTTACTCTCTTTCATAGGATATCCTAAGATGGATCAAAAAATATATCATTCTTTTCAAAATAGTGGAAATAATGATAAAATCTCTTATAAAAATCACTTGCTCATATTAAATTATAAACGATAATATATTCTTGTCCCCACAGACATTTTTATTTTAAAAAAGGGTAATTATGAACAAAAATTTAAAAATGTTAGGAACAAAATATGTTTTAAATTAAAAAAATATACTTAAATAAATATTTGCAGAACATTGGAATCATTGAGTGCATTGAGTATTAACTGACACTCAAATCGAACGAAATATCGATTAATAAATATTTAGTCAAAATCCCATTTGTATCTACATATTAACAAATTCTTGATCAATAAATTGATAAAACTAAATATCGTTTTTCTAAGAGGAATTTTATCCTTCACATATTTAAAACGGATGAAAAACCACACTTCTCATGTTTAAAAGTGCAAAAGAAAACAAATATAATGAATAAATAATGACATGTTGATATTAAAAAGGTAAACATGTTTTTTAAAACTTACACGTCAATCCCAAAAATATGAAGAAAGTCAAACATTTCTTCATGTATCGAATTTGGAAAGTCGACTAAAATCTGTCTCGAATGTATTACGCAGAATCTGTTGCATATCTGTAACAGAAAATTGAATGTAAAGTAATATAATAGAATTATGAATTGCAAGTCTCGCATGATGCGTCAAAAAGTTGCTAAAATCTCTAAATCTTCATTTGCTCTTGCATGTCGGTATTATTCATTGTTTCGTGCCTATGCCATATATGCATGTATGTTAGTACTTATGTATATTCCATATTTATGTACATATATACTCTTCATCTTTCAGGAAGACTATTTCGTCATTGTCGGCTCAAATCAACGAACTCAGGCTTCCCTTGCATAAGAATCGCTCGAGCGTCGAAATGAGATCTGCAGCTACGGTTTATATCGAGACTATATCAGCAAACAATCCTGGAGATACATCAGGCCGCTAACCGTAAGTCTCTTGACACAAATCGAAGCAACATAATCAATTAAGGTTCGAGTGTTTATACCCTAACACGTTATGAGGTATGGAGCCTTGCGGGGCTCCACGTTCTTGACCGTGGTTGAAGTGCCATTGATGGTTACGTATAATCTCCTGTTCTCGAGGTAGCTGATGATTATGGAGATGAGTAGTGTTGCAATGTTTATCTGGTGCAATTTAGTTTCGTACTTTCGCGTAAGCTGGTCCTATGGTTGGCGAGGTTCTAATTTTGATTTCGACGTTAGCGGTGGTGTGTTGTGGGACGTCCTCCACGGGGCTGCTTTTGCAATGAAGACACCGTTTCTTGATTCCTTTGCACTTGATTGTGGACCGTCTTTCCTGTGTATGCTGTAGTTTGGTATTTTGATAACGTTTTTAGAGGCAAGCCATATTTCTATGACGATGGTAATGTGAGCGGTATAATCTGAGAGGAATCTATGACGTTCAGCTGTTTTGTTTTTAACGCTGGTGGCGTTTCAGAGAATGATGTTTAAAGTTTTCTTATGACTGGTCATTTTCCAGTTCCTGAACTATTTGTATGGTCGCTTTGACCCTGTCCAGGTTGCTGGTACATTTGTTTTTTAGTATTCATGTGTCAGTGATATTATACTTTGGAAAAGGTCCAAGCCAGACGAACTGATGTCCTCTAACTTCTCAGTAAGATCTGTGGTTATGTGTTCTTTAGTTTGCGGGGGTTGAGAAGATTCTTGGGCCGCTCTTGTGTATGTGAGTCCATGTCTGGTGAGGGAGTTTGTATGTGTATGAGTATAGACAGCGAGGGTTTTTCTGGAGGTCAGGAGTGGAAATTGGTGTGGAGTAGTTGGATAGTTGTGGAAGAGATGGAATATTTGTGCGGATAGTTGGTATTTTTGTGTTGTTTGGATTTTTGCTTCTTTTTAAGCGTTTATCTTGTTGAGATAGACAGTCAGAGCTGGACATTTTAAGCAATTTGCCAAATAGTTGCCTTTGTAGTTTGCGCCAGTCGAAGGTGTATCTACTATTTTAGAGATCTAGGTTCTTATCGAGTTGACCTGCGCATTTTACGCAAACTGGTTTTCTTTTTTGTTACAATTTATGGATGTGTGACCGTGACAGCGGGAACTCTGAGTCGTGGGTTTTCGAGTCTCGTATTTCTTGCAGTAAACCTGAATGTTTTCGACATATCTGATATGATTTAGTTATGCCAATGTAGTTCATGGAGCGAATGTGATTTTTTAAATTGTGTATTTAGTATGTGATGGGAGTTTTGAACAAAATGTAGAATTTAGGCCTTGATTTTTTGGATTCTCGCATATTCTTGCTTCAGGAAATCGAATTAGCCTTTTTAGTACCACTGTAAGGTTCTGTCTGAATTTATCGTAAACGCATGATATTCAATATTGCCCTTTTGACATATGTTTTTAAAATCCATGAAATCTGTTTGTTTGGTGAACATAATTTTGAGCTTGCCGGAGTTGAGTATAGCTTGAAAATTATTATTGTATTTCACTTTCAGGACATCAAGAAACTTTATGTGGTTAATATTTCCGTGTATATAAATTGGGGGGGGGGGGAGTTGAGGGCGGTTTTGTGGGGTCTTGTGTGGCGTGGGAGTTTCTGTATCTTTTTTATTTTTTTCGATGTCATAGAGCTCTGTGTCTTGATCACTATCAAGGCAATCCACAAAGATACAGTATATCGACCTTTATATAGGTCGACTTTTTCTTTATCCTTCCCGATCACGTGATCGGGAAGGTAAGACGTTTTCTAACTATTAGCGAGGTCAGTCCCATAAAGTAATTTTAGCAGTTACTTTGTGGGCCTAGTACTGCGTTATGTCCCAAGTATGCTTTCCTTAGATAACATTTAATGGTCCTGACAATAGGACAAAGGAACGCATACAGTCTACAGCAAAAAATATTCCAGCATATTGTAGACAGTATTCTTCTGAATCAAATGCCTTAAGTTGTAATATTTTCCAATATATACTTTATGTTCTTTCAGAATAGTTTCCGTATACTTTCTACAGAATCATTAGAATAAATTTTGTTCCATTTTTCTTTACTTTAATTACTTCGCTTTAATTACTTTCAACAATTAAGGAATCAAAAATTTATAAAAGTTTTTTTATATAAAGTTCCAATTATCCAGTATTCGATTAACCGAAATATTAACCAATTAACTGACACGTGAGCACCAACTATTCTTAGACAATCCTATAGGAGAAGAGAATTAAATTAATGAATTATTAATTAATTAAAGAATAGATATATATGTATACACATAATATGTCTATACATATATTTTATACATTTAGCAAATGTATAATGCATTTCGATATTACCTATGATTGTTCTATATATTATTTTCCACGTTTCCATCATTTCAAAACTGTAAATCAATTATTCGACATATCTGATTAACGTAATATATAGCAACTTGTGAAAATATTTAAGCACTCATCATGAAAAATAATTATGTTTGTGTATGTATATTACGTATTATAAAAAATATTTAAGAATTCTATTAATGCTTCTGTAAAGTATTATTATTTATTCATATCATGGGCAGGACAAAGACCATTGCTTAAACATCCAGTTGTTCCAGTAGGGATTTACGCCATATAATTCAACGAGTAGGAATCAATCGTGAAATACTAACAAATTGTTTGAACTATAAAATTCCCCACTCGCAAATATCACATAAATCGTTGTTGTATATAATTTAAACTTATTGTCATTGTTTGTACAGATCCAGTTGGTTCTAGATTTAGTCTTCTCTCATGTATGATATACATATACTCTTTTCACTTTATTATCTGTTCTTTTCGTCCTCTTCTCCTTCTTTGCTGTCTCATCTTTTCCTTTTCCTCTCCCACCCTTTCCAATCTTACACTCCTTTCTTTTCTGACAATTTTTAACCAAACGTCAAATTTTATTCTATTCTGTAATCTAGTATTTTCTGAATTCTAATCACGTATTAATGATATCGAATTAATACAACATATAACGAATAAATACAAATTCGAAGGCGCAACTCAATGGTTACAAGTGTTATAAAATTAACGTTCTAGAGAATATTATACCGAATCATTACAGGACCGATTGCTTGATTGAATCATTGTATTGAAAACTCCATTTATTATTAACATTTCTTTTTTATTTCAAGTTTTCCATTTTCATACTTTGTTCAATATACTATATTGAAGATGTATACTTTATGTGATATTTACGACATCATTATAGTACAATACCATTTATATAGAATAATATAATTATTTTTGTTAATTGCACTTTCTTTTGTGATATATTGAAATTGCTATTTCAAGCTCTGTCCTGTTATCAGGGAACTTTTTATCTTGTTCTTGCATGTTTCAAAACCTACTTACAGAAACATTTTATCTACTTGAGGCAGTAGTGGAGCAATATATTTTGTTATTTTGGATGTGAGGCGATATTTGTTACTAGCAAGTTGCTCATACGTATGTATATCAATTTGTTTCTTCCTTCTAATAATTATAAAAAGAATTTATCATCATTATTTTCAATAATTAAAAAAAAAATGTCGAAAAGAGCACAAGATTGACTAATTGTACGTCTGTAGAAATTCTGAGACATACATTTCAAAAATAGATAGAAACGTGGTGTTATCAACGAACAGACAATATTTTCAGAACTCTATACACTTGTTAAATAAGAAACTTGGTATGTCCAACTTCACGACATCGAACCTTCAATATACCAAGTCCAGATGAACTGGATTAAATTGTTAATTGCGATAATATGTTCTGTGTTTCATATTTGGCGATGAAATATCTGACGAGCTGATGACATATTAAAGGAACATTTGTTTTCTGCTATCACAGATGTTTCCTAGTTTTCTTTTATTTTTATCAGTGATTTTTCAGGGAAATTCACTATGGGCCATTTTTTATTCAGTAGAGATACAACTTTAAGACTTAAACAAGGATTGGAACAAGATTTTTTTATAGAATTTTATTCTGTGGGAAGAAAATTACGAGTAGCGGTCCACCGTTGATGGGTTATACAAGGTCAAGTTCCCCGTATAATACATGAATGACACATTCATTACGTCAGGCAAGTGTTTTTGTGTGTTTTCTTACTTAATATGCTTTTGCACATTTCGAAAACAGATCGATTCCTAACACATGGAAAAGAAATACTTTCTCAATAAAATTTTATATTCTCACTTTTTTCAAACAAAGATGAGCAAATAATGTCATTTTACGAACTATGGTATCTATTCTCTTCTTCTAGAAAGAAATAAGAATTAAAGCACAGTTTTATGGAATGTTTTTTTTTATAAAAAAGTTCTGAAGTAATTTGATTTGATTTAGTTTGCACAATAATCACCCAATACTTTATAACTTGAAATGAATTCATATTGTAAATAACATTAGAAAAATTACAATTTATCATTTTCTACCGTTTCTACTCGAGATTACCGAAAATCAAATTTTATATTTCTTAATGTTAAACTTCAATCATATTCTGAATTCACTAGTCGCAAAGAGAAAGCAGAAACTAATATATTTACGATATTACGATTATACAATATATACGAAACATCAAAATAAATTTAAAAAATGAAGTAGCTACACTCGGTTGGATTTTTACAAAAAACGGGGAATATTTAAACAATCGATGCGTTATTAATCGGTTCAATGTAAAAAATTATATCATTGTTGATTACATTCGCAAAAAATGCCGAAGGCAATATAATTTTTTATTTTGCGAAAATTTTTACAGTTAAAAATGATAGGTTTGTTTGTCCAATGCTATGCAACATAAAATAATTATCCATATTTGTATTCTAACATTTTATTTATTTTAATTTACGTTTATTCATATTTTGAAGTACGATTCCTTATTTCTTAATAAATTTTTTTTTTCAATCATTATTTAAAACATCATGTAAAACTTACAAAACAGTTACCATTCATAAAACAAAACAGTTATTATTTAAATTTTTGTGATCTTGTTTTCTAAATTGTACTAAACTACCGGTTTACTTTCCGCTCAGTAATATTACAATAAAATACAAAATAAAAAAAATAAATACCATTTCCTGAAATAAAATAAAATATTATTACATTTATTAAAACTCAAAATCAAAATAAAAACTAAATGAAATAAATGAAATACTTTTTAGTGTTTTTACTGTTGATGAATTGGTTCACCTTGATAGTGCATGAAAAGAACAAAGCAATCAACCATTGCAACAAAGCAGCGTCTATATTTTTCCACCACTCTCTATTTTTCCTCACACATTCAAAGACACAGGTCGTATACCTGGACAGTTGATCGATTGAAACGCAGATGCGCTTCAGACTTCGGACGAGAAAAGTGTATCTCAGAGCTAAACTGCTCAAGTTCCGATTCCCAAATTCAAACAGATCCAATCGTTTTCTTGCATGTAATTTTACTTCATGTGATTATTATAGGAGTGTCGCTTAATGTTGTCAATTATCAAATCAGATACACAATTCTGTATAAGTATTATACTCCTCAGTGAATATCAACAAAAGTGAGTTCAATCCAATGTGAATGTTCGTAAAAGAAGAATAAGATTCTTTCAATCATATGCAGAATATTGGAAAAGTGACGTTACGGTCATGTATGTGTTCACATCGTAAAGTGCGAAGTGGTAATTTCGAACAAAATACTTCTTGCTCGTCAGTGGAATGAGATACACATATTAACATTTATTAAAAACAGGCTTGAACACATTTTATTTAAAATTACTAAGTAAACTAACAATTTCAGATAATGAAATATTAATGAATTAATTAATGAATTAATGAATTAATCTACTATTATTATGTTAGAGATAAATTTTTTAGTAAAAAATAACTTCATTTGCATGGAGTCAAATTCAACTGAATCATTTTCAAATAACTTTTTGACTGAATTAATACGATTACTCAAATAAACTTAGAAATAATCGAACATAAGAAATTACGACAAGATTACTTTTGACAGTATTGTCATACAAGATATTTGTGAAACTATGTGAATGAAAATTTAATCAAGTATAATACAAAAAATAAAATGGAAAGTTATATAAGATAAAAAAATAATGAAATAATTTAAGTAAAAATCATATTCAAGTATAAAGAAACTATTATGTTATGAAGCAATAATTATGTTACACCGTTAACTAAATAGATATATATTATTCAAATAATTTAAATAATTATATATTATTCAGCTAATTTAAAATGTATTATTTGAATAATATCTTGGTTATAAATTTCTAGCGAAAGTGAAGATTTCTAATGATAAAATACATATGTATATTGATTCTACTATTGAAAATATATGCATAAAACTATTGATTCGGGGTTAATCGATTTAAAATTGCAGCGATATTGTGTTATGCGTTTGGACTTTATGTTAGTATGAACAAATACGCAGATTATCAATCTCGTTTTGACATTCTCTAAGAAGAACTGTGTTTGTTCCAACTTGTACGCAACTTGTAAGTCGGTTTTATTTCAGTCCAGTTTCTGTTGATATACAAAGTGCTAAAAATTTGCAATCAAAACTGCGAATAATTCAATTTAAATTGGCATTTATTACGTGTTACGTCATGTAATGATTTTATCACATCATTGATTATATGTACATATTTCGAAAAGTGTTATTTGCTGTCGTGATACATATTGATTGAGTTAAAGTCTATCTCTGGATACATTAGATTTTTAGATTTGGATGAAAGTCTATAGAATAAATAAAAATTTTCTGATATTTATGGTATGGTAATGGTGTCATTAACATATGTATTACTCGCAACATTGTAAATATAATAGATTAAAAAATAACAAATGATGAGAACAAATGCTTGAGATATTAGTGTGGACAAAATATTCAAGATACAGTTTAGTTACATTTATTGTAATACCTATATTTAGAGTACCTGAAGTCAAATTACCAGTTGCTTTTGTATAATGGCAATCTGGGCGCTCAAAGATAATAAAATTAAATTTTTTCTTCGTGAAATATTTCTAATGATATCAAAATTTATATTACTGCAGTTATTGAGAATCTTGTGTCAATGAAAGTGTCATTGTCAATTTAAAATACATGTGCATCACTTTGTATTCAATACACCACTTACTTGGTTTCTTCCATTAAAAAACATTGCTAATAATATTCCAATATATAATAATTATATATAATAATATGCTAATATAAATTATACATTGCTAATAATTTTTGTATTTATACAGAAATTTCGATTATTACAAATGTTGGTAATTTCAAATTTCCTTCCTAGTAAAATCAATTGTGCATTAATTATTACGTGATGTAAAAGATTAAATTACACGTAAGTATCGCTCAGATATAACAACAAATTTAATTTTCCATATTTATTATTCTAGTGTGTAACGATGTGTATGTGAATAAAATAATGCTTTGTTTCGAATGACAAAATTGTAATCGGAGAATTGTAATTACAGATTTCTATCTATTTGATATCAATTCTTTTATAATGAAATTATTTTAACATTTATTTCTTGAATTCTGTTTGATACTATATTTACACTTTGATCTTTGATAAAATTTCATGTAATTGAAGGTGCAATCAGTAAGAGAGTGATTCTAAGTGAAATGACAAATAAAAATATAAGCTTAGAATAGAAATTTCTCTGTATATCGGTTTTAGCCTGAGAAAATTTAGTTTGCGAAAAAATTATATATACATGTGTACGTTTAAATATATTTATGATTTACGAATGTCATTTAATTATTCACTATATATTTATCGGTACCTATTATATTTGATAAGTAAGAATATACGACGTATAAATAATGAACATGCAAACATTTTTTTCGAAAATAAAGTTTGATAACATTTTCAATCCCACAATTACATAGTATTCAACGTTTCAAATGATTAGACGTGAAAATGAAAAAGTAAATATGAAGCTCTGAAAATGCGTAATATCCGTCGAGTTGTTCTCAAAAATACAATATCACGAGAATTTAAACCAAGTTTTAATTGAGCCATTTAGTGCAAAAGTGGTTCAACTTAAAAATAAGAGATAATCTATAAATTTTTTAAAATGCAGTAATGTCAGAGAATGCTTTACTTCTTCTACGTGAGAATGCTTTACGTCTTCTACGTGAGCCACTGTACAATTATGTCTACTAGACAACAAAACAGATCAAACCTTCAAAATACGATGTTATATCAAACTGAAAAAAAATTGGCTTATCAGTAAAATATATTTGTGTTCAAATTTACTGTTCAAATTTTGAGAACACTAAATATGAAATAATTCTACTACATACATATATATATATACTATAAAATACTATAAAATTATTATATTATTGATGCATTATTATCATATTATAATATTATTCGATTAGCAATCAGCATTCCATCATTCTAAGAAACACAAAATGCGATAATTTTATACATTTCCATTTTATGTTCGAAATAAAATTATTACAGCTAAACTGTATTATTACTGTATTATTATGTATAGTATGTACGAAATTATAATTATTTCAGTAATTCACATCTCCATTTCGATAGTAATATAACTCGAATAATTTAGTTTTTCAGGAAGATAAAATGATGCTTTCAAATACTTAACATAAGAGACAATATTTTATTGAATAAATTTATTGAGCAAAATAATATTCATGATATAAAAGGTTTTATTTATTGTGAGATTTTTATTTTAAAACATTTGCCTTTTTTGATTTTGTGATGCATTTAATATTTTCTTTTATATTCACATACAATTTCCAATTGTTATATTTTTTTACAAATAATATTGAAGTTCAATTTGTATCTCTCAAATTATTTCGAGATATTCTATACGAAATCTGTAACAAATAATTTTCGTTATTAAATCAAAACGATTCCAACAAACGAATATGATATAATAATTGCACAGAAATTCAATCGGCTTGTTTTACTAATACCTTCTATAAATTTATGCACATGTACATATACATGAGCAATGTATATCATTTAAATATAACAAATTAAATTTGTTTCTTTATATATCTTATATTAATCCTTTGAGTGTTTGTTTAAAATGTATAGACGTGAAGCGACAGAGGGATCGACACAAACGAATTGATAATAAAATGAGTATATTTCTTGACCACGCGCTGCTAGACTAAAGTATTCGCGATGATGCTCGTCGATCTAGGCCGTCAATACTTTGAGCGCCACTTGATAGCGAAGGCTGGAGGGATTGATGACGGTCCTCATCGTCGGCCGGGGTTGACAGCTCACACTCTTCACGTTGCTTATTTCGTCGCTGCGGAAACGACGAAGCTCACACAGATTCCGCTGCTGGTGTCGGCGTCGAAAGGACAGCGGCTCACACAGCTCACACAGCGGGTAACGTTGACGGGAGGACAGCGGCCCACACAGCTCACACAGCAGATGACGTCATTAGCTGTGTGAGCTGTGTAAGCCGCTGTCTTCCCGTCGACGTCATTAGCTGTGTGAGCTGTGTGAGCCGCTGTCTTCCCGTCGACGTCATCCGCTGTGTGAGCTGTGTGAGCCGCTGTCTTCCCGTCGACGTCATCCGCTGTGTACGCTGTGTGAGCCGCTGTCTTCCCGTCGACGTCATCTGCTGTGTGAGCTGTGTGGGCCGCTGTCCTCCCGTCAACGTTACCCGCTGTGTGAGCTGTGTGAGCCGCTGTCCTTTCGACGCCGACACCAGCAGCGGAATCTGTGTGAGCTTCGTCGTTTCCGCAGCGACGAAATAAGCAACGTGAAGAGTGTGAGCTGTCAACCCCGGCCGACGACGAGGACCGTCATCAATCCCTCCAGCCTTCGCTATCAAGTGGCGTTCAAAGTATTGACGGCCTAGATCGACGAGCATCATCGCGAATACTTTAGTCTAGCAGCGCGTGGTCAAGAAATATACTCATTTTATCATCAATTCGTTTGTGTCGACCCCTCTGTCGCTTCACGTCTATACATTTTAAACATTTTGGTCCTTCGAGCCGGATTCACAGAGGGAGACAAAACAGATGAATCAAAAATGAGACTTGACCACGTTGCGCATCATGCTGATCAGCAGCTGATTTTGAGTGCGTCGATCGCCAAAGCGTTTGAAAATCTCAAATCTCAAACAATCAATCGGGAACGCGTAGAGATTAGACTGGACGCGTTGAACCGTGATTGGGAGGAATTCCAATTGCAACACAAATCTCTCATGCTCGCCGTGCTCAGCTTAGACAGTACTGACCGCCACCAGGTAAGAAAACATTCTTATTTCTCCGAGGACATCCATGCAGCCACAAAGGAATGCTTTTTGGAAACTGCTGCAAGCATGTCCGTCCTGTTGAATGATCCACAATCTCATTCAAACCGAACATCTCCGGAACGGTCAATTTCTCGCCGGCCAACTGTCACTTCATTTAGTCATGCGCCCCACCTCCCGCGGATCGATCTGCGAAAATTTGATGGCACCTTCAGCGACTGGCTGTCATTTCGAGATTTGTTCACATCCTTGATTTTGTCGAATGAAAACATCTCCGCCGTGGAAAAGCTTCAATACTTAAAGAGTAGTTTAGTCGGTTCTGCTTCACAACTTCTTAAGAACACCGCTGTGACTTCTGATAACTTCCATAGGGCGTGGGAATCAATCACCACCTTCTACGAGAATAAACGGCTTCTCGTAGACTCCACGCTCCAATCACTCTTCTCTCTAAAAAGGCTGACTAAGGAATCCGCTTCCGAGATAGAGTCACTTTATACTTCAATCATGCAAATCTATCGCACACTGGAAACTCTCAAACGTCCGGTCCAACACTGGGATGACGTTCTCGTATTCACTTGCGTCCAACGGTTAGATCCTGAATCCGTCAAGGCATGGAGAACGGCCGATATGTTGATGACATTTACGAAGGAACCGACACCATCGACGAGGCAAAGAAGACAGCGCTGCAGGTGTCTCAGCTCTGCATGGCGGGCGGCTTTCCGCTTCGGAAATGGATTAGCAACGATCCTCGCGTCTTAACTGACATCCCGGCTCAATACCACAACCCCATTCACGCAAGATCCATTCAGGACGATGTCATTCATGCCCTAGGATTGTCGTGGAACCCCCGATCGGACGCTCTTCACTTTCATTTCACTCGATCAATCTCTGACCACCCATCCAAAAGAGCAGTCCTATCGTGCATCGCTCAATTCTTTGACCCTCTCGGCCTCCTATCGCCCATTATTATTAGAGCAAAAGTCTTCTTGCAGGAACTCTGGGCGATAAAGCTGTCTTGGGACGAACAATTGCCTGACCATCAAAGGCAAACCTGGCATGGAATTTTGCAGCTAATGGTTGGATTGGAGACAGTCGAGATCCCGAGATGGCTTGGAACGACCTCCGAGATGAGTATTGACCTTCATGGCTTCTGCGACGCTTCGCAAACAGCGATGGCAGCAGTTCTCTATGCGCGCGTCGCCCGATCTACTGACAAAGCTCATACTTCACTTATCTGTTCAAAAACAAAGGTTGCCCCGCTGAAACGTATGACCATTCCGCGATTGGAATTGTCCGCAGCTGTAATGCTCACGAAGCTGGTCTCTCACGTACAACGGGTCCTCAACGTTTCGACGCATAGTGTTCATCTATGGACAGATTCATCCATTGTCCTCACGTGGTTAACTCACCACCCCTCTCGTTGGAAGGAATTTGTTCAGAATCGGGTCTGCTTGATCCAAGAAACGCTGCCTCAAGCCCGCTGGAGGCACATCTCCGGCAAGACCAACCCCGCTGACTGCGCAACCAGGGGTCTCTCAGCCTCGCAGTTAAGTATTCATCAGCTCTGGTGGTCTGGGCCATCATGGCTCGCCGATGATTCTACACAATGGCCAAATTGTTATCCATCACCAATTCCAGATCAATCTCCTGCCATGGAAGAACGAAAGTCTTCGATCGTCCAAAGTCTGCACGCTTCAAATGATAACTCCATGTGGGATCTTGTTTACCGGTTTTCGTCCCTTGAACGACTACTCCGCATCACTACGATCTGTAAACGAGTTCTGTTGCGAGTTCCTACACGGGTTCCTAACACGTCGCTAAATCACGTCCTCACCCCTGAGGAGCTCGATGAAGCCCAACGATTCTGGATCACAGCTATCCAACGCCACCATTTTTCAACTGAGATCAAACTGCTTTCGACAGCCATGGAATTGCCAAAATCGAGCCCGCTTACCAAACTCTGCCATTTTCTCGACCAGCATAACCTGTTACGGGTACGCGGCCGACTTGAGCATTCATCGCTCGATCCAGTCGCTAAGCATCCATACATCCTTCCAAGGCACTCAGTATTGACCACCCTAATTATTCGAGACGCGCATGAAAGAACGCTCCACGGTTCGACTCAAGACACTCTCTCTTACATACGGAATAAGTACTGGATTCTTGGTGGACGAGCTCCTGTTCGATCATTTATCCTTAAATGCGTCAAATGCGCACGATTCCGTAGAGTTCAAGCTCAACAAATCATGGGTCATCTGCCCGCATCACGAGTCCATCCTTCTCGAGCCTTTTTACATTCCGGTGTTGATTACGCAGGTCCCTTTGCCCTCAAAGCATGGAAGGGTAGATCAACACAAACATACAAGTGTTGGGTTTCCCTCTTCGTCTGTCTGTCAACCTCTGCGATCCATTTGGAACTCGTGACCGATTATTCAACTGAGGCATTTATCGCCGCTTACCACCGGTTCACCGCTCGACGCGGCATTCCAGCCACCTTAACTAGCGATTGCGGTACGAATTTCAAAGGGGCGGATCACCAGTTGAAATTGCTCTTTTCAGAAGCCTCTAGCGAACAAACGAAGTTCGCGTCACTGATAGCCAATGACGGCACCAAGTGGAGTTTCAATCCCCCCGCGGCCCCACACTTCGGCGGAAAGTGGGAGACTGGAGTAAAGTCAATGAAGCACCATTTGAGACGCGTAGTTGGGACCACTCTCTTCACGTATGAGGAAATGAACACTCTTCTTACGAGAATCGAGGCGATTCTCAACTCTCGACCGTTATGCCCCTTGACCAATGACCCGGATGACCTCAACGCTCTGACACCAGGTCACTTTCTTGTTGGGCACTCTTTAACTCTCGTTCCCGAGCCGAACCTGACCCACCTCAAACCAGCCAGATTATCTCGCTGGCAACAGATATGTCAGATGGCGCAAAGTTTTTGGACAAAGTGGTCAAGAGAGTATCTTCAACGATTTCACGCGGTGTACAATTGGACAAAGCCGTCCCCTTCAATTCCTATCGGAGCATTAGTTCTTCTCATTGACGAACGGTATCCTCCCAGCAAATGGCCGTTGAGTCGCGTTGTACAGACTCATCCTGGTGCTGACAACTTGGTCCGAGTTGTCTCTATCAAAACAGGTTCATCCATCTTGCAGCGTCCGATCACGAAGATTTGTCCATTGCCCATCGATACACCTTTTGAGGAATGTTCGTCGCCGGAGTTAACGAAGGCGGGCGGGAATATTTAAAAAACAAGTAACGGCAATGGAAGAGACAACTTTCGTTCTCACGCTTACACGTGTCCTTTTCCGTGACGAATTGATATCTCAAGCGGAGTTCTCAGAACTCCAGCTGCTTCGACCTCGAACGACTAACAAAGTCTATCTTCAAAAGGGACACTTTAAAACATTTTGTGTTTATCCATAGTTTCGTCTAGGCACTCCTTGGTAGAAACATTGTCCTCGACACTCGGAGTGTCGTACATTCACGCAGGACCACCCGAACCTTCTTGGTCTCTTGAATTCGTCGACCGAGACGAATTATAAACATCGACGCAAGGCACGTCTTCGGCAGGCCTGTGCGTGAACGCCACGTGGCGCCAGACTGTCGCCTTGAGTCCCAAGTTCGGGAGAAGGGGCGCGACCACGCGATCCTCGTTCAGTTCGGTTCGAACAACCCTAATAGTCACTTCGGCAACTTGGTGTGTTCAGTGCAATCAAAGTGCAAGTGATCTGTCTAGGGAATCCACGGTCAAAACCAAGCAAATCGCACCACCTAACGCTCTGTTTCAATTTAGTTTTAGGCGAGAACGTGCGTCAGCCACGGAAGAGGAATTCTCTGCCGAGAATTCATTCCACCCAAGTACCACGTGCTCCAGAGATCCTCTCCAGCAAGCGAGACGATCTCACAGCGATAGCAAGGACAAGGAACAGCGAAGTCTGTAATCGAGCCTGACCGCTCTTACGTAACCCACTGGTGAAGTCCGTATTCGAGCCTATCAATTCGTCACGGAAAAGGACACGTGGAAGCGTGAGAACGAAAGTTGGCTCTTCCATTGCCGTTACTTGTTTTTTAAACAGTGTTCAATGAAATTACCAATTGTGTAGTACCACATATAATATATTAAGAACGTGATAAATGTATATACTTTGATAGATTTATACAGTTAATTAATTATTGCAAATATCTCAGGTTCTAATGATCGTATAATTTTGTACTCTAGTACAAACTAAACGTACAAAAGATTAAAACTGTATGTACTATATTTAAACAAGTGTTTAAATATACACTTACAGTGAGGAGCATAATTACGTCAGTGACAATGAAAAAACGTCGATCATTGAAACTGATGTAAATACATAAATACGTAACCATGTAATATCATATAACAATCCATTCAATCCAATTTTAAAACGTAAATTCTCAACTTTGGCAAACGTGATCGATTTTTCGAATCTGATCGTGCAGCGGACGGGTTCTTTTCCCTCGTAAAGTATAAAAACAGTAAAAAGTTTTTCCTGACTAGATTCACAAGACTACTGTCTTGTAAATTGAAATCTTCTCTTTACAAGGCCGATTATTTTTATGAGACACAGTTGATGGAAATTTATTTCACTCATTAAATATTTCACCTTGATGTTTTCATACAATTTGCACATTATATATTATATTGTATTATGTTCTTACGGCTTCAAATTTTCCACGAATGTACAAAAATCTGCAGTCTAGTGACGGGTTCCTTGAAATGTTACTAATAATTCTGTAATATGTATATAATCGAGGGAAACTATATTTTTTATAGAAAAGATTTGTTACATTTCTAATCAAAATAATAGAAATTGAGTGAAAATTTTTTATTTAATTAATTTGAAGTTGTTTTATCTCTTATTCAACGTTATATTTCTTGAAAATGAAAGCTCCAGGAAAAGAATTTTTTTTGTATTTGTAATAAACACGTCCAAACAAAATTCTGGAAAATTGATTTTTGGTTCAAGAATTAAGATTCTTTTCCCACTGTGTGACTGCCGGCAATCGAGTGTTTTTAAAATTTTTCGTATATCTTTAATTTTAAATTTAAATAACGAATATAATGAATATTGGTACTAATAGTTCAATATATCACGTAACTAGAACGATAACCAAAATATGATTGTAAATACAAAACAAAGTAAATATTATTTACATTTTTCGTCCTCCACTGACTTTAATGAATTTGAAATACAAAGGTGCACAAAGTTATTTGCATACTCGATGAAAATATTTTAAACTATTTAAACTTCATAAAACAAAGTCATACAACAATCGTAACAACAAACATGAGAAAATCCAAATTCGGTTCTTGTATTCTGAAACATATACAATATAATAGTAACACACGTAATATATGTTGCAATTTCCCTCTAATTTTTTAAACATCTATATTCGCCTAAGTTTTCTCTGTTTGCATTTATTTCGTTTTGATCTACATATTTTGTTCTAAATCAAAAATGTTGCAAAATTTTTTTCATATATTGTTTGAAATTTCACATTCTATTATTAAACATGAAATGATGTAAATGACCAACTTAATCAACATTATACAAAAATAATATTAATGACATCACGTACTATCATAGAAAACGTGGTATTACGTAATATCATATTATAATAATAATATATTTTCTCTTGAAATGACAATAATGAATTAATTGTGCGAGGCTTAATTTTGTATAGCATGTATTGGAATAGCAAATTTAAGAAGATATATGTTAATATATACTTGGAAAATATTGAAACTTTTCGAAACTTCACTGGTATGTACGAGATATCTCCTCCATGTCGGTTGTGCAATATCACTGCGAGATATCTCACTTCATAACAACGCTGCTACAATTCCACTGTCGAGTTATCCCGCATTACAATTTCACTTTTATGGTGCCATTGACGAGATATCTTGCATCTCAATAATGTTTTTGCCCCTCACTGGAGAGAACATCGTGCAATCTATCAACAATACGAATGATAATAACAATATTTTACACCTTTTCTAATAAGACATGAGACATCACAAAAGCGAAATTATGAAGGGAGATAACTCATCAGTGATATTGTAGAAGTGGTGTTATGAAAGAATGTTATCTTATCGAAATATATTATAGCCGATAAGGTTGTGGCGAGATATTTCGTCCATGGTTTCATTGCAAAAGGAACAAGAATCGAAATTCGAGAAACCGAAGAAAACCGAATATTATTTGGCAGATGTAGCAAATATAGTAAAATATAATAAAGTAAAGTATAATAAAACAAAATGTAGTTTATATAATAAAAAATATAGAAAAAGATATAAATATTACTTTAGTTCTCTTTATTTGACTTCTCAGATTTACGATATAAACTATTAATTATTTGTTCTGAGAAAATATAATTATAATAATATTTTTCAGAAATATTATTATAACTATATTTTCTCAGAAATTTTTTCTTTTAATCTCTTTTTTTGTCGGAGCATAGAAATTACTTCATAATCAAGGATTCATGTAGCTGCATCACGTTGCTAGGACCTATATACTTTCTGCCATAAGGTAAATGTAAAACGTGGTACATTAGCGACGATCAGTGCTTGTGGATCAGATAAAATATCCAAGAAGGAAAGACTACCATTAATTCATCAATTAAAGAAATAAATAATTTTACATTTAATGCGAAGCAATGGATCGGTCCAAATATTAAGATATTTTTAATGTAATCACACAGATTTCGCAATAAATACAAGTATAGTTGCATCTTATTATGTAAATAATTGTCCAATGTTTCGATTCCCCATCGAAAGTTCATAACGGTTCATAAAATCCAAAACAGATATTATTAGCCTCTATATAATTCTGTTTTAAGACATAGTGTTCGGAATATAAAATCGTAAAATTCAAAGGAGACAATTTAGACGGATTGTTAATTATATTTGCGAGCGCTGGATATATTCGGCGTCTATATGAAGTGTTTACAAGTGCCATCTGTATTCGATGATAAATTCTTCGTTATCGGAGTGTGCTGAAGCCTATATGCGTTATACACTGTAATAAGTCAATAGGCATAGTAGACAAGGTGGACATGATAATAAGTTCTGTTCAAAGCTTCGCATCGTTAAAATGGTATCGTAAATATTTCTTCCACTTCATAGACATTTGTGTGTGGAATACACATTGTCTTTATAAGTACAAACGGGAGGAAACCATATCCATGGCAAAATTTCAGTTAGCGTTAATAAAGCAAATAATTGCAAATTACCATCATAATGTAATTCGGTGTCAAAGCAGACTCGCTGATAATCCCATCAAATTAACAGAGAGGCATCTTCTCTCATTGTATATACCAAAAGGTAAAAACCAAAACTGAAGATGTGTAGTATGTAGTAAAATCCGAATCATGATATGAGTGTACTGTTGCCTTATGTATAGATCCTTGTTTTAGAATATATCATACAGTCTCTACATATTAATATATTACTAGTCTCTACATATTAATATATTAACTAATTTATGTTACATTATTAATTATATTAAGCATTTAATCGTAAAGTCTTGTAAATATATAAATACCTAAAAATATGTAAACTGTAACTGGTCTAATGTTATTAGAATAACTAATATAATTTTGTATAAGTCTTTTCATATTAAAAATGTAAACTATACTTGTTATATTAGAGCAACGATTGTTTTATTAAGCACAGTTGTTTTTTACGACTAGAAAAACGAATATACAAAAACCACGCGCACTGTGCTCATTTCTGGCGCGTGCTTCCGTACAGTGACAGCACTTCGGCGGACTGGACTGCCGAAGCTAAAGGGTTAAGGCCAAGAACGACCGTGATTTTTGGCACGGATGAAATTTAAACGGTTCCTAGAAATTTTATATTTCTTAATATATTGGGTGTTGACACTAGGTCTGCATCCCAACAGTAGTGTTACCAGCGAACGACTCTCTAGCAAATTACGGTCGATCCCTATGAAGAACAGGTTCCATATGATTCCTTGGGAAAATGAAAGTTGCACTTTCCACCAAAATTTCCTTTTGCAGCAAACGGTGCTCGGTATATCCTTCCCAGACAGTTTTCCTGGAGAGGGAAATACCCTCTAATGTGTAGATATATTAGGAAGATAAGAGAAATAACGAATATGCTACGTTTCTACAGAAAATTAAGTTTTACTTATAAAGAAAATTATTGATCACCGTGAAAAGTTTCGTCAATTTGTTGCAAAACTGTTGCTCCAGTCATTGTTTTTAAGTTAATTTAGTGCAATAGTATTCAAATCGATTCAGAAATGTTCATTCCTCTTGCAAGAATAGCAGACACAAATGTGCTCTAGATATATCTCACTTCGTATTAGAAAAAGAAGAAAACATTAATTTTAATAGAATATATAAATAAAAATAATATTTAAAAATTTGTCTCACAATCAGTGCAATATTCAAAGATTGTTGATGTTGGAAATAATACATATATTTCATCACTCAAAGTAAACATAAATACATAATTTTGAATCATTAAAACTTTAAGAAATTATGTGTATATATATATATATATATATATATATATACACAGGTATAGTTATACATACCAAAACATTCTCTTTTTATTCTTATAATAATAATTATATGTGTTTACTATGTGTTAGCGCAAGAATATTAAACATTTTTGCAAAATTTCGACAATGTTTTTGATTCATCATCCAAAGCAGTATTACCCTGAAGTGGTCTGGAAATCATTTCCATCAATACAATTTTAAAAATAATAAATACACTTTGCCACAGGTATTGGAAGATTTATTTATGCTATCTCTTGTATATTTATGTTTACTCTGAGAAATTGCTGTGTAAGTATAAGCTTGACTGTAATATTATGTATACAAATATCTCGATATTATGAAATTTCTTATATTTTTTGGACATGAGGCAAAAAATGCAGTGAACAAAAGTTCGTTCGAAGCGGCTATCTCCGAGCAAAATATCGTTACACAGAGAAATAATAAATTCATTAGAAACATAATAATGAAGTTGGTACACTTTTTGGTCAGTATACGACATTTCTGCAAATCATGAATCCGCAAATTTGTATTAATTTAATGAATTTATATATTACTGTCCAAGCATTTTTATGTAACACACGAATACATTACATTGCACATGCTTATATGTTAATTCATTCTTATGTTGAAGATGGATTAAGTATCTGAAACACAATTTTTCATTCGTCTCCGTATTAAACTTTATGTTAACGTTATTATATTACGCATCTTTCATATTTAAAGTAAGCAGTATATCTCGAGCTGAAAACTTTGCATACAAAACGGGATATGGAAATCTGACAATCTTCCATCCTCGATGGCATACTGTGACTGTGCATGTAAATACAAGAACAAAATGTTAGATTCCAGTTAATTTGGGATTTAAAACAATTAAAGATAAAGTTGCAACGATACTTGATTAAATGATTGACAAATCTTTGACCCTAAATTAGAACAGAATAATGGAACATATCTCACATTAGCCATTTTCAAAAAATTTAATGACGTTGTACCATATTGGAATTGATATGAAGAAGTGTAACTTGATGTGGTTGCCATAGATGAGTGAAAATACATGATGTTTGTATGGAAGGATGAGTGTGGCGAGAGTGAGAGTATAAGAGTGGTGTGGTGTGATCTAAGTGTTTGAGATATTCCAGGGCAGAAGAAAGAACGAATGAGAGAGATGTATGCGAGAACAGTTGAGCGCGAGCATGATGACGAAAAAACAAATGTGATCGGGAAGATGCCCAGTCGATGCCCAGTTGGATAGACGCGAGATTTGAGTGTAGCAGAGAATGAGAGTTGAAACAGAGTGAGAGAGTTAAGTATATGTATTTCGTAATTTCTATTAAATCTATCTCCAACTAGTGTGTTTATCAGTCCGATCCACTAACAGTTGACTAGCTTAAAATTGATTAACTTAAAATTTTTTTCTAAGAATCCTCGGGTTTCCATTTCCAATTCTGTATTTTGTTATATTATTCCCAGATCCCCAGGAAAATATCCAGTGGAGTTAATTGTGTCATGATTGCGGATACTTTTCTCTTTGTAAGCAGTATAGTGTAGTTAGTATATATTATTTATATATACCATCTAATACAATGTGTATTCAACATAAGTCAGAAATTCTTTTATACTCCATAAGCACGCAAAATAATTTTTAATTATTCATATTTGATATTGCGGTATTCTTTTGAAAGTTGACCCGTATTCATTGTGAAACTATTCCAATATATATAGCAATTGTATAATAATTTTTATCCGAAATATTAAAACAGTTTCAAAATAAAACTAATTTTTTTTTTTTACAGAGGATTAAAAAAGTACTTATATATCTTTAATCTACATTTTTTAAATATCTTTTCGTACTCAGATAATTTCTTACTACTTGACGACTTTAATGACTCTTACCTTGTATATATTTAATGATGTAGTATAAAAAATTATGGCAAAAGAAACAATAACTATAATCAAGAAAATACTGACAGAAGTTATTGCACTTAATTTAATTACCTTACCTTGAGTACCATTATTTCTTTTGTTACACATTTACAATTTGACATTTACTCCATATGATTTTTGTAATATGCTGGGAAATTGTTCTAATTAGCGTATGATTCAGCATTTGTTGTAGCAAGTATTTATTATTCCAGCGACTCATACAAAATTTCTCTGCACCATGTATGTAAATCCTGGAACATGTTCACCGTTTTAATTTCTTTTAACGAAAGAATTTCAGAATTCAATTCAGTCCATCTTTATACGAGTCATTTCCCGTCAGAGCGAAAAGTATTGAATTTAGTCAAAGAATAATATTGTTTTTAGTAAATAGATTGCAGATACATACCTTAGAGAACTATTTAATTAATTAATAAATCTGGCAGAAATCTATTTGGAGACTATAAAAAACAGTATATTTGATTATTCTATATATTCTTTTTACACTATGTGCATCCCGTGTAATTTTGCGTGTAGTATGTCATATAAATACTTTAGTAATGAAAATAAAAATAAACGTACTAATACATTTCTGACTACGTAGCTTTCTGAAACGTCAACTTTTCTAGATCATTAGGTATTGAATTCTCGCTTAACATCTTTTTTTTTCCAATACGTAGTTCTGTATACATATACATATATATTTTTTGAGTTTCCTAACAGTTAAAATCACAGTTATATACCTAACATTTCAGAATTATACTTACATGCACGATGAAGACTCTTTAATGACTTATGAATAATTTTATCCATAGATTGATCGAGAACGATTAGGCAGCGTGTGTCTATTTGGAAGACACATGTGTCTATTTGTGTCTACTTGAGAATATTTTTTGCAATTAAGTATCATGTCTTCTATACAAACACGTATCAAGAATATAGAATAGGTCACAGACTTTCTTATTCAAAGTAACATTGAACTCAGTAAGAATATTAGAAGATAAGCATACAAGAAATTTAAAGATTCATTGTATCAAAATAAATGTAATATTCAAGAGCATAATAAAAATCATCAGCAGGTGTTGTATTCAACTTTCAAACATATAAACAATGCAAAGATACAATACAAACTCCAAACAACTAAATACATACCATTACATTTTTTCTTTATTTCAGCAACAATATTCATCGTACAACATTACAACGATGTTCTTAATTCAGTTTCCACGATAATATTACTCTGAATTGTTATTTTGGAAGTGGTCCCTCTCATTGCAATCTAAAACAGAACAAAAACATTCTGTCATAGTAAAAAGCAGTACGTGAAAAAAATAGCACTTTCTGTAAAAGGTTTTCACAAAATGTTCCACTTCACGAGATTTATGAAAAACTTCACAATGCCTATTATATCAAATATCGCAAAGTTCGAGGAGAACGTTCTTAATACTTCACAGAACGCGAAGAAAATAAAATGCACAACAGAGCAATAGCCCTAAGAAAAATTCTGATTTCACTTTTCAAACGACAGTAAAGAACTGACTCTTCTTCTCGTAACCTGTAATTTTCTTGCTGCACATACGTTGCCATAAGGCTCCAAAATGCGAGGAAACACCTGGGTTTGAGTGACACTTTCCCCTATGCCATGGAGACAACTTTTTCTTAAAACTCAGCGTAATTGTGCGAAAATTGCAGGAAAACAGAAAGAAAAAATAAAAGTAACGTTTTTTCTTGGAAAGACATTCATTATTCACGCGCATCGATGGATAGTCATTTCCCCCTCATGCATAATTTACAAGTTGTGTCACGCGACGGTGTCAATATTTTTGTCCCTCTCTTTAGTTTTCTGCGAAATGTGTAAAGTCACGACCGCGGTTAAACGTTTCCCGATCGTCGAACAGAATGGACTTCGTTGGCTGCAAGTATTATAGATTCCTGAAATTCTGCTTCCTCGTGATGGGACTGACGTCGTACAAGCCAACGCAGTTACGCGTAATGCATACAACGATCGTATGTTTGATACTTCTATTCGGTTCAACAGTTTCTGTGGTAAGGATATTCCATTCTTACCAAATATAATTCTTTAACCGATTTTCTAATATGTCAATGCATTACTTGCGAAAAAAATTTATCTTTTATTTACACTTATGTTATCAATCGTTGCAGTTTTCTCTCGTGAAAAACAACACTTGCACCTCTCCATTGTTTTCATACCAAACAAACATTACAGTTTTAATAGCAAATATAAATATACTATATGGTATATTACTTGTGAAATCTGTAAACGTAAGTTACGAAGGTCTAGTTAATTTTAACTAGTCATTATAATATCGTGTCATGCTGTTTCTGGATTTTTCAAGATAGACGAATGGTTAAAAAATATAAAACGTGATTGGAATCATATACAAGATGAAGAAGAATTTAAAATACTTAAAACATGTGTAGCGATGAGAAATCGTTATTCAAATATTTATTTAAGTAAGAAGTAAATTAATCGTCGCATAAGGCGGTGAGGAAACGTATAACGATAATATTTAAGATGCATTGCAGTTATAATTTGTACCGGATATTTCGTTTTTTCTGTGACGCTGTTTCTTCCACATCGCATTCTCGAGATTTTAATATTTACGAATAAAACTATGTGTTATTTACCGTCTATTTCAATGGCGTTTCTAGAAAAATCTCAAAATTATTACTTGATTGTCATGTTAATAAACATTGCATATATTTTGAATGCAATAGTTTTGTATTGTTGTTACATTTTCTTTTTCTTAACTACTTTGCATGTACGTGGTCTCTACAAAATTGCTGTGTGAGTATAGTTTTAATTTTATACAAATAGCGATTGGATGTTATGAAGTTTTTCACACTTATTAGTTATCAAATGAAAAATACCGAGGAAGGGAATTCGAAAGAAATGGCCATTTCCAAAAAGGATATCGTTACACGCAACAAAATAATAAATTCAATGGAAATTTATAACTTAATAATAAAGTTAGTGTCTTCTGAGTTAAGTGCTAACATGCCAATATTTATGCAATATTTATGCATATTTATTTTTGCGAATATCTGTTCTTAAATCTAAATATTTTAAACGTTTTCTTAATTTCTTCTACATTAACGTGAAATTAGACTCATTACATTACGTAGACATGCTTATATTATATTAATTCATTCTTTCTCGAAGGTGGATTAGGTATCTGAAACACAATTTCTCATTCCCCTGCCTATTTACCTTTCTAGCAATTTCAATATATTACGCAGCGATCATTTTCAATGTAAGTATCATCACAGTGTGTCATGTACTGAAAACATCACATATATAAAGTGGTAGAAATCTGACGATTTTTAACCTGGAAACGTGTCAATCGTTTCAACATACAATACAAAGATTAAGGCACGTAATCGGCTGTCGTGATTACTAGTTATGTAATTATGTGGACAAAATATAACATTCGAGATTTAAAGCAACGATTAATTTCAGATTTGTAACGATTAAAATTGAAAGGTTTCTTGGTGAAATGTAAATGATAGAATAATGACAAATCTCTGAATAATGGAATATAAATCAGTGAAACCTTTCTACATGAAATTCAATTACATTGTAATACATCTGTACTTTCATACTTACTTAAAATATGAAAGCTTGAAACTATTTCATTTCAAAATCGTCAGATTTTGCATTCTCAACCCTGCATTATATTACGTTTATGGTATATTCTGTCTAGATTTCTAGGACGACATCCCATGAACATAGTTTTGCCATGATTATGAACTTTATCATCGTTATATGTGTTACACTGTTCATTATTAAATCATACTATACAATACAATGCATATTTAACGAAAGTCAGAAATTCTTTTATATTCCGTAAGTACGCAAAATAATTTTCAATTATTGGTATTTGCTAATTTTTTTAATTGTTAATTAATCGCTAATTGTTTCTTTATTACTCTTTACATGAAATTCATTCTATATATGTTTTATTACTCGTTGCTTTAAGTCACATGTATTGAAGAAGTATATTTATCATTACATATTGTTTAAATATGCTATTATATTATATATTATATATATATATATATAAAGCGAAAAGTCGTCTTTTTGCATGTCATGTTGAACAACATTACTTTTCGCTTTACCTAATACACACAAACACACACACACACACAAAGGCATTTAAGGAATATGAATGAATTATTTAAATTATTTAAATTATTTAGTATAATATTCTATTGCCACCAAGAAATAATTGGATCGTATTGTTGTATGACCAATATGTTATGATAGATATATATAGAATGAACAAAATATTCAGAACTGTTCCTTCTCGAGGAATAAGCATTTTTTGTTTATATCGAATATTAAGTGCAACAGAATAATTGTAAGTTGATGAGTTTCAGCCATTATTTGGACTTTTATTTATGAAAATAGTTTAAAAGTTTGATTTATGATAATAACATTATTGATGATACGTTTAAAAACCGGATTATTGCCTTATGTGAAAAAATTGCGAATATACTAATATATATCAAATATGTACTAAATTAATACATATTGAGTTTGAAATATAATAATTTTTGAACATTTTTTAAGAAAAGTACGAATTGTAAGAGAAGAAATGGATTTCAATGATTCGTTTGAATAAATTTTGAATATTTTTACAAAACTTCATCATGATCAAAAGATGTATCTCGGAACGAAAGAGTTTTCAAATCTATAGTTCCATTTATGTGTCTTAGTGGCTGTCGAATGCGACACCAAACTTTGATCATCTATCTCCTTGAAATTACCACATCATATACATGAAGAACGAAACAAGGATGTAAAGTGTATAAAAGTATTTGCAATTAGAGTACCAGTGGAATAGTATCTTTCGATGAAGGAACATCGTAAATTTAGTTCCATTTGAAACAAAAGGTGGTGTGAGAGAACCCGAAAATATTAGGTCGAATCGGTTTTTTCAGATTCGTGTCGGAGTCCATAAAATTCCGGAATGATTTCGCAAAATGTTCGGATTTTCCGAAAGAGTCGAGATTTCCAAAATAATAAATTTCCAAAATATAAAATTGAGTTTCTTGAAAACTAGAATTTAATGAACAAAAATTTGAAACAAAATATTACATTTGGTTATCATATAATTAGTTATTACTTTTAGTTCATGTTCCATCTTTTGTAATTTTAGAATTCTTGGGAAACTCTATCGGAAATTTCTGATGAGTCGGAAGTTCCAATTGTCGAATTTTCACTTTTTGGTTCATTTTCGGGTTTTTGAATCTCTAAAAAAAAACCAAATTAGTGGCACATCCTCCCGATAACAATATCCTGACCACCATAATGTGGTTTGCCTCGAAACATATTGAATTGCATCGGCAAAATATTTTATAATAACGAATTTGAAAGATAATTGCGTGGAACAACTCACAAGCTTACACAAACAAGAAAATTGTTAATCAAAGCATGCATTGTTTACGAATAGAAAATTCTGAGATATGCTATAGAATGTCCAATTATATCAAATATCACGTTTTATTCTATGTCTGTTTCGTCTACTAATCTCAACGGTTTCCTCAGATATACTCTGAAATGGTATAATTTATCACTACCAACACAGAAATTGCTACTATTTGTTATGCAAGGAAACCATCACTCAGCAGTATTAAATTTCTATGGCATATGGGTACCTACGTTCGAAAGTTTTGAGCACGGTAAGAAATATTTCCGTGAGAATCCACAATATATAGAATAAGAAAGAAATATTTTTCCAGCAATTCAAATTATCTTGGTCCTTCTTTATGCTATTGTATTCCACTCAATAGACAACGATTGTAGCACATTAGCGGACCGAAAATATGATACACCAGTTGATATGTTATTATTTGCACTAAATGACGATACTTCATAATAACAACACACGCATTTGGAATGTCTTAGAAATAATATGTAAGGAATAAAAGTATACCTGGAGTTCATTTATTACGTGAAGAACATGACTAAAGGTATCATCTTTAAATTAAGTCCCTTTACGCATTGTCAGCCGCAATCACCATCATACTTATTGCATAGTTCTTGTAATGAGGAATCTTGCTTAATATTTCTTTTTTCGTTTTCTCTGAAAAATAATTTCATAATTATAACTAGCGTTCATTCTATTCAAACAATATTATGATATGATGACTTCAGAATCTGGTTTGGTCCACGATTTTTGACGAGTGACGACTGCTCAACAATGCGTGAAGACTGTTATAGCCTAAAATATTATCTTCAAATGCAATAAAGACTATACATGAGAAGTATTGTTTGTTATTGCTTTTGTTTGCAGAAATTCTAAATTTTTTAGTTATTTGTTTAGAATTCCAGGGCAATTTTACAATTGTTCACAATAGCTCATCTAACCACTACGTCAATCGAGCTGAAATCGAGTCTGAAGACTAGAAATAATTAATTTATCTATTCTTAGTTGAATAGTCGCTTTCCTCTCCTTTCATATCTCCTTTACGCCTCCACCTATAAAAAATTAGTAACATCGGATTACGAACCCCTCGATACTAAATAAATTTGGTCTGATGCATTTTCTTCTATTTCCGAAGACAAGAATTTTTTGATGTGACCTGTTTTAAGTTCCCCACCATGTATACATGTTTACTAATTTATATTTTGTATTTAATTAAAAAAATAATAATTCTGATTGTTTCAGATAAGTGATGATTTTTTTAGGAGCCAGAAAGAAATTGTATTTTGAAGGACACTTAAATCTATCGATTAGACTCAAACACAATTGCAAATGTTTATGTTGTTATAAGAAACTCATAATCACTAACGTGTATTGGAAAATTTAAAATAAAAATCTCAAGGATTGACAAACTAAATTCAAAATATTCACAATTACAGAATATTCAATAACAATTCGCAGTTAATATGTCAATTTCGTTTTAGCTCTTCCAGTGACATCATTTGGAACACATGCAGTTTAATCAATAAACGCAATTATTTCCAGAAATATTTGTTTTTGAAAAAATGCTTTTTACTAAACTTGTTTTGTTTTTTAAAAAAGGAATAATTTAATGCTATTAGCTTGTTTGTAGCTATACACATGAATTAACTTTATTCTACAAAATAAAATTATACAATTTTTCACACCTTGCATCCTAATATTCTCTATAAAAAGAAGTTATAACGTAAACGTATGTCGAAAAATTATTCGTTTGGGAGATATTTTAACTTTAATTTTGTAAAATCAATGTATGAAGGACGAGGAAGGACAAGGGAAGTATTCATACTGTTCTCGTTTTTCGAAAGATAGATTTTAATTAAATACAAAGTTAAAATATCTTAAACTAATAATTTTTCAACTTACGTGAGTCGATATCTTTTTTATATAGATGTAGCGGCCTCAAGTACAAGAGTCGAACATCGACTAGTACAAGCCACAAGTGGGCTGACGCAAACAGTAGTTAAGCAAACAGAATGCGGAACATCGCTAGGATGCCGTCCAGCCTAACGGGTAGTTATAACAAGAAGCGTCTGGGGTAAAGGGTCGCTGCCATCAGTCACTGATGAGTCTAGGCAGCGATCCTGAGAGGAAACACATCTTCACTTTCCTCACCTACCCAAATCCTTCCGTTCCGAACATCCATCTTAAAATAAATTCATTTCATTACCATCACCATTTACTCCCCTTCATAGGATATCCTAAGATGGATCAAAAAATATATCATTCTTTTCAAAATAGTGGAAATAATGATAAAATCTCTTATAAAAATCACTTGCTCATATTAAATTATAAACGATAATATATTCTTGTCCCCACAGACATTTTTATTTTAAAAAAGGGTAATTATGAACAAAAATTTAAAAATGTTAGGAATATGTTTTAAATTAAAAAAATATACTTAAATAAATATTTGCAGAACATTGGAATCATTGAGTGCATTGAGTATTAACTGACACTCAAATCGAACGAAATATCGATTAATAAATATTTAGTCAAAATCCCATTTGTATCTACATATTAATAAATTCTTGATCAATAAATTGATAAAACTAAATATCGTTTTTCTAAGAGGAATTTTATCCTTCACATATTTAAAACGGATGAAAAACCACACTTCTCATGTTTAAAAGTGCAAAAGAAAACAAATATAATGAATGACATGTTGATATTAAAAAGGTAAACATGTTTTTTAAAACTTACACGTCAATCCCAAAAATATGAAGAAAGTCAAACATTTCTTCATGTATCGAATTGTATTACGCAGAATCTGTTGCATATCTGTAACAGAAAATTGAATGTAAAGTAATATAATAGAATTATGAATTGCAAGTCTCGCATGATGCGTCAAAAAGTTGCTAAAATCTCTAAATCTTCATTTGCTCTTGCATGTCTGTATTATTCATTGTTTCGTGCCTATGCCATATATGCATGTATGTTAGTACTTATGTATATTCCATATTTATGTACATATATACTCTTCATCTTTCAGGAAGACTATTTCGTCATTGTCGGCTCAAATCAACGAACTCAGGCTTCCCTTGCATAAGAATCGCTCGAGCGTCGAAATGAGGTCTGCAGCTACGGTTTATATCGAGACTATATCAGCAAACAATCCTGGAGATACATCAGGCCGCTAACCGTAAGTCTCTTGACACAAATCGAAGCAACATAATCAATTAAGGTTCGAGTGTTTATACCCTAACACGTTATGAGGTATGGAGCCTTGCGGGGCTCCACGCTCTTGACCGTGGTTGAAGTACCATTGATGGTTACGTATAATCTCCTGTTCTCGAGGTAGCTGATGATTATGGAGATGAGTAGTGTTGCAATGTTTATCTGGTGCAATTTAGTTTCGTACTTTCGCGTAAGCTGGTCCTATGGTTGGCGAGGTTCTAATTTTGATTTCGACGTTAGCGGTGGTGTGTTGTGGGACGTCCTCCACGGGGCTGCTTTTGCAATGAAGACACCGCTTCTTGATTCCTTTGCACTTGATTGTGGACCGTCTTTCCTGTGTATGCTGTAGTTTGGTATTTTGATAACGTTTTTAGAGGCAAGCCATATTTCTATGACGATGGTAATGTGAGCGGTATAGTTTGAGAGGAATCTATGACGTTCAGCTGTTTTGTTTTTAACGCTGATGGCGTTTCAGAGAATGATATTTAATTAGTATGTGATGGGAGTTTTGAACAAAATGTAGGATAATGTATTTAGGGCTTGATTTTTTGGATTCTCGCATATTCTTGCTTCAGGAAATCGAATTAGCCTTTTTAGTACCACTGTAAGGGTTCTGTCTGAATTTATCGTAAACGCATGATATTTTGACATATGTTTTTAAAATCCATGAAATCTGTTTGTTTGGTGAATATAACTTTGAGCTTGCCGGAGTTGAGTATAGCTTGAAAATTATTATTGTATTTCACTTTCAGACCATCAAGAAACTTTATGTGGTTGATATTTCCGTGTATATAAATTGGGGGGGGGGGGAGTTGAGGGCGGTTTTGTAGGGTCTTGTGTGGCGTGGGAGTTTCTGCGTCTTTTTTATTTTTTTCGATGTCATAGAGCTCTGTGTCTTGATCACTATCAAGGCAATCCACAAAGATACAGTATATCGACCTTTATATAAGTCGACTTTTTCTTTATCCTTCCCGATCACGTGATCGGGAAGGTAAGACATTTTCTAACTATTAGCGAGGTCAGTCCCATAAAGTAATTTTAGCAGTTACTTTGTGGGCCTAGCATTGCGTGTTATGTCCCGGGTATGCTTTCCTTAGATAACATTTAATGATCCTGGCAATAGGACAAAGGAACGCATACAGTCTACAGCAAAAAATATTCCAGCATATTGTAGATAGTATTCTTCTGAATCAAATGCCTTGAGTTGTAATATTTTCCAATATATGCTTTATGTTCTTTCAGAATAGTTTCCGTATACTTTCTACAGAATCATTAGAATAAATTTTGTTCCATTTTTCTTTACTTTAATTACTTCGCTTTAATTACTTTCAACAATTAAGGAATCAAAAATTTATAAAAGTTTTTTTATGTAAAATTCCAATTATCCAGTATTCGATTAACCGAAATATTAACCAATTAACTGACACGTGAGCACCAACTATTCTTAGACAATCCTATAGGAGAAGAGAATTAAATTAATGGATTATTAATTAATTAAAGAATAGATATATATGTATACACATAATATGTCTATACATATATTTTATACATTTAGCAAATGTATAATGCATTTCGATATTACCTATGATTGTTCTATATATTATTTTCCACGTTTTTATCATTTCAAAGCTGTAAATCAATTATTCGACATATCTGATTAGCGTAATATATAGCAACTTGTGAAAATATTTAAGCACTCATCATGAAAAATAATTATGTTTGTGTATGTATATTACGTATTATAAAAAATATTTAAGAATTTTATTAATTCTTCTGTAAAGTATTATTATTTATTCATATCATGGGCAGGACAAAGACGCGCTTAATCACATAGAGAAGAGTGTACCATCACCATTGCTTAAACATCCAGTTGTTCCAGTAATGGATTTACGCCATATAATTCAACGAATAGGAATCAATCGTGAGATACTAACAAATTATTTGAACTATAAAATCCCCCACTCGTAAATATCACATAAATCGTTATTGTATATAATTTATACTTATTGTCGTTGTTTGTACATTGTTGGTTCTAGATTTAGTCTCCTCTCATGTATGATATACATACACTCTTTTCACTTTATTATCTGTTCTTTTCGTCCTCTTCTCCTTCTTTGCTATCTCATCTTTTCCTTTTCTTCTCCCACCCTTTCCAATCTTACACTCCCTTCCTTTCTGACAATTTTTAACCAAACGTCAAATTTTATTCTATCCTGTATGTAATCTTAGTATTTTCTGAATTCTAATCACGTATTAATGATATCGAATTAATACAACATATAACGAATAAATACAAATTCGAAGGCGCAACTCAATGGTTATAAATGTTATAAAATTAACGTTCTAGAGAATATTGTACCGAATCATTACAGGACCGATTGCTTGATTGAATCATTGTATTGAAAACTCCATTTATTATTAACATTTCTTTTTTATTTCAAGTTTTCCATTTTCATACTTTGTTCAATATACTATATTGAAGATGTATACTTTATATTGATATTTACGACATCATTATAGTACAATACCAATATAATTATTTTTGTTAATTGCACTTTCTTTTGTGATATATTGAAATTGCCACTTCAAGCTCTGTCTTGTTACCGGGGAACTTTTTATCTTGTTCCTGCATGTTTCAAAACCTACTTACAGAAACATTTTATCTACTTGGGACAGTACTGGAGCAATACATTTTGGATGTAAGGCGATATTTGTTATTAGCAAGTTGCTCATACGTATGTATATCAATTTGTTTCTTCCTTCTAATAATTATAAAAGGAATTTATCATCATTATTTTCAATAATTAAAAAAAAAATGTCGAAAAGAGCACAAGATTGACTAATTGTACGTCTTAGAAATTCTGAGACATACATTTCAAAAATAGATAGAAACGTGATGTTATATCAACGAACAGACAGAACATTTTCAGAACTCTATACACTTGTTAAATAAGAACTTGGTATGCCCAACTTCACGACATCGAACCTTCGATATACCAAGTCCAGATGAACTGGACTAAATTGTTAATTGCGATAATATGTTCTGTGTTTCATATTCGGCGATGAAATATCTGACGGGCTGATGACATATTGAAGGAACATTTGTTTTCTGCTATCACAGATGTTTTCTAGTTTTCTTTCATTTTTATCAGTGACTTTTCAGGGAAATTCACTATGGGCCATTTTTTATTCAGTAGAGATACAGCTTTAAGACTTAAACAAGGATTGGAACAAGATTTTTTTATAGAATTTTATTCTGCCCATGTGAGAAGAAAATTACGAGTAGCGGTCCACCGTTGATGAGTTATACAAGGTCAAGTTCCTCGTATAATACATGAATGACACATTCATTACGTCAGGCAAGTGTTTTTGCGTGTTTTCTTACTTGCTTTTGCACATTTCGAAAACAGATCGATTTCTAACACATGGAAAAGAAATACTTTCTTAATAAATTATTATATTCCCACTTTTTTCAAACAAAAATGAGCAAATAATGTCATTTTACGAACTATGGTATCTATTCTCTTCTTCTAGAAAGAAATAAGAATTAAAGCACAGTTTTATGGAATGTTTTTTTTTATAAAAAAGTTCTGAAGTAATTTGATTTCATTTAGTTTGCACAATAATCACTCAATACTTTATAACTTGAAATGAATTCATATTGTAAATAACATTAGAAAAATTACAATTTATCATTTTCTACCGTTTCTACTCGAGATTACCGAAAATCAAATTTTATATTTCTTAATATTAAACTTCAATCATATTCTGAATTCACTAGTCGCAAAGAAAAAGCAGAAACTAATATATTTACGATATTACGATTATACAATATATACGAAACATCAAAATAAATTTTTAAAAATTTTAAAAAATGAAGTAGCTACACTCGGTTGGATTTTTACAAAAAACGGGGAATATTTAAACAATCGATGCGTTATTAATCGGTTCAATGTAAAAAATTATATCATTGTTGATTACATTCGCAAAAAATGCCGAAGGCAATATAATTTTTTATTTTGCGAAAATTTTTACAGTTAAAAATGATAGGTTTGTTTGTCCAATGCTATGCAACATAAAATAATTATTCATATTTGTATTCTAACATTTTATTTATTTTAATTTACGTTTATTCATATTTTGAAGTACGATTCCTTATTTCTTAATAAATTTTTTTTTTTCAATCATTATTTAAAACATCAAACTTACAAAGCAGTTACTATTCATAAAACAAAACAGTTATTATTTAAATTTTTGTGATCTTGTTTTCTAAATTGTACTAAACTATCGGTTTACTTTCCGCTCAGTAATATTACAATAAAATACAAAATAAAAAAAATAAATACCATTTCCTGAAATAAAATAAAATATTATTACATTTATTAAAAATCAAAATCAAAATAAAAACTAAAAGAAATAAATGAAATACTTTCTAGTATTGTGTGTTTACTATTGATGAATTGGTTCGCCTTGATAGTGCATGAAAAGAACAAAGCAACCAACCAACATTGCAACAAAGCAGCGTCTATATTTTTCCACCACTCTCTATTTTTCCTCACACATTCAAAGACACAGGTCGTATACCTAGACAGTTGATCGATTGAAACGCAGATGCGCTTCAGACTTCGGACGAGAAAGGTGTATCTCAGAGCTGAACTGCTCAAGTTCCGATTCCCAAATTCAAACAGTTCCAATCGTTTCCTTGCATGTAATTTTACTTCATGTGATTATTATAGGAGTGTCGCTTAATGTTGTTAATTATCAAACCAGATACACAATTCTGTGTAAGTATTATACTCCTCAGTGAATATCAACAAAAGTGAGTTCAATCCAATGTGAATGTTCGTAAAAGAAGAATAAGACTCTTTCAATCATATTGGAAAAGTGACGTTACGGTCATGTATGTGTTCACATCGTAAAGTGCGAAGTGGTAATTTCGAACAAAATACTTCTTGCTCGTCAGTGGAATGAGATACACATATTAAAAACAGGCTTGAACACATTTTATTTAAAACTACTAAGTAAACTAACCATTTCAGATAATGAAATATTAATAAATTAATCTATTATTATTATATTAGAGATAAATTGTTTAGGAAAAAATAACTTCATTTGCATGGAGTCAAATTCAACTGAATCATTTTCAAACAATTTCTTGACTGAATTAATACAAATAAATTTACAAATAATCTTGCATAAGAAGTTACGACGAGATTACTTTTGACAGTATTGTCATACAAGATATTTGTGAAACTATGTGAATGAAAATTTAATCAAGTATAATACAAAAAATAAAATGGAAAGTTATATAAGATAAAAAAATAATGAAATAATTTAAGTAAAAATCATATTCAAGTATAAAGAAACTATTATGTTATGAAGCAATAATTATGTTACACCGTTAACTAAATAGATATATATTATTCAAATTATTTAAATAATTATATATTATTCAGCTAATTTAAAATCTATTATTTGAATAATATCCTGGTTATAAATTTCTAGCAAAAGTGAAGATTTCTAATGATAAAATACATATGTATATTGATTCTACTATTGAAAATATATGCATAAAACTATTGATTCGGGGTTAATCGATTTAAAATTGCAGCGATATTGTGTTATGCGTTTGGACTTTATGTCAGTATGAACAAATACGCAGATTGTTAATCTCGTTTCGATATTCTCTAAGAAGAAGTGTGTTCGTTCCCACTCGCAACTTGTAAGTCGGTTTTATTTCAGTCCAGTTCCTGTTAATATACAAAGTGCTAAAAATTTGCAATCAAAACTGGGAATAATTCAATTTAAATTGGCATTTGTTACGTGTTACGTCATGTAATAATTTTATCACATCATCGAATACATGTACATATTTTGAAAAGTGTTATTTGCTGTCGTGATACATATTGATTGAGTTAAAGTCTATCTTTGGATACATTAGATTTTTAGATTTGGATGAAAGTCTGTAGAATAAATAAAAATTTTCTGATATTAATGGTAATGGTGTCATTAACATATGTATTACTTGCATTGTAAATATAATAGATTAAAAGTGAACTAGAAATAACAAATGATGAGAACAAATGCTTGAAATATTAGTGTGGATAAAATATTCAAGATGGATTGTAATATATTAAACAGTTAATTCGCATGAATTGCATTGCATATAATAGTACAACAACTAAATATGATATTTAAATTTTGCATTAAATCGGTGAAGTGATTTAGAAGACTACGCATTCCACATTTCATAACTTTTACTTTTATCATCTTGGCACAATCGCGATTCGAAATTGGAAATTTCCTGTTTCAGTAATGCTGAAAATATCTCGTTACGTATTATTAATTTGCACATCAAGTACATAAGTTACATTTTTCATTTTACATTTTTATGAAATGTACTGAATTAAATACAGGTATTCGAAAAATTTTTTTATATAAAAAATTTTTTTAATGTACAATATGTGTATATTTATGCGAGAGCATTTTTAAAGTTTTCAATTACGTATTTATAGCGACAGCGATTTCCATAATGACATAGTGTAGGTAACAGCGAGCAATTTTGCAATTAAACATATATAGTTATCATGACATTGTATCACTTGTTTACCCCAAGCATTATATATTTAATTACATTATTCTTTGCAACGATATGAGTAAACGCTTATGTCGTTACATTTATTGTAATCTATCATTAGAGTACCTGAAGTCAAATTAGCATTTGCTTTTGTATAATGGCAATCTGGGCGCTCAAAGATAATAAAATTAAATTTTTTCTTCGTGAAATATTTCTAATGATATCAAAATTTATATTACTGCAGTTATTGAGAATCTTGTGTCAATGAAAATGTCATTGTCAATTTAAAATACATGTGCATCACTTTGTATTCAATACACCCCTTACTTGGTTTCTTCTATTAACAAACATTGCTAATAATATTCCAATATATAATAATTAATATATGTAATAATATGCTAATATAAATTATACATTGCTAATAATTTTTGTATTTATACAGAAATTTCGATTATTACAAATGTTGGTAATTTTTCAAATTTCCTTCCTAGTAAAATCAATTGTACATTAATTATTACGTGATGTAAAAGATTAAATTACACGTAAGTATCGCTCAGATATAACAACAAATTTAATTTTCCATATTTATTATTCTAGTGTGTAACGATGTGTATGTGAATAAAATAATGCTTTGTTTCGAATGACAAAATTGTAATCGGAGAATTGTAATTACAGATTTCTATCTATTTGATATCAATTCTTTTATAATGAAATTATTTTAACATTTAATTCTTGAATTCTGTTTGATACTATATTTACACTTTGATCTTTGATAAAATTTCATGTAATTGAAGGTGCAATCAGTAAGAGAGTGATTCTAAGTGAAATGACAAATAAAAATATAAGCTTAGAATAGAAATTTCTCTGTATATCGGTTTTAGCCTGAGAAAATTTAGTTTGCGAAAAAATTATATATACATGTGTACGTTTAAATATATTTATGATTTACGAATGTCATTTAATTATTCACTATATATTTATCGGTACCTATTATATTTGATAAGTAAGAATATACGATGTATAAATAATGAACATGCAAACATTTTTTTCGAAAATAAAGTTTGATAACATTTTCAATCCCACAATTACATAGTATTCAACGTTTCAAATGATTAGACGTGAAAATGAAAAAGTAAATATGAAGCTCTGAAAATGCGTAATATCCGTCGAGTTGTTCTCAAAAATACAATATCACGAGAATTTAAACCAAGTTTTAATTGAGCCGTTTAGTGCAAAAGTGGCAACTTAAAAATAAGAGATAATATATAAATTTTTTAAAATGCAGCAATATCAGAGAATGTTTTACCTCCTTTATGTGAACTACTGTACAATAATGTCTTCTAGACAAAATAGATGAAGCTTCCAGGTTAAGTCTTCAAAATACGATGTTATATCAAACTGAAAAAAAAATTGGCTCAATAAAATATATTTTGTGTCCAAATTTACTGTTCAAATTTTGAGAACAGTAAATATGAAATAATTCTGCTACATACATGTATGTATATATATACTATATTTAGTATGTATATATATATATATATATATATATATATATATATATATATATACTATAAAATACTATAAAATTACTGTATTATTAATGCATTACTGTATATTTAATGCGATATTATAATATTCTTCGATTAGTAATCAGCATTCTATCTTTCTAGAAATCACAAAATGCGATAACTTTATACATTTCCATTTTATGCTCGAAATAAAATTATTACTGGTAAGCTGTATTATTATGTATGATAGTATGTACGAAATTATAATTATTTCAATAATTCACACTTCCATTTCGATAGTAATATAACTCGAAAAATTTAATTTTTCAGGAAACTAAAATGATACTTTCAAATATGTAATATATGATACAATATTTTATTGAATAAATTTATTGAGCAAAATAATATTCATAATATAAAAGGTTTTATTTATCGTAAGGTTTTAATTTTAAAACATTTGCCTTTTTTGATTTTATGATGCATTTAATATTTTCTTTTATATTCACATACAATTCCCAATTGTTATATTTTTTTACAAATAATATTGAAGTTTAATTTGTATCTCTCAAATTATTTCCAGATATTCTATACGAAATCTGTAACAAATAGTTTTCGTTATTGAATCAAAACGATTCCAACAAACGAATATGATATAATAATTGCACAGAAATTCAATCGGCTTGTTTTACTAATACCTTCTTCCATAAATTTATACACATGTACATGTATATGAGCAATGTATATCATTTAAATATAACAAATTAAATTTGTTTTTATGTTGTTTTTTATATTGTTTCATATATCTTATATTAATCCTTTGAGTGTTCAATAAAATTACCAAGTGTGTAACACCACATATAATATATTAAAAACGCGACAAATGTATATACTTGGATAGATTTATACAGTTAATTAATTATTTCAAATACTTGAAGCTCTAATGATCGTATAATACTCTAGTACCAACTGAACGTACTAAAGGTAAACTGTATGTACTATATTTAAAAAAGTGTATACAGTTACAATTGTGTCAGGAACAATGAGAAAATGTCGATTACAAATACATAAATACGTAACTATATAATATCATATAACAATCCATTCGATTTAATTTTAAAGTGTAAATTCTCAACTTTAGCAAACGTGAGTTCGTTTTTTCGAATCTGATCCCTCGTAAATTATAAAAATAGTAAATAGTTTTTTCCCTCGTAAATTATAAAAACAGTAAATAGTTTTTCGTGACTAGATTTACAAGACAGTAGTCTGAAATTGAAATCTTCTCTTTACAACGCCGATTATTTTTATGAGACACAATTGAACAGATGCTTTTTATGAAACACAATTGAGACAAATTTGTTTTACTCATTAAGTATTACACCTCGATGTTTTCATATAACTTTGCATTATATATTATATTATATATTATATTATATATTATATTATATTATGTTCTTGCAGCTTTAAATTTTCCACAAATGTACAAAAATCTGCAGACTAGTGATGGGTTCCTTGAAATGTTACTAATAATTGTGTAATATGTATATATAATCCAGGAAAACTATATTTTTTAAAGAAAAGATTTCTTACATTTTTAATTTTATAAAATAATAGGAATTGAATGGAAATTTTTTATTTAATTGATTTTAAGTTGTTTTACCTTTCTAGTTCAACGTCATATTTCTTGAAAATAAAAGCTGTTGGAAAAGAAATTTTTTATATTTTTAGTAAACACGTCTATATTAATTAATTAAATTGTTTTATTTTTTTGAAAATACTGAAAAATTGATTTTTGGTTCAAGAATTGAGATTCTTTTCCCACTGTGTGACTGCCCGCAAGCAGTATATTTAAAATTTTTTGTATTTCTTTAATTTTAAATTTAAATAACGAATATAATGAATATTACTAATATTTCAATAAATCACGTAGCTAAAACGATAACCAAAATATGATTGTAAATAAAAAACTAAGTAAATATTATTATTTACACTGTTCGTCCTCCACTGATTTTAATGAATTTAAAATACGAAGGTGGACAAAGTTACTTGCATACTCGATGAAAATATTTTAAACTGTTGAAACTTCATAAATCAAAATCATACAACAATCGTAAAAACAAACATGCAAAAATTCAAATTCGGTTCTAGTATTCTGAAACATATACAATATAATAGTAACACATGTAATATATGTTGCTATTTCCCTCTAATTTTTTGAACATCTATATTCGCCTCAGTTTTCTCTGTTTGCATTTATTTCGTATATCCAGGTTGATCTACATATTTTGTTTTGAATCAAAAATGTTGCAAAATTTTCTTCATATATTGTTTGAAATTTCACATTCTATTATTAAACATGAAATGATGTACGGCCAAATTAATCAACATTATACAAAAATAATATTAATGATATCACGTACTATCATAGAAAACGTGGTATTACATAATATCATGTTACGTGATAATAATATATTTTCTCCTGAAATGACAATAATGAATTAATTGTGCGAGGCTTAATTTTGTATAGCATGTATTGGAATAGCAAATTTAAGAAGATATATGTTAATATATACTTGGAAAATATTGGAACTTTTCGAACCTTCATTGGTATGGACGAGATATCTCCTCCATGTCGGTTGTGCAATATCACTGCGAGATATCTTACTTTATAATAACTCTGCTACAATTCCACTGTCGAGTTATCTCGCATTACAATTTCACTTTTACGGTGCCATTGACGAGATATTTTGCATCGCAATAATGTTTTTACCCCTCACTGGTGAGGACATCGTGCAATCTATCAACAATACGAATGACAATAACAATATTTTACATTTTCTAATAAGACATGAGACATCACAAAAGCGAAATTATGAAGGAAGATAACTCATCAGTGATATTGTAGAAGTGGTGTTATGAAAGAATGTTATCTTATCGAAATATATTATAGCCGATAAGGTTGTGGCGAGATATTTCGTCCATGGTAGCAAAAGGAACAAGAATCGAAATTCGAGAAACCGAAGAAAACCGAATATTATTTGACAGATGTAGCAAACATCTATAATAAAATATAATAATGTAAAGTAAAGTAAAGTATAATAAATCAAAGTGTAGTCTATATAATAAAAAATATACAAAGATGTAAATATTGTACATTGAATCTCTTTATTTGACTTCTCGTATTTACGACATGAACTATTAATTATTATTTCTCAGAAATATAATTATAATAATATTTTTCGAGAAATATTATTATAATTATATTTTCTCAGAAATCTTTTCTTTTAATCTCTATTTTGTCGGAACATAGAAATTACTTCATAACCAAGGATTCATGTAGCTGCATCACGTTGCTAGGACCTACATACTTTCTGCCGTAAGGTAAATGTAAAACGTGGTACATCAGCGACGATCAATATTCGTAGATTAGATAAGTTATCCTTAAAGAGAGACTACCATTAATTCATCAATTATATAAATAAATAATTTTACATTTAATGCAAAGCAGTGCATCGATTCAAACATTAAAATATCTTTAATGTAATCATACAGATTTTGCAAACAAATACAAGTATAGTTGCACCTTATTATGTAAATAATTGTCCAATGTAACGATTCTCCACCAAAGGTTCATATTCCAAAACAGATACGATTTGCTTCTATATAATTCTGTGTTAAGACATATAAAATTCAGAATATAAAATCGTAAAATTCAAAAGAGATATTTTAAACGGATTGTTAAGGCCAGCAATGACCGTGATTTTTGGCACGGACGGAATTTAAACGGTTTCTAGAAATATTACATTTTTTAATATATTGGGTGCAGGTACTAGGTCTGCATCCCAACCGTACTGTTACCAGCGAACGACTCTCTAGCAAATTACGGTCGATCCCTATGACGAACAGGGTCCATATGACTCCTTGGGAAAATGAAAGTTGCAGTTTCCACCAAAATTTCCTTTTGCAGCAAACGGTGCTCGGTATATCCTTCCCAGACAGTTTTCCTGGAGGAAATACCCTACATATAAATATTCCAACATATTAGGAAGATAAGAGAAATAACGAATATGCTATGTTTCTACAGAAAATTAGATTAAATTTTACTTATAAAGAAAATTATTGATTACCGTGAAAAGTTTCGTCAATTTGTTGTAAAACTGTTGCTTCAGTCATTGGTTTTAAATTAATTTAGTGCAGTAGTATTTAAATCGATTCAGAAATGTTCATTCCTCTTGCAAGAATAGCAGACACAAATGTCTTCCAGATATATGTCACTTCGTATTAAAAAAAGAAAAAACACTTTAATTTTAATAGAATATATAAAATAAAAATAATATGTAAAAAGTTGCATCACAATTAGTACAATATTCAAAGATTGTTGATGTTGGAAATAATATATATATTTCATCATTCAAAGTAACCATAAATACATAACATTGAATCATTAAAACTTAAAAAAAAGAAATATATATATATATAGGTGTAGTTATACATACCAGAACATTCTCTTTTTATTCTTATAATATTAATTATATTTGTTTACTATGTGTTAGCGCAAGAATATTAGACATTTTTGCAATACGATTTAAAAAACAATAAATACACTTTGCCACAGGTGTTGGAAGACTTATTTATACTATCTCTTGTACATTTATGTATATTTACTCTGTGAAATTGCTGTGTAAATATAGCTTGATTGTAATATTATGTATACAAATATCTCGATATTATGAAATTTCTTATATTTTTTAGATATCAGGCAAAAAATGTAGTGGACAAATGTTCGTTCGAAGTGGCTACCTCCGAGCAAAATATTATTACTCACAGAGAAATAATAAATTCATTAGAAACATAATAATGAAATTGGTACATTTTTTGCTTTCCGCAAATTTGTATTAATTTAATGAATTTAAATAATACTGTCTAAGCATTTTTACGTTACGCACGAGTACATTACATTGCACATGCTTATATGTTAATTCATTCTTATCTTGAAGATGGATTAAGTATCTGAAACACAATTTTTCATTCGTCTCCATATTAAACTTTATGTTAGCGTTATTATATTGCGCACCGGTCATATTTAAAATAAGTAGTATGTTTCAAGCTGAAAACTTTGCATACAAAACGGGATATAGAAATCTGACAATCTTTCATCCTCGATGGCATACTGTGACTGTGCATGTAAATACTTGAAGAACAAAATGTTAGATTCCAGTTAATTTTGGGGTTTAAGACAATAATTAAGAAATAAAGTTGCAACGATACTTGATGAAGTGATTGACAAAATAATAACTAATCTTTGACCCTAGATTAGAACAGAATAATGGAACATATCTCACATTAGCCTTTTCCAAAAAATTTAATGACGTTGTACCATATTGAAATTGATATGAAGAAGTGTAAGTTGACTAGCTTAAAATTTTTTTCTAAGAATCCTCGGGTTTCCATTTCCAATTCTGTATTTTGTTATATTATTCCCAGATCCCCAGGAAAATATCCGGTGGAGTTAATTGTGTCATGATTGCGGATACTTTTCTCTTTGTAAGCAGTATAGTGTAGTTTAGTATAATAATTATTCTATATATACCATCTAATACAATGTGTATTCAACGAAAGTCAGAAATTCTTTTATACTCCATAAGCACGCAAAATAATTTTTAATTATTCATATTTAATATTGCGGTATTCTTTTGAAAGTTGACCCGTATTCATTGTGAAACTATTCCAATATATATAACAATTGTATAATAATTTTTATCCGAAATATTAAAACAGTTTCAAAATAAAACTAATTTTTTTCTTTTACAGAGGATTAAAAAAGTACTTATATATCTTTAATCTACATTTTTTAAATATCTTTTCGTACTCAGATAATTTCTTACTACTTGACGACTTTAATGACTCTTACCTTGTATATATTTAATGATGTAGTATAAAAAATTATGGCAAAAGAAACAATAACTATAATCAAGAAAATACTGACAGAAGTTATTGCACTTAATTTAATTACCTTACCTTAAGTACCATTATTTCTTTTGTTACACATTTACAATTTGACATTTACTCCATATGATTTTTGTAACATGCTGGGAAATTGTTCTAATTAGCGTATGATCCAGCATTTGTAGCAAGTATTCGTTATTCCATCGATTCATACACAATTTCTCTGCACGATGTACGTAGATCCTGGAACATGTCCATCGTTTTAATTTCTTTTAACGAAAGAATTTCATAATTCAATTCAGTCCATCTTCATACGAGTCATTTCTCGTCAGAGAGAAAAGTACTGAATTTAGTCACATCAGAGAATAATATTGTTTCTAGTAAATAATTGCAGATTCATACCTTAGAGAATTATATAATTAATTAATAAATCTGGCAGAAATCTATTTGGAGACTATAAAAAACACTATATTTGATTATTCTATATATTCTTTTTACATTATGTGTATCCCGTGTAATTTTGCATGTAGTATGTCATATAAATACTTCAATATTCGCAGTTTAGTAATGAAAATAAAAATAAACGTACTAATACATTTCTGACTACGTAGCTTTCTGAAACGTCAACTTTTCTAGATAATTAGGTATTGAATTCTCGTTTAACATCTTTTTTTTCCAATACGTAGTTCTGTATACATATACATATATATTTTTTGAGTTTCCTAACAGTTAAAATCACAATTATATACGTATATTTCAGAATTATACTTACATGCATGATGAAGACTCTTTAATGAGTTATGAATAATTTTATCCATAGATTGATCGACAACAATAGCGTGTGTCCATTTGGATAGAAATCGCAAAAAATTATTTAATTCCTAATTACTTATAGATAGGTAGATTTATTTATTTCGACTTATTATGTCAGGAAATGGACTCGATTTTACATTTCGTATATTTTACGTCTCTCATTCGTCACTTATTTCATTATAGATGCTATACTTAATACGATATGATATAATATAATCTTATCTTTCCTTTGGTTTTTCGTTATTGCAACTGTTTTCATGTGTTTGTACTATTTCTTATCCTACATTCTAATCTATTCTTATATCCCTATCTGCCTAATTACTCCGCTCGTGCTCACACGTACACACACTTATACATACATACACTCTTGTTCTTGTATGCATTTGTTCTTTCCTTATTGCACTCTCTGACTGTCGCTACTTTATACATTATTGTTCAGTTGTTAACTTGCTTTCTTAACTTTTCTTTTCTCTTCTTTTCTCTTCTTTTCTCTTCTTTTCTAATACTCTATACCATTCTATGTATAGAATGTTTATTACTTATCTCATTACTTTCCTTGGCCACTAATATGTCTATATTTGAAGGGTCTAAATATAAATAATAATATTTTTCAGAAATATTATTATTATATTTTTAAAATTTTTTCTTTTAATCTCTTTTTTTTCATTTTAGAAATTACTTCATAATAAGGATTATGTACTATCACTTTGCTAGGCCTAAAACATTACATAATAAATGAAAACGTTTTATTTCGATATCAGTGCTTGTGTAGAGGAATATCCAAGAAAAAGCTACCATTAATTCATCAATTTAAATAATTTTAATTTAATGGAAGCAATCGCGGCAAATATTAAGATATTTTTAAGGAATCACACAGATTTCCAAAAATTATAGTTGCATCTTATTATGTAATAATTTCCAATGAAGATCCCCAGAAAGTTCAACGGTTATAAAATCGAAAATTTTTTATTCAGGTCGAAGATAATCTGGAAGACATGGTTCAATAAGCTCGTAAAATGTCAAGGTGACAATTTGCGAGAAATTTTCGGCGCGGATATATTTCTATATGAAGTGTTTACAGTCCATTAGTACCGATGATAAATTATATATGTCCTATATGGTTATCATATAATAAGTCAATAGGATATATACATTACATGATAATACAGTTCTGTTCAAAGCTTCGCATCGTTAAAATGGTATCGTAAATATTTCTTCCACTTCATAGACATTTGTGTGTGGAATACACATTGTCTTTATAAGTACAAACGGGAGGAAACCATATCCATGGCAAAATTTCAGTTAGCGTTAATAAAGCAAATAATTGCAAATTACCATCAAACAATAATTCGGTGTCAAAGCAGACTCATCCCATATTAACAGAGGCATCTTCTCTCATTGTATATACCAAAAGCCATCCAATCACGATGTATAGATCCTTGTGTATCAGTTTTGTACAAATAATTCTAATTTATGTTACATATTAATTTATAAGCATTTAATCGTAAAGCTTGAAATAAAAATATAAAAATATGTAAACTTAATGGTCTAATTTCTTAGAATAATCTAAATATAATTTTGAAAGTCTTTAAATTAAATATGCAAATATATTGTTATACAGACAACATTGTTTTATTAAGAAGTTGTTTTGAGATAAAAAATGTAATATGACAAAAACCACGCGCACTGTGCTCATTTCTGGCGCGTGCTTCCGTACAGTGACAGCACTTCGGCGGACTGGACTGCCGAAGCTAAAGGGTTAAGGCCAAGAACGACCGTGATTTTTGGCACGGATGAAATTTAAACGGTTCCTAGAAATTTTATATTTCTTAATATATTGGGTGTTGACACTAGGTCTGCATCCCAACAGTAGTGTTACCAGCGAACGACTCTCTAGCAAATTACGGTCGATCCCTATGAAGAACAGGTTCCATATGATTCCTTGGGAAAATGAAAGTTGCACTTTCCACCAAAATTTCCTTTTGCAGCAAACGGTGCTCGGTATATCCTTCCCAGACAGTTTTCCTGGAGAGGGAAATACCCTCTAATGTGTAGATATATTAGGAAGATAAGAGAAATAACGAATATGCTACGTTTCTACAGAAAATTAAGTTTTACTTATAAAGAAAATTATTGATCACCGTGAAAAGTTTCGTCAATTTGTTGCAAAACTGTTGCTCCAGTCATTGTTTTTAAGTTAATTTAGTGCAATAGTATTCAAATCGATTCAGAAATGTTCATTCCTCTTGCAAGAATAGCAGACACAAATGTGCTCTAGATATATCTCACTTCGTATTAGAAAAAGAAGAAAACATTAATTTTAATAGAATATATAAATAAAAATAATATTTGAAAAATTTGTCTCACATGTCAAGCAATATCAAAGATTGTTGATGTTGGAAATAATACATATATTTCATCACTCAAAGTAAACATAAATACATTTTTGAATATTAAAACTGAAAAATTATGTGTATATATATATATATATATATATATATATATACTCTAATTATCCCAGAAAATGAAAAGTTCTTCTAACAATAAACGATTAAAACAAGGATGCAAAAATCTTAAACTCAAAAGTGGCAGAAAATCATAAAAATCATTAATGATCGAATATTGAACTACACGAATACTATAATTTTATAAAGAAACATTCATATAATAATAAATCTGGGCTAATTTTAAAACTTGAAGCTTCTATTTTCAAAATGAGTCTTTCATTTTATCGTAAAATATTTTTAAATCACAGGTGAACAAATGAAGATATTTTTCTTCTTGAAAATGCTATAAATTATCACAGCACGCAGAAGCATAGAAAAATTTTTTTTACGATTGAATTTTGAATGAATTTGAAGATTCACGTTTCCCCTTTACAATACAATAACCTCAGAAAACTTGACGTATGATCTTTCATTGCTGCTTCGCTAATATGAATCGGACTTAGATGACGAAAATTTTAGAAATCCTAACATTTCCGTCTGATATTCAAAGTTAAATAAATTGAAAAAAAAACATACAGTAAGTTTTAAAGGATCGTTGTATATTTAATCATGAAAAAATATTTTTAATGTTTTCACGTACTATGATAATTTATAGCACATTCGAGAAAGATTGTTCCACTTTGCCATTTGCTACATAATCTAAAAACGTTTCAAAGTGTAATGAATTTACGAGTAGAGGTTTCAGAATTTAAAGTGACTTTAAATTTATTATTATATGATAAGTTCTAAAAAACTATGATAATTTCAATATTAATGGGAGTCACAGTATGTTGATTTTGCTCCTGCATCGTCGGAATAGTTGATTTCGCAGTATTTATTTTCTCGGAAAGTACCCGCTTATTCTACGTATGATTATTCTTTGACGAAAAAGTATATTGAATTATGTTATTAATTTTACATACTTGTAACAGTTAACTAGGTTAACAAACTTAATGTAAACTATAATGTAATTGCGAATAAATACGAACGAAAATAATATCAAGTGAACACAATACATTATCAAAGCATAGTTTCAAGTACATCGATATTGTTTCATCAAAATGTTCAGCCTGTCACGTCATTGTTGATTCTGCTTGAGAATATTTTTTACAATTAAGTATCGTGTTTTTTGTACATATATCAAAGATACAGTATAGTTCACAGATCATTCTTATTCAAAGTAACAATGAACTCTGTAAAAATATAAGAAAATAAGAATACAAAAAGATAAAGGTTTATTCTATCAAAGTAAATGTAACATTAAACAGCATAATAAAATTAATCAGCAGGTGTATTCAACTTTCAAACACATAAACAATGCAAACATACAACAGAAGCTTTAAACAGCTAAATACATACCATTATATTTTTTCTTTATTTCAGTAACAATATTTCAACGATATTCTTAATTCAGTTTCCACGATATTATTCTGGATTGTCATTTTGGAAATGGCCTCCGTTATTGCACTCTAAAACAGAACAAACATATTATGTCATAGTAAAAAACAGTACGTTGAAAAAAATAGCACTTCCTGTAAAAAATTTTTATAAAATATATTGCTTCACGAGATTTACGAACGACTTCACAATGTCTATTATGTCTAGCACAAATATTGCATAGCTCGAAGAGGACGTTCTTAATAGTATTTTACAAAACGCGGAGAAAATAAACTGCACAACAGAGCAATAGCCCTAAGAAAAATTCTGACTTCACTTCTCAAACGACAGTTGAGAGAACTGACTCTTCTTTTCATAACCTGTAATTTTTATGCTGTACATACATGGTGCCGTAAAACTTGGAAATGCGAGAAGACACCTGGGTTTGATTGACACCTTCCCTTATGCCATGGAGACAATTTTTTCTTAAAACTCAACGTAATTGTGCGAAAATTGCAGGACTTGCAAACTTGAAGAGAACGAATAAAAGTAACGTTTCTTCTTGGAAACATATTTATTATTCATGCGCATCGATGGATAGTCATTTTCCCCCTTATGCGTAATTCACATGTTGTGTCACGCGACGGTGTCAATATTTTTGTCCCTCTCTTTAGTTTTCTGCGAAATGTGTAAAGTCACGACCGCGGTCAGACGTTTCCCGATCGTCGAACAGAATGGACTTCATTGGCTGCAAGTATTATAGATTCCTGAAATTCTGCTTCCTCGTGATGGGACTGACGTCGTACAAGCCAACGCAGTTACGCGTAATGCATACTACGATCGTATGTTTGATACTTCTACTCAGTTCAACAGTTCCTATGGTAAGGATATTCCATTCGTACCAAGTATAATTCTTTAACCGATTTTCTGATATATCAATGCATTGTGAAATAACTAATCTTCTATTTACATTTATGTTATCAATCGTTACAGTTTTCTGTCGCGAAAAATAACACTTGCACCTCTCAATTCTTTTCATTGCAAATAAGCTTTATAGCTTTAACAACAAATATAAATATAATACGTGGTTCATTACTTGTGAAATCTATAGACGTAAGTTACAAGGATTTAGTAAATTTTAACTAGTCATTATAATATCGTGTCATTATGTAACACTTTTTCTTGATTTTTCAAGATAGAGGAATGGTTGAAGGATATCAAACGTGATTGGAATCATATACAAGACAAAGAAGAATTTAAAATACTTAAAAAACACGTAGCGATGGGAAATCGTTATGCAAATATTTATTTAAGTAAGAAGTAAATCGTCGCACAAGGCGATGAGAAAACGTATAACGATAATATTTTACATCTAAAATGCATTGCAGTTACAATGTGCGTTCTTATTGTGATGCTGTTTCTTCCACACCGCATTCTCGAGATTTTAATACCTACGAACAACACTGTATGTTATTTACCGATTGTTTCAGTGACGCTTCTTGAAGAATCTCAAAATTATTATTTGATTGTCATTTTGACGAACATTGCGTATATTTTGTATGCAACAGTTTTGTATTGTTGTGACATTTTCTTTTTATTTACTATTTTGCATGTACATGTACTGTACAAAATTGCTGTGTGAGTAATAGTTTTATTTTTATACAAATAGTGATTGAGTATTACGAAGTTTTTCACACTTATTAGTTACCGAATGAAAAATGCTGTGGATGGAAATTCAATAGCTATTTCCAAGAAGGATATCATTAAACGCAACAAAATAATAAAATCAATGGAAATTTATAACTTAATAATAAAGTTAGTATTTTCTCAGTTAAGTACTAATACTTATGCAAAGTTTATTTTCACAAATATGTGCTGTCTCTGAACTTAAATATTTTAAACGTTTTCCTAAGCTTTTCTATATTAACACAAAATTAAACTCATCATATTGCATAGACATGCTTATATTATATTAATTCATTCTTTCTCGAAGGTGGGTTAGGTATCTGAAACACAATTTCTCATTCTCCTGCCTATTATCTTGTATAGGATTGTCAATATATTACGCAGTGACCATGTTCAATGTAAGTAACATCGCTGTATGTCCCGTACTGAAAACATCGTATACACAATGTGATAGAAATTTGACGATTTTTAATCTGGAAAGCTGTTAATTGTTTCAACTAACAATACAAAAATTAAGGCGCCTAATCGCCTATTGTGACTATTAATTATGTAATTATCTATAAAATATAAAATTCGAGATTTAAAGCAATGATCAACTTGAGATTTAATTCAACGATAAAAGGATAAAATTGCAAGGATTCTTGATGAAATGTAAATCATCAAATAATAACAAATCTTTGAATTTTAGGTGGAGTAGTCTCTGAAAAATAATGGAATATATTAGAAAAACATTTCTACGAAAAATTCAATAATATTGTACATCTGTATTAACATATAATATGTATATGCGTATTGACATATTTACTTAAAAAATAAAAACTTAAAACTATAATTCACTTTAGAAATCGTCAGATTCTCATTCCCAACCCTGTATCTTATTACGTTTATGGTACATTCTGTCTAGATTCTCAGGTCGATATCCCATGGACATAATTTTGCAATGATTATGAACTTTCTTGTCACTATATACACTACAATGTTCGTTATTAATGCATATCATGCAACACAGTGTATGTTCGACGAAAGTCAGAAATTCTTTTATATTCCGTAAGTACGTAAAATAATTTTTAATCATTGGTATTTGATAATTTTTTAACCGTTAATCGCTAAGTGTTTCTTTATTACTCTTTATATGAAATTTATTCTATATATGATTGTTTATTCGTTGCTTTAAGTCACATAAATCTTGAAAAAGTATATGTATCATAATATATTATAACTATACTAATATATAATATGATATATTATAAATTATATTTACGTATATGTGATATATGTAATTATATATCAATTGTATACATATATAGTTTAAAACTATAATTTTATTACATAATTATACTACTAATATTTATGTTACTAATTATATAATTTAATGGTATAATTATATGTCATTTGCATGTTATAAATAATAACTTTATAATACATGTCTAAGAAATAAGTGAATTTTTTAAATTATTTGGTATCCTAATATGATATCCTAAGGAAATGATTGGATCATGTTAGTATGACCAAAATATTCAAAACTATTCCCTTTCGAGAAGTAAACATTTTGGTTCATATCAAATGTTAACTACAACAGAATAATTGTTAGATGCAGAATTTCAAACATAATTTAGACTTTTATTTAGCAGAATAGATTAAAAGTTTGATTTTTATCTGTTAATGAAAAATCGGATTATTGCCTTATGTCAAAAAATTTGGAATATACTAATATATATGAAATATGTACTAAATTGATATATATTGAATTTGAAATATAGTAATTTTTGAATGTTTTTTAAGCAAAGTATGTATTGTTAGAGAAGAAATGAACTTCGACGATTCGTTTGAATAAATTTTGAATATTCTTACAAAACTTCATCATGATCAAAGGATGAATCTCAGGACGGAAGGATTTTCAGATTTATAGCTCCATTTATGTGCCTCAGTGGCTGTCAACTACGGTACTAAATTTTGGTCATCTACATATCTCCTTGATACAGATTACTACATTCTATACATAAAGAATGAAGCAAAGATGTGAAGTGTGTAAAAGTATAATTATAGTACTAGTGGAATTGTAACTTTCGACGAATGAACAACATCGCGAATTTAGTTCCATTTGAAAAAATAAGTGGTGTGGGAGAATCTGAAAATATTAGGTATCAGATATTTCTTCAGATTCGGATCATGTTTCGCTCAATTCCGGAATGATTCCGGAAAATGTTCGGATTTTCCAAAATAGTCGATCTCCAATAGAATCGGGTTACTCGAAAACTATCTTTTTTGAACGAAAATTTAAAATAAAATATTACATTTGGTCATCGCATAATTAGTTATTACTTTTACTTCATGCTTTATTTTTTGTAATTTTAGAATTCTCGGGAAACTCAACTTCGTCGAAATTTTCACCTTTGGGTACACTTTCCGGTTTTCCGACACCCCTAAAAAAGTCAAATTGATGACACATCCCCCCCGATAATAATATCTTGATCATCATAATGTATTTTCCGCGAAACATAGTAAATTCCATCGGCAAAATTTTTTATAGTAACGAATTACTTCCAAAACATTTGCGTGGAACAACTCACAAGCTTACGCAAGGAAGTAAATTTTTAAACAAAGGAGTATCGTTTACACGGAGAAAATTCTGAGATATGCTGTAGAATGTAAAATTATATCAAATATCACGTTTTATTTCATTTCTGTTTCGTCAATTAATCTCAATGTGGTTTTCTCAGATATACTATAGAATGATAATTTACCATTATCAATACAGAAATTGCTACTTTTTATTATGCAAGGAAACCATCATTCAGCAGTACTAAATTTCTATGGTATATGGGTACCTACGTTCGAAAATTTGAGCAAGGTAAGAAATATTTCCGTAGAAATCCAAAATACATAAAATGAGAATGAAATATTTTTTCAGCAATTAAAATTATGTTGGTCCTACTTTATGCTATTGTATTCCACTCAGAAATAATAACATCGATTATAGCACATTAGCAGACCATACGCCAGTTGATATACGTTATTATCGTCACTATAAGATTATACTTTATACTATCATCTTTGGAATGTGTTAGAAATAAAAGTATATCTGGAATTCATTCATTACGTGAAAAGCATGACTAAAAGTATCATCTTCAAATTAAATACGTCCCTTTACGCGTTATCTATCGCTATCACCGAAAATTGTTAGATTACATACTTATATTTATATATTTACTTATTGCAAAGTTCTTGTAATGAGGGATCTTCCTTAATATTTCCTTTTTCTTCTTATTGTATTTTTCTTTAATGTTATATCGACAGATGCAGCGAGATTATTAGCAACAACGGTGCCATTAAATAAGTGTGTAGTAGTTTATGTTTTTGAGATATTTTAATACTCTTTGTATGTTATTTTGAGAGGTCAGGTTTATGTTTACGTTGATTCCTTATTCTGTCTTTAAGTTTCTCTGGTATGGCATTCGTGCAGTATGTGGGTTATTATTAATGGATGGTTATTGCAATAAGTACAGGTGGGTGGTGCAGTTTTTTGATTTTGTGTTCATGTGTCAGCTTGGTATGACCGATTCTTAGGCGTGTGATAATTATTCGTTCTGTTGTTAAAGATGGTGTTTGCTGGTGAAAGTTTTGGATACTTTTGTGTAGTTGGGTGCTTTTAGTTGTTTTCCACGTATTGTTCCATTCATTTTTTGCTACTTTTTTGCAATGGGTTATTTGGTCGTCGCAGGGGTTTGGAAGATGGTTGCGATTGTTAGTAAGTCAGGGCACTGTGGCTTCTTTCGCTACTGCGTCGGCTTTTTCATTTCCTTTTATTTTTTGACGAGCTGGAATCCAAATGACTGTGGCATATGTGTTAGGTTGGTTATGGTTTAGTTCTTGGATGGTGGATATTAGTTGGTTTTCTTGATCATATGATTTCGTTAGGGATTTTGTAACACTCATGGAGTCAGTGTATATGACGATCTGGGTTTCGTTATTTGAGTGTGCATATTTAATGGCTTCCAGAATGGCATAAGTTTCGGCTGTGAAGATGTATGATGAAGAAGGGAGATTTTGTGTTTTTTTGGCTTTTTCTGTGATAATAGTATATCCAGGTCCAGTGTCCGTTTTTGACCTATCAGTGTAAATCTTGCTGTGTTGGGAGTAGTTGTTATTTATTTCTAGGAATCAAGTCCTGTGGTCAGTGTGACTGAGGATTTTTTGAGAGAGTTCGGCAAGACTGGTGTTTGTTGGGAATGCTTCTATTGTCCACGGAGGGATTTGTGGTGGTTTGGGTTAGGTTTGGGTTAGTTTATGTTCAATAGTGGAGTGGATTTTGAATGTGGTGAATTGAAGAATTTTGGTAAGTCTGATATGGAAAGGGGAGAGAATTTTGGGTTTATTGATGTAGAAAGCTTTGTATCTGTTGGAGAAGACGTTGTTTGTAGGAAGGATTATTTGGAGTGGATGAGACTTTTAGTGCGTATTTAAGAATTAGGAATTTCCTTCTGGATTCAAGTGCCATTTCTTTGGCTTCGAATAGTAGGCTGTTTATGGGGCATGTTCGGTATACACCTGTAGTTAGTCTAAGAGCTGTATGAGAAATTGCATCTGTAGCGGTCTATAGCGCCTCGAGTACGAGTCGTACAAGCCGCAAGTGGCTGTGCGCCTAGCGTCGAAGTCTATAGCGATATTCGACGTTAAGTAAAACAAAGTGCAGAACACCGCTAGGATGGGTGACTGTCCAGCCTAGCGAGTAGTTACAACAACAAGCGTCTGGAATCAGCCCCACTAATGAGTCTAAGCAGCGATTCTGAGACGAAACGCACAACCTTTCCTCACCTTACCCAAAAACCTTCCAAATCCTACATCCTTCCACCATCATCGCACCATCAACACATATACATCAAATCCCTTCAGATCTATTATCTTTTTGGTGGAGCTTTTGGCTGAGTTATAAACGGTAGAGCCGTAATCTAGTTTGGATCTAATTAACGCTCTGTATGTTTCTAGAAGAGTGTCTTTGTCCACTCCCTAGTTATTATTGGAAAGGGTTTTTATAATGTTAAGTCTTTTTATGCAGGACTCTTTTAAGTATGGCGCCCAAGATAATTTTTTGTCGAAAATAAGGCCTAATATTTTGATGGTGTCAGTGAATTTTATTTCAAGATTATTTAGATATAGTTTAGGTGGGGGATTGAGTTTGGTTTTCCTTTGGTGAATAGGATGCTTTGGGTTCTTTTGGGAGAAAATTTTAAATTGTTTTTGACCAGTCCTGAAGGGTATTGATGGTTGTTTGTAAATGTTCGTTAATGGAGCTTATATTTTTCCCGTTACATGTGATTGTTATGTCATCCGCAAATAGCTGGGTTTTTATTGGTGACTTGAGGTTGATGGTGACGTTGTTGATTCCTATTAAAAATAGTATGGTGCTCATTACTGATCCTTGTGAGACTCCGTTTTTTATTGTAACATGGATGTGACATATATCCATTTGCTCTGACTTGGATTGATCTATTGGATAGGAAGTTGGTTATGAAGGTAGCATATTGCCATTTACTTTTAACTCGACGAGGGAATTAATAATTTTGGTTCTCAAGATTGTGTCGAAGGCTTTTTCAATATTGAGGCATATAGCGGCTATGTATTCTTCGTTGAGGAAGGCGTCGCAAATATTTGTTTCCAAGTTCATTAGGACGTCTATGATTGAAGTGTCGGAAACCGTATTGGTTTGGGTTAACAAATTTTTTTACTTCAAGATATCATCTAAGCCTGCGGTTTACGATTTTTTCTAGTAGTTTGAACATGGTATTAATTAATGCAATTGGGCGATAGCTGTTAGGGTTTAATTTGCATTTGTTTGGCTTAGGAATTGGAATTACTGTTGCTTTTTGCCAATTTTCGGGGAAAACTTTATGGATCCATATACAGTTGAAGATTTTTAACAAGTAATTTATTGTTACAGTTTTTGGGAGCATTTTTAGTTTTTTGTTGATGTAAGGATGGAGCTTATTTATTATCGTTGTGAATCAGATCATGGTGTATATTTCTGTAGATTATTGAAGGCTGTGGTGAGTTTATGTTATTTGAATTTTCGTGGAATTTTTTAGCTAATGTGACAGCAATGTCGTGGGCTTGAGTTACGGTTCTACCATCGTCAAATTCCAGGAATTGGATATTCGTAGAGGATTTGGATCCATTCATGCATTTGATTTGTTTCCACACTGCAGATGTTGGTGTTTGTGGATTTATTGATGATATGTAGTTTCTCCATGATCGTTTTTTATTTTTTTTAATTATTCGACGGAAGTTGGCACTTTTCCTTTTGAACTCGGTTAGGTTTTTGTTTGTGGGATGTTTTTTTACTCTATTGAAAGCCTGATGACTCTCTTGCATGGCGATTTTGCACTCTTCGCTCCACCACGGTATCGGTCTTTTCCTGATTTTTTGCAGTTTAGGAATTCCAAAGGATTTGTCTGCGGCTGAGGTTATGATTTGTTAAAAACTGTTTATTGTTTCGTTAATCCAGTCTGAGTCGAGTTCTGTTTTTTTCTCGGTGAGTTGAAGCATTATGTTTTCTTGGTGTACTGGCCAGTTTGTTTTTCTTATATGCCATTTTGGTTGGAGGTAATTTTGAGTTGTTGTGCTATTGTCTCCATAGGTGATTTTTATGGGAAAGTGGTCGCTGTCGTATAGTTCTTTAAAGTATCCCATTTTATGTGTTGAGCTATCTGTGGACTGGAAAAGGTTAGATCTATTGCACTTGATTTGCCGTTCCTAGTGCTGAAGTGTGTTGGAAAACCTGTGTTCAACAAGATTAAATCCTGGTTGTTAAGTAGATTTTAAGATAGTCTTTCCTCTTCTGTCAGTTTTGGTCGATCCCCAGAGAGCGTGATGACTGTTAAAGTTTCTGGACAGGATCAGTGGAGCTGGAAGTTGAGCTATTAAATCTTCAAGATCTTGTAAATCAAGGGGGAAGCTATTAGGAATGTAGATATGGATTCTTGTTGGAAATGAAATAGGTATTGCTACTGCTTCTAAGTTTGAATTTAATAGGATTTCAGTAGAATCATATTTGTCCGAAATTGCAATAGCCACTCCTCCGCTGGCGTGGTTTTCGTTTATCCGGTTTTTGACGAAGGTGTTGAAATGTTTTAGTGTAGGCTGGTGATTTTTTTTGAAATTTGTTTCTTGAAAGCAGATAATATCAGGGCTGAAATTATTTATGAGAATTTGGAGTTGTTCGTAATGCGTATGGTAACTGTTTATGTTCCACTATATTATTGTAGATTTCTTCAAGAGTTTGAACAGGATTTTCTTCGGAATGTTATCGCTGTAGTTTCTTGCGATTTCCAATGGGTGTGCTGGTCCGAATGTGTCTTGGAGGAAGCTCTTGATCTGGGAATAATTTAGCTGGGAATGTGAAGGATTTTTTTATCTATTATTTCTTTTGCTGGGGCTAACATTTCTTCTAGTTTGGCGGAATCGAAAACTGGAGATTGGGGAGGAAGTGGTTTTAGTTTGGTTATTGCGATTTTTTTTTATGTGGCTTGATTGGTGGAGGCATGGAGTCTATGTCGTTTGAGCTAATATAGTTCAGTTTGTCGTCAGCTGATGGTTGTGACAGTGGTCTTTCGGAACTGAAAAGGATTGGTGGTTGCTCTATAGGTAATTTATTCGTTGTTTGTTTAGGATTGTCGATGTTTGTCTTGGTAGTGATGGGAATCTTCTTTGCCGGCAGTTTAGAGGATTGAGTTGGTGTGGGAATCGTTGTATTTGTATTTGGGCTTGTCGTATCAGTTATGTTCGAATTTTGGGTTAGCGGGCAATCTTTCGCTAAATGACCTTCTTGTTCACATCGGAAGCAGAGAAGGCTGTCGATTGAGATGAAAATACGGTAAGATGTAACTGAAAAGTTATTAGGAAGGTGGATGGGATTTTTCCAATGTCATAGGGATAAATGTATGCCTGTCTTCTGAAACTGAGGATCTTGGCGTATTCCGGGTCGGTCATTCCTGCTTTCAAGGTTATTATTCTGGAGCATAGCTTGACGTTGTCTTGTTTGAAAATTTTTTCAAACTCTGAGTTAGATATGACCGGGGCAACGTTTGATAGAATTACTCTTTGGGCCAGAGTTAACATTGGTCTTAAGTTTAGCATATTGTTGTTGACCGTTATTGTTTTATTCAGATATGTTGGGTGTAGTACAGTTTTCTTTTATCAAGATGTGCGCAAATTCGATTGTTTGAGATTTTGGAGATGTACCTTATTAATTTAGGCCAATTAGTTTCCCTATTGCAAGGGCATTGGAAGCTTGGAAGCTTGTGTCGTCTATTGCGTGGATGATGATAGCTTTTGTAGGTGATGCATCGAGTTGTACTGCGTGAGAGTATGATTTAATTGAGTTGTTTCTTTCCGTTTGGTTAGAATATTGGGAACTGTACTCAGAGGTCCCCGTAGGTTGGTGTTGGTTAGTCGGTGTATTCATTCCTGTGGTATTCCTTTGTGTTGAGATACGAAACTGGCGTTTTCTTTCACTATCACTAACACTATAATAGTATGAATTGGAACTCGTAAGCGAGACTGTATCGGACGTCTGGCTAAACCGAGACTGATTTTCGCTTTCTTTGGAAAGTAATTTCGTAATTATAATAATCTCCTCAACGTTCATTCTGTTCAGCAATATTATGGCTGATATGGCTCCAGAATTAAGTTTGGTCCACGACTTTAGACACGTGACGGTTGCTCAACAATGCACGTGGGCTATAAAGGTTGTTACAACCCTTGAAACCTAAAATATTGCTTACAAATGCAGTAACGACTATATAGGAGAAATATTGTTTATTATTGCTTTTGTTTGCAGATATTCTATATTTTCTAGTAATTTGTTTAGAATACCAAATCAATCTTATAATTGTTCACAATCACTCATCCAAACACTGCGTCAATCGAGTTGAAATCGAATTTTAAGACCATATATAATAAATTCATCTATTTTTAATTGAATGACTTGGTCACTTTAATTGTACAGAAATGTTTTAACTGTGTTATAGAAAATCGTATTAATTAACGACGTCCTTAATTAATTGTGTGTACGTTACTTGAACTACTTTTTATAGATATAAATAGAGATAATTTTGAATTGAAATATGTAGGTATTCTTGCTCTCTATTTATTAAAAATTTGGGCTCTAAAAATATTAGTAGCAGCGGTTATTTATTTTTTTTAGCTTCGTACAAAACTTCGTTTTTAATTATCTATCTTTTAAAGATACTCTCTCTTTGTATATTGCGAATAAGTTTTAGGTATTTGAGTCACATAAATTTGCTCTTTTTTGTCATCAAGTAGACATAAAATTATCGTGTTTTCTGTATATTTCAAATATTAATCTAGTAACAAATTTTGATTCCAGAATAATTTTACTACTTATATACATGTATGCTAATATATTTTTTTTCTTTATTTTATTGCATATAATGAAAATATAATAATACTGATTGTTTCAGGGAAGCGATGATTGTTTTTAGTTGTCAAAAAAGATCAATTGTATTTTGAACGAAACTTAAATCGGTTAGAATCAAACTCAATTGCAAATGTTTATGTTGCAATAAGGAACTCATAATCACTATTGTATATTGGAAAGTTTCAAATAGAAGTCTGAAGGTCTGACAGACTAATATTTAAAATATTATTATTAGCTCAAAATTACAAGTTTTTCAATAACAATTCGCAGTTATTATGTCAATTTTGTATTAACTCTTCCAGTGACATTGGCAACACATTTTCAGAGCTATTCGTTATTTGAAGAAATGTTTCTTATCAAACTTTCTTTTCTTCTTTTTTTTTTTTTGAAAGAGAAATAATCTAATGCAATTAGTTTGTTTGCAATTATACGCATGATGAGTTAACTTTATTTTCTTAAATGAAATTATTATATAAAGAAAGTAATAACTTAAACGTATGTTGAAAGACTATTCATTTAGGAGATATTTCTGTAAAATTAATATATGAAGGACGAGGAAAGGCAGTATTCTTAAATTTATTAAATATATTTCTTAAACTAATAATTTTTCAACGTGAGTCTATCTTTTCATATAGGATATCAAGCTACATCAATTGACTCGATGAATAAAAAAGAATATCATTTTTTTTTAAAAAGTAAAAATAACAACGAAATTTCTTACAAATATTACTTATTCAAACGAAAAAAAATACATACATCACAGAATGTTGTCCAACTTCCGTACAAAAAATTTTTTTCGTACAACGCAATCCTTGGAAGTTATTCGAGGTGAGCACATTTCGTGCACTACTTTCTATAGTATATAGTATATTATGTTCTTTCTTTTAGATACAAAAGGAATTGATCGATCGTCATATAGTTTGTAAATCAATCGGTCCGATCCGATGACTCGTCTCTGAAGTGGAGAAAGTGGCTTGCCACAACTATGACTATATTAAATTATAAACGATAATATATTCCTGTTCCCAGTATCCCACAGACATTTTTATTTTGAAAAAGGCAAATTGTGAGTAAAAATTTAAGAAAGTTAAGGGTAAAAATGTCGTATACGAAGAAAATAAATATTCGCAAAATATTGGAATCATTTTGAAATGAATTAAGCGTTAGCTAAAATTCATTTCGAACGAAATATCGATTAATAAATATTTAGTAAAAATTCTATTCTTTAGACATATACTTACATCTCCATTCATGGAGGTATATTACCTCAGTCAGATTAACAAATTCTTGATTAATAAATAATAGAACATCGGTTTTCCACCCTTAACATGACGAATCACAGTTCTCATGTTTAAAAGCGCAGTGGAAAAACTAACAAAAACTATAAATAAATAATAGCATATTAATATTAAAAACATGATAATGTGTTCTAAAACTTATAATACGTCAATTACAAATATATGCAGGAAGTCAAATTTATTTCTTCATGTATCGAGGTAGAAAAGTCGATTGAAGTCCATCTCAAATGTGTTATGCATATTTGTATAATATAATAATTGAAAGTAAAACACATAATAGAATTATGAATTGCAGGTCTCACCATAATGCGTAATTGCCAAAATCTCTAAATCTTCATTTACTCTTGCATGTCTTTATTACTTAAACGACTGTGTCATATATATATGTTTTCATAGATGAAATGAGTAACACAATTTCACCGTATAGAAACTAGTAATTTCTATACTTTTCTTCCTTTCATTCTGAAAGCGTAGTAGTGAATAAATAATTATGTGGATCCTATAGACAGATTAAAGTCATATACAGTGGATGTTATAATAGAAGTCAAATAGTATAAAACTGTGATGTGAGCTCTTGCATGTCATAACAATAATAGTAATAGTTTTAATGTATATTGTGACTAGGTTGTAAATTTTCATTTGTAGGAAATTTTAAAATGTAAGAAATGCATAGAATGCACATAATATGAAAGAGTATTATAAAATATACAAAGTGTAGTGTTATTATTAAATTTATTAAATAAAACAATTTTTTACCACAATTCTATTTTCATTTGAATATATTTTAAAAGCATGTATTTGAATAAAAATCTGCAATCCATACCCATTTTCGTAGAATGCGTAGGTCAAATTTCATTTATATAGAAAGTAACAAGTCTCCGATACAATTTGTTTCTCCGGTTGGTTATAAAACGATTGCTCTTGTCATTGTTCCTATGTTGTTATTGTCATTGTTAAATTGAACAAATATTCACACTAATCCAGAAATGTTCACTCATTTTATAGAAAAAGGACTCACAAGTTCTGGAAAGACATTACTATTAATATAAAGTTCAAATAAAAGAAATTTTTAAATACTGATTCAAGATAGTGCACTAAAACTCATAGTTATGTTGTTATCCAAATATTATAAAATTCGAAAAAGTCATACGAAGATATTTCAAAATCTACTTAACCTACTTATGCATCTCAAAAACAATATTTAAAAAAGTGATCTGCTTTCTCTTCTCTCATTTCTGTAACAATGTTGATTCTGCACAAAATTTCAATGGTGTTTCCAGTTCTGTATCCAAATTAGTATTCTGACCTTGTCTGAAAATGATCTCCTATATTGCAGTCTGATCTTGATTGAAAATAAGCTTCTCCATTTCGATCTGAAAAACGATAAAAATATGTTGTTATATTCAAAAATTGTGAAAATGTTTCCTACCCACTGTAGGAAATTCCATGTTATGGAATCAACAAGCTTATAATTTCGAAGAGTTTGTTCCTTGTTACAACAGTGGTCGTGTATGAAATAGAATGGAATAGAATGATTTAGAATGCTCTTAATGATATAGAATGTCTCAGAATGTCTCAATGCTTCTTCTAAGCATGTCCTTATATATATTTAGTTATCATCGTCAAGTGGAAGGGGAAGGATCATAGATGACCAACTACTGGATCTTGCCCTTATGATTAACTATTCACAATCCACTTTTATATGGACTGTTACTAATTCATTATCAGTGTTGCATAGATTCAATGTTGTCCGGGTTAGTCATCCAACACCTCCCCCCTGAAGATTGATGATGATAACGTAAGATAGAATCTTCAATAGTTGTTTGTTAGAAAGCAGCAATCATCGGTGGTGATGTCAAGCTTCGGAACATAGTATGATATGTTCCGGCTCGTACTTTTGATTGTCTCTAATACAAAGAAGTCCGTATAGCCTTTACGGTTCGCATAAGCTCATCGGTCCTCTTACTGATGTATACTCCGCGGCAAATGAAATGTTGATCCGCGTACTCGATACAATTCGACAGATCTTTGATGAAGGTGTAATAGGTTTTGGGTTGAGATAGTAATAGGAAAGGTTTTCTATGTTCTATATAAGAAAATATACTGCTAGTATTATATTACATTGGAAGTGGAATTAACTCGTATTGACCGAATTATTAAAATTTCTTATCGTGCTGGAAATCACCTGAATTTAGGATTTTAGTAAAGTCTGTGTTTGTCTATTGTCGTTTAAATTTGAATTTTTACTGTTTTGTTTGGGAAGATTTTCTCTCTTTTTCTTTTTTTTCTTTTTTTTTATAGGGCCCTTTGAAGTTTGGTGTTAAATTAGTTGTTTTATAGATTGACGTGTTGTAACTGAACAAGGCAAAAGGTGAATATTCGTCCTTGTCTGTTTGTAATTCCCAATTTTTTATACGAGTTTCAATATTTTCCAACAATGAAAAACTATCTATATTAATTTTATCAGAGTTATCTACATTATTTTAGCATTAGTTGTAACATCAGTAGTTGCAATCATTGTAACATTTTGAGGTTGTTGAACAGTTGCCTCTATTCTACAGAATTCTTTTATAGACTCTTCTACAGAAATTTGAGGGAGTTGGGAGGCTACTGGAAAATCCGACTGGTGAAAATTTACGGTTCTGGTGTTGTTACTTTGTTTTTGGTTGGTGGTACGATATTTTGATTGTCTAACTTTATTTATGTTTAAGGGTCCTATTTGTTGATTTAGTTTTAGTTATTGATTAACATTATTGTATTGACGTTTCCTACATTCCTCTATGGTATGACCAAAGTATTTGCAATGTCGACACTGGCTATCTTGACGTGGTTGGGATGGGAAATTCGAAGGAGTAAAAGGAGCTTGATTAAAGTGAACGGATCGGAAGTTATTGTGATGACGTATTGAAAGATTGGGATTGTTCCTATAACAATTAGCGGTAGTGTGGTTTGTGCGGCCACAGTTTCTACATCTAACAGAATTTATAAGTTAATCGCAGAGCGAAGATCGGCTATGTCAATTGCTCTGAAGTATGGGTGCCGCATCAGTTGACATAGAGCAACTTCCTTGACCGTATTTCGACGTGTGATCTGCTTCTTCAGCGAAACAAGAATGTTCCATTTTTTAAGAGATTGGTTACTAGAGATGAGACGTGGATTTTTTACGAGAATATTACACGTAAACGGTCTTGGTCAAGGGATAAGAAGACTTTGACTGTAGCAAAGTCTGGTCTTCATCCGAAGAAAGTTTCGATGTCCATCTGATGGGACTGGAAGGGTGTAATTTATTATGAACTTATTTCACAAGGTAAAACAATAAATTGAATGAAATACTGTTCCCAACTGGACAAATTGAAGGAAAAAATCGCCATAAAACGACCAGAATTATCCAATCGACGAAGCGTCATTCCCCAGCATGATAACGCCTCAGGCGCCGTGTTTGTTTAACCGTCAGAAACAAATTGTTATCATTTGATTGGATCTACTTCATCCTCCATACTCTCTGGATATTCCTCCGTGTGAACTTTCTTTCATTAAAAAATTCTCTTCGAGATAAAAAAATTTATTACAAGAAACGACATAAAAATGCATCTAGAACGATATTTTGCTAGCAAAACCCAGAAGTTCTGGAAAGGTGGCATTATGTGGCTTAAGGTAAGATGGCCTTATGCGGAGGAAGGTAATAGAACAAAATGGATCATATATAATTCAATAAAATAACTTAGAACAAAAAATTTTGCGCATGTGATGTATCCTTATAAAAGAAACTTATGGGACAACCTAATATTATAGTCTCCTGAAATTTTGTTTCTTCATGACTGGATTGACCTCGTACAAACCAACGCAGTGCATATTACAATCGTACTTCTTAATTCGTTTTTCGTTTTAAGGATATTACATTTGTACGACATACAATTATATATCCGGTTTTCTCGTACACTAATGCGCTGCTTGCAAAAGAATTTATCTTTTGTGTTATCAATCGTTACAATTTTTACCTGTGAAGAACAATACTTACACCTTTCAATTGTCTTCATCGCAAACAAGCTTTACAATTGTACTAACAAATATAAACGTAACGTGCAATTTACTTGCGAAATCTGTAAGTTACGGTATCTGTAGCGGTTAATTTTAAATCAGTCATTACAATATCGTGTTATTTGGGGAATTTTCTAGCACATTGCGAAACAATCGCGATACGAAATTACATTATATATTATAATTTTGTCTCAAAATTTTCTAAAGAGGGACGATTCAGATTTTCTGACCGCATGAAGAAATTTATTATCCTTATTTTTTATTCCAGTCAAGGATAATGGCTTACTTTTTCATGCCGGCAGGAAGTCCTAAAGGCCGCCAACACACGTTGAGATATGCGACGAATCATGTGTCACGGGACTATTACCACGATGACTTTAAGGAAAGTTAATATTTGACTAACTCTAGAGTTAGACTCTAATATTTTGAGTGTAACACTTTTTAATACCAAATACGAACGCCTGTAACCACGTGTGATTATAACAACGAAGAGGCACAAGAGAGAAATAGACTCGGCAAGGAGACGAACAAAAATGCGTTTATTCATACTTTAACTTGGGTATATGTAGGATTTTATGAAGTAGAGAAGGGGTATCTTGTATTTGGAAAACAATTGCTGATTGCTTGGGTTGGCTTCTGAGGTAATAGTGGACCTTGGCTGAATTTAGGTGATAAGGCTGTCACACATGCATCGACTTCTAAGTTTTATGATGCATATTGCAATGAGTGTAGCTCGGCATCGGTGAATCGGCACCGATAAGTCGACATCAAAAACAACTGTCACCGATACAGGAATGATACTCCTAGCATTAGTTGAACAAACAAAGTCCGTTTCGGATTTCGTTATTCTCGTCGCAACGATTATTCTCGACTGCTGTAACAAAACGAGCCGGATTGAGAATTTTCGCGACATTTTTGAATAACTCTTGACTCATAAAAGATGCCGCAATGAAATTTGTCACAAATAAATATATAAATCATCCACTAAAAAAATTTGAAACATTTCAAGAAACATTAATCTTTCCGACATTGTCCTAATCTTTTCCTAATTTTTTCTTATTCACAATAGCACGGAGAAATAGTTCCATCGTACAAAAGAAAATCATAAAGATTTATTAAAAAAATATTTTTGTGAGCTTCTTAAATAATGTCCTATTACTAAATTTGCATTTATTTATTATGATTATTGTATGTCTTTCGCGGAAACGTCCGTTGTTTTATTTCGCGGTGAATTTTCGCGTTATTCCGTATTCATAAAATCTTTAGGATTTCACATGCATCACTATATATGATAGTCCATTGAAAGAAGAAAACCAGAAAAGTTTTAAATAAAGCAGAAAATATCATACAATAGCCGAGAATAATACGCAACTTTTTCGTTGCTACCGTTTAAATTATAATATCTACGCATGTCTGCAACCACAGAACATTTTCCGAATATGTACGCGAAAATGCATGAGTGTACACATGTTCGATGACATCGTTATCTGTTTACTAAATGGCAAAAGATAGCGAAAGTGACGTAATTAGACGGCTGTCAGAGTGGCAACCTACTACATATTATCTATAACGCGTCTTTTCGCACAAAAAATACCGCTGCACCATCATCGCGCGAGCGATGTTTCATCGTACGTTCATTGATAGCAGCACGAACGCGGCGCAGCAGATTAACACCACCGCCATCGAACTGCGTCTTCAGTCACCGCGAGCATACTGGCGCGAGAGCATCTGCAGTCGCTGCTAAACGTCCTCTTTATTAACGGTGATTGTTTTCTACTATTATCCAGTCTCTCGCTGATACCTTCTGGAGAGTGAACAAGATCGTTGCATATAGCCTACAGCTTATAGCTGGTGAATACGTGCTACAAGTGCGGAATGACGGATCTGGAAATGGGTTGGTGGCCAATAATCGCGGCTCTGTTGGCCGTGCTAGCGGTGGTCTACTACCGAGCCACTCGTAACTTCGACTTTTTCAAGAAACGTGGAATTCCGTACGCTAAACCGATGCCGTTTTTGGGAAGCATGTGGGAAGTGTTCTTTCAACGACTGCCGTTCGCCGAAGGCGTAGAAAAAATGTACAATTTGGATCCCGAGTCAAAGTACATCGGTTTTTTCGAGTTCGAAACGCCTATACTCCTGATTCGAGATCTCGACCTGATCAAATCCATCACCGTGAAGAATTTCGACCACTTTCCAAACCACAAAATGGCTTTCGAGCCGGACTTGGAACCACTTTTCTCGAAAAATCTTTTTTCCCTGCGCGACGAAAGGTGGAGAGGAGTACGGAACATGTTGACACCGGCCTTCACGTCCAGCAAAATGAAGTCCATGTTCGTATTGATGCGCGACTGTGCCAAAGAGTACGGCGACTATTTCGCTTCCTTGCCCGCCGACCAGTCGACCTTGGAGTTGAAAGACGCGTTCACAAAATATACCAATGACGTGATCGCTACTTGCGCGTTCGGCATTGACGTCAACTCGATGAAGAACCCGAGAAACACGTTCTACGTGTACGGCAAAGAAGCAACCAATTTTGGGGGAAGATTGCAATCCCTCAGGTTTTTCGCGGCGATAAGGTTTCCATGGTTATGTCGATTATTCGGTATCAGGATAATCAAACAGAAGATCGTCGACTTTTTCAAGGAATTGGTAGTCAGCACGATGAAGGCGCGGGACGAGAACGGTATCGTTCGTCCAGACATGCTTCAGCTGATAATGGAAACCAGAGGGAAACTGGGGCGAGACAAAGAGTTGTCCATCGATGACATAGTGGCCCAGGCGTTCATCTTCTTCTTCGGTGGATTCGAGAGCACTGCCACTCTTATGTGCTTCGCCGCTTACGAAATAGGCATCAACGACCAGGTACAGAAAAGATTGCAAGAAGAGATCGACCAGGTTTTGAAGGATTGTAAAGGCCAGGTCACGTACGAAGATATCAATGGCATGAAGTATCTGGAGGCTGTCATCCTCGAGAGCGTTCGGATGTACCCAGCAGTTGTCGGTAGCGACAGAGTCTGCGTGAAACCGTTCGAATTGCCGCCACGCGTGCCGGGAGCAAAGCCGTACGTTGTGCAACGAAACGACAACGTGTGGATACCGATCTATGGCATTCAACACGATCCGCAATACTACCCGGAGCCGAAGAAATTCAATCCCGACAGGTTCTATGACGAGCAGATGGCCAACTCTATATCGTTCCTCTCGTTTGGAGTGGGCCCCAGGATGTGCATCGGCAACAGGTTCGCCATATTAGAAGCGAAAGTTTTGCTCTTCTTCGTTTTCGCCAAGTGCAACCTCGCACCATGCACCAAATCCTCCATACCGTTGAAACTGGATAGGAAATCATTCGCCATGATGCCGGAAAACGGCTTCTGGCTGAAAATTCAACCGAGAAACGCAAAGAAAGCGGAGCCGTAGAAGATTGGCATCCTGGAGTCGACCATGTTTTTCAAGATGTTTCTCGACAGACATCCCGACAATTAAGTTACATTGCACCGTACACGATGCTTGCAATATCCATTGCTGCAACTGCTTCGTCTGTTCAGGGATACATTTCTTCTTAGCAGCAACGTTGAAAGCAAGTCTATGACTGAGTCTTTCAAAGCTTTTGAGTACAATGAGTTGTGGTATGCTATAATGAGTTGTGATATACGTAAAATGTAATACAGTTATCTATTAGGTGTAATATAATGATTTTATACAGGAAAATAAGCAGGAAATGAGAATGTTCCGTTCCCGTAAATTGTACAATTTACGAGTATGTGCAAAGAATGGTTTCCCGTTGGAAACATGTCTGACATTTATTCAATTTTTTGAATTTAGTCAAAATGCACAACTTACGAACGATTATACGCGCATTTGCGTTTTCAGGGACAAGATGAGATTTATCTTTCTTTCTTTCTTGCATTGATCTTTGTTCTGTTAGGAAATTTTTCACCACTTCAAACAATATTATCGAAGAATTTTCTGTCCATTCCTATGATCTGATTTTTCGCAGAATATAGGAAATAGGTGATTTTTCTGGTCAAGGAAAAAAATATTTTCGTATTAAAATCATAATCTTCCGTAGATTTCTTTTTTTTTACACATTTTTACGAAGATAAAATATATTCTAAGAATAAAATAAATTATGAGAAATATGTACATCCGTTAGATGTTGATTATTTATTACAATTAAATAAAATGACTATTCGAAATAAATATTCTTACTTTGCTGAATTGAAAAAAATAATCATACCATCGTATTCCCTATGTAATCCTCGTATCTAATCGCTATCGTTCTCGGAAAAAGATAACTATGCTTGCGTTTTCAAAAATTTTTACACAGACAACGGTAACATCCGCCTACTGTATTTTAAGTTTGGGATATGTTTACTGACAGAGAATAGATATATGTATATGCACAGTATATATGTATGTTCGATCACTCTTCATGAATATTAACGACATTTTTCTTGACCTTGCTTTTCTTTTAGATCTTGCTTTTTATTTATCTGTAAAAACTTGGGGATAATCTCATCCAATGTCACATTCGTACGATCGTCAATGGACTGTTTACACGTAATATCGTTTTGCTCGAGCTCCCGGAAATGACCTGCCATCTTTTCCACGGCGAAACCCTCTCGAAGCACATGTCCTACGTAATCTGCTGTTGCTCTGCGACGACCGCTGAAAGAAAGTCAGGTCCTCGTTCACTTCGATTTTCAGCTCCAACAAGGTGGGATCCATGTTTCGTCTCGTGTTCAAAACCGCCGTGAACGTGACGAGACATTATACTTGTCAACTCTACCGGCAAACGAGAACGTGATGGAAATGATGGACATCTGAAGATTAAGAGGATACTTCTTACCGCAAAAAGATTCTGGTTGCGTGTTGCGGCCTGGATTCGTCCAGGTCAAATATACACAAATGTACGAGATGGACGTGTGAAAATAGAATTCGAGCTCGACGTTGTGAATTTCTAAATTAAAATGAATCGCTGAGAAAAAAAAGAAACTTTCGCGAAAACGTCCGTCATATAATTATTTCTCGGTGAATTTTCGTGTTAATCACGTTATTTCGTATTCACGAAACGTCTGTAAGATTTCGCATGTAACATGTTATATGATAATTCATTGGAAAATGAAAGCCAGGAAAGTTTGTAATAAAGCGCAGGAAAAATCAAACATTACCCAAGAATAATTTTTTTACCACGACTGTTTAAATTATAACATTCTCACATGTCTGCGATTAGACAACATTTCCGAATACGCAGGCGAAAATGTATGTGTGCACACATATTCAATGACAGGGTATACATTTATGTACATTTATATATTAAATGATAAGATAAAGTAGCAAGAGATAGCGAAGGCGACGTAATTAGACGGTTGTCAGAATGGTAATACAGCATTATTTATAGCTCAGTTTGCGCGAGCAGCTCGACTATTTCATCGGTAGCAGCACGAACGCGGCGCGGCAGATTAACATGACCGCCATCAAACTGCATCTTCAGTCATCGCGAGCACACTGGCGTGAGAGCATCCACAGACGCTGCCAAACGTTCTATTTGTAACGGATCAAAAGTAGTTGGTGACTGATTTCTGTGATTATCCAGCCACTCGATGATTCTTTCTGGAAAGTGAACAAGATCGTTGCTAATAGATAGTGAATATCTGCTAGAAGAGCGAAGTAACAAAGTATCTAGAAATGGCCGATAATGGCGGCCGTGTTGGCCGTGTCAGCAGTGGTTACCGAGCTACTAGTAATTTCGACTTTTTCAAGAAACGTGCAACGAAACGACCACCAATTTATGGCATTCAACGTGATCCGCAATACTACCCGGAGCCGAAGAAATTCAATCCCGACAGATTCCACGACGATCCGAAACAGATGTCTAACTCTCCTTCGTTCCTCTCGTTTGGAGTAGGCCCTATGATGTGCATCGGCAACAGATTCGCCCTATTATAAACAAAAATGTTGCTTTTCTACATTTTCGCCAATTTACGACCTCGTACCATGCACCAAATCCTCCATACCGTTGAAACTGGAACAGGAAAGTATTCGCTATGGCGTTGGAGAAAGGCTTCTGGCTGAAAGTCCAACCGAGAAACGCAAAGAACGCGGAGCCGTAGAAGATTGCTATCCCAGGGACGACCATGCTCATCAAGAAGAATCTCGACAGACATTCCGACGATTAAGTTACATTGCACCGTACACGATGCTTGTAATATCCTAGGCTGCAATTTCTTCGTCTGTCTAGGGATATATTTCTTCGTAGCAGGAGCGTTAAAATGGAGTGTATAACCGATTTGTTTTAAATCTTTTTACAATGAGTTGTAGTATTCTATAGTGGAGCGTGATATATATATATATATATATATATATATATATATATATATATATTGTAATGCAATTGCGGTATATATTAAGTGTAATATAGTGATTTTATACAGGAGAGTAAGCAGGAAATAAGACTGTTCCGTTCCCGTAAAATGTACAATTTACGAGTACGTGCAAAGATTTATTCCGGTTGGAATCATATCGGACATTTAGTCAATTTTCTGGATTTAGTCAAAATGTACAAGTTACGAACGATTATACGCACATTGATGTTTTTTTTTTTTTTTCAGGAACAATGTGGAATTTATTTTTCTTTCTTTTTTGTATTGATCTTTGTTCCGCCAGGAAAATTCTTAGTTTTCACCACTTTAAACAATATTATCGAAGAATTTTTTGTCGATTCCTGTGATCTGGTATAGCAGAATATATGGGAAATAGCCGTGAATTTTCTGATAAACAGGAAATATTATTTTCGTATTAAAATTAAATGATCTTTCGTAAATTTATTTTTTCCACACGTTTTTACGAAGATTTAATATATTTTTTGTTACAAGAATTGCGTCAGATGTTGATTTGTTACATAAAATGACTATTCGAAATAAATATACTTACTTTGTTAAACTGCAAAAAATGATCATAATCCCTATTGAATCCTTGTGTCTAATTATTATCGTCCCCTGAAGAAGATAACGATGTCTTGTATTTTTTTCGAATTTCAGAAATAATTAAACAAATTGCATTATCAACTGCCTTTTAATTCTGAGATATCTTTGCTGACACAGAGTAGAGATATGTGCACAATATATTTGAAAATTCTTCTCTTGATTGACTTTTTACTTATCCGTAAAATACTTTCCAATCTTTTTTATTGTTTTTCTGATTTATTGTGTTATTTGGGCAATGATTTGTTCGCATGGGTCCTTCCATTGAAGAAATGGACGAAATTGCAGAAAAGCTCAGATTTCGATGATTTCTGAAAAATATACATAGAAATAAACATTTTGAACAGCCTTTTCTTATATTATTTTTCAAGAAATTTTTCAATACCTTCTGTTGGCACCACTTCGTTGAAATTTGCCTACAATCGTTTGCCCGTAGCAACGTATACGTTAGTGTGTATCCAGCAGCTGGATACGACATAACATATTTTATTTATATGTAATGTATGTGTCATGCAAGACGAACGTGTCGGGTGTGCTTGAGAATGTGTCATAAATGGACAGAGCTCGATGCAAATTGGTTATACACGCGTACCAATATGAAATATTTTAAAATATTAATACTCTAAAGTCATCGAGAATTCGACAAAGTTTTCAAAATTCCAAATTCCAAATTCAAAATTTAAACTTTGACATTCGAGATTCGAAATTTATAATTCAAAATTTAAGATTTAAGATTTAAAACTCGAAACTCAAAACTCAAAACTCAGAGCTCACAACTCAAAATTCAAAATTCAGAGCTCAAAATTTAAAATTCGAAATTCAAAATTCAAAATTCAAAATTTGAAATTCAAAATTTAAAATTTGAAATTCAAAATTCAAAATTTGAAATTCAAAATTCAAAATTCGACATTCGAGATTCGAAATTCGAAATTTATAATTCAAAATTTAAGATTTAAGATTCAAAATTCGAAACTCAAAACTCAAAGCTCACAACTTAAAATTCAAAACTCAGAGGTCAAAATTCAAAATTCGAAATTCAAAATTCAAGATTCGAAATTCGAAATTTTAATTCAAAATTTAAGATTTAAGATTCAAAACTCAGTGCTCAACTCAAAATTCAAAACTCAGAATTCAAAATTTAAAATTCGAAATTCAGAATTCAAATTCAAACTTCTAATTTTAAATTCAAATTCAAATTTCAAATTCATATTCAAATTTTTGCGATTTTTTGTGGTAAATGATTAAAATGGTAATCAGTGGTAAATTTTTCCTTGTAGAATTTGGCACACTCTAACTCACAGCCGGTCAACTAGCGTCCCGGGAGCTCTTATCCCTATTTTCCTAATCGCTAAAGATACCTTCTTCACTGCATCGATCTCGCCACTTGTTTACAATTAGTAGGGAAATCAGACTGAGGGAGTGCGCGAAATTTCAATACAACAGGTCGCCAGTTAGCCAGCTCTGATATACGTAGTAGCAACTCATTTGATTACGGAACGTATGTATCTTTTGAATCATGATATGCGATAATGTATTTGTTACCAACGTTTGTCACTAGACAATAATTACTGTTTCTTTTGTACTATCGCCTTCTTTGCATGATCGTTGCCACACGTACGACCAACAACGTACATATATACATACATAGACATATATATTCTATGCAGGTTATACAAATGTAAGAAAATTTACAAGTAGTTTTCATAGCAATGACATCGATATTGTCGTCGATGTGGTTTCGATTTTTTATTCAAATGAAACGATCGAGCAATGGGATATTTTTAGCCTTTAAACAGTTCTCACTGAAACGAGATTTTATGTTTTGGTAACTAAAGTTTAAACGAACGCTATCAGTGGCACTTTGATTGGTCTAGCATATACGTGTACAAATATGTGCGTCGGAATGGACTTTCGTCGAACGTTGTTACGTTGTTAAGGTGTAATTAAAAATTATACTTTAAAGTTTTGTTATTTGAACAAGATAAGACTTCTACCCCGGCACATATATCTATGTTAAGTATAGAAACGTCACAATATACTTCCTGCTATACTAAACTCCGGGTGTCCATAAAATCTCTTTACAATTTCAAAAATTTATCACAAAGGCAATTAATGAGATATCTTCATCAGATTTGGTCTCTATACTCAGTGGTTATCAAGGTTTTTACTACATTGTATTTCAGATAGCCTGTTGATGAATAAAATACTGTTAAATGAACCTCTTACAAAATGGCTACTCCTCAAGAGAAGGCACAGTGTATATCATGGTTTATTAAAACCAAATCGGATCTGCAGACTCAGTGAAACTTCAGAACTAAGTATGGAAGATATCCACCGTCACGTCCATCAATTCGTGCATGGCACAAGAAATTTATGGAGACAGGGACAGTGTTCGATAAAGGGAGGAGTGGACGACCAAGAACATCTGAAGAAAACATCGATCATGTAAGAAATCAAGTACCGTCTTGATGTGCTTCGTGCAACTAATGGTGTCCATATAGAGGTATATTAAATAAAGCAGAGAAAACTTAAATATATACGTCTCATTTTGCAATAATTTTCATTTATCTGTCTTTTCATTTGCCTTTGTAATAAATTTTTGAAATTGTAAAGAGACTTTATGGACACCGTATATATTCTGTCTGTGAATACTCTCCTATTCGTACTCCTGGTTTCTAATCAAAGTATCTTAGGACGACTTATACATGATAGTAACTTTGTTGAGCGGCAATATGGGTTTCTTCAAGAATTTGGCGAGTACGAGTTACCGCCAGTACTGCGAGGAACCGAATCGTACGTGATGGAGCGTCGCTCACCATCTGTGCTTGCCGATCTACGCGATCCAACGCGACCCGAGGTATTTCGAGATACCTGACTGCTTCGAATCGGATCGATTTTTGGGCAAAAGGAGTAATTTGATTAATAACGGAACATATCTGCCATTTGGACTTGTGTTGGCAAAAGATTAACGCTGATCGAGACCAGAGTCGCGTTGTTTCTTATTTTTGCTCGACTCTAAGATACCTATAGAACTGAAGATCAGGAGATCACAAATAATAGATTCTGGTTACGTATCGTCCACAGAGCTGCGTGATCCGTCCAGATCAGGTCAGTAAACATACGCAAACATGCACGAATAGACGTTTAAAAGTAGAATTCCAGCTCGACGTTGTGAATTTTTGAATTAAAAAGAATCGCCGCTAGAAAGATAGACTTACGGAAACGTCCGTGGTTTAATTATTTCTCGACAAATTTTCGCATATTCACGAAATCTATAAGATTTCACATTATGTTATATGATAATTCATTGCAAAAGGAAAACCAGGAAAGTTGGAGATAAAGCGCAGGAAACGTCAAACATTAGCCGAGTGTAATACGCAATTTTTTTGCCGCGACTGTTTCAATTATAATATTCTCGCATATCTGCAACCACAGAACATTTCCCAAATACGTATATGTGCAAACACACGTGTGTACGTACATACATGCAAGCGTGTATGTTCAAGGACAGTGCATTTATCCATCTATTAATTGACAGATAAAATAGAAAGAAGTGGCCAAAGTGACACAATGGCACAGTTGTTAGAACGACAAATCACTCTTCTACCATTCAAAAGATATTAGAACAGTACCTGTTATCAACAGATAAGATTCGTTATAAACAATACTGTTGGCACAACCATCGCGCGAATAGTACGATAGTCTTTTATCGCCAGCTTCGCGAACGTGGCGCCGCGCATTAACGTAATCGTCATCGAACTGCGTCTTCATAGCAAGCACATTGGCTCAAGAGCGTTCACAGCTACTGCCATATTTACGGCGTTCACTCTGCTGTTTCTCTTTGTCAACAGATCGAACATAGTCGGTGATCGTTTCCTGTAATTATCCATCATCTCTGAACCAGTGGATTTCCATCTCCTTTCTGGAAAGTGAGCGAGATCGTTCGAAGAAAGGAAAGAGACTAACGTTGATCTAGTTGCCGATAGATGGTGAATACCTAAGCGTGGAATAACAACGCATCTGGAAATGGGTTGGTGGCCGATAATCGCGGCTGTATTGGCCGTGCTAGCAGTCGTTTACTATCGAGCTACTCGTAATTCTGACTTCTTCAAGAAACGTGGGATTCCGTACGCCAAACCGATGCCGTTTTTGGGAAGCATGTGGGAGGTAATCCTTCAGCGATTGTCGAATGCCGATGCCACAGAAAAGATTTACAATTTGGATCCGGAGTCAAAGTACGTCGGCTTCTTCGATTTTGAAAAGCCCGTGCTCGTGATTCGAGACCTCGACTTGATCAAGTCCATCACCGTGAAGAATTTCGACCACTTTCCAAATCACAGAATGATTTTTAACCCGCACGTGGAGCCTTTCTTCTCGAAAAACATATTTTCTCTGTGCAACGAAAGATGGAGGGAAGTACGAAACATGGTAACACCGGCCTTCACGTCCAGCAAGATGAAGTCCATGTTCGTGTTGATGCGTAATTGTGCCAAACAGTACGGCGATTATTTCGCTTCCTTGCCCGCCGATCAGTCAATCTTGGAGTTGAAAGACGCGTTCACCAAGTACACCAACGACGTGATTGCTACTTGCGCGTTCGGCATTGACGTCAACTCGATAAAGACTCCAAAAAACACGTTCTACGTGTACGGCAGAGAGATAGCTAACTTTGGAGGAGGAGGGCAATCCCTCAGGTTTTTCGCGGTGATAATGTTTCCATGGTTATGTCGACTGCTCGGTATCAGGATATTCAAGCAGAAGACCATCGACTTCTTCAACGAGTTGCTAGCCAGCACGATAAAGGCCCGAGATGAGAATGGTATCGTTCGTCCGGACATCGTTCAGTTGCTGATGGAGACCAGAGGGAAATTGGGGCCAGGCAAAGAGTTGACCATCGACGACATGACCGCCCAGGCATTCATGTTCTTCTTCGGTGGATTCGAGAGCACCTCAACTCTCATGTGCTTCGCCGCTTACGAGATCGGCATCAACGACCAGGTACAGAAAAGATTGCAAGATGAGATCGACCAAGTTTTGGAGGATTGCAACGGCCAGGTCACGTACGAGGCCATCAACGATATGAAATACCTAGATGCTGTTATTCTCGAGAGTCTTCGGATGTATCCGTCGGCGGTCGTTAGCGACAGAGTCTGCGTGAAACCGTTCGAATTACCGCCACCCGTGCTGGGAGCGAAGCCGCACGTCGTGCAACGAAACGACGTCGTATTGATACCGATTTATGGCATTCAACACGATCCGCAGTACTACCCGGAGCCGAAGCAATTCAATCCCGACAGATTCTACGACGATCTAAAACAGATGTCCAACTCTCCCTCGTTCCTCTCGTTTGGAGTGGGCCCCAGGATGTGCATCGGCAACAAGTTCGCCCTGTTAGAAACAAAAGTGTTGCTTTTCTACATTCTCGCCAAGTGCGACCTCGCACCATGTGCCAAATCCTCCATACCGTTGAAACTGGACAGGAAAGGATTTGCTATGATGTCGGAGAACGGGTTCTGGCTGAAAATCCAACCGAGAAATGCAAAGAAAGCGGAGCCCGAAAAGATTACCATCCCAGAGACGACCATGCTCATCGAGAAGATTCCCGACAGACATCTCGACAATTAAGTTACGTTGCACCGTACACGGTACTTGCAATATCCGTTGCTGCAAGTTTTTTCTTCGTTCATGTTTCGTAGAAGCAACGTCGAAAGCGAGTTCGTTTTAGATTTTTTTAGAATTAGTTAAAACATGCAATAATGAAATGTAATATAACGTAATACGTAACGTGATTGCAATATACACGAGACGTAATAATAAAGGGATTTTCTACGGGGAAGTGAGCAGGAAGTGAAAATGTCTCATTCCAGCCCTAGTAAAATGTACGAATTACTCTTCTGCTGAGCTCATTCCAAACATTTATTCAATTTCTTCATTTTCTTTCAAAATTTCACAAATTGTAAATAATTATACACATTTGTCGATGAATTCGCGCATTGACATTTTCAAAAACAGGATGGCATTTATCTTTTCCTTCTTTTTTTTTTTTACTGAACCGTCTTTTTCGCCGTTTCTTTTCCGGCAGGAAAATTGACTCTTCACAACTTTAAACGAAGAATTTTTACTACTATAATTCCTACGATCTGGTCTCACAGAATATATATCGGAAACAGCCGTTAATTTTCTAGTCAACAACAAAAATATTTTCACATAGCCTTTCATAGATTTCTTCTTTTTACAAATTTTTATGGAGATTTTATATTTTTTAATATATATAATAATATATTTATATATTAATATATTATATATTATCATATATATCAAATATAAATAATATAATATGTTATTATAATATAATATTTAATAATGTATTTAATATATTTTTTGTTACGAGAAATATGTATATTCGTTAGATGTAGATTTGTTACAATTAAGTAAAATGACTATTCGAAATAGATATACTTGACACTGTTACTTTGTACTAAATTGAAAAAAATAATCATACGATCATAATCTCCATTTAATTATCTTATCTAGTCGTTATCAATCCAGAGAAAGATAACATCTTGTATTTTCTTCACAATTCATAAATTTTGAGGCAAACAACGATAACATCCAATTGCTTTTTAACATTGAGATATCTTTGCTGATGCAGAGAAGAGATATGTATAATATATGCATGGTATGAATGTGCGACTGTTTTTTTTTTTAACATTAACGACTCTTTTCTTGATCGGCTTTTTATGTATCCGTAATATCTTTTCTGGTGATTTTTCTGATTTATTGTATTATTCGAGCACTAATTTTTACGCATGCGTCCTTGAATAAGTGAACGAATCTGTAGAAAAGCTTTCATTTCAATGATTTCTAAAGAATATACTGTAGAAATCAACATTTTGAACAGCCTTTTCTTGTACTAGTTTTCGAAAAATTCGTAAAGATTTCTATTGACATCACTACGATGAATTTTGTCCACGATGAATTATTTGTAGCAAAGTACACGTTAGTGTTCAGCAGCCAGATACTATACGGGATATCCACAAAGTCTCTTTAAAATTTCAAAAATTTATTACAAAGGCAAGATATGTGTAAATTATTACAGAATGAGACGTATATATTTAAGTTTTTTTTGCCTCATTTGATACACCTCTATATGGGCATTATTAGTTACATAAAGCACATTATGACTCAATTTCTTACCATGTTCGCTGTAGCATACCATCATCAATGGTAGCAATGGCATCAGTGATTCTCTGCTTTAGACTAGTGATGTCCCGTACCTTTGTTCGATACACGATATCTTTAACATAACTCCATAGAAAGAAGTCGAGGGGAGTGATATTTGGTGAACGAAGTGGCTAGAGAATTCCAAGCACACCGGTCTGGAAATGTTTCATTTAGGAACCCACGAACATGCAGTCCCCAATGTGGTGGTGCACATAATGGTTGGAAAATAATGGTTGGTTGAAGATCATGTAGTTGTGGTGCCACGTATTCAATCAAAAGGTCAAGATAAACATTTGCAGTAATTGATGTCTCGTCGAAGAAAAATGGACTAATGATTCGACTGCACATGATCATACACCACACATTCACCTTTGGACCACCTCGTTGAAATTCTCTAGTCACATGGGGGTTTTCTGATCCCCAAATTCTCACATTGTGTATCGTATATCGAACAAAGGTGCGGGACATCACTAACCTAAAACAAAGGATCACTGATGCCATTGCCACCATTGATGAGGATATGTTACAGCGAACATGGCAAGAAATCGAGTACCGCCTTGGTGTGTTTCGTGCAACTAATGGTGCCTATATAGAGGTATACTAAAAGAGATAACTTAAATATATACGTTTCATTTTTTAACAATTTCCACTTATTTGTCTTTTCACTTGCCTTTGTAATAAATTTTTGAAATTGTGAATTTATGAACACCCTGTATTACTTAGCTTTTGTTTATACATGATGTACGTTCGTCTAAGAAACGTATCGGCTGTGCTTGGGAGTGTGTTATAAATAGACACGGCTCGATGCGCTAGTAGCGGCAGCATTTTACAAATTATTTTGAAAGCTAGGCCTAACATGCGTCGGTAACACACACTTACCAACATGAAACTTCTTCCAAACATTAATATTCAGAAGTCATCGATATCGAAGGGGAACCGGTTTTTCTATGGATTCACTGACGAACAAACGAATGAAAGAAAGAAAGAAAGAGAAAGAAAACAAGAATTGACAGAAAGTTCAATTTCAAATTCAAATTTCAAGTTTTGAATTGAAAATTCCAACTTTTAATTTCGAACTCAAGTTCAAATTCAAATTTTTGCAATTGTTTTCGTAAATGATGTTTGTTTGTAGAAATTAGCACACTCTAAGAGTACGATTATAATGAAGTGGCGAGGAACGACGATAGCGGCGAGGTGAGCGTCGCGACAAAACAAACCAATATAATGTAATGGAAGTGTTTATAGTGGAGCGACGAAGAGAGCTGCGAGGAAAGCGGCGTAGAAGTAGCGGTGCGGCGAGAATCAAAAAAGTTTGTTTCTACCTAGGAGACCAACGCGTTCGGCAACATTTGGATGCATTCTATTGCTCTCTATCGCACTCAATAGCATTCAATTGAAGATCGAAGTATTTATATATCTATTATTTCTGTTTTTTAAAATTATTTATTATTTATTATTGTGGCATGGACAAATTCTGGAAAAGGGCCCAGAACTTTTTCCAGTGCACAACAATTGCAACCAGATGTCCCAAGTGGCGTAGTGTAGAGAAAGTTAGGCCTGGGATTGGGGATTGTTTATGGCTACTCCCCCAGGCCTAGCATTTAAGACAAGGGTATGGATGCGTTTGTGTGTATGTATGTACGTATGACGAATTTTGTGCAGATGAGGAAGAAGGCAGTGAGTGTCGAGAAGTCAGAGAGAAGACAGTGAGTTGAGAGTTGCGAGAGAGAGAGAGAAGAGAGTGAGTTGAAAGTTGCGAGTCTAGCGAGTTTAGCAATTAAGAAAATAGTGTAAAACGTCACTTTACAATCATCATTAAACAAATTTTCTTTATTTAACTTTAAATAAACAACTATCCTTTAAAAAATTCCTACAAATTGGGGTCTCAAGCCGGGATTCCTACATTATTTCTTTCATTTTTTTAATTATTTCTATTATTTATTTTTTTCTATCTTCTAATCTTGTTTTTTGCGAGATATGACGTTAATTTGTGATATTTAATTGCAATATTTTCTACGAGCACGAGTTTTTGCTGCCTCCTCGAAGACAGCTTGAGACATACTGAGAAGAATGGCTCGCTGTGGTGTTCTGCTCGTCACTCTTCTCCGCGTCATTATAAACGCATCGCATCGCTCTGCTAGCTTCACAGTTCTCCTCTCTACTCAACTCTCTCCTCGCCGCCCCACTGTAATCTCATACTATCTCGGAATTAATTAACTGGCGGTTCGCGAGCCCATGCCCCTGGTTTCCTGATCGTTAGCGTTCTCTCCACTCTCTCCACTTTCTTCGCATCAATCTCCCGAATTAAAAAGAATCGCTGCGAAAAAGAAATACTGCGAAAACATCCGTCATTGAATTATCTCACGGTGAATTTTCGCGTTATTTCATATTCACGAAATCTATAAGATTTCACATGTATCACATGTATCACGTTATACGATAGTTCATTGGAAGAAGAAACCCAGAAAAATCAGACATAAAGCGATAGACAAATCAAACATTATCCGAGATTGATGCGCAATTTTTTTTGCCACGACCGTTTCAATTGTAATATTCTCGCGTGTCTGTAACCACAGAACCTTTCCCGAGTCCACGCAACATGCGTGCGTACGTACATATACGCGTGCGTGTATATTCAATGAGAGCGAATTTAATCATCTATGAAAGATAAAATGATAGGAGATAACGAAAGTGACATAATGAAACAGCTGCCAAGTTGGTGAGTCATTATCTATAACTCGATAAGATTATTTTTTTTTTTTTGCGCAAAAAATACTGCTGACCATACAGTCCGTGACAAAAAAAAAAAAAAAACAGCACACTGTAAATTTTGTAAAATTTGTGAACGAACATATAAATATGTATATTCCTACTTGTACGCTTCTTCAGTTATTGTTTATACGTCTAATAACGTGATGACAGCATGTAAACTTGCCTCTTAATTCTTGGAATCGTTGTTGTATTACTTTTCGCGAAAAATCAGTCAGACAAAATAATAGCACGTGTCGCATATCTTCACTTCTCAGTTGAATACGGGCAAGTGATTGTCAATCATTGTATACAATATTATATCGCAAAGTATTTGTAAAACATGGATCATGGTAAAAAGCTAACGGATAGTGAAATACAAACAGTTTTGTTATTATCAAGAGAAAATTTCTTTGTATCAAAAATAGCAAGATTTATAATATTAATTAATAGAAGTCGGAAGGTTATCATTAATTTATTTAGAAATCCAAAAACTTACAGGAAAGAAAACGTCCTAGACAACACGCGATTATAAGAAAACGTGCCATTATATGAACAACTGCATCGCTGACTGCAAGGCAGATTGCTGAAACTTGTACGATAAAAACGAATATTAGAAACGTGCAACGTGTCCTGCAACAATGTAAACATTTGCAACGAAAGCAATTACAAAGGAAACCTTCTTTAACAGACAAGATTAGAATTTGCTGAAGAACATGTGAATTGGATTGAAAAATGGAAAAGAGTATTATTTAGTGATGAAAAGAAATTTAACGGTCCTGAGGAAATAGTGAAATTACTATTATCGTGACTTGCGAAAAGATACACAATTTTTGAGTTGTCAGATGGGTGGCGGAGGTATAATAATATGGGCTGGTATTAACTAGCATGGAAGAACAGATGTAAAGTTTATTCGAGGTAAAATGAATGCGAAAAACTATTTAGAACTAATTAGTAAACAAATTGAATGATGTGCTACAAGGATATCCGGAAATGGGTTCATATTTCACCAAGATAATGGGGTGGTTCATACAGCAAAAGTGGTAAAGTCATATTTTAAAGCCAATATTAATAATAATATTCCACTTTCGGAATGGCTAGCCCTCTCCAGACATGAACATAATAATAAACCTATGGGGAGATCTTGCAAGAGCCGTTTATGCCAAGAGAGGACAGTTCAGCAACATAAATAAATTAAAAGAATATATTTTAGTGAAATGGAAAAAAAAATAAATAAAAAACAAATTAAAAAGCTTTATAAACCTCTTTCAAGGCGAATGATTGCAATTATAAAAAAATTTGGAGATTCTACAAAATATTAATTAATTTTCCTTGGTAAATATGAACAGAAACTGATTTTTAAAAATAGTATGCTATAAATTTGTCGCATTGATTTTTCACGATTTTTTTCTTTTTACAGACGAAATGAGGACTGTGTTATGATTTTCGTTACATATGTTACAGAGATTGACATACGATACTCATGTACTTGTAAAATTAGATTTTTGTAATTTATTAAATAAAAATTAACACAAAACAAAAATACTGGGTGTGCAATTTTTTTGTCGCGGACTGTACGTTCATCGGTGGCAGCACGAACGCGGCGAGGCAGATTAACACGACCGCCATCGAATTGCGTCCTCAGTCATCGCAAACACATTCGCGCAAGCTAAACGAAATCTCTTTATCAACGGATCGAACGTAGTCGAACGGTGACAGTTTCCTACAATTATCCAAATTCTCGAAATTATTGATCCTTTTTGAAAAGTGAAGGAACAAAAGAGACTAACGCGGGTCTAGTTGACAATAAATGGTAAATACCTGTTAAAAGCGTGGAATAACAACGGAAATGGACTGGTGGCTGATAGTCGCGGCCGTGCTGGTCGTGCTAGCAGTGATCTACCATCGAGCCACTCGTAACTTCGATTTCTTCGAGAAACGTGGGATTCCGTACGTCAAACCGATACCATTTTTAGGAAGCGTGTGGGAGTTGTTGCTTCGACGACTATCGTTTGCCGAGGCCATTGAAAAGATGTACAATTTGGATTCCGAGTCAAAGTACATCGGTGTGTTCGAGTTCGGTATGCCTCTGCTCATGATTCGAGACCACGACCTGATCAAATCCATCACCGTGAAGAATTTCGACCACTTTCCAAACCATAGAATGACTTTTGACCCGGACGTGGAGCCCCTCTTCTCGAAGAACCTCTTTTCCCTGCGCGACGAAAGATGGAGGGAAGTACGAAACATGTTGACACCGGCCTTCACGTCCAGCAAGATGAAATCCATGTTCGTGTTGATGCGTAATCGTGCCAAAGAGTACGGCGATTATTTCGCTTCCTTGCCTGCCGATCAGTCAAAAGAGCTCGAATTGAAAGACGCGTTCACCAAGTACACCAACGACGTGATCGCCACTTGCGCGTTTGGCATTGACGTCAACTCGATGAAGGATCCGGAAAACACTTTCTACGTGTACGGCAGAGAGGCAACCAGCTTTGGAAGATTGCAATCCCTCAAGTTTCTCGCGGTGAGAATGTTTCCGTGGTTATGTCGATTGCTCGGTATCAAGGTATTCAAGCAGAAGATCGTCGACTTCTTCAAGGAATTGGTAGCCAGTGCGATAAAGGTCCGAGACGAGAACGGTATCGTTCGTCCAGACATGATACAGCTGATGATGGAGACGAGAGGGAAATTGGGGCCAGGCAAAGAGTTGACCATCGACGACATGACCTCGCACGCGTTAATTTTCTTCTTCGGTGGATTCGAGAGCACCTCAATTCTCATGTGTTTCGCCGCTTACGAGATCGGTATCAACGACCAGGTACAGAAAAGATTGCAAGACGAGATCGACCAGGTTTTGGAGGATTGCAACGGCCAGGTCACGTACGAGGCCATCAACGATATGAAATACCTAGATGCTGTCATTCTCGAGAGTCTTCGGATGTACCCGCCGACGGTCATTAGCGACAGAGCCTGCGTGAAACCGTTCGAATTGCCGCCATGCGTGCCAGGAGCGAAGCCGTACGTCGTGCAACGAGACGACATCGTGTGGATACCGATTTATGGCATTCAACACGATCCGCAGTACTACCCGGAGCCGAAGCAATTCAATCCGGACAGATTCTACGACGATCCGAAACAGATGTCCAACTCTCCCACGTTCCTCTCGTTTGGAGTGGGCCCCAGGATGTGCATCGGCAACAGGTTCGCCCTGTTAGAAGCGAAAGTTTTGCTCTTCTACGTTTTGGCCAAGTGCGACCTCGCACCATGCGCCAAATCCTTCATACCGTTGAAACTGGACGGGAAAGGATTCGCCATGACGTCGGAGAACGGGTTCTGGCTGAAAATTCAGCCGAGAAACGCAAAGAAAGCGGAGGCCGAGAAGATTGTCATCCCAGGGGAAACCATGCTCATCGAGAATATACCCGACAGACATCTCGACAATTAAGTTACGTTGTATCGTACGCGATACTTGCAATATCCGTTACTGTAGTTCCTTCGTCTGTTTAGGGATACGTCTCTTCGTGGCAACAAAACGAGTCTATGACCGATTTGTTTTCAGTCATTTTACAATTAGTTGTAATATGCTATAATGGAATGTGGTGTATGTAAAAGTTGCAATATACGTATAAATCGGAAACGAGCATCTCTCGTTCTAGGTCACAGAATGTACGTAAAATTACGTGTCTTCTACTGTTGGACATTTATTCAGTTTCTACTGTTTAGTCAAAATGCACAAGCTACGAACGATTATACGCGCATTGATGTTTTCAAGGACAAGATGGGATTTATCCTTCTTCCTTTTTTTTTATTGACCTGTGTGCGTTCCGTCAGGAAAATTGTTAATTTTCACAAACAACGATTGTAAAATGCTAATTTTCACAACTTCAAACGATATTGTCGAAGAATTTTGTCGATTCCTACGCTCTGGTCTTGCAGAATACGGGAAATAGCCGTGAATTTTCTAGTCAATAAAAAAAAATATTTTTGTATCAAAATTAGATAATAATCTTCCGTAGATCTTTTTTTACACGTTTTTCCGAAGATTTAATATATTCTTTGTTACGAGAAATATGTGTATGTGTTAGGTGTTGATTTATTACAATTAAATAAAATGACTATTCTTTGCTAAATTGAAAAAAATGATTATACAATCATAATCCCTATTTAATCCTCATATCTACTCGCTATCGTTCTCAGGAAAACATAAAAATGTCTTTTGTTTTCAAAAACTTTGACGCAAACAACGATAACATCCGCCTATTCCTTTGAGATATTTTTACTGACAGAGAATAGATATATATATATGTGCACACTATACATGTTTGTTCGATCTTTCTTCATGAATATTAACGACTATCTTCTATTAATCGGCTTTTTATTTATCTGTATAAACTTGAGGATAATTTCATCCAATGTTACAGTCCTACGATCGTCAATGGATTGTTTGCTCGTTCAATATCGTTCTGCTCGAGCTCCTGGAAGTAATCTGCCATCTATTCCACGGAATCCTCTCGAAGTGCATGGCCCACATGATCTGCCCGTTGCTCTGTGACTACCGCTGAAAGAAAGTCAGGTCCTCGTTAACTTCGGTTTTCAGCTCCAGCAAGATGAGGTCCATGTTTCGTCTCGTGTTCAAAACCGCCGTGAACGTGGCAAGATACTTGTCAACTCTGCCGGCGAACGAGAACGTGGTGGAGATGAAGGACATCTTCACGAGGTATGTCAACGACGTGTTCGCTACTTGCGGCTTTGAAATCGCTATCGCTGGCTAATCGGTACAACCGATTCTACAAGTCAGGATGAGAGATGTCCTGGACATTCACAGCGTAGGGATTCTCAAGCTCGCCGTGCTAAGTTTGTTTCCTGGGTTGGCCAAAATGTTCGGTATAACTTTATTGAGCTGCAAGACGATAGGTTTCTTCAAGAACATGGTGTCCGAGGGTATTCGAGCAGGAAAGGAGAAAGGTATCGTCAGACCGGACTTTATTCAACTGATGACGTAAGAGTAGGAACGGCAGAGATCTGAGCGTCGATGACATCATCGCTCAGGCGCCTTCTTTTTCGGAGGCTTCGAGATCACGTCCGGTTTCTTGTGCTTTGCGGTCCACGAGGTGGCCACGAACCCGGAGATTCAACGGAGGCTCCACACGAAGATCGATGCCGTTTTGGCCGATTGCCAACACAGCGAGATCACCTTCGAAAGATTGGACAGCCTCAAGTATCTCGATGCCATGATCAACAATACTGTGTGAATGTATCCAGTCGTACCATTTACCGACCGAGAATGCTCGATATCTTCCAGGTTATTGGCGGTGACCAAATCGTACGTGATTGCCACATTTCATTTTTGATGAAATTAAAAGTATTAAAATTGTAAATAAAATACTTAATATAAAAATTAAATAATTTGGAAAATAAAATAATTTTATTATTGAATAATTAAAATTATTATCAAAAATTTTTAAATTTTTTCTTATAAATAAATAATTTAATTTTAAATGATAATATATAATTTAAAAAATAAATATATATATTATAAGATAAAAAAGTTTAAATTTATTTTTTATAATTTTTTGTAAATTAATTAAACAAATAAAATAAGAAAATAAAATTATTATTTCTCTAATTATAATAATTAAAATTATATATAAAAATAATAATTATCATGGCTTTATTAAATAAATACTAATTCATCTAAAAATTGAAAAAAAAAATAAAATAAACTAATTGATTCAAAGGATTAAAAGAAATTTTAAATAATAATAAATTTATTATAGAAATAAAAATTAAAAATGAATTTAATATAATAAAATATAAAAAAAAAATAAATTTTAAAATTAAAAAATTTAAAAATAAAATAATAATTTTGAGAATTATAGATAATTAAAAAAAATTTTTTTTAAAGTTATACAGTTTAATTTAATAATACATTAATTTTGTAAATTAAAATTTAATTTGTAATTATATAACTAATATATATTATTACACATAATTAAAGAATTAATTTTTTTTTAAATTATTATTAATTTTAATACTTCTAATTTCATCAAAAATGAAAAGTGGTGTAAGGTGGCAATTTACGCGATCCGAGGTATTTCGAGGCTCCGAGGATTGAGAAATCCAATTGCTTCGAGCCGAATCGACTTTTGGATAAAGAATGTAATCTGATCAATAGCGAAGCGTATCTCTCATTCGGAATTGTATCGGCTAAAAATTCAAGACTAAAGTCGTACTTGCTATTCGCTGTCAGCTCTGAGTTTGTTCCAAGCAACCCTGCCTATGGAACTGAAGATTAGGAGGATATTTCTCACAGCAAAAAGATTCTGGTTGCGTGTCGCACGTTGAGCGGCCTGGATTCGTCCAGGTCAAATAATACACAAATGTACGAGAATAGACGTGTGAAAATAGAATTCAAGCTCGACGTTGTGAATTTCTAAATTAAAACGAATCGCTGAGAAAAAAAAAAGAAACTTTCACGAAAACGTCCGTCATTTAATTATTTCTCGGTGAATTTTCGCGTTAATCACGTTATTTTGTATTCACGAAACGTCTGTAAGATTTCGCATGTAACATGTTTTATGATAATTCGTTGGAAAAGGAAAGCCAGGAAAGTTTGTAATAAAGCGCAGGAAAAATCAAACATTACCCAAAAATAATTTTTTTACCACGACCGTTTAAATTATAACATTCTCGCATGTCTGCAATTAGACAACATTTCCGAATACGCAGGCGAAAATGTATGTGTGTACACATATTCAATGACAGCGTATCCATTTATTAAATGATAAGATAAAGTAACAAGAGATAGCGAAGCCGATGTAATTAGACGGTTGTATAGAGTGGTAATCCAGTATTATCTATAACTCGCAAAAAGTATCGCTGCGCGATTATCGCGCGAGCAGTTCGAATGTTTCATCGCATGTTGATTGGTAGCAGCACGAACGTGTCGCGGCAGATTAACACTACCGCCATCAAACTGCATCTGCAGTCATTGTGAGCACGCTGGCGTGAGAGCGTCCGCAGCTGCTGCTAAACCATCTATTTATAACGTATCGAAAATAGTCGATGACCGGTTTCCGTGATCATCCAGCCACTCGATGATCCTTTCTGGAAAGTGAGCAAGATAGTTGCTGATAGATAGTGAATACCTGCTAGAAGAGCAAAATAACAACGTAGAGCAAAATGGACTGGTGGCCGATAATCGCGGCTGTGTTGGCCGTGCTAGCGGTGATCTATTACCGAGCCACACGTAACTTCGACTTTTTCAAGAAAAATGGGATTCCGTACGCCAAACCGATGCCGTTTTTGGGGAGCATGTGGGAACTGTTCTTTCAACGACTGTCGGCTGCCGAAGGCGTAAAAAAGGTGTACAATTTGGATCTCGAGTCAAAGTACGTCGGTTTTTTCGAGTTCGAAACGCCCATACTCGTGATTCGAGATCTCGATCTGATCAAATCCATCACCGTGAAGAATTTCGATCACTTTCCAAACCATAGAATGGCTTTCGAGCAGGACGTGGAGCCTCTCTTCTCGAAGAACCTCTTTTCCTTGCGCGACGAAAGATGGAAGGAAATACGGAATATGTTGACACCGGCCTTCACGTCCAGCAAGATGAAATCCATGTTCATGTTGATGCGTAATTGTGCTCAACAGTACGGCGATTATTTCGCTTCCTTGCCTGCCGATCAGTCGAAAGAGGTCGAACTGAAAAACGCGTTCACCAAGTACACCAACGACGTCATCGCCACTTGCGCGTTCGGCATTGACGTCAGCTCGATGAAGGATCCGAAAAACACTTTTTGTGTGTACGGCAGGGAGGCAACCAGCTTTGGAAGAGCGCAATCCTTCAGGTTTTTCGCGGTGAGAAAGTTTCCGTGGTTATGTCGATTGCTCGGTATCAAGGTGTTCAAGCAGAAGATCGTCGACTTCTTCAAGGAATTAGTAGCCAGCGCGATAAAAGTCCGAGACGAGAACGGTATCGTTCGTCCAGATATGATCCAGCTGATGATGGAGACGAGAAGGAAATTGGGGCCAGACAAAGAGTTGACCATCGACGACATGACCGCCCAGGCATTCATTTTCTTCTTCGGTGGATTCGAGAGTACATCATCTCTCATGTGTTTCGCCGCTTACGAGATCGGCATCAACGCAGAGGTACAGAAAAAATTGCAAGACGAGATCGACCAGGTTTTGGAGGATTGCAACGGCCAGGTCACGTACGAGGCCATCAACGATATGAAATACCTAGATGCTGTCATTCTCGAGAGTCTTCGGATGTACCCGCCGACGGTCGTTACCGACAGAGTGTGCTTGAAACCGTTCGAATTGCCGCCACGCGTGCCGGGCGCGAAGCCGTACGTCATGCAACGAAACGACAGCATGTGGATACCAATTTATGGCATTCAACACGATCCGCAGTACTACCCGGAGCCGAAAAAATTCAGTCCCGACAGATTCTACGACGATCCGAAACAGATGTCCAACTCTCCTTCGTTCCTCTCGTTTGGAGTGGGGCCCAGAATGTGCATCGGCAACAGGTTCGCCCTATTAGAAGCGAAAGTGTTGCTCTTCTGTGTTTTCGCCAAGTGCGACCTCGCACCGTGCGCCAAATCCTCCATACCGTTGAAACTGGACAGGAAAGGGTTCGCCATGGCATCGGAGAACGGGTTCTGGCTGAAAATCCAACCGAGAAATGCAAAGAGAGCGGAATCCGAAAAGATTACCATCCCAGGAACGACCATGCACATCGATAGGATTCCCGACAGACATCCCGACAATTAAGTTACGTCGTACACGATACTTGGAGTATCTGTTGCTGCAAGTGTCTTCTTTGTCTATGTTTATAAATCTTATTGAACTAGTTGTAATGTGCTATAATGGAGTGTGATGGGATATGTAGTATGTAAGTTAGTTCCAATGCAAGGATTTTATAGAGGGATATTTATCAGGAAACGAGAATGTCTAAACTCGCTATATTTTTAATCCGTAACTTGTACGAATTATACGTATGCGCAAGGATGGTCTCATGCTGGAAATATTTCAGACGTTTATTCAATTTCTTCAATTACTTGTAGTTACGAATGATTTGTGCAGAAGTTACGAACAATTATTTACGCATTCATGTTTTCAAGAACAAGGCGTTATTTATCTTCTTTCTGTTCTTTTTTTTTTGCTGACCTCTCCTTGTTGCGCCAGGAAAATTGTTAATTCTCACGACTTCAAACGATATTATCGTCTTGTCGAATTTTCTACTAGTTCCTACGATTTTGCAGAATCTGTGGGAAATAGCCAGGAATTTTGCTGCCAACAATATTTTCGTATTAAAATAAGATAATAATCTTCCAGAAATTTATTTTTTTACACGCTTTTACGAAGATTTAATATATTCTTTGTTACAAGAAAGATGTATATTCGTTAGATGTAAATATATTATAATTAAATAAAATGACTATTCAAAATAAGTATACTGACTCAGGGCTGAATCAGAAAAATAATCATTGATATGATTTTCATTTGATCGTCGTATTTAACAATAAGCGTTATCGTTCCCAGAAAAAGACAACAATATGTTGTATTCTCTGTGAATTTTAAAAATTTTAAGTAAACGATAATAACATCCATCTATTGCTTTTTAATATTGAAATATCTTTGCTCATGCGGAGAAGAGATATGTATGTATGTATATTCGCGGTATGTATGTACGATCGTTATTGGATTCCTTAATATTAACGACAAGAAGTTTCTTTTCTGTTCTATTTATTTGTCCGTAAGATATTTTTAAATCTTTTCTGGTGATCTACTGATTTATTATGTTATTCGGGCTAATTTGACCGCATGCATCTTTCCAACCTTTTCTTGTACTAGTTTTAGAAAAATTCAAAAAAAAATTCTGTTGGCGCCACTATAGTGAAATTTGTTCACAATCGTGCTTTCATGGCAACGCGTACGTTAGTATGTACGTGTTCGGCAGTCGGATATAATATAATCTATCTTTTATCTTTTAATCATACACGATGTGTGTGAGATGCAAAAACCGGCAGTGTTTTGTGAATCATTTCCAAAGTTAGGCTCGATACACGTCATTAGAAACTTGTTTACGATATTAATACTCAAAAATTATCGAGATCGGACAGGAACCAATCTTTCAAATGAACGAATGAAGAAAAGAGAAAGAAAATAATCTTTCGATCTCGACGATCTTTTCGGGTTTCATCTTCAACAGAACAACAGAAATTGGGGGAAAAAATGGAAAAGAAAGCATCAAGTCGTGGCGTAAATCTCCAGTTATATAATTATCATCCGTGTTGGATACATGAGCATCGTCTGCGTGTCCAACACCGTAACCGCGGTACGTGTAACAGTCCTATAATATATTCTGCTACGTAATGGACCAGTGCTACAAATATGTGATACGACCTTGTGAATGTTGACTTAATGAGCGAGTTCCTGTGTACTAAGTATATAAACAGACGCATATGAACTTGGAAGCGACCACACCAGCTGCCGCTCGTTGCGGCATCCATTTGACCTACTTTTTCTGTTTCTTTTTCTCCTTCTTCTCCTTTGATCATGGTGCAAAAAATTATGACAATATGCTACTGACATCTAAGTTTCTCGGAATCGTCAATTTAAATTTGCAATTTGTTTTCCTTGTATTATGTGTGTACATACTAATTTTGTGTGTATGTATGTGTGTGCGTGCACGCATGCGCAAGAATGTGCGCAAGAATGTCAAGAAACTATTAAAAATCTTAAATCGTTACGTTTACTTGACGTGACTCTTTGTTTCGAAGTTGTTTTGAATCTAATTTTAAATCGATTATTTTATTTACGAACATTGATGCAGCATTGCGGACTGTTACATCAATGATGATGAATAAAAACGAAAATAATAAAACAGCCGATATCTTGTATATTGTATTTCTTTTTAATACAATTGAATGATATTAGAATGATTCAGCTATTGTAGTTGCTTCGATTGACAATGTAAATTTATACGCAATTTACTCACAACTGATTTCTTTCTTTTTTCTCAAAAACAATTAAACGTGGAGACCCTTTGACGAGAAACGACGCTTGTACGATTTTTTTAGATAATGATCGCCAACTACAATTTCGAATGTTACAATTTCATTGTGCATGTGTCGACGGTGCGATACCATAGGTAGCAATAGGGTAGCCGACTAATTGACTTGAAGTATATTGGGGGTGACGAAAAGTGAAAAAAGAAAGTTAATTTGGAGGAACTTAAATAGGAGAAGTGCGATTATACGAAGTCTGAGGAGGCAGAAGCAGAAGGAAGGAGGACAAGTTAGAAGAGAAAAAGGAGTGGGCGACGGGAGATAAAGGGAAAAGCAGAGGTGAAGAAAAAGAAAAGAGGAGAGAAAGAGAGGTTAGAAAAAACAGCGTGTTAGAGGATCAGAAGCGGTGATATCGTGCGGAGCATCGGTAAACAAGAGAGGAGCACAGCAGATAAAGAAGATGGTTGGAGAAAGCAGTGAGCTTAGGAATATAAAAAGGAGGACCAGAGGAGAGAGATCTGTAAGAGAAAAGAAGGCAGGGGCGGAGAATAAGAAGCAGAGGGATAGAACAAGGGGTGGGCAGGGGCGTGGAACAAGGGCAGAAGCAGAGGGATAGAATAAGGGGTGGGGGGAGTCATCAAAGAAGATAAAGGATAAGGAAGGCAAAGAAGAAGAAAAAAGAAAGAATGTGGAGGAGCTTAAAAAGATCATACAGGAAATGGGGCAGCAACAGAAAGAGATGATCCAGGGATTAGGGGATAGCGTGGAAAAGAGAATTGGGGTGGAGATGGGGAAACTCAGGAATGAGATAAAGGAGGAAATTAGAAAGATAGAGGAGAGGACGGTAGAAGAAAGAAGAAAGTTAGAAGAAAGAATAAGTAAGCTGGAAGAAAGGTTGGGGGAAATGGAGGAGAAAGAAGGGAAAGAAATAGGAGAGAAGGGTGAGGCGGAAAAGGGGCAGGGGGTAAGGAGTAGGTTTAGGGCGATAGAAAAGAAGTTGGAAAGAAAGGAGAGGGAAGAGAGGAGAAGGAATATTGTAATAAAATCAATCTAAAAGGGAAGGAAAAGGAAAAGGTATTGGAAAGGATTATGGAAAAGATAGGTGAAAAAGCGGAAGTGGAAAGTATAAACAGAGTAGCAGGAAGGAGTGATGAATGGTAGTGGTGAAAATAGGACGCTTAGAACAGAAGAGGGGCATAATGGCCAATAAGTATAAGCGCAAGGGAGAAAAGGAAAGGTGGACGATCTCGCAGAGAGGGAGCGAGGAATGCAAAGAGAACTAAGGTAGCAACAGAGTAACGTCGTAATAAACTGTATAATATACAAATTACAAGTGACCGCAGAGAGTAGGCGCGCCACGCGCGTTCAGCATGTACTATAAATTCTTCCGGAGTTCAAACCAACTCGCGCACTATTAACAACAGCCGACTAAAGTTAGCAGTAATAACTAGCTATGTACATACATAGTTAATAATAGCGGCGAGATTGGTCAAAGTAGGAAACGAACAACGCGAATATTTTCATAAATTATCAACAGGTTAAATCCGACGAGGCAATTCAGTAATTCGGCGTTGCGCGGATTACGCGTCGCACACCTTTGAAAAAACGTTGTCTCTCTCTACCCTTTTAACTTTAGTCACTTTAGTCACGACGGTGCGGTGAACAGAAGAAGAACGGAAAGCCTCGAGAGCGGAGGTTGTGGTAGTGGTTGCCATAGATAAGTGAAAATACATGATGTTTATATGGAAGGATGAGTGTGGCGAGAGTGAGAGTATAAGAGTGGTGTGGTGTGATCTGAGTGTTTGAGATATTCCAGGGCAGAAGAAAGAACGAATGAGAGAGATGTATGCGAGAACAGTTGAGCGCGAGCATGGTGACGAAAAAGCAAGTGTGATCGGAAAGAAGCCCAGTCGAGATAGACGCGAGGCTTGAGTGTAGCAGAGTATGAGAGTTGAAACAGAGTGTGAGAGTTAAATATATGTATTTCGTAATTTCTATTAAATTTATCTCCAACTAGTGTATTTATTATTCGATCCACTAACAGAAGTCAGCGATCGAATCAACAGCATCACGGCTTGGCTTTTGGCCAAATTCAATGAACTAATCTGATCGCAAGGATGAATTCGAGCAGTGTATTGTGATAATGGACAAAAGCGCGAACCGATGACTAAAAGAAAAAACGAATCCCTCCTTCTTTTCCTCTTCCTTTTTATCTTCTTCTTCTTCCAGATTTCGCTCGTGTTCTTTTTTCTGTTTCTTTGCTCTCTCCAACTTTCTCTTATTTTTTTCAATCAACGCTGTTATATATATTGCAAATATCGTACGGATAATCGAATAATGTACTTTTGAATTTCTAATATCGCCGTGTTTCAATTTCGACAATTTCAATAATTAGTTATAGCATGGCTACGAGAAAAAAATAGACCGAAAAGGAAGAAATAAAAGTTTCTAAGTCGTATCTAGCACTTTTTTTACCTAACTGATGTTGACCAAACTCACGTCAAATTTATGAAATTAGTTGTTCAGTTAAAAGGAAAGATTGTTTCTGTATTTGACGCGATAAGCAGAACATCAATTGTTGCACAGTATTCGCAGTAACTTAATAAAAAGAGCACGACTGTGCATAAACATTATGGGAAATATTTGCAACAATATTTTCGAAGTGATTAAATCTCAACGCCTTTCCGTAATATTGGAAATATTTACAAACACGAGCAATATCAGTAATATTAATCTACTACGAGATAATACTGGCAAGCCAAGTCTTCCTTAAGTGTACTACAATGCTAGATAAAACATTAGAGTTGATCTTTTCGAAAACCACGGGTCGGACGAAAAAAATTTTTCTCTTTTTTTTGACTTAGTTCTTCTCTGATTGTAAAATGACTCTGTACCACCAGAATCATCCTGTATTGCATGGCAGAGAAATTGCATTCGAAATAAATTGCTTTGTTTAACGATTTACCCGTTGAATTGCAAAATATCCTTGATAGTTTTATTTATCTACATATTTATATATCTATATGTGTATAATATCATTATCGCTGTAACCACGGTTTATATTACAAATTATAACTTATCTCTAGATAAACGAGACACAAGTATTCAGCAAATAAGTTATTATTTCAAACAAAAATAATATCTTAGTCATTTTCTTCTTGAGATTATTTTCCTAATGACTTTTTTTTTTGAAATTTTATACTTTATTATGCGATACTCATACAATAGATCGTGATTAACCAATGTGACATGATATTTTTATCTTAATACGGATGTTTATATATATATATATTGAAAAAAAAATTACCTAGCTATCAGTAGTTTCTTCATTATCATTTCATAAGGTTACTCGCACAGGCATATAAATGAGAGTGTTTCTGTTTAAACTGAAAATTGTTCTCGTAACTCCGTTAAATCTTTACTAAATTGCTGAATATTTAACAAACAGTTTGTAAAAAAATAAGACATAAATGTTATGACTAACAATGTTCGTTTGCTAATGTCGCAAATAACAATATGAAATTGTGGGCAACATGTATACATGGTGCTGAATCAAATTAAATCTTTTCGAATTTTAAGTAAAATCATACTCTGCGGAATAAAATTAGCTGAAACAACCACGATACACGCTGTATATTAGGATAAAAATGTAGCAGAAAGGTTGTCACATGTAAATTAACACGCTTTGTACATAGATACAAAGTAAATACTTTGATCAAAGGCAAAAGATGACAGAGGCTATAATCATTACATCTAACCTTCAGAGATACCAGACAGTTTTCTACATAATAACGCAGCAATTTGAAGTATTACACGTGGAATAAAAGCAACAATCATCCATAGAAAATAGATTCGACTTCTCATTGTTTTTCCTACTGACAATAAGTTGAGAGTCGAATTTTACAAACAGAGAAGAATTCGAGTCAAACGGTCGTTCCATTAAAGTATTCGCTCGTATCGTATCGACAATTTCTCATTTTCAATGAGATTGCAAGATACGGAAACTGCTCCACGGCAATGAACGCATTTTTATCATGCGCGTCACAACGTTAGTGGTTTGACGATGACAAAATTGCAACAAAATCTTTATTTGTCCATGTTTAATTCGCACATGCGATCAAACATTTAACATCAACATACGAAATATAAGTAATATTTTCGTTTCACGTTCAACTGCAGGAAACAGCGCAAGCGGAAACGGTGGAGAAAAAACTATTCCCCTGGTGGATCGCATTCATGGAAATCCAAATGTTCATCCCTGCTTTGATGGTGAACGGTTTGTCGTCGGGTCGGGCCGGCGGCAGTTCGAAATCTTTGACGCACATCCTGCCTAGGAACGTGGCGACCGGATAAAGTCGTAAGGTTTCGTTGATTACCACGTCCAGGTACTTTATTTCTTGCATCGCGTCGTAGGTCAGCTCTCCGTTATTTTCCAACGTCTCGTCAATCTCCTGCTGCAACCTTTCCTGGACATTCAGATTCTCGGCCAACAAATGTGCCACTATACAGGTTTGCGATGCGACCGTGTCGAAACCACCGAAGAAGAAGCTGAACGCGTGATTCGCCATATCTTGTACAGTCGTCTCTTTCCCTGGCTCTCTTTTTTTGTTATTGTCCATGAACAGCTGCAGAATATCCGGCCTGCGACCGGTCCGTTGCCTGGTCTCTACTGTCTCTGCCACTTGGTCGTGGAAAAATTTGGCAATATGACTATCCACGATCTTGAGTAGCAACAGCTCTAAACCACAGAGCGTTCTTGTGTACCAACATTATCATGGACTTCTTGAACGTCGCCAATGTCGTGAATATTCTACCATACACGTAGAGCACGTTGTTCGGTTCCTTGACAGAGTTGACGGAGATATTGTAGACACAGCTGGCAATCGTCGTTCGTGTGTTTCGTTAACAGACCCTTCATCTCCGTTTCGCATTGCTCTTCCGGCAAATTCGACAAATGTTCGGCGAATCTTCGACATCAGTTTGAATATGGTTTTTATCTTGCTGGAGGTAAACGTCGGTGACAGCATGTTCATGTTCATGTTCATGTGACTTCCACTGATCACCGTTCAGCATAAATAGCATTCCTCCTATCATGGGATCTACTTTTGTGTTTACCAGCAAACGATGGTCTGGAAATTGTTCGACATTCTCTATGTGACGGCCTTGATCAGATCCACATCGTGCAGGACTATTACCTGCGTGAGAAATTCGTAGAAACCGACGTATTTTGGTTTGGGATCCAGTTGATAAGTCTTGGCAAGCAAATCTATCTATGGTGATTTATCGTCTGGTGAGTGATCCCATTGATAGGTTTCCAAACAGCGACGTCAACGAAACATGCACGATTCCATGCTTCTTGAACAAATTGTAATTCCTCGTGGTAAAGTAATAGAGGGAAACGAGCACCGCCACCAACGACAAAGCGATCGGTAGGTAGTTCATCGTGGCGCATCCACGGAGCGTAGCAGTGACTGTAATAACGTGACGTCACTCTGATAACTTACCAAGCAAACTAATGGTACGAAGAGTCACCACTCGATTAAAACTAGTTCTACACAGGGGAACTATGTTTCGCTTCACTCAAGCCGGCCATTTAGCAGCAAATTAGCAATGGCTCCGGGCGCCACTGTCTCTCTTAATTACACGGGCAGTTTTGCTAGTCAAATTACTTTCAAATCTAATTATAGTCAGAGGTTTCATACATTTTTCGTCGAAAGAAGAATCGTTGCTGCTCTACATCGATTTCATAGAGCGATAAGATTCACGGCTCTTTCTTCTGTGAAAGCTTGCTGAGACATTTGTAAACAAAATGAAAACTGCCGTAGCGTTTGTACTCGCTTTACTGGGTATTCTGTTCGTCGCCGATTCACCTGTGCTGCTGCCATCAAATCCGAGGTAAGATTTATATTAATATGTTTATTTTCATTGTAAAATTTATTAGAATAGATACCGATGATCTATGAAGCAGAGAAACGATTTTAAGTATTTAGATCACTGATCATTCCTTATACGAAATTTTCTGTGATACATATCAAACTTGCGATGTTTGTATCTCTTCTGCAAGGATCCAAGATGAATTTACATTTAATAATTTAACAATTTAACAAATTGTTAATCGTGTCAACAATTTAACAAGTAGCTGAAGGAAAGTCATTGTCTTTATTCTTAGTCTATGTCTTAATTCAAACTATTAGCTAGGTCTTGATGCAAACATGAATTTGCAGAAAAAAAGTATTTGAAATGAAAAAAATATTTCCAAAATTTTGTAAATCGGAAATTGATTCTTTCAGTGTAATTTATCATATGGTTTCCTAAAATTTTCAATTCATTCGAATCCTGTATATCCACCACATTCTGTATACTTATTAGATTTTTGGTAAGTTTTTACATTTGACATATTCTGCAGGAATTCGTTCAGCAAGGTGAGAAGATTATCAAGGATGTGCACTTTAATAGCCAGCGGATACATAGAGCAACTAAAAGCGTAGAGACTCGACTAAAGCGGAATTGCTATACATCTTGCGGAATACCTATGACTCTGTGACACAAGTGAAAATTATGATTGTGCGTAGCTATCGACTAAATACTTTTTATAAAAATTGTACCCACAACATTTTTACTTAGAGAATTAACATGATGATATGTAATTATACAATAATTCCGCTATTTATATTATAATATAATTTTCATTAATGTATTTGTTGTGAATGTTGGTTTTATATGTATGAGTGTGAGTGTCGTTGGATGAGTGAGAATCTTTTGTCTCTAATTATAAAATCTATGGTGTAAATGTGATATGTGAGTCTCATCTAGTGTGAATGATGTTTGAAAGAATGTCCGAGAGAGTCAGTTGTTATCGAACAGCCAGAGAGTCAGAACAGAGAGATAAAGTAATATGAGAGTGAAAGTAATAAGAGAGTGAGATAAGAGAACTGATTCATCTAAAATGATATTTCGGTTATTGAGTTATTATATTCTTGGGTGAATATAGCTTGTGTTTTTCGTGAAAAGATATTATTCTCCCATTCTCCACATTTGTTTCTTTAATTATTAATTTAACTATTTGTTTATTGCACTAATACATTTGTCAAATATTTATGAAATATTAAACAAATATTCAAATGATTAGTATTCTATTATCTAGCATACTATAGTATACTAGATATCCAATAATATCTACTATTACTATATTAGATACAGTGTCTGTTACTTCTTATGAATACATCATTTCGTTATAAAAACATTTTTTACTCGTTCTTTTTTTCCTTTAGGAGCTTCCTTAGGTGTAGACACGTATAATTGTGTGTGTACAGAAGAAAGAAAATACAGGTGTCTATCAGTTCATACGTATATCACTGTTGACAAAATACAACAGCGGATGATATAGAAGAGGAAATATTTGAAGGATATGGGATATCTTAAATAAGCGATCATTATATCAGTTGATATTAACCGATTACTACTAGTGATATTTGAATCACTTTTGATGGACGGTCACACCCATCATCCCTAGCAGTGCTTCGCAGTCTGCTTGCTTAACATCCTGATCGCTGGGACTTCGACACTAGGCGCACAGCCACTTGCTGCTTGAACAGTCTGCGTTCGGATCTCGATCTAGAGGAATCATAGGCTGCTACAAATTATATATATACATAATATATTATATTAATTAACTGATACTAGTGACGATATTTGAATACTTTTAATAAATCCTTGTACAATAAAAAGAAATAAAAATAAATAGAATGGAAATTCAATGAAATTGATTACTAACTTACAGACGTGAGAATTTTGGATTAAATTTTTTGTATGAAATAATATTTGTTTATAAAATGTTTTTACGTACAAATTTTTCTAAATTCTAAATAATAGACGCAATAACGAATGCTCGTGAGCGGAACAGTGATTCCATCGAACGTACTTTTCATTCCTTTGCATTTCACAAATTCTCGTTTACGACGTCGGCAATATTTTTGAGTTTTCCCATTTTAGGAAACCTTTCAAATTCGTTCGACGTTTGTCGAGTCGTTCGCCATTTTGACAAAGAGTCCGCCAATTTGTTTAATTTTCCTCACGTTTCACACTACCTATTTAGCATACTCGTTCTGAAACAAATACTATGCATTCTCTAATGGATGTGCATCACGTCGCGTTACGTTACGCAACTGATTTTATGCGAAAAATTAATAATGCATAATAAATTGAACAATTTGTATGTGTCTGTGCATCGTCTCGGCAAATGAGGAATACCAGACCCGTCCAGCTCGCTCGAGTCGATACGCCTCTCGGCCGGAGGAAAAATAAATAGCGTTCGAACTGACCTTGAGAATTCATCTCGTAGCTCCTCGTTTTTTAACGTTTTTCAATAAATATCAAGCAAACTAGTAGACAAGTAACGAGTAACGTGCAGCGTTGATCAATGTTTCATTCACTTTTCGAGTCATTTGTCCAATACATAAATTTAGGTTTTCGAATCTAAGGAAAACTTCACGATAAAAAAGAAAAGAAAAGGAAGAAAAGAAGGAGAAAAGAAAAAAAGTCGGTCGATATGGGGAAGAGTGAGCACGCTAAAGCGAAAGGGAAACGATGTAAAGTCGGGTTTGTTCAAATTTGTTTCTACTCTGGTGCAGTCATTAGTCGAGCTGAAACGAAATACATACCCCTCGGGGAAATATACCCTAATAATAACTCAAGAGCGATCCTCCTTTCTTCCAGTCTTCCAGCATCTCTTTTCGGTGCTTGCGCCTCGATCATTTTCCGTTCGCTTTCCAAGTGTCTTCCCCGTTGTCCTCATCTTTCCCGTTCTCATCGTACACGATTTCAAATATAGTTGCACCTTATTATCTAAATAACTGTAAATAAACAATATAACAATTCTTCATCAAAGGTTTAAATACCAAAATAGATATTATTTACCTCTATGTAATTCTGAGTTACGACATAGTGTACAGAACATGAAATCGTAAAATTCAAAGTAGACATTTTAGACGGATATTATTCAATATTAGAATAATAAATTTAATTGATAATTGATAAAATTATACTGTGGACTTGGATTAAGAGTAAAGACAATATTTTGGTTCGACACACACTTTATAATTCATCGATTAGTTTTTTTGTGTAGAAAGAACTGTGTTATGGTCGTGGTCTGTTCGGCAAAGAATCAGCACGCGTTACAACGTATTTTTGGTCTAATGAGTCATACCTTACACACACGTATATATACTTTTATTTAATCTAGGAAGGTTTGACAATATGATTGTTTCTAGTAGTATAAGATGTCGCGATTTGTAGCTGTAGAGTTTTAACAATAATTATAAGTGAGACAGATTTTAAGCAACAATGTTTTAAACAAGTTAGTGAACTGAGTTTTAATCAAAATAAACGAAGATTAAATTTAACTACATAGAATGAATGGGTACTAAAATAAAAATAATAATGTAAATCTATATATCCTTAAAACTTAATAATTTATTGAATGTTGAAATTTGGAACCTGAGTTCTCAATGAATATTCTCTTTAACGAGCGAATAAAAAAAATTTATTGTTTAAAAAAATTGATTGAAACAATTAACGTTAATTTCTTTACCGTACACATCAATGTTAAAAACAATAACGAAGAAAATTTATTGAAATCTCTGATTATTAGTTCATTGTTACATTATCATTGGTTATATATTTCATTATAGTAAATAATACGTGTCGTTTGCAAGGACAAGAAGGAAGTTGCTGCATGTTGTTATATATAAACTATACCAGCAAAAACGATTGTTCATAAGACGACTATCTGTAAAAAATTGATGATATTATACTTGCAATGTTGATAAAAAGCTGCTTTTTTTTCTAATTCGAATGCGTTTCACGACACGATATTACTAAAAACAGAAAAAAATATATTCGCTCTCATAAATTTGCCTATGTTGTTTCCTCTAAATCGCACGTTTAATAGATAAGTTAACGTAATTTCTGTGTGTGAAAGTTAGCACTTTTTGCACAATTTTCTCCTTCATAGCATTTTATCATTGTAGTAATTAACTATCTACTATTGATATGAAATTGATTCTCACGAACACATGCAATTAGTTTTGTCATTTATTCCCTAATGTAATTCGTTTTAGAATTACGTATCAATTAATGCAAGTAACTACATTTAATATAAAATAAATTGCATAATATACTTTTTTCCTTTTGTCTTGTTCCTATTGTTGCATAAAGTTTAACGAATTGAATAAGCAACATATGAATAACCAGAAATATGGTGTATGTGTGTAGATATTCAAATATATTAGGAAGATAAGAGAAATAACGAATGTGCTACATTTCTACAGAAAGTTAGATTAAGTTACTTTTACTTACGAAGAAAATTATTGATCACCGTTAAAATTTTTTAATTTGTTGTAAAACTATTGCTCTTGTTATTGTTATTAAATTAATTTAATGCAATAGTACTCAAATAAATTTAGAAATATTCATTCCTCTTGTATAGCACTCACAAATGTTTTTCAGATATATGTATTAAAAAAAGAAAAAAACATTAATTTTAATAGAATATATAAAAAGAATATTTAAAAATTTGTATCAGTACAATATTTAAAGATCGTTGATGTTGGAAATAGTATACAAACTTCATCATTGAAAGTAATAATAAATACATGATATTGAGTCATTAAAATTTTAAAAGTTATATATAGGTATAGGTATACATACAAAAACATTCTCCTCTCATTCTTATAGTATTAATTATATGTGTCTATTATATGTGTTGACGCAAGAGTTCTTGCAAAATATTGTCAATATTTCTGATTCATTCCAAAGCAATATTATCCTGGTCTAGAAATCATTTTCATTAATGCAATCTGAAAAATAACAAATACACTTTGCCACAGGTATTAGAAGATTTATTTGTAATAACTCTTGTATATTTATGTTTACTCTGTGAAATTGCTATGTAAGTATAGCTCGATTGTAATATTACGTAGACAAATATTTTATTACTATGAAATTTTTTATATTCTTTAATTATCAGATAAAAAAATGCAGTGAAAGAAAGTTTATTCGAAGTGGTCATCTCCGAGAAAAGTATCATTATGCACAGTAGACTCATTAAAAACTTAATAATGAAGTTGGTACATTTTTTACTCAATATACGATAATCAAATTCCGCAAATCATATACGTGCAAATTATTTATATTTACTTATTGAATTTAAATATTACTGTCCAAGTATTTTTACATTGCACACAAGCAGATTACATTACATATGCTTGTATATTAATTCACTGATTTCTTGAAAGTAGATTAAATGTTTGAAACACAATTTTTCATTCACCTAAATATTAAAGTTTAAGTTAGCGTCAATATATGACGCACTGGTCATATTTAAAGTAGGTAGTATGTTTCGAACTGAAAACTTTGAAATACAAAATCGGATATAGAAATATGATGATCTTTTATCCTCGAACACAGTCAATTGTTTCAACTAACACAAAATTCAAGGCACAGGATGGCCTACTGTGATTGTGTATATAGATACTCCAAGAAGAAAATGTTAGATTCCAGATTTTAAACAATGGTTAATTTGAGATTTAAGAGATAATTAGGAGATAAAATTACAACGGTTTTTGATGAAATAATTGACAAAATAATAACAAATCTTTGAACCTAGATTAGAACAGAATAAACACACATCACAATAGCCAAAAACTATAATCAAGAAAATACTGACAGAAATTATTGCATTTAATTAAATTAAAGAACCTTACCTTATGTATCATTATTTCGTTTGTTACAATTTGACATTTGTTTTTTGTAACATCCAGAGAAACGATTCTAATTAACGTATAATTCATCATTTGTTATTTTATCGACTCATACATAATTTCTCCGCAACTGTACTTATGTATATTCTGGAACGTGTCCACCATTTTAATTCTTGTTCACAGAAGAATTCTGCGTTCTCTTGTTCAGAATTGAATTCAGCATTAGTCTTTCTCCGTACAAGTCCTTTTCCGTCAGAGCGAAAAGTATTGAATTCAGTTATCATCAGAGAATAATATTGTTTCTAATAAATAGGCTGCACATTCATACTTTAAAGAATTATTTAATTAATTAATAAATGTGGCAGGAACAATATTTCCTGAATTTCCAAGAAGAATATTTCATACACAGATAATGAAAAACATTATACTTTGATTATTTTATATATATTTTTTATATTATGTGCATCTTGTATAATTTTGCATTATAATATGTCATATAAATATTTCAATATACGCAGTCTACTAATGAAATTACAAATAAACATATTAACACATTTCTGACAATGTAGCTTTCTGAAACGTCAATTTTTCTAGATCATTAGGTTTTGAGATCTCTCTTTACAGGTTACAATACGTAATTCTGTATATATATATATGTATATTTTTTGTGTTTTCTACCAGTTAAAGTCACAGTTATATACAGGATATTTCAGAATTATGCTTATACACACGATGAAGACTATTTAATTGTAGACTCTTAACTCTAGACACTTAACTCTATTTATAAATTGATCAACAACAGTTAATGATATGTCTGAATAAAAATTACAAAAAATTAAAAATCCTGATTGCTTATATTTATTTATTAATATAATTATTTATTATTATATTTATAATTATAAATATTTATTAATTAGTTCTTAATTGTTTATATTTTTGATTACATAAGATTTATTCTATGTATTGTTTATTACTTATTCTTTGCTTTAAGTATTTGTGTATACATCTTAGAAAATATATTAAATTTATCACATAATTATCATTTCAATACATAATATATATTACATGTTATAAATGATAGGATTATAAATGATGTTATGTAGGAATAGAATTTTAGATGTTCAAAAAAATAGGTTATCAAATTTTGATACTTTATTCTAATGTCACTAACATTAAATAAAATCATATAAATATAGTACTATAATAATTTAAAGAGAAGGAAATTGTTTTTCACTTCTCAATTTATTACATAATCCAAAAACTTTTTAAAATAAAGTGAGTAATGTACATATTCCAAAAGTAGAAGCTTCAGCCTTTAAGATGAGTTCATTAAGTTTTTTATTATACAATTCATTAAAATTGAGTTTATTATATGTTAATTTATAAAAATTATGACAATTTCAACATTTACTGTCCCACTATTAATGGGAGTCACAATTTTTATTTACTCGGAAAGTAGCCGTTTATTTTACCTATGATTATTCTTTGACGAAAAAGTATATTGAATTATGTTATTAATTTCATATGCTTGTAACAGTTAACTATAATGTAATTGTGAATAAATACGAAAATACTACCGAGCGAACATCAAAATCAACCTGTCATGTCATTGTTGATGATACTTGAGAATATTTTTTATAATTAAGTATCGTGTCTTTTATACATATGTCATGGATATAGTATAGTTCACTGACTTTTTTTATTCAAAGTAACAATGAACTCAGTAAGAATATAAGAAGATAAGAATTCAAGAAACTTAAAGATCCATTATATCAAAATAAACGTAATATTAAAGAGGATAATAAAATTAATTAGCAGGTGTATTCAACTTTCAAACATACAAACAATGCAAAGATACTTTAAACAGCTAAATACATACCATTACATTTTTTCGTTATTCCAGCAATAACACTGGTCGTACAATATTTCAACGACATTCTTAATTGAGTATCCACGATAATATTATTTTGGATTAGTTTGGAAATAATCCCCGTCATTGCAACCTAAAACAGGACAAAAATATTCTGTCATAGTAAAAAGCAGTGCGTTAAAAAAAGATAGCACTTCTTGTAAACACTTTTCATAAAATTTGTAAAACACTTCACGAGATTTATGAAAGACTTCACGATGTCTATTATGTCTAGCACAAATATTGCAGAGCTCAAAGAGAACGTTCTTAATGCTTGACAAAACGCGACAGAAATAAAATGCACAACAGAGCAATAGCCCTAAGAGAAATTCCGACTTCGCTTCTCAAACGACAGTAAAGAACTGACTCTTCTTTTCGTAAATTGTAATTTTCATGCTGCACATACGTTGCCGTAAAGCTCGGAAATGAGAAGGAACACCTGGGTTTGATTGACACTTTCCCCTATGGCACGGAGACAATTTTTTCTTAAAACTCGGTGTAATTGTGCAAAATTGCAGGAAGAGAAAGAATAAAAGTAATGTTTCTTCTTGGAAACATATTTATTATTCACGCGCATCGGCGGATAGTCATTTCCCGCTCATTTATAATTTACAAGTTGTATCACGCGACGGTGTCAATATTTTTGTCCCTCTCTTTAATTTTCTACGAAATGTGTAAAACCATGACCGTGGCCAGACGCTTCCCGACCGTCGAAGAGAATGGACTTCATTGGCTACAAGTATTATAGACTCCTGAAATTCTGCTTCTTCGTGATGGGACTGACATCGTACAAACCAACGCAACTAAGCGTAACGCATACTACGATCGCATGTTTGATACTTTGTTTCGGTTCAACATTTTTCGTGGTAAGGATATTCCATTCGTACGAAATATAAGTATTTAATCGGTTTTCTCGTATTACTCGTTCTCTCGTATCAATGCATTATTTGAGAAAAAAATTTATCTCTTATTTACATTTTTGTTATCAATTGTTACAGTTCTATCTCAAAAATAATACTTGCAGCTCTCAAATGTCTTTATTGTATGCAATATTTATAATTCTGGTAGCATATATGAACATAATCTATGGTTCCTTACTTGTAAAATCCATAAACGTAAGTAATGAGTACGTAAGTAACTGTATTTCAGTTAATTTTAATCAATCATTATAAGACCGTATCATTACGTATCCTCTTTTCTGGCTTTTTCAAGATAGAGGAATGGTTAAAAGATATAAAATGTGATTGGAATCACCTACATAACTTAGAAGAACTTAAAATACTTAAAACACATGTAGCGATGGGAAATCGTTATACAAATACTTATTTAAGTAAGAAGTAAATTAATTGTCACATAGGACGACCAAGAAACGCTTAACGATAATATTTTACACGTAAGATGCATTGCAGTTTTGATGTGTACCAGTTATGTCACTATTTTTGCGATACCATCTCTTCAACCTCGCATTCTCGAGATTTTTATATTTGTAAACAAATCTCATCTGTGTTATTTACCGATTTTTTCAACGATGCTTATGGACAAATCTCGAAATTATTATTGGATTACTATTTTTGTGAACGCTATAATTATTTTCTTTATGATAATTTTGTTTTGCCGTGACAATTTCCTCATATTGATTATATTGCATGTACATGGACTCTACTGAAGAATTGCTGCGTGAGTATAGTTTTGATTCTGTACGAATAACAATTAGATATTACGATATTTTTCACACTTATTAGTTATCAAATAAAAAATGCCGTGGACAGAAATTCGATAGAAATGAGCACTTCCAAGAAGGATATTGTCATACGTAACAAAATAATACACTCATTGGAAATTTATAGCTTAATAATAAAGTTAGTATCTTCTCAGATAAGTACTAACATGCTAATATTTATGCAAAGTTTATTTTTGCGAATATTTGCTGTCTTTAAACTTAAATATTTTAAAGTTATATTTTAATAGTTTTCCTAAGTTTTTCTACATTAATGCGAAATCAGGTTCATTACATTCCGTAGAAATGCTTATATTATATTAATTCATTCTTTCTCGAAGGTGGATTAGGTATCTGAAACACAATTTCTCATTCTCTTACCTATTAACCACTGTAGCAGAGTCAATATATTACGCAATGGTCATGTTCAATGTAAGTAACATTAACGTACTGAAAACATCACATACATAATATGACTGAAATCTGACGATTTTTAATCTGCAAAGTTAGTTTTTAATCTGTCAGTTGTTTCAATAATATAGAGATTAAGGTACTCAACCACCTATTGTGATTGCTAATTGTGTAATTATTTGAATAAAATATAAAATTCGAGATTTAAAGCAACGATTAATTTGAGATTTAATTCAATGATTCATTCACGATGAAATGATAAAATTACAAGGATTCTTAATGTAAATGATAAAATAATTGCAAATCTATGAATTTCAGTTAGAGTAGTCTCTGAAAAATAATGAAATATATGTCAGAGAAATCTTTTTACAAAAAATTCAATAATATTGTACATCTGTATTGATAAGTACGTATATTGACATATAATAAATACATTTGTATTGACATATTTTAAAAATAGGAATTTAGAACTGTAATTCATGTCAAAAATGTCGTCAGATTCGCATTCCAAACCCTGTATTTTATTACATTTCTGATATATTCTGTCTAGATTTCCAGGACGATATTTCATGGATACAGATTTGTCATGATTATAAACTTCGTTATCATTATAAATATTACAATATTGGTTATTGCAGTATAATACAATGCATATTCGACGAAAGTCAGAAATTCTTCTATATTCCGTGAGTACGCAAAATAATTTTTAATTATTAGTATTTGATAATTTTTCTAACTGTTATTTAATCGCTAATTGTAATTCTTTATATGAAATTCATTCTGTATATGATTGCTCATTGTCTATTCGTTGCTTTGAGTCTCATACAAAAAATGAAAGAGTATATTTACCACTATATATTGTATAGCTATATTAATATGTAATACACACACACACACACACACAAAATATATAAATTGTGTACATATAATTTAAATATTATATAATTATACTATTATTATACATCATTTGCATACTATAAATAATACCTTTATAATACTCTAAGAGTTAGCTGAATTTTTAAAATTATTAATCATATTCTACTGTTACTACGGAAATAATTGAATCATATTAGTGTGACCAAAATATTCAAAACTCTTCCTTTTCGAAAAATAAACATTTTTTGTTTTCATCTAATTATTAACTGCAATAGAGTAACTGTTAGATGCTGAGTTTCAACCATAATTTGGACTTTTATTTATGAGAAAGTTTAAAAGTTGATTTATAATAATAACATTATTGATGAAGAATTTAAAAATCGAACTATTACTTTGTGTGAAAAAATTTGGAATACACTAATATATATTAAATATGTACTAAACTGATATACATTGAATTTGAAATATCAACATCTTGTAATTTTTCAACATTTTTTAAGAGACGTACGTATTGTCAGAGAAGAAATGGATTTCAACGATTCGTTTGAATAAATTTTGAATATTCTTACAACATTTATCTCAGAATGGAAGGGTTTTCAGATTTATACTTCCATTTATGTGCCTCAGTGGCTATACGAAAGTTTGGTCAGTAAAGTCAGTAAAGAAGAAGAACAACATCGCAAATGTTCCATTTGAAAGAATCAGTGGTGTGAGAGAACCCGAAAATATTAGATCGAACCGAGTATCTTTTTCAGATTTGGGTCAGATTCCTTTAAAAAGATTCCGCAAAATGATCGAATTTTCCAAAAAAGTCGGAATTTCTAATAGAATCGGGTTAGTCGGAAACTTTTTGAACGGCTTTGAAAATCTTCCTGAACGAAAATTTGAAACAAAAAATTACATTTGGATATCGCATATTTGATTTACTACTTTTACTTCATGCTCTATGTTTTGCAATTTTAGAGTTCTCGAGAAATCGGGGAGATCCGACTCCATCGGAAATTTCGAAAGAGAAGAAATTCCGATTATCGAATTTTCATTTTCGGGTTTTCGCACACCTTTAAGAAAACCGAATTGGCACATCCCCCCGATAATAATATCTTAACCGCCATAATGTGTTTTGCTCGAAACAGTATGTTCCATCGGCAGAATTTTTTATAGTGACAAATTACTTTGAAAAATAATTGCATGGAACAACTTACAAGCAGATGCAACAAGCAAATTCTTAAATAAAGAAGCATTGCACAAACAGAAAATTCTGAGATATACCGCAGAATGTAAAATTATATCAAATATCACGTTTTATTTCATTTTTGTTTTGTCAATTAATCTCAATATGATTTTCTCAGATATACTGTGGAATGGTATAATTTATCATTATCAATACAGAAATTGCTACTTTTTATTATGCAAGGAAACCATCATTCAGCAGTATTAAATCTCTATAGTATATGGGTACCTACATTCGAAACTTTGAGCATGGTAAGAAATATTTCTGTGAGAATTCAAAATACATAAAATGAGAATGAAATACTTTTGCAGCAGTTCAAATTATCTTGGTCCTACTTTATGCTATTATACTCTACTCAGAAATAATAACAACGATTATAGCACGTCAGCGGACCATACGGAAACGTGATACACCAGTTGATATACGTTATTATTAATATATATATAAGATAATACTTTATATCAACATCGCACGCATTTAGTATGTATTAGAAATAATGCAGCGGAATAAAAGTATACCTGGAGTTCATTCCTTACGTGAAAAACATGACTAAAGGTATCATCTTTAAGTTAAGTACGTCTCTTTACGCATTATCAATCGCAATCACTGAAACCATTATATTTCAAAGAATTATGTATTTACTACGTACTTATATTTATATATTTACTTATTGCAAAGTTTTTGTAATAAGTGATCTTGCTTAATATGCTTTCTTTTTTCGTTCTTTTTGGAAAATAATTTCATACTTATAATAATCTCCTCAATATCCATTTTGTTGAGTAATATTATGATACTGATATGACTTCAGAATCAAGTTTGATTCACAACTTCAGACGCGTGACAATTGCTCAACAATACATAACGATCCTTATAGTCTAAAATATTGCCTTTAAACGCAGTAAAGATTATACAGGAGAAATATTGTTTGCTGATTGCTTTTGTTTGCAGAAATTCTAAATTTTCTAATAATTTGTTTCTAGAATTTGTTTTTAAAAAGACAATTTTATAATTGTTTACAATTGCTCATCTAAACACTGCGTCAATCGAGTCTTGATTGAAATTGAGTTTAAAGACCATAAATAATTAATTTAACTATTTTTAGTTTAATGGTAGCTTTAACTATGCAGAAATGTTTTAACTGTATTATAAAAAATCATATTAAATAACTACGTCCTCAATTAATTGTATGTACGTTACTTGAAAAGTATTTAATAGATATAATTTTGAATTTAAATATGTAGATATTCTTGCTATCTATTTATTAAAAATTTGAACACTTTAGTAGCAGCAGTTACAGTTATCTGTTTCTTTGGCTTGGTACAAAACTTCTTTTCTAATTATCTGCCTTTTAAAGATACTCTGTCTTTGCGAATATTTTTAAAGATACTCTATATTGCGAATAAGTTTTAGGTATTTGAATTACATGAATGTGCTCTTTTTTATCTTCGAGTACAGAAATTAAAAATCAGTAGCCATAAGTTTCTCGTGTTTTCTGTGAATTTTAAATATTGATCAAGTAACAAATTTTAATGCCAATATAATTTTACTACCTATATACGTGCATACTAATTTATATTTTGTATTTAATTTTGCACTATAAAAATATAATAATTCTGGTTGTTTCAGATAAGTAACGGTTTTTTCACGTGTCAAAAAAGATAATTGAATTTGTATTTTGAACGAAACTGAAATCCAACAATTACAAACACAATTGCAAATGTTTATGTTGCAATGAGGAACTTGTAATCACTAATACATATTGGAAAGTTTAAAATAAAAGTCTCAAGAACTGACAGACTAATATTCAAATGTGATTAATATGTTAATTTTATATTAGCTCCTTCACAAGGCACTTTAATCAATAAATGCAATTATTTCCAAAACTATTTGTTATTTGAATAAGTATTTCTTACCAACCTTGTTTTGTTTTCTGAAGGAGAAATAATCCAATGGACATATGAGTTAACTTTATTTTCTTAAATGAAATTACATAATTTTTCACAGATTCATGCATTCTGATATTTTTTATAAAAAGATGTAATAACTTGAACGTAAAACTATTCGTTTAGGAGATATTTTAACTTAGTTATGTAAAATCAATGTATGAAGGACGAGGAAGGGCAATATTCTTGTATTCATACTGTTTTCGTCTTTCGAGCGATAGATTTTAATTAAAAATGAAGTTAAAATATTTTTTAAACTAATAATTCTTCAATATGATTCTATATCTTTTCATATCAAGCTGCATCCATTGATTCAGTCAATCAAGAAGTATATCATTCTTTTTAATAATATAGTGGAAATAACGACGAAATCTCTTTATAAAACTCACTTATTAAAAATGAAAAAAAAGTACACACATCACAGAATGTTGTTCTTCAAACTGTACAACTTTCGTACAAAAAATTTTTTTCGTACAACACAAACCTTGGAAGTTATTCGAGGTGAGCACGTTTGGCACATTACATGTGTAATATATAGTATATTATATTCCTTTTTTACTTAGAAAAGGAATTGGTCAATCGTCGAATATTATGTAAATCGACTGGTCCAATCCGATGACTCGTCTCTGAAATGGAGAAAGTGGCTTGCCACAACTACGACTATATTAAATTACAAACTATAATATGTTCCTGTTCCCACAGACATTTTTATTTTAAAAAAGACAAATTATAAATAAAAATTTAAGAAAGTTGAGAGTAAGATATGTCTTATATTAAGAAGATATACTTAGATAAATATTCGCAAAATGTTGGAATTAACCAACATTCAATTCGAACGAAATGTCGATTAATGAATATTTAATAAAAATCCCATTTTTTACAAGTTAACAAATTCTTGAATTCTTGAACAAATTGATAAATTGATAAAACTAACATATCGTTTTTCCAAAAGGAATTCTATCTTTCATACATTTAAGACGGATGACAAACCACAGTTCTCAGGCTTAAAAGCGCAGTGAAAGAACTGACAAATACAATGAATAAATAATGATATATTAATATTAAAAACATAATAATGTGTTCTAAAACTTATAATTTGACAATCTTAAATATATGAAAAAAGTCAAATTTATTTCTTCATGTATCGAGATTGAAGTCCGTTTCAAATGTGTACGCAGAATCTTTTGCTTATTTGTACAAAAAAGTTGAAAGTAAAATAACGTAATGGAATTATAAGTTGCAAGTCTCATCATAACATGTCAAAATGTTGCTAGAATTTCTAAATCCTCATTTGCTCTTACATGTCTATATTACTTAGGCGCCTATGTCATATATGTATATGCCTTCATATTTGTGCGTTCTCCACTAGTTTCAGGAAGACTGTCCCACCATTGTCGGTTCAAACTAGCTCAGTCAGTGTCTAACGTCGGGTGAGACTGCGGCTCGGTTTACATAATAATCGCTCAAGTCTCAAATTGTCCGATTCCCATTTATGGTTTATGTCAAGACTACATCAACAAACTACCCTAGAGATTATGTGGCTGATTGTGAGTATCTTGACACAAACTAAATTTGTCTAATTAATTAAGGCTAGTGTGCCTTCGTTATACACATTATGAATCACAAATATTATACACATGAAAATATTTTTATATATTTTTTCGAACGTTCCCTTTGCCAATCAAGATGAAATTTGGAGGTTGTTGGGGAAGGTATAAAAAGACTCTAAATGTAACATTATAACTTCGGAAACCGTTCATAGAGAAAGATTATTTTACAAAATCTAAAATATGAAAGACAATAAGGGAAAGAAAACAACATAAAAGTCAGATGGCAATAACGTTGCTATAGTAATATGTATAAGTTTACGATGCAGTTTTGTTTAACTTTAGATGTTTCAGATATTCTAGATATTTGAATTACAGTTCTAATAATTGTTTTCAATATGACTAACGGGAGTCATTCGAAACTATAGCCCACATAGTACACTATAGAATAAATATTAGCTTATTAGAAAGTATTTAAACAAAATTTAGAAAAAAGAAAAAAAAACAATACACAAAGTTCCCAAACATCCATTTAAATATTATCCGTGCCCAGTGTTAACTTCGGTGATCGATGCTTTGCTTATAAATTAGTTTACAATATTGTCTAAATTTACAGCGAGGTACAATTATCTCCAATAAACGCGAGATTACAATTTATTTGATTTGCTTCTTAATGGCCTACTTCCTAAACATCCTTAAAGCTTATAATTAGTATCATAACAACAGTTTGCACTGTTATGTTTTCTCTTTCGTGTATATTGATCTCGTCTTAATTCTACTATATGCACTATTATTTTACCATATTATCTTACTTGTAATCTAGAAAGGAGTAATATTGCCTGAGCATTGACAGAAATAGGAGAAATCTGAATTTATTATCATTTTTCGTCTAAGTTAACATCGATTTCTGTTATTCAAAGCAATTTATATATTAAAATATGAAATCTCTAGTTATTGACTTATGCTCTTTATTGTGGATATATAATTATCTACAACGTATCTTTTACGAGAATAGATGAACACTTGTTGCGTGAAACTGAAACTACTCGTATGTAAAGTACAGTAGTAGGAACGGTAACGTGTAAAACAGACAGGCATGAGTAGAAGATTGATATTAAATTTCTATAACAAACCATCGATATTTTCTCAATGAGTTCTAAAGACACATTACCATACACGAGAAAAGGTGTGTACAACTTGCGATTTTCCCGCCCAAGGTGAAATGATTAACACAATTTCATTGTGTAGAAATTAGTAATTTCTGCACTTGTCTTCCTTTCATTCTGAAAGCGTGGTAGTAAATAAACAACTATGTTGATCCTATAGACAGATTAAAGTCACATACAATGTCATAGTCAAATAGGTGCGACATCAGCTGTGATGAGAGCTCTTGCATGTCATAACAATGCTGTTTTAGGTATCTAAATTGCGAGCAGACTGTAGACTTTCGTTTATAGGAAATTTTGAAGTGTAAAATTGCACAGAATGCACATAATATGCAAAAGTATTACAAAATATGCAAAATGCAGTGCTATTATTAAATTTAACAACTTTTTATTATAATTCTATTTACTTTTGGATATATTTTAAAAGCATGTATTTGAATAAAAATCTGCAATCCATCTATCCGTTTTCGTAGAATGCTAGATCGAATTTTATTTTTAGACAAAATAATAAATCACCAATACAATTTGTTTTACCAATTTGTAAAAAGATTGTTCTTGTCGTTGTTATTATATTATTATTGTTTTTGAAATATTCAACCATCTAGAAATGTTCATTCATTTTGTAGAAAAAACACTCAAGTTCTGAAGACATTATTATTAATATAAAATTCAAATAAAAGCAATTTTTAAATACCGATTGATGAACGCAGCTACATTCGATAAAAATAGTGTACCAAAATTTATAGTAATGTTGTTAACATAAGATTCAAAAAGGTCATACGAAGATATTTCAAAATCAACATATCTACTGAATCTATTTATGCATCTCAAAAACAGCCTTGAAAAAATGTTAACATTTAATTTTTATTTCTGTAACATTGTTGATTCTACACAAAATTTCAATGGTACTTCCAGTTCTATATCCTCTATAATTAGTATTCTGATTTTGTCTGAAAATGATCTCCTTTATTACAATCTGATATTGACTGAAAATAAGCCTCTCCATTTTAATCTGAAAAATGATGAAAATATTTTGTTGTATACAAAAGTTGTGAAAAAATTTTCTACCCACTGTAGAAAATGTTTGTAAAAATATTTTAGAACAGGCAACGTTCTCAATTTATTTGTTCAGCACACTCCTTCACAAAACTGAAAAAGGTACACTTCCGATGTATCATTAATCCTACTATATACCACAATAATAATTTTAAGGCAGTGTACATACACCTGACTTATTGAATAAGAAGAAAGAACTAATCCTTTCCCTGCTATAATTTTCAAGTTGCACGTAGATTACCATAAAGCTTAGAAATAAGCGAGAACACCTGATTTCGATTAACATTTTCCTCTATGCTATAGAGACAACTGTTTTTGAAAATGTGATATAATGTGTGTGAAAACTGCATGAAAATACAGGGTGAAAGTATAAAAGTAACGTTTCTTCTAAAAGATACATTGCATCGATCTGCTATATTAATCATTCTCCTCTTGTAGATAATTTACAATCTGTATCACGCAAACGGTATCAACGTTTTTCTTCTCCTTTATATTTTTCTGCGAAATGTGCAAAGCTACGACCACAGTCAAACAAAGTGTTTCAATTGTCGAAGAGAATGAACTTCTTTGGCTATAATAATATTATAGACTCCTGAAATTTTATTTCTTCATGATTGGATTGACATCGTACAAACCAGCGTAGTGCATACTACAATTGTACTTCTTAGTTCATTTTTCGTGGTAAGGATATTCCATTTGTACGAAATACAATATATGTATTTCCGGTTTTCTCGTCTGCCGATGCTTGCGAAAGAATTCACCTTTTGTGTCATCAATTGTTACAATTTTTACCTGTGAAGAACAATCACATCTTTCAATTGCTTTTATCGCAAGCAAGCTTTACAATTGTACTAACAAATATAAACATAACGTGTGGTTTGTTTACGAAATCTGTAAGTTACTGACGGTTCAGTTAATTTTAATCAGTCAGTATAATATCGTGTCACTGTTATTCGGGGGATTTTCTGGCACATTGCGAAACAGCCGCGATACGAAATTACGTTATATAATTCAATCCAAAAATTTTCTTGAACAGAGACGATTCAGATTTTATGAATACTTGAAGAAATTTATTATCTTATTTTTAAATCTATTTAGTCAAGAATAAAGTTTTCTCATGCCGACAGGAAGTCCTAAAGGCCCCCACACATGTTGAAACATGTTGCGAAACATACATCGACTCGTAAGTTTCATGATGCACATTGCAATGTATGTAGCTCGGCATCGGCGAATCGACATCAGAAACAACTGTTGCCGTTGCACGAATGAGATTCCTGGCATTAGTTGAACAAAGAAAGTCCGTTTCGCTATTCTGGTCGCTACGACTATCGTAACACAATGGCCGGATCGACATTTCGTAACATTTTTGAGTAATTCTTGACTCATAAAAGATACAGCAATGAAATTTGTTATAAATATATACGTATAAATCATCCTGTATAAAATAAAATTTGATGCATTTCAAGAAACATTAATCTTTTTCCGACATTGTATCCTAATATTTTCTTATTCACAATAGCACGTAGAAATGTCGTACAAAAGAAAATCATAAAGATCTATTAAGAAAATGTTTTCGTGAATTTCTTAAACAGTAACCTATTATTAAATTTGCATTTATTTATTATGATTATTGTATGTCTTTCGCGGAAACGTCGTTTAATTATTTCACGGTAAAATTTCGTGTTATTTCGTATTCATGAAATCTGTAAGATTTCACATGCATCACGTTATATGATAATTCATGAAAAGAAGAAAACCAGGAAAATTTTAAATAAAGCAGAAAATACCACACAATAGCCGAGAATAATATCTAATTTTTTGCCGCGACCGTTTCGATTATAATATCCTAGCATATTTGCAACCACAGGACATTTCCTGAATACGTACGCGAAAATGTATGTGTGTACACACGTTAATGACAGCGTATCTATTTATTAAATAGGAAGAGATAGTGAAAGTGACGTAATTAGATGGCTGTCAGAGTGGTAATCCAGCATTATCTATAACTCGTTTTCTCGCGCAAAAAATACGCTGTACGATCATCACTCGAGTAGTTTGACTGTTCCATCGTATGTTCATCGGCAGCAGCACAAACGTGGCGTGACGCATTAAACACGATCGCCGTCGAACCGCATCTTCAGTCATCGCGAGAACACTGGCGCGATAGCATTCGCTCGTTCTATTATATAACGGATCGAAAGTGGTCGGTGGTCGGTTTCTGTAATTATCCAGTCTCTCGATGATACTTTCTAGATAGTGAACTACATCGTTACCGATAGGTGGTGAATACCTGCTACAAGAGCAGAATAACGGATTTGGAAATGGGTTGGTGGCCGATAATCACGGCTGTGTTGGCCGTGCTAGCGGTGATCTATTATCGAGTCACTCGTAACTTCGACTTTTTCAAGAAAAATGGGATTCCGTACGCTAAACCGATACCGTTTTTGGGAAGTATGTGGGAAGTGTTCTTTCAACGACTATCGTTTGCCGAGGGTGTAGAAAAAATGTACAATTTGGATCCCGAGTCAAAGTACATCGGTTTTTTCGAGTTCGAAACGCCCATACTCGTGATTCGAGATCTCGACCTGATCAAATCTATCACCGTGAAAAATTTCGATCACTTTCCAAATCACAGAATGGCTTTCGACCCGGACCTGGAGCCTCTCTTCTCCAAGAACCTCTTTTCCCTAGTCGACGAAAGATGGAGAGAAGTACGGAACATATTGACACCAGCTTTCACGTCCAGCAAGATGAAGTCCATGTTCGTGTTGATGCGCGACTGTGCGAAAGAATACGGCGATTATTTCGCTTCCTTGCCCGCCGATCAGTCGACCTTGGAATTGAAAGACGCGTTCACAAAATATACCAACGACGTGATCGCTACTTGCGCATTCGGTATTGACGTCAACTCGATGAAGAATCCGAAAAACACGTTCTACGTGTACGGCAGAGAGGCAACCAATTTTGGGGGAAGAGCCCAGGCCCTCAGGTTTTTCGCAGCGAGAAAATCTCCATGGTTATGTCGATTATTCGGTATCAGACTGATCAGACAGAAGATCGTCAACTTTTTCAAGGAGTTGGTAGTCAGCACAATGAAGGCGCGGGACGAGAACGGTATCGTTCGTCCTGACATGCTTCAACTGATGATGGAGACCAGAGGAAAATTGGGGCCGGGCAAAGATTTGTCCATCGATGACATAGTGGCCCATGCGTTCGTCTTCTTCTTCGGTGGATTCGAGAGCACCGCCACTCTCATGTGTTTCGCAGCTTACGAGATCGGCATCAACGATCAGGTACAGAAAAGACTGCAAGAAGAGATTGACCAGGTTTTGGAGGATTGTAAAGGCCAGGTCACGTACGAGGCTATCAACAGCATGAAGTATCTGGAGGCTGTCATCCTCGAGAGTCTTCGGATGTACCCAGCGATTGTTGGTAGCGACAGAGTCTGCGTGAAACCGTTCGAATTGCCGCCACGCGTGCCAGGAGCGAAGCCGTACGTGGTGCAACGAAACGACAACGTGTGGATACCGATCTATGGCATTCAACACGATCCACAATACTACCCGGAGCCGAAAAAATTCAATCCCGACAGGTTCTACGATGATCCGAAACAGATGGTCAACTCTCTCTCGTTCCTCTCGTTTGGAGTGGGTCCCAGGATGTGCATCGGCAACAGATTCGCTCTGTTGGAGACGAAAGTTTTGCTCTTCTTCGTTCTCGCCAAGTGTGACCTCACACCATGCACCAAGTCCTCCATACCATTAAAACTGGACCGGAAAGGTTTCGCCATGATGCCGGAGAATGGCTTCTGGTTGAAAATCCAGCCGAGAAACGCAAAGAAAGCGGAGCCGGAGGAGCTCGTCGAGAAGATTTCCGACAAACATCCCGACAATTAAATTATGTTCCACCACACACGATATTTGCAATAAACGTTGCTGCAACTTTTTCGTCTGTTTAAGGATACGTTTCTTCGTGACAGCAAAGTCGAAAGCGAAAGCAAAGTCTGTGACTGATTTTTTAAAAAATCTTTTTACATTTAGTTGCAGTATGCTATAATGAAATATGATATATGTAAAATGTAATGCAGTTGCAATATATAGGGATTTTATGTAAAATGTACGAATTACGCGTATGTGCAAAAATGGTATTCTGCTGGAAATATTTCGGATATTTATTCAATTTCTTCAATTTATTTTAAATGCACAAGTTACGAACGATTATTTGCGCATTTACGTTTTTAAGAACAAGATGGGATTTAGATCTTTTTTCTTTTTTTTTTTTACTGCCCTTTGTTTGTCCCGCCAAAAAATTGTTAATTCTCACGACTTCACACGATACTATCAAAGAATTTTCTATCGATTCCTACGATCTGTTCTCGTAGAATATACTGGAAATAGCCATGAATTTTCTAGTCGAGAAGAAAAATATTTTTGTATTAAAATAAGATAATAATCTTCCATAGATTTCTTCTTTTTACACGTTTATACAAAGATTTAATATATTGTTTGTTACGAGAAATATATATATTTGTTAAATGTAGACTTGTTACAGTAAAATAAAATGACTATTTGAAATAAATATACTGACTTTGGACTAAATTTGAAAAATAATTGTATGATCATTATCTCCATTTAATCATCGTATCTAAGCGTTATTCTTCCCAGAAAAAGATAACAATATGTTGTATTCTCTATAAATATTAAAAGTTTTGAAATAAACAACGATAACACCCGCCTACTACTTTTGAACAGTATGTATTTATGATCATTCTTCCTGGATATTAACGACAAGAAGTTTCTTTCCTTTTCTTTTCATTTATCCGTAAGGTATTTTCCAATCTTTTCTGGTAATTTTTCTGACTTATTGTTTCATTTCGGCACTGAATTGTGCGCGTGTGTTCTTCCAACCTTTTCTTGTACTAGTTTTCGAAAAAAAAACTTGTAAAAAAAATTCTGTTGGCATCACTATAGTGAATTTTGCCTACAATCATGCGTTTATAGCAACGTATACGTTAGTATGTGTGTATTCGACTTGATGTAACCTATCTCTTGTCGTTTATAGATGTATCTGACATGCAATAACGTGTTATAAGAGGATAACGCTAGTACTGGCAGTGTGTTGTAAATCACTTCGGAAGCTAGGCTCGACACATGTAATGAGAAACTTATTTATAATATTAATATTCAAAAATCATCGAGATCAGTGAGGTACCAGTCTTTGAAATGAACGAATGAAGAAAAGAGGAAGAAAATAATCAATCGTTCTCGACGATCTGTTCGCGTTTCATCTTCAACAGAACAACAGAAATCGGAGAAAATGTGGAAAAGAAAGCATTAAATCGTTTCGTATATTTCACATGTTAGGCGTCCATCTCAGTTATCATCCGCGTAGAATATATGAACATCATCTGTATGTCCAGCACGTAACACCGTACCCGCGGTACGTGTAATATGTTCTGCTACGTGATCGACCAGTGGTAAAGATGTGCGACCATGTGAATGTTTCCTGAATGAGCGAGTGCCTGTCTACAGAACATATGAAGATACGGAAGCGATCGCACTGTCAGCTGTTCGCTCGTAGCGCGTCACTCAATTGATCTACTTCTTTTTCTTCTTCTGCTCATGGTTCAAAAATCACAACAATACGCTCATTCATTTGACATCTAGTTTTCTCGGAATTGTCAATTTGAATTTGCAATTTGCTTTTCTTGTAGAAGCGAGACAATTATGTATGTATATACGACTGTGAGTATACGATGTCACGAAACGATTAAAAATCTGAAATCGTACGTTACGTCTATTTGACGTGACGGTGAATCTTTGATTCCAAATTGTTTTGAATCTTATTTTAAAACGATCGTTCTGTTTACTAATACAGCGTTGCGGAATGACTGTTACACCAATGATGATAACTAAATCATGCGTCGCGATAAAAACGAAAATAAAAGACAGCCGATATGCCTTGTATAATGAATTTTTTTTTTTTTTTAAATACGAGTAATTGCATGCTAACAGAATGATTCAGCTGCTGTGCTATTGCAGTTGCTTCTATTGAAAGTATAAATATATATGCAGTTTAATCGTAACTGATTCCCTTTTTTTTTCTTCAAAAACAATTAAACGTGGAGACCTCTTAGACGTGAAATGACGTTTGTACAATTTTTTTAGATAATGACGTCAACTACAGTCACGTGATAATTACATTGTGCATGTGCCGACGACGCGACAGAGTGACGTCGTAATAAAATGTCTGTATAATATACAAGTGACCGCAGAGCGTAGGCGTGCCACATTCAGTATGTACCACGAATTCCTCCGGAGATCAATCCAAATCGCACACTATTAACATCAGCCAAGTAAAGGTAATAACTAGATAATATGTATCTAGTTAATGGTAATAACTAGATAATAATAGTTAATAATAGCGGCGAGATTGGCCAAAGTAGGAAACGGACGACGCAAAACGCGAATATTTTCGTAAACGATCAACAAGTCAAATTCAACGAATCTGGCAGTGCAAGGATTACACGTTGCACAATATCTTTGAAAGAACGTTGGATATTGTTAAAAGTCTCCCTCTCCTCCTTCACCTCTTCCAGCCAGACAATCAATAGTTGGTGCCTTAAGTGGAGGAGAACTACGAGGAACTCCATCTCTATTCACAGTTCTCCACGCCGCTATCCTCGCCGCTCCACTATAACCGCCACTTTAGAAAATATCAGGCAGGTTGACTCATATTATGAAACTATCCTCACCCCTCTAATGTAATTCACTTAAGTCACGTGTAAACCGCGCGGAGGAAGAGACGAGGTTTGGAGAGACTCGAGAGCGGAGGTTAGCGATCGAACTAACAGCGTCAAGGCCTGGCTTCCGGCCGGAATTAATGAACTGAAGATCGTGAGGGTGGATTCGAGCAGTGTACTGTCTTGTCGTGTTAGTGGAAAAAGGCGATGGCTAAAAGGAAAAACGAATCTAACATCTCTTCCTCCTCCCCTTTTTTTCATCTCCTTCTCCCCCCAGATTTTGCTCGTGTTCTTTTTCTGTTTCTTTGCTCTCTTCCACTCTCAGTCTCTCTTTCTCTCTCTCTCTCTCTCTCTCTCTCTCTCTCTCTCTCTTTCTCTTTTTTCGATCATATGTACTGCAAATATCATACGAATAATCAAATTATTTACTTTCTAATTTCTAATATCACCGTGTTTCAATTTCGACAATTTCAATAATTAGTTGTACAGAATGGTTCGTAACTGGTGATACAGGGTAATTCTACCAGAAAAAAATAGATCGAAAAAGAAGAAGTAAAATTTTGTTTAGTCTTATCTAGCTTTAGTCTTTTTTTTATCTGAAATTTTATTTGTAATGTCACGTCAAATTATTTATAAAATTACAATTAAAAGGAAAGATTGTTTCTGTATTTGACGCGATAAAGTAGCAGAACACCAATTGTTGCACAGTTTTCGCACGAATAAAAAAGGCTGTGTATACATGAACGTTATGGGTTGCATTATTATGCAACAGTATTTTCAAACTGATTAAATTCCAACGCATTTCCGTGACATTCGAAATATTTACAAAGACGTGCGATATCAGTAATATTAATTTACTACGGGATAAAACTGGTAAGTCAAGTCTTACTTAAATATACATAGTGCTACATAAAACATCAGAGTTGATCTTTTCGAAAACGACGAATCGGACCAAAAAAATTTTTCTCCTTTTCTTGATTTACTTTTTCTCTTATTGTAAAATGACCTTGTACTGGATTGTACTATCAGTTACAAATCATCCTGTATTGTAAAACAGAGAAATTGCAACCGAAACAAATTACTTTGATTAACGGTTATAGAATTGATTTATGAATTAAAACGTAAAATACTCTTGGTAGTTTTATTTATCTATATATTTATAAATGTATGTGTGTGTAATATCATCATGCGTACTTATATTACAAATTATAACTTAATTTTTAGACAAACAAGACACAAATACTCAGCAAATAAGTCATTATATCAAAAAAATAATATCTTAATCATTTTCCGCTCGAGATTATTTTCCTAGTGACTTTTCTTTGAAATTTTATACTATATTGTATTGTATTGATACGTAAACAACAGATCGTGATTAACCTAAATGACAAGATATTTTTGCCTTAATACGGCTGTTTTATATATATACAGTGGGGTGCAAAATTGAGTCAATAACAAAAATTTTCGAGAAAAATATTTTTCATTGTTAAATAAACTATAAAAACATGAAAATAAACTTGACTATCTGATTCTTTATAGTCAAGAAACTGAAGATATTTTTTAACTTTTAAGATTAGGTTTTTTCCTGGCTGAAAAAAAACGTAGAATTAATTTTGCACCAGAATTTTTCATAGTCAGATTTACAAGCTTTATCATACCTTAATATTTTGTCCATAAGCCATTTGCTTAGATAATAGCTCTAATACGTGTTGGCACACTTTCAAACAGTCTTGAGCAGAATTCAGGTGGTATTTGATACCACTTTAATATTTTGTCCATAAGCCATTTGCTTAGACAATAGCTCTAATACGTCTTGGCATACTTTCAAACAGTCTTGAGCAGAAATCAGATGCTATTTGATTCCACTGTTCTATAACACGAGCATGTAGTTCAACTATTGAGCTGGGAGGAGATATGTATGTGTCTGGAATTTTTTTTCAATATACCCCATAGATTCTCGATGGGGTTTAAGTTGGGGCTTTGTGCAGGCCAATTTAATATCGAAAATGCCTGAGTAGTCAGCTAATTAGTTATGCTTTTCGCTGTATATTTCGGGTCCGAATCATGTTGAAAAACGATTTCTCCTACAGCGAAAAGGATATCTTGCATACAATTTGGCAAATGTTCTTTTAAAATGTCTTTTTATATATATATTGATTCATAATCCCTTCAATTTTATGCAATGAGTCAACACTATCTCCCGTTATACACCCCCACAACATATGTATGCATATGCGTATATATGAATCAATATATGATCCGGACCCGAAACATACAGCGAAAAGTGTAATTAATTAGCTGACTACTCAAGCATTTTCAATCTTAGATTGGCCTACACGAAGCCCTGACCTAAACCCCATCGAAAATCTATGGGGTATATCGAAAAAAAAATTCTAGACGCATACAAATCTCCTCCTAGCTCAGTAGTGGAATTACATGCTCGTGTTATAGAACAGTGGAATCAAATACCATCTGATTTCTGCTCAAGACTGTTTGAAAGTATGCCAAGACGTATTACAGTTATTATCTAAACAAATGGCTTATGGACAAAATATTAAAGTATGATAAAGCTTGTAAATCTGACTATGAAAAAATTCTGGTGCAAAATTGATTCTATGTTTTTTAATTTTTTCAGCCACGAAGAAACTTAATCTTAGAATTTAAAAAATAGCTTTTTTTTCCTAAAACTATAAAGAATCAGATAGTCAAGTTTATTTTCATGTTTTTATACTTTACAATATTTTTCTTAAAAACTTTTGTTATTGACTCAATTTTGCACCCCACTGTATCTCTGTATATGCGCTATAATCGTCAATTATTGTGAGCATATATCTCTTACTTCCTGGTATTACGTTTTCCATCGGCCGGTCTGTACGAACGACTTCCAATACCTCTTTTGTTTTTCTATTTGATTCAAAGAATGGTTTTCTATTTAATTTTCCTCTTATGCATACCTTGCATTTTTCCTTGAGTCCACATTTCTTTATTTCTATTCCGTTTGCCATATTTTCTTCCGCAAGCCTTTTTATCGCGTTCGGATCCCCGTGACCTAGCTTACCATGCCAAAAGTGTAAGCAATTAGTATTGTGCTTATCTGAGGTCATCATGACTTGTTATCCGGTCGTTATTTCATACAAGTTTCCTATGCATTCTGCAAGTTGCAACCACTTGATTATTTTTTATAATGTTGCATCTTTTTTCATCGAATTGCACGTTACACTCCTTTTCGGTGATCTTTTTCACCGAGATCAGATTTTCACATATTTCCGATGCCTGTAATACGTTTTTTAGTGTTATTGCATTTTTGTTTCCCTTTTGCTTAATTATTCCCGAGCCTATACCTACGACCTCGACTTCCTTGCCGTCTGCCACGTTGACTTATTCCTTAGTTTCTTTATATTCAATATTGAAAAATTCTTTGTTACTCGTCATGTCGCTAGTGGCTCCTGAATCTATATACCATCTATCTTTTGAGCGTGGCCCTGCAATAATGCTGAAACATACAACATTATCATCTTCTGGTACTTTATGTGCCTTTTCGTTCTTCTCCTTCCACGCTCTATACTTCCAGTATTGTTATTTCGAGTGCTTTTTGCAAAAATAACATTCCATCTCGTCCCTGATTGTTTAATCTTCTTCTTCGTATTCGTCAATCAGTTTTCCTTTTACTAAACTGATGTTCCTTAGAACATTTCCAATCCGTTTATTAAACTGCTGTATGAATCTGGTAAGTTACATAGAATCACAGCGATAAATAAATTTTCTTCAATTTCTTCCCCGGCTGCTTTTCATTTATGCTTATCATTTACCGCGGACATTTTTTGAATACGCTCTTCCATATCCAACTTCACACTGCATGGCTTTTTTAATAAAAAAAAACTTTACCGGAAGAGAAGCCTTGCGATGATAATTTTAAAACGCATCCCACATTTGCTTGGCCGTTTTTGCATCGCGAATATGGCTGAGCTGTTCGTCGACCAACCCTATCATCGCTCTCGCTTGTCCGTCTTGGTTTTTCCAAATATCATCCGGTTGGATTGCTGTTTCTTTACTTACACTATTCCATAGCATTTCCTTGATCGATAATAATTTTATTTTGAATCTCCATGCCTCATAGTTATCGTTGTCCAATTAACGTGTCCAACACGTATTCCTTCCACCATTATTCCTTTCGAGAATGTTCTCTTATTTCTTTCACGTTTCTTTACCGTTTTAAACTTTTTACACCTTTTTAACTTGTGAATTTTTTTTTCTTGTTTTTTTTTTTTTTTTAAATACTTAGCGGGATTGGACCCATAACTTGTTAAAGTTTCTATTATATTTATTCTTTACGCATCTTAACATTAATAGTAATAAGGATGGATCTACACGAGGCTCGTTAATGGCTCTATATAAAAATAATCGAATATCTAGATTAAAACAAAAACCGCTCCAGCCGATGGCGGCATTGTTATATCTTCCACAGTACACATATTCGATGACAGCGTTATCTATTTATTAAATGGCAAGAAATAGCGAAAGTGACGTAATTAGAGACCAAAACGGCTGCCACTATTATCTATAACGTGTTTTCTCGCGCAAAAAATGCCACTGCACGATCATCACTCGAGTAGTTCGTCGAGTGGACTGTTTCGTCGTACGTCCATCGGCAGCAGCATGAACATGGTGTGGTTCACTAACACGAATCGCGTCTTCAATTATTGTACATTGGCGCGAGAGCATCTGCAGCAGCTGCAAAACGTTTTCTTTAGCAACAGATCGAGCACAGTCGGTGATCGTTTTCTACAATTATCCAGTCTCTCGATGATGCTTTCTGGAATGTGAGCAACTCGTTGCCGATAGGTGATGAATATCTGCTACAAGTGCAGAATAACGGATCTGGAAATGTCTCGAATTTGATGAATTTAAAATCCTTATATTTCTAACTCGTAAAATGTATGAATAACGCGTATGCGCAAGGATCGTCTCTGTTGGAAATATTTCGGACATTTATTCAATTTCTTCAATTTATTCTAAATGCACAAGTTTCGAACGATTATTCACGTTTTCAAGAACAATTTATCTTTTTTCTTTTTTTTTTTTACTGACCTCTGTTTGTTCCGCCAGGAATATTTTTAATTCTCACGACTTCAAACGATATTAACGAAAAATTTTATGTCGAATCCTATGATCTCGCAGAGTCTGTGGGAAATAGCCGTGAATTTTATGGCTAACAGGAAAAATATTTTCATATTAAAATAAGATAATAATCTTCCATAGATTTCTTCTTTTCACACGTTTTCGCGAAGTTTCAATATATTCTTTGTTACGAGAAATATGTATATTCGTTAGATGTAGATTTACTGTAATTAAATAAAATTACTATTCGAAATAAATATAAATATGACTTTGGGCCAAATTATAAAAATAATTATATGATCACAATCTCTATTTAACCATCGTATCTAAGCGTTATCGTTCTCAAAAGAAGATAACAATGTGTTGTATTCTCTGTGAATTTTATAATTTTAAAATAAACAACGATAACATCCGCCTATTGCTTATTAACACTGAAATATCTTTGCTGATACGGAGAGGATATTCACAGTATGTATGTACGATCGTTCTTCCTGGATATTAACGACAAGAAGTTTCTTTTCTTTTCTTTTTATTTGTCCGTAAGATACTTTCCAATTTTTTCTGGTGATTTTTCTGATTTATTGTGTTATTTGAGCACTGATTTGTCCTTCCAAACTTTTCTTGCACTAGTTTTCGAAAAATTCGTAAAAAAAGTTCTGTTGGCGGCACTACAGTGAATTTTACATACAATTGTGCGTCCGTAGCAACGTATACGTTAGTATGATTCTATCTCTTGTCTTTTGTTTATACACGAAATATGTGACATATAAAAACGTGTCATAAATGGATAACTCTAGTACAGGCAGTTTTTCGTGAATCATTTCGAAAGCTTGGTTCGACACACGCCATAAGGAATTTGTTTATGATATTAATACTCAAAAATCATCGGAAAGGAACCAGTCTTTCAAATGGACGAATGAAAAAAGAGAAAGAAAGTAATCTTTCGATCTCGACGATCTTTTCGCGTTTCATCTTCAACGTAACAACAGAAATCGGAGAAAAAATGGAAAAGGAAGCATCAAATCGGCGTATATCTCTGGTCACATAATGGACACATGTTCAATCATCATTCTCTTTGGGTACATGAGCATCGTCTGCATGTCCAGCAAGTAACACCGCGGTACGTATAACAGTCGTATAATATATTCTGCTACGTGATCGACCAGTGGCAAAGATGTGATACGACCTTGTGAATGTCGCCTTAATGAGCGAGTGCCTGTGTACTATATATATATATAGACGCATGTATATGCACGTGGAAGCGACCCACACTATCAGCTGCCGCTCGTTGCGCATCACCCAATTGACCTATTTCTTCTTCTCCTTTTTCTTCTTCTTCTCCTTTGATCGTGGTCCAAAAAATCATGACAACACGCTCATCCATTTGACATCTAGTTTTCTCGGAATTGTCAACTTGAATTTGCAATTTCTTTTCCTTGTAAAGTCGAGACAATTATGTGTATATATACAGAGTGAATTTCGTTACGTGACATCAAATAACTCATAAAATATTTGTTGCACGAAAAAATGTTCAAATAGAAGTTGCATGGCTTCCAGGAGGACATATAGTAGTTTCCAGGGAGACATACTGTAATCAGTTTTATGTTATTTTGCTTTTTTATCAAGATATGAAAGTCAGCTACAATTTTTTAAACGGAATAGTTAATGTTTCTTTTCGAATTCTATGTGAAAGAGTATTACACCAAATAGGGACTAAAATGCATAGTTACTAAGATTAACGGTCTTTTTTAATACAAAGTAAAAAAATATTTTTGCTGATATCTCAGTATTTTAGACCCTACTTGGTGTAAGACTTTTTTTTATGTAGAATTCAACGCTTCATCCGAAATCGGGAAGAAATATTAACTATATCGTTTAAAAAATTGAAGGTGACCTTCATATCTTGATAAAAAAGCAAAATAACATAAAACTGATTACAGTATGTCTCCCTGGAAACCATGCAACTTCTACCTGAAACATTTTTTTGTACAACAAATATTTTATGAGTTATTTGATGTCGTCATGTTACGAAACTCACTTTGTATATTGGATATCGTGCTGTAAGTGTATTCCTTCGAATTGCCATTAATTTTCATGATGCTATTGTTTGTTACAAGAATACAGTTTTTATCGCTCGAGGCTGGACTTCGAGAAGCGTTGAATAAGTTTGGTATCGCATATAATTGTTAGAGCAGTCGGTTGTTCTGAAATTACAATGTATCTGTTCGTATCATTAGATGGAATATAAGCCAATTCCCGAATTTTAAAGACCACAACTTCGTATTTGTTCTTATATATCATTACTGTGCATCTTCAATAACTCGACGAGATAGTCAGCATGAGTCGATATGTGATGGCTAGGTCTGGTTTTTCGGTATAACGTACAGTCCCCTCGTTTTCTACACTTGATACTTAAATATTCTATGTCTAGCTGCATGTATTCCTGTATAAATTCTGACATTATCGTCAATTACTATTTCTACAAAGATGTTTTATTTTTGTGATATCGCATACAATTCCTTAAGGCTCCATTCGATGTCTTCGACTAGTGGCATAATTATACGGTATATAATTTTTTGTGATTTTATCGCTATTGAAATCTTACTAATGGATAGAACGGTCTGTAAAGTTATTTCTGTCACGTTCCGATTGCGGGGAACTAGCTATCGTGAACTTCGGATAAGTGACGAAATGCAATCTTCAACCGGCACGTACATCCGATTCTAAACGGGATCCGCTGTGTTCTCTCCAGTTAGTGCGTTCAGAATGTTCGAATGGGATAGTAGAGTTCACTAGTAAATAAAAGTAATAATCGTAATTGGTGACATCGTATAAAAAATATACACAGGCTGTTCCGTCTAGCTGAGTACAGTGAAATATCTTGGAATGGGTTGAAGCTACGAAAAAAATGTTTATACAAAAGCTGCTCGGTATAAAAAGGTTTCTTACGTAGTATTAACAATTTTTTCATTCATATAATGATGGAGAATATTTCAAGGTCAGCTTGATTTTTTTAAATCAGCCCATACATTTTCTTATTCGTATTACGATAACTGGTTCCAATACGAATCCAATGACCTACAATGTTGTACTATTTCTTCGTTAGTCCTAAATTAAGGATAATAAAATGACATAGGATGGTGCACCTCTACATTACGCTACAGGAGTTCAAAATTGGTTGAACAGTACGTTCAATAATAAATGGATAGGACGCGGTGGACCAGTTCAGTGGTTACCAAGATCGCCTAATCTTACATCATGCGACTATTTTCTATGCGGATATTTCAAAGAGCAAGTCTTTCAAACTTCAGTTGACAACGCTGATGAACTACGCCGAAGAATCACAGCCGCATGTGAAACAATATCACCTGAGATCTTGACTCAATAATTGAAAATAATTTTTTGAAACGACTTCAGATGTGTATCATGAATGATGGCTGTCATGTTGAAGGATAAGGTAAGAGAATTTTAAATTCAGGTTAATAGAAGCTTAATAATGGATAATGAAAATAAAAATCGATTGATAATGACATTGAGAAAAGTCTCGAATTTTTAATATTTGATTTAGTAATAACAGTGTGTTATCAATCCATTCACCGAAATTGAGAACAACGATTTGGATGAAACCACAATAATGCCTCAACCAAGATGGAGGCAACCGACTTGTAATACCGTCTCCGACTGTTGCGAAATTCGTCGTTCCTAATTTAGGACTAACTAGAAGAAATCTTACAACATTGTAGGTCATTGGATTTATATTGAAACCAGCTGTCGAAATGCGAATAAAAAAGCGTATGGTCTGGTTTAAAAAAATCAAATTGATCTTGAAATATCCTTCACCATTATATAAATGAAAAAATTGTTAATACTGGGTAAGACACCCTTTTATACTGAATAACTTTTGTATAAACATTTTTTTCGTAACTTCAACCCATTCCGAGATACATATTTCACTGTATTCAGTTAGACGACACACTCTGTATATGTACTATTGTAAGTATACAATGTCACGAAACGATTAAAAATCTGAAATCGTACGTTACGTCTATTTGACGTGACTTTTTGATTCGAAGTTGTTTCGAATCTTACTTTAAAACGATCGTTCTATTTACGAACACTGATTACAGCATTGCGGATTAACCGTTAGATCAATGGTGATAAACAAATCATGCGTCGCGATAACGAAAATAACAAACAGTCGATATGCCTTGTACATTACTTCATATTGTTTCTTTTTTTTTTTTTTAGCATCAACAAGCAGTTGAATACTATCAGAATGATTCAGCTACTGTGCCATTGTATTGCCGCTTTTCTCAAGAATATAAATTTATACGCAGTTTAATCGTAACTGATTCCGTTTTTTTCTTCAAAGGTAATTAAACGTGGAGATCTGTTTGACCAGAAACGATTTCTTTAGATAATGATTATCAATTGCCATCACGTTGTAACATTATGCAAGTCTCTGCGGTGCGATACCGTAGGTATCAATAGAGTAACATCGTAATAAAATGTCTGTAGAATATACAAGTTATAAGTGACCATAGAGCGTAGGCGTGCCACGTGCGTTCAGTATACATATACAATGTGCATATATACCACGAATTCCTCCGGAGGTCAATCCAACTCGCACACTATTAACAACAGCCGACCAAAATTAGCGGTAACAACTAGCTTTATAGTTAACACTTTCGTGATGGAAAACGTAGGTCCTACGTCATTTCAAATTCTTTAGCAGAATACATAGTTCTGCGTCATTTTGCAATTACTACGTTATAACGCTACGACATAATGCTATTGTTAAACTTGTTATTATGTTTTCATTTATTTTCATTTATTCAAATATACCACGCCAATTTTTATGTAAAATAAATATGTAAAAACGTTACTGCAAGTTAATGTAAATTTTATGTACTTGTAAATTCGTCACATACATTTTATTAAAAAAAGATATTTCTTCTATACACATTTGCAATATTTTAATTTTTTAAAACTTTGAGCAACAAATGACTATGAGTATTGTACTACGCCATACGAAAGTTACTTAGGAGAAATCTTCCCTCTTGTGCAATAAAACGAGGTTTATTGATCATTGTCAGGGACCTGTTCCCCAATTTTTATTAAGGTCTGCGTTTCCAAGAAGTTCTGAACCGTAATGATAACAACCTTATGAGCTCTTCGAAGAACAATCCCCAATAGAAATTAAAATTTATAATTTTGTGCACAAGAAATCTGAAAACAGAACCAATAGCGACATACAACATACATCATAAATAGCACCATACTTCATAAATTTTGTTATTATTACGGTTAAGGGTGAAGAGTGTCTCGAAGGGTGTGCATGTTGACGTATCTGGGTCTAAAAATGACCGAAAAATGGAAGAAGTTCGTTGATACAATTCATTGTTCTGAATTATCAGTCAACGAGCTTCAACCATGGTACAAAATATCCTCCGTAGTATATAAACGAGCGACAGATCTCAGCCAGTTCCTTTTAATTAGTTCCTTCTGCACAGTTCCTTTTAGACATCACCAACAATCAATCGTGCTCCAGTTCTTCTTGGACAACATCGCAAACAGTCAGTCATCGTCGACGATCATCAAAATCCAACGCTCAATCACGACTTAGTCGAAATCCAATTTCAATACCAGTAAATTCAATCCTTACCCTTGTAACTGTTCTCAAGGAAAGCGACAGAACGGGATCGAACAACGGATCTGCGAATCCGCGTCGTAAAAAATATCAAACTAACAACGAGATGTAATATTTCTTATATCCACATGCCTATAAATAGCAGACCCTTGCCGTCTACCGTATTCAGCTACACGATTTGGCTATCGCCCGTCGCGAGAGTGTTAACAGTAGCGGCAAGATTGGCCAACGAATAAGAAACGAATAACGCGCAACGCGAATATTTTCGTAAAAGGACAAGTTAAATTATTCGATGAAGTGGGAAAGGAATTCAGCAATTCGGCGTTGCGCGGATTACGCGTAGCGCGACATCTTTGAAAGAACGTTGGACGTTGTTAAGAGTTCCCCTGCCCTCTTCTGCCATCTTACCCAGTTTTTCCAGCTTGACAACTCTTGGTCGGTGTGTTAGGAAATATCTGGTAAGTTGACTCGATAAAACTACTCTCTCCCTTCTAATGTAACTCACGTTAAGCGCGCGGGGGAAGAGACGAGGAACGAACCAACAACATCAAGGCCTAACTTTTGACCAGAATTAAAGAACTGAAGATTGCAAGAGTGGATTCGAGCAGTGTATTGTCTTATGATGTTAGTGGCGAGAAACGGTGGCTAAAACGAACGAATCTCACTTCTCTTCCTCCATCTACTCTTTTTTTTTTCTTATTTTTAGACTTCGCTCATGCTTTTTTCATGTTTCTTTGCTCTCTCTCTCTCTCTTTCTCTCTCTCTCTCTCCTCTCTGCACGGATAATCGAATTATTTACTTTCTAATTTCTAATTTCTACTTTCTAATTTCTATCACCGTGTTTCAATTTCGACAATTTCAATGATTAGTTATACAGGATGGTTTATAACTGATGATATAGGGTAATTCGAGAAAGAAATAGATCGAAAAGGAAGAAGTAAAATTTTTTTTAGTCTTATTTAGCACTTTCTTTATCTGGCATTTTATTTGTAAAGTCACGTCAAATTATTTATGAAATTACAGGCGTTGTTCAATTGAAAGAAAAGATTGTTTCTGCATTTGACACGATAAAGTAGCAGAACATTAGTTGTTGCACAATGGTCGCAGCAACTTAATAAAAAGAGCATGACTGTATACATGAACATAACGGGAAATATTTGGAATAATATTTTCAAAATGATTAAATTTTAACGCATTTCCGTAATATTGGAAATATTTACAAACACGAGCAATGTCAGTAATATTAATTTACTACGTGATAAGGCTGGCAAGTCAAGTCTTACTTAAATATGCATACTGCTAAATAAAACATCAGAGTTATGATATTTTCGAAAACGAAGCGTCGGACGAAAAAAAATTTTTCTTTTCTTTTTCGACTTGTTTTTTCTGTATTTGATTAGACCACCAGTTACGAATCATCCTGTATTGTATGGCAGAAAAATTGCATTCGAAACAAATTGCATTGATTAACGATTATAGAATTGATTCATCCGTTGAACTGCAAAATATCCCTGATAGTTTTATTTATCTACATATTTATCTACATCTATGTGTGTATAATATCATTATCGCTGTGCTCATCACCGCTTATACTACAAATTATAACTTAATATCTAGATAAACGAGACACAAGTACTCAGTAAATAAGTTATTATCTCAAAAAAATTATATCTTAATCATTTTCTTCTAGAGATCATTTTCCTAGTGACTTTTTTTTGAAATTTTATACTTTATTGTACGATACGTCCGCAAAGATCGAGATTAACCTAAGTGACACAATATAAATTTATTTTAATATACATATATGTTATATACATATATATATATATACATATATGTTATATACATATATATATATACATATATGTTATATACATATATATATACATATATATATATATATATATATTTAACATCTGTATTAAAATAAATATATCTTGTCACTTAGGTTAATCTATATATGTATAAAATTACCCAGCCATCGGTCATTTTTCATTATTATCTCATACGGCTACTCGCACAGGCATGTAAATGAAAATGTTTCTGCTTAAACTGAAAATATTTCTCGTAACTCTGTTAAATCTTTGTTAAATGGCTAAATATTTAACAAACATCTTTGTGAGAAAAAAATGTCACGACTAACAATGTTCCTTTGCTAATGTCGCAAACAATGATACAAAATTGTATGGACAAAGTATATACAAGGTATATACAAAGTATACACTAAATCGAATTAAATCTTTTCGACTTTCAATTTAAATCATATGTGACGGAATAAATTTAGCCGAAGCGACGATGTATATTACGATAAAACTATAGCAGAAAAGTTGTTATCGTTGTAACATTAACACTCTCTCTCTCTCTCTCTCTCTCTCTCTCTCTCTCTCTTTGTACATTAGATACGAAGTAAACACTTTGATTTGTGTGTGAAAGATTACAAAGACTGTTTTCGATACATATAACCTTCAGAGATAGTTTATCTACATAAACGTAGCAACATGAAATGTTACACGCGGAATAAATCGCAATAATCGCTCACAGAAAACAGACGCGATTTCCCATTATTTTTTCTATTAACAATAAGTTGAGAGTCGAATTCTATAAATAGAGTTGTGCTCAAGTCAAACGATTCGTTCCATTAAAGCATCCACTCATATCTTATGGACAATTTCACATTTTCAATCAACTGCAAGATACAGAAACTGTTCCACTTCAATGAACGCATTTTTATCAGGCGCGTTACAACGTTAGTGGTTTGACGATGTGAAACAAAATTTGTACAACAAAATCTTTATTTGACCAAACATCTAACATCTACATGCATAATATAGGTAATATTTTCATTTCACGTTCAATTGCAGGAAACAGCGGTGGCGGAAACGGTGGAGAAACAATCAGAACTTTTCCTCGGCTCGATGGCCAGCCAGAATCCGTTTCTCCCGGTGACGTTAAACACGCCTTTCTCCAACTGCAACGGGGTGATCGTTCTTGGCGCGAGCTTGATGCTGCACTTGGCGAGAACATGACAGAGCAGCACTTTCATCTCCGTCAATGCGAATCGGTTGCCAATGCATATCCTCGGCCCAAGACCGAACGGCAGGAATGCGCCTGAATTAGTGATCGTCTTGTTTTCATAGAATCTATCCGGGTCGAATTTCAAGGGAGTCTCGTAGTACTTCGGGTCCTGGTGGATCGCACCCACGGGTATCCAGACGTTCATCCCTGCCTTGATGGTGAACGGTTTGTCACCGAGTCGGGCCGGCGGTAATTCGAAATCTTTGACGCACATTCTGTCTATGAACGCAGCGATCGGATAAAGTCGTAAGGTTTCATTGATCACCGCGTCAAGGTACTTCATCTCGTGCATCGCTTCGTAGGTCAGCTCTCCGTTGTTATTTTTCAAAGTCTCGTCAATCTCCTGCTGCAATCTTTCCTGAACATCCGGATTCTCAGCCAACAGGTGCGCCATTATTGAGGTTTGCGACGCGATGGCGTCGAAACCGCCGAAGAAGAAGCCGAACGCGTGATTCGCCATCTCTTGCACAGTCATCTCTTTCCCCGGTTCTCTTTTCTTGTTATTCTCCATGAAGAGCTGCAGCATGTCCGGCCTGTAAGCACCCGTCCGTTGCCTGGTCTCCACCGTCTCTGCCACTAGGTCGTGGAAAAATTTGGCAATGTGACTATCCACGACCTTGAGTTGCAGCAGCTCCGCTAACCACGGAACGTTCCTGTGTATCAAGACTACCACGGACTTCTTGAACGTTGCCCACGACGTGCTCATTCTACCGTATACGTAGAATACGTTGTTCGGTTCCTTGACAGAGTCGACGGACACGTTGTAGACACAGCTGGCGATCACATCGTTCGTGTATTTCGCCAACAAACCCTTCATCTCCATTTCGCGCTGCTCTTCCCGCAAATTCGACAAATGCTCGGCGAATCTACTCGCGCATTCCGACATCAGTTTAAACATGGTTTTTATCTTGCTGGAGGTGAACGTCGGTGACAGCATGTTCCTATGATCTTTCCACTGATCACCGTTCAGCATAAATAGCATTCCTCCTAGCATGGGATCTACTTTTGTGTTCACCAGCGAACGGTGGTCTGGAAAATGTTCGACGTTTTTCATGGTGACGGCCTTGATCAGATCCAGATCGCGCAGGACTATTACCGGCGTGAGAAATTCGTAGAAACCGACGTATTTCGCTTTGGGATCCAGTTGATAAGTTTTGATAACCAAATCCAGCAAAGTGATCTGTCGTTTGATGAGCGATCCCATGTTTCCAAACAACGGCGACGGCGGACCGTGCACGATTCCATGCTTCTTGAACAAATTGTGATTCCTCGTTGTAAAGTAATAGAGAGCAACGAGCACCGCCACTAGCGACAAAGCGATCGCTAAGTAGTCCATCGTGGCGTATGCACGAAGCGCAGAGTGACCGTAATTACGTGACGACACTCACTCTGAGAGCTGACCAAGCAGACTAATTGTACGAAGAGTCACCACTCGATGAAAACCAGTTCTACACAGGGGAACTATGTTTCCGACGCGCAGGAACTCCTCAATGCCTTTCAACTCCCTCCTAATTTACGCACAGGCTATGTTGGGTCACGATTGCGTTATCATCCCGCTAACGCTGCTTTTGTAACCAGCTTTATCGCTCGAGATAATCGATTGAATTTGCGTAGATTGCGTTTTGTTGCATCATTGCTGAAGAGGAAAATTTCAAGTGGTTGATCGCTAATTGAACAATATATATATATACAGGGTATTTCGTAACTTGTGGGACCCACTCCTAAAAATAATGAAAAAAAGTCATATAAATATATGTCCTATCCGTCTTCGTTTATGAGGTATAATAAATTTTCTGTTTTAATTACTTTTACAAAAGATGCTCGAACCACTTTGCATTTGAAGACAAGCATGCACGTGTCTTGTCATTGATCTGGTTACTCTATCATGCCTGGTATTTCTCGAATTTGTAGGAAGCCTTGCTCTATTCTATCTCGTAATATTTCAGCATTTTCAATCGATGTTGCGTATACAATAGATTTTAAATGTCCCCACAAGTGAAAATCTAATGGATTCAAATCCAGAGAACGAGCAGGCCAAGTCCTTATAATAGGACCTCCACGACCAATCCATTTATTTGCAAAGTGTTGATTTAAAATGCGGTATGCGGTTTATGCATGATGGAGCTCCGCCGCATTTTAACCGAGTGGCTAGACAATATATATAATAATATATATATATTCTCATTCCTTTCGTTCAAAATACTCTTTTATGATGCATTTTCAAAAATCGAAACAGTGTGATTAATAAAGAAAAATAAAGGAATTATTCAACATCTTTTTCTTTAAACATGTCGTCTCGAGCTTGTCAGATTAGCGAACCGACTCGTTCAAAATAATTATCATTTACATAGTAAATTCTTTGTACAGCCATCCACCTTATCTTGTTTGAAGGCACGTAGCATGTAAATACGTAATACTTCCTAGTAAACATCATAATTTCGCGATGACGTAAATTTCCTGATATCAGGAAAAACATAGTCGTTAATTAGACAGTGCTATCGCTCCGATAGCAAATTCAATTAATTGCATCGCTGTATACGACGCAATTTTTCATTACTTTATCGAAACACAAAGATTATCTCTGTAGCATTTCAAATGAAATGGAATTATATCTCACGTTACATTTTCCAATTTGATTTTTCCTGAGTAATTCTCGCGTTACGTAAACTGATCGTGATCTATGAACTTGATTTTAATCTCAAACCTCGTTGAAAAATACCAATTACGTCGATCACCGTTTCGAAACCTTTTGAATTGTCGTCACTTTTTATACAATCGATCGTTTCGTAGTTGTTTCAACCTGAGTCTTAGGTTTTTCGACTCATTCGGCGCATGTAATTTTCATGCATGTGGCTTGACGTCACGTTATTTAAAGATTTAAACATTTCGCGAAATGGGTAAAAATTCGTAGCACAAACTGAAGTTACCAAGCTCGAAATCCAGAGTATTTTTATTCCCTGTATTGTATCGTTTTTGATACTTTCCTCGAGTAATCGTCTTTGCTCCGTGATCGGTCTGGCATACCACAAAGACGCGAGAGTGGGACAATGATAGGATCCCATTGCATTAGTTTTTCAGACGGTGGAAATTGTAGAACGACGAGTTGGTCGGAGTGGGAACGAGTTTTGGATGTCTCTCTTGAGCGATGTGGAACGTTGGCGTCGTCTCGCTCCGGATCCAGGATATTAAGAACGATGGGATCAATGGAAACAAAGCTGGCCATTTAGCGGCAAATTAGCGATGGCTCCGGGCGCCACTGTCTCTCTTAATTACACCGGCAGTATTGCTAATCAAATTATTTTCAAATCTAAATACAATCTGAGGTTTCGTACATTTTTTCGTCAAAAGAAGAATCGTTGCTGCTTTACATCGATTTAAGAGGCTACAGAATTCACGGCTCTTCCTTTTGTAAAAGCTTGCTGAGACTTTTGTGAACGAGATGAAAGCTGCCGTAACATTCGTACTTGCTTTACTGGGTATTCTGTTCGTCGCCGATTATTCCTGTGCTGCTGCCATCGAATCCGTGGTAAGATTTGTATTAATATGATTATTTTCATTGTCAAGTTTATTAGAATAGATAACGATGATCTATGAAGCAGAGAAACGATTTTAAGTACTTAGATCACTGATCATTCCTTATACGAAATTTTCTGTGATACATATCAAACTTGCGAAGTTTGAATCTCTTCTGCAAGGATCCAAGATGAATTTACATTTAATAATTTAACAATTAGCAAATTGTTAATCGTGTCAACAATTTGACAAGTAGCTGAAGGAAAGTCATTGTCTTTATTCTTAGTCCTATGTCGTAATTCAAACTATTAGCTAGGTCTTGATGCAAACATGAATTTGCAGAAAAAGGTATTTGAAATGAAAAAAATATTCCCAAAATTTTGTAAATCGGAAATTGATTCTTCCAATGTAATACATCATATATATTTCTACAATTTTCAATTCACTCGAGTCTTGTATATCCACCACATTCTGTCTATCTATTACATTTTTGTTAAATTTTAACATTTGACGTGCTATTGTTTTGCAGGAATTCGTTCAACAACGCAAGAAAAAATTATCAAGCATGTGCACTTTGATAGCCAGCGGATACATAGATCAACTGAAAGCCTAAAAAATCGATTAAAGTGGAATTACTACGATACACCCTGTGGATGGAACACGTACGACCCTGTGAATCGACTTCAGGTCACAGTATTCATGTCAAATAGGTAAGTTAAAATTACGATTGTGCGTAAATGCTTTTTATGAAAATTGTACTTAGTATTTCTACTTAGAGAATTAACGTGATGATATGTAATTATACAATAATTCCATTATTGATATTATAATATAATTTTCATTAATGTATTTGTTGTGAGTGTTGGTTTTATGTGTCGTTGGATGAGTGAGAGTCGTTTGTCTCTAGTTATGAAGTTTATGATGTAAATGTGATATGTAAGAGACCCATCTAGTGTGAATGATGTTTGGAAGAATGTCCCAAAGAGTCAGTTATTATCGAACAGTCAAAGAGTCAGAACAGAGAGTTAAAGTAATATGAGAGTGAGATAAGAAAACTGATTCATCTAAAATGATATTTCGCATTTATTATATTCTTAAAAGGAGAGGTCACAGCAGTTGGATCATGGATTTTAATGAAATTTGGTCTATCGATTCTGGAGCAAATGTAATTTAACTATGTCCAAGCATTTGCGTCAGTACTCATTAATTTAATCCTCTATCACTGCAACATATACTTCTTTTCTTAAAGTTATGACAAGTAAGGCAGTAACGGAGCTGATGGTGTAGTGGATTCATACCAGGATGTTTTTAGGTTTGAATCCTTGGAGGAACTCTTTCTTTTTTTCTTTTGGGAGCTTCCTTAAGTGCAGATGTCCTAACGACATGTAAATGTGTGTGCGTACAGGAGAAAAAAAAATACATGTGTCTATCAGTTCGTACGTATATCACTGTCGACAAAGCACAACAGCGGATGATATAGAAGAGGAAATATTTGAAGGATATGGGATATTTTAAACAAGCGATCATTATAATATCAGTTAATATTAACTAACACTAGCGATATTTGAATCACTCTTTTAATGGACGGTCACCCCATCTTAGCAGTGGCATTGCATCTGCTTGCTTAACATGGTGATCGCTCGGACTTCGACACTAGGCGCACAGTCACTTGCTGCTTAGGTTGTTCATATTCGGATCTAGTTCTAGAGAAATCGTAGGCCGCTACAAATTATATTAACTATATTATATCAATTATTAACTGATACTAGTGACGATACTTGAATACTTTTAATAAATCCTTGTAGAATAAAAATAAATAAAAATAAATGAAGTGGAAATCGAACAAAATTGATTACTACCTAACTTATAGACGTGAGAATTTTAGATTAAATTTTTTATATAAAATAATATTTGTTTATAAAATGTTTTTACCTATTAATTTTTCTAAATTCGTCATTATGAGGCAGACCCCGTGTTCATTGGCGTAAAGAAGAACAAGTCATTGCTCTTGGTTTACGTAAATAATAATAATAATTTGATGTAATTTGCTTAAGAGAGTAATTCGTAAAAATTTCAGTATAAATTCTATGCGATTTGCCATATTTCACTATAAAGTATAACAATAATATAAATAAAATGAGTTTAAAAATTATGGGAGACTCAACATCATTTTCTGAGAGGGGTCATTTCCGACACATGGTTCCTTGGAGACATTTTGTCTTGTCGATGAGTAGAATGATACAATCATATAAAAACTTGACCTTCAAAAAACCGGTCAAGGTCAACTTTGCGGTCTACTTTTTTTAACAGATCTTCATCGAAGACGTAGAATCACGCTATGAAGGTCATGACATAATTTCTTGACACCCTGTACAATGCATATATGCACTTCTTTAATTCACAATGATAAAATATTCTTAAATATTAGTGTATATTTTTCATAGTAATATTTAAGAATCTATTTATTATGTATTTTAGATTTTAACTATTATTTATTTTATATTTATATTAACACGTTGAGAACGGTATGCTCTGATAAACATATAGCCTGTATTTTCTCGTATTTTTTAATTATTTAATATATGATTGAAAGGGTTCAAGAGAATTTGTAGCGTTTAACACGTGTATTTTATTAAAATTATTAATTATTTTTCATTTTAGAGTTATTTTATCGAATAAAATAAAAATACCTCTAGTAACGTTTCTTCTAGTGTGGTATGTTAGTAAACAATTTCCCTACTTCTTGAAAAATTATATAACATTGTAATATATAATTATATATAACGTTGCCTGTCGTGTCCCCTACAACGTACGCAACGTTCAAACACGAGAATTCTCGTCTCCAGTCAATCGTTGAAAATTGAAAGACGCGATTTCACGTCTCCCGTCCACAATGTATTAAATATGTTATCAAGGTGAAAATTTTGAACAACTTTTTCCTATACATATAACTGTAGCTCGGTTTTAATTTCAGTGATTTTTGCAAAAAACTATTGCTACTACTGTGTGTATAACTAAGGAGTGTTGCCTATAGCTACGTGGCTGTGGCAGCGTGTGAGTAAGCGTTGAGTCGCCGATTGTTCATGGTTTCTATAAATACATCGAGGCAGCGAGCAATGGACGCGTATAACGGGTGTACTTAAAAACTCGATCTGAGTAGCCGGCAGCTGGAATAAAAAGTCTAACCCGAACCTAATCCATTAAGTTAGTTACTAGGTAGAATAGTTAGATTTAAATAAGGTTCGGGTTAGGTTTTTTTATTCCGGCCGCCACGAGGCGAGTTTTTACACCTGTTATATGCGTCCATTGCCTGCCACCTCGATGTATTTATAGAAACCATGAACAATCGGCGACTCAACGCTTACTCGCACGCTACCACAGCGACGTAGCTATAGGCAACACTCATTACAGTAGTAGCAATAGTTTTTTGCAAAAATCTCGGAAACCAAGGCCGAGCGGCGGTTATGTATAAGAAGAAGTTGTTCAAAATTTTCATATTTAAATTTCATCAAAATCGATAAAGTACCCTTTTATGTACAATTACCAAAATTGTAATTACATGTTGTAATGAAAATTATAATAAATAAAAAAATAATAATAAAATAATAATAGTAATAAAAATAACAATATATTTTAAATATATTTGCACATTTTAATATGTAATAATTGCATAAATGTTCGCAGATTTGGAAATAATGGCCAGGAACTCAACGCATTTTGCCACAGTGTGTCGCATCGTTCGAAGATTCGTTCCACGTAATTAAAGTAGGATGAACAATTTTTAACAATTTTTCTTACTGAAATTATTGATGGTGAATTTAGAAAAATTTGTACGTAAAAACATTTTATAAACAAATATTATTTTATATAAAAAATTTAATCTAAAATTGTCGCGTCTGTAGGTTAGGTAATAATTCAATTTTCATTTATTTTTATTCTACGAGAATTTGTTTAAAGTATTCAAATAACGTAACTAGTATCAGTTAACAATTGATACAATATTAGGTTAGTTTCTTTCGCTATTTGCACGCAGCTGCTTTCTCTGAGAATGTTTTATGTAAACATGAACTCTAATCATTCAAGTGTTCTGGTCTTTATCTTCAATCGTCTTCTGGCTTCCTTCTAGAATACGTTTCTTGTGCCTTGAAATCTTTTATACGCCTTTTCATACGCCTTTAAATATCGGAAAATCGAAGAATACATTTCCGACATAATGCTTCATTGTTTTAAAAAAGACATCAGTGCTCAAGATACCGCAAATGAGATTTGCAGCGTGCATGGAAGTGGTGCTACCAGTGTTCAGACAATACGAATTTGATTTAGGAGGTTTAGAAGTGGGAATTTTCATCTGGAAGATGAAGAACGTAGCGGCCGTCCATCCACTATGGATACGGAAATAATCAAGGCCATAGTTGATGAAAATCCGCTATATACTGTTCGTGAATTTGCGGATATCTTAAAAATTCCTCAAACAACGGTGCATAACAATACTTACGAAGATCGGCTACGTCAATCGCTCTGAAGTATGGATTCCGCATCAGTTGACAGAGAGCAACCTCCTTAACCGTATTTCGATGTGTGATCTGCTTCTTGAATGATCCATTTTTGAAGAGATTGGTTACTGGAGATGAGATGTGGATTCTTTATGAGAATATTACACGTAAACGGTCTGGGTCAAAGGATAAGAAGCCTTTGACCGTAGCAAAGTCTGGTCTTCACCCGAAGAAAGTTTTAATGTCCATCTGGTGGGACTGGAAGGGTGTAATTTATTATGAATTTATTTCACAATTAGACAAACTGAAGAAAACAATCGTCATAAAACGACCAAAATTAACCAACAAATGAAGCGTCAGCATCAGGCGCCGTGTTTGTTTAACCGTCAGAAACAAATTGTAATCATTTGATTGGATCTATCTCATCCTCCATACTTTCCGGATATTCCTCCGTGTGATGAAAACTTCTTTCTTTCATTAAAAAATTCTCTTCGCGATAAAATATTTTGTAGCGGCCACCGACTCGTACAAGCTGCAAGTAGCTGTGCGTTTAGCGTCGAAGTCTAGCGATCTTCGATGTTAAGCGAACAGAGTGCGGAACACCGCTAGGATAAGGTGACCGTCCAGCCTAGCGAGTAGTTACGACAGCAAGCGTCTGGAGTAAGGGGTCGCTGCCATCAATCCCACTGATGAGTCTAGGTAGCGACTCTGAGACGAAACGCGCATAATCTTTCCTCACCTTACCCACATTCCGAACATCTGGACGTCTTTTCATTATTCTCGCCAAAATAGAAAATAAAAATAAGTACACATCAATCCCTTTAATTTATTACAGAAAACAACATGAAAATGCGCCTAGAACGATATTTTGCTAACAAAACCCAGAAGTTCTGGCATTATGTGGCTTCCCGAGCGATGGAGAAAGGTAATAGAACAAAATGGATCATATATAATTCAATAAAATAACTTAGAACAAAAAATTTTGCGCAACTAATGTATCTTTATAAAATGAAAGAAGTTTATGGGACAACCTAATATATAATATATATATATATATATATATATATATATATATATATATATATATTTATATATATTTATATTATATTGACATAACATAGTTAATATAATTTGTAGCGGGCTTTGATTTCTCTAGAGAACGAGATTTGAACACGGACTACCACAAGCATCAACTGACTGTGCGCCTAGTATCGAAATGCCAGCGATCACAATGTTAAGCAAGCGAAACACACTGCTGAGATAGGTGGACCCTGTCCATCGAATAGCTACGCACAATCGTAATTTTAACTCACGTATTGGGCATGAAGACTGTGGCCTGCCGCGTCACAGAGTCGTACGTGTTCCATCCACAGGGTGTATTGTAACAATTCCGCTCTGGTCGATCCTTTATGCTTTCAGTTGCTCTGTGTATCCTCTGGCTATCAAAGTGCATATGCTTGATAATTTTTTTTCGACTTGTTGAACGAATTCCAGCAAAACAATAACACGTCAAGTATTAAAACTTACCAAAAATCTAATAGGTACACAGAATATGGTGTATATACAGGATTCGAATGAATTGAAAATTTTAGAAAACCATATGATAAATTACATTGGAAGAATCAATTTCCGATTTACAAAATTTTGAGAATATTTTTTTCATTTCAAATACTTTTTTTCTGCAAATTCATGTTTGCATCAAAACCTGGCTAATAGCTTGAATTAAGACATAGGACTAAGAATAAAGACAATGACTTTCCTTCAGCTACTTGTCAAATTGTTGACACGATTAACAATTTGCTAATTGTTAAATTATTAAATGTAAAGTCATCTTGGATCCTTGAAGAGATTCAAATATCGCAAGTTTGATATGTATCACAGAAAATTTCGTATAAGGAATGATCAGTGATCTAAGTATTTAAAATCGTTTCTCTGCATCGTTATCTATTCTAATAAACTTGACAATGAAAATAATCATATTAATACAAGTCTTACCTTGAATTTGATGGCAGCAGCACAGGCGGATTGGCGACGAATAGAATACCTAGTAAAGCGAATACAAATGCTACGGCAGCTTTCATTTTGTTTAGAAAAGTTTCAGCAAGCTTTCACAGAAGAAAGAGCCGTGAATCTTGTCGCTCTATGGAATCGATGTAGAGCAACGATTCTTCTTTTGACGAAAAATGTATGAAACCTCTGATTATGTTTAGATTTGAAAGTAATTTGACTAGCAAGACTGCCATCGTTAATTTGCCGCTAAATGGCCGGTTTGAGTGAGACGACGCCAACGTTCCACGCCGCTCAGGAGAGACGTCCACATAACCCGTTCCTACTTCGACCAGTTCGCCGTTCCACGGGCCAATTTCCACCGTCTCAAAAACTAATGCAGCAGTGGGATCCTATCACTGTCCCACTCTCGCGTCTTTTGCAGCTTCTGATTTAGTAAAGAGAATGAGTCAAAAAAATGTCCAACAGAAATACAGATTCTACCATGATTCAGAGCGCAAGAATGTTTAATATCCTTACGTTAACGATGTTACGTTAAAGATGTTTCAACTAAAATATTGCAGTGTGATACTCGTTCAAAATCAAATTTTTTGCTCTCTAGAGTCGGATAAAGCTCAGATTATCTCGTTTACCAGATTAGACCAATCAGAGGTTTTTTTTTTTTTTTTGGTCTGTCGACTCTAAAAGATAAAATCTACGCTGATGTAGACTAGCAACCGCTGAAGACACACGTTGAAGGATGTAGAAATATCACTGCTGTTGTTAAATAATGTAAAACATTCGTTAAGAATTAAATTATACAAAAGTGATCGTCGCTTTGAGCACTATCGTGAAGTAGTGACATAAGCATTTATTTTATTTCAATCGCAATAAATAATGAGTCTGATGTTATTATTAATGGTGCTGTTACAAATAATTGTGATACTTTGTAATTATTATTCCGAATTATTTTAATTAAAATATCTCCTTAATTAATAATTTTCCGATATAAACAGTTTAATATTTTTTTCATAAACCTTTTGACGAGCTGAACCAAGTAATGTTTTAAAAAAACAAACGTTTTCTGCAACGTCCTGAAACGTTTTTCTAATTCAAAACTTAAACCTAAATGCTAAAAGCGTCTTGTATGCATCGACATTAAAAAATAATAATTATCAGTTAATTCCCCCTTTGAAACCATTCAACTTTTGTCTAACAATAAGATACTTTTGGATACAATGAATCGTTTTGAAAATACTTCAGCTTCCAGTCTCATCTTGTATACATCCTGTCTTTTGCAGAAACGATATGATAATTATAATTAAAAGCTTTGCCTTCCCTTTCACTTCACGTCCGAAAGATCAAGATCAGTTTTACGTAACGCGAGAATTACTATGCGAAAATCAAATTGAAAAACATAACGTTAGATATAATTTCATTTAACTTGAAGAGCAAAACCTCTGTGTTTCAATAGTGAAAAACAGATTTCTATATCGCGTCGTATACAGCGTTTCGATACAATTAATAGTGTTCTGGCCCAGAACATGCTAGTCTGACAAGTAGGCGACAGTTACGACAGCCGTAACTCACTCCAACATCTGGCAAGGGATTTATTGACGGTCGAAGCAATAAACATGCCGACTTTCCCAATTTCCCTGTCATCCCTTTTAATTGCACTTTCGCCTGCATGTAAGATGAGACGGGGACATGGGAAGGACCGGCATGAGCAAACAACGGAAAAGACCTCTAGGAGACACCTTTGCCCGAGGTATGGAGGGAGTTTGGTACTGCCGCCTATATAAGCATAGCACGTTTCATACACATCAGTGTCTTATACATCAGAGTGTCTCACATCTATCAGTCAAGATCATTCATCGCTTCGTATTAGTCAACACTCTCATACAGAGCGTCTCATTCAATCAGTCATACATCATACAACACTCGTCACACAGTCATCAGTCAATCGTATACTATCTTTATATCGTTGTTAATTATACGTGTTTACCATATATTTCGGATCCATTATTCGAAACCTCTCTCCGACGGAAGTAAAAAGCCAAACATCACACCCACCGTTGTGCCCATACAAATAGAATTTGCTTTCGAAGCGATAGATTGACGCAGTTACGTGCAACGATTATGTTTTTCCTGGAATCAGGATAAAATTTACGTTACATCATAGCACGAAACTATCATCATGATGTTTACTAGGAAATACTACGTATTACATGCTACGTGCCTTGGAACAAATCAAGGTGGATGGCACAAAAAAAGAATTCACTATTTATTATTTATTTATTTATTATACATAATCCTCCTGCCTTGCGGCTTAAAGATGGTTTCCGGTTGCTACTTAGACTATCTTGAACTACTTTAACTGTAACTTCAACTACTACTCGTAAATTATTTTACCACTAATATATTAAGCTATGAGCTATAAACAATAAACAAATTCTAAACTCGATGATATATTTTAGCTATTTTAATATTAATCGCTACTTTCAATTTTTAATCGCTACTTTCTTTCTTTGGTTCTCGTTACTCTATACTTCTATGTACTCTTCCTTTTTTTCCTTTTCTCCAAGATTCTCCGCATGGTTTCTACTCCTTTTCCATTTCCGTCTAGAAATTCTCCTACCGGCAGGTCCCCTATGCGCATTCCATGAGTACATACATTAGTTATGCTTTCCTCAGTCTCTACACACAACCTGCACATTCTTTCCTCCTCCTCCACCTAATGCTGTCCCCCCTTCCACTCATTCCTTCATCTAAATCTCACTGTCATACATCTTTCCTTCTTCTTTCTCAAACCTTTCAAATATTCTGGTATTTTTCAACGTTGGTGCATTGGAGGTGTTTAAGATTAAGATCAAATTCGTTTTATTCGATTCAGCTCGACATTCTCTGTAAAAAAACATCAAACCACTTTATACCGAAAAACCACTAGTTCAAGATGTTGTGATTTGCTGATGCAGTTGAGTTTGGCTTCTGGCTATTTCGTAGTATATTTAATTTTAAATCAACGAAAATAATCTTTTCTAACCAAGAACGATAAACAGCTTCTGATCTCGTAAACAATAAAGTGAATGAGTTAAAAAAGTGTCCAACAGAAGTACAGATTAGACCATGATTCAGTGCGCTAGAGTGTTTAATATCCTTGCTCTAACGAAAGATATTTCAACTAAAATATTGCAGTGTGAAACTCGTTCAACGTCAAATTCTGTGTTCTTCAGAGTCGAATAAGATTCAGATTATCTCCTTCACCAGATCAGACCAATCAGACTTTTTCTCTTTTTTTTTTGTCTGTCGAATCTAAAAGATAAAGTTTACGTTAATGTTGACCAGCTACAGTTGAAGACACATGTCGAAATATATAGAAATAACACTGTTGATTTTAAATAATGTCAAACATTTTTTAAAAATTAAAAATTAGATTACAGAAGTGATCGACACTTTGACGACTGTAGTGACATAGCAATTATTTTATTCCAATCCAATTGCTGTTACAGATAAATTCGATACTCTGTAATTATTATCCCGAATTATTTTAATTAAAATATCTCCTTAATTAATAATTTTTCGATATAAACAGTTTAATACTTTTTTTACACAGTTTTCGACGAGCTAAACCGAGTAATATTTTAAGAAAGCAAACCTTTCTTCTGACTTAAAACGTCCTAAAACATTTTTCTAACCTAAAACCTAACCAAAACCTAGATGCTAAAAGCGTCTTCCATGCATCGACATAAAAATCAATTAATAATTGCCAGTTAATTTCCCTTCTGAAACCGTTCAACTTTTGTCTAACAATAAGACACTGTTGGATACAATGAATCGGCTTCGAAAAAAAATGTTTCAGCTTCCAGTCTCAGGTGACCCATCCATACAGGTGTCTTTCGTAGAATATTGTTGAACGATATTGTTACGTTCCGGCTCGCTGGACGACACTAGGATTATAGCGAACATTATAATCCAGCCAAGGCGTGTAGCCTGGATGCAACCTTTTGCCCAATCGGCACGTACGTTCGATTCTGACTGGAGTCCTCGGTGATTTCTGCTGACCGAAGCGCCTTCAAAATTACGTTGTTGGTCGCGTGCGCCGATATTTTGTCGCTGCGCGTTCGCGATGTTAAGCACGGCTCGAAGGAGGTAGAACGTCGATAAGATAATTCGAGAAGAGGTAACGCACCTCAATCCAATAAGCGAATAATAATCAGAACAATAATGAGCTCTCCGCAGACAATACTGACGATACTGACGCTCCCCGCTGATGCGAGCCTGTTTTATCCCTTTTGGGATTTTGACCACGCAATAGGTGCCAACCGTTCCGGAGGGCACCGAACATAACGGTTCGTGGTTATCGGCCGAGCAGCGAAAACAATAATCACAACAATGTGGTAGCGCGTGGCAGATGTTAGGACTTTTTGTCGGCATAAAGGCAGAGCCTTGTTAAGATTAAAATACAATAATAATTTCTTCATGCAGACAAGAAGTCCGATCGTCTCCGTGTTTTTTCTTTATACACGCGATGGCGATTTTAATCTGGAGCTCGTGCAAATGTTGGACGCCTGACGTCACAATTCGATAATTAGAATTAAATGCATCGCTTCATTTCACGTTCCAAAGATTACAATCAGTTTACGTAACGCGAGAGTTACTCAGCAAAAATGAAATTGAAAGATGTAACGTGAGATATTAATCCACTTCATTTGAAGCGCTAACCTCTGAAGAGATAACCTCTGTGTTTCAATAAAACAGTGAAAAACATATTTCTATATCGCGTCATATACAGCTTCTCGAGATGACTGCAAGATATGGCGAATCACGCGTTCAGCTTCTTTTTCGGCGGTTTTCGACACTATCGCGTCGCAAACCTCCATAATGGCGCACCTGTTGGCTGAGAATCCGGATGTTCAGGAAAGATTGCAGCAGGAGATTGACGAGACTTTGAAGAATAACAACGGAGAGCTGACTTACGACGCGATGCACGAGATGAAGTACCTGGACGCGGTGATGAATGAAACCTTACGACTTTATCCGATCGGCTCGTTCATTGACAGAATGTACGTCAAAGACTTCGAACTACCGCCGGCGCGTCCCGGTGACAAACCGTTCATCGTTAAGGCAGGGATGAACGTCTGGATACCCGTGAGTGCGATCCACCAGGACCCGAAGTACTACGAAAATCCCTTAAAATTCGATCCAAAATTCTACGAAAATAAGACGATTACCAATTCGGGCGCGTTCATGCCGTTCGGTCTTGGTCCGAGGATGTGCAACCGTTTCGCGCTGACGAAGATAAAAGTACTGCTCTGTCACGTTCTCGCCAAGTGCAGCATCAAGCTCGCGCCGAGAACGATCACCCCGTTGCAGTTCAAGAAGAGTGTGTTTAACGCCACTGGGAGAAACGGATTTTGGCTGGCCATCGAGCCGAGGAAAAGTTCTCCGCCAATGCTGTTTCCTGCAATTGAACGTGAAACAAAAGTATTACCTATATTATGCATGTGAATGTTAGATGTTTGATCGGATGTACGACTTCAACGTGGGCAAACGAAGATTTTTTTGCAGAAATTTTGTCTTTCGAATCGTTAAACCACTGACGTCGTAACACGCTTGATAAAAATCCGTTCATTGGCGTGGAGCAGTTTCCGTATCTTTCAATTCATTAAAAATCGAAAGTTTTAATGAAATGGAACGACCATTTGACTCGCACTCCATTTGTAAAATTCGACTCTCAACTCTCAAAATTGCTAGAATATCATTATTTGTAAAAATATCATTAATTGTTAAAAAATATCATTATTGGTAAAAATAAAGAAAAATCGCGTCTGTTTTCTATGAGAGATAAAGCCTCTGTGATTTTTGACCCACAAATTAAAATATTTACTTCGTATCTATGTACAAGGTGGGTTAATTTACGTGTTGCAACGATGACAACTTTTCTGCTACGGTTTTATCGTAATACACAGCGTGTATTGTGGCCGCTTCGTTTAATTTTATTCCGCCGCGTATGATTTAAATTAAAATTCGACAAGATTTAGCACAAGACAGTACTCGATTTCTTACGCGATCGATGTTTTCCTCAGATGTTCTTGGTCGTTCACTCCTTTCTTTATCGAGCACTGTCCCTGTCTCCATAAATTTCTTGTGCCATGCACGAATTGATGGACGTGACGGTGGATATCTTCCATATTTGGTTCTGAAGTTTCGCTGAGTCTGCAGATTTGTTTTCGTTTCAATAAACCATGATACTCACTGTGCCTTTTCTTGAGGTGTAGCCATTTTGTAAGGGATTCATTTAACAGCGTCTTATTTGTCAACAGGGTACCTGAAATGCAATATGATAAAAACCTTGATAACCACTAAGCACATAGAACAAATCTGATGAAGATATCATCAATTGCCTTTGTAACAAATTTTTTAAATTGTAGCGAGACTTTATAAACACCTTGTATATTTACACGAGTATACGATCAGTGTATCAGAATCCAATAAAGAGATTCTAACTCGAAGCTTACGATTTATTTCACGACACCCTGAACAACCTCCCCACAAATGCATCAGTGACATTCCTGAAAAAACAAAAATGGAAGTAATGCCCTCATCGCATAATACTTGACAATACAAACAATGAAAATTCTATTAGCGCACTTTTGACTTCCGTGCTCGTGAGAGCCTACTTTGTTAGACTTTTTAATAGCCAGGCAGTTTTGCACGGACGATGAAAAGAACATCGACTATATCGACGCGACGTGAGATTTGTTTTTCCTCGCATGGGAGAACATTCTAAAATACTTTTGTGCGAAGTGCATCACTTTCCTCGTTTTTCTCCTGAAGCTACTTTACGCACGGTTAACCCATTTTTCTGTTGTGTCACGATCGAGTTCTCAACATACATATCTAAAGAAGTCTTTAACAATGACAATGAAAATGATGTAGTACTGATTATGCAGTACTAGTTATGCGTTAAGGGAATAATAAACTTTCTGAGATATATACTACACATTTGAATTTGTAATACGCTCTTTAGTTTTTACTTTCTTTCTATGCACGTTGATTTACTGATGGGCGACACAATACCGATATTCCGATCCATATATTGATATTTTATATCGATAATGTAACTCGCTGTTGTGCAAACACACGTTTGAATTTCGTATAACGAGTAACGAGTAACGAAACTTTCTTTGAGAGGACAATTTAGTAGCAAATCAACTGTATACAAATTATCATACTCCTCTCTATCTTTAGTTGATTAACAATGATGTCGACTTCGGTGGCACAATAATACAATGACACTATCTACAAGCAGATAACTCTCTATGTCTCGGAGGGCCCTTAATGCAATGGTCGAAGCTCGCTGATTGGCAATTTGGAACAGTGAACTTCTCCCATTTTTCGGTCATTTGTAGACCCAAGTACGTCAGTGTAACCTACGTAAATTCTCGAGGGGCACTTAATCCTTGACCGTAATAATAACAAAACATATGAAGTACTGTATTATTTATGACGGACGTTGTATATCGCTATTGATTCCGCTTGAGATGCCTTGTATACAAAAACCACAAGTTTTAATTTCTGCCAAACTTTAATAAAAATTGGGAAAAAAGGTCTCTCACAAAGATTAATAAATCCCGTTTTATGACACGGGAGGACTCCTCCTAAGTCTCCATACAATGGAATATTTTAACGGAACCTTTGTGCAACGTACAAATATATATTTTGTGTGTGTGTATATTTTCTAGTATCGGTTATCGGTTATTATAATTAATCTGTAATTATAATTTTAGTTATGTTTAAATATGGATTAAATACAGATGGCCTGTTGATCATAGAAATATGATAAAATATGAATGTGATGCGAGAAGTCCAACGTAAGCATGGGCGTTTTTCATTTTTAAAAAAATACCAGAGTCGTGAGAGTTGTGAGAGAGCGTTGAAAGAGAACTGTTAAAAAGTGTCAATTGTGTTGTTAAAAGAATTTATTTGAGTTGTTAATATTCATGTTGTTTTAAAGTAATTTGTCTTGTTCAATTATTTGTTGTTCTATTAATTTAATTTCATTAAATAAACATTATTTATATTATATCTCTACAATATACATATATACATACACAGTTACAGACAAAATTGAGTGGACAGATAATAGAAATAGATATGAATTATTTAGTCAAGGTGGTACTATTATTACGTACTTAAGTTTTATATATTATATATCTTTACATAGATAGGTATATAGATTATTTAGTGAATAATTGAAATTAATATTTACATTGGTGTTGAAATAAGATACTTAAAGAAAAAGTTAGCTATATATAAAAGTTATATATATATAATTAATAGCGTGTAGCTTTGTAGCGACCATTACGTCTTCAAAATTGACATCAACGCCATCTACAAGTTTTGAGAAGCTGACGAACTTTAGTCTCTTCTGATTTACCGAAAAGATCCATAAGTTTATTTTTTAGAGTATCATATTTATTTGTTTCTGGTGGTATTTCAATAATATTTTGTATTAGTAATGCAACATCTGATGGTAGACGTGAAGTAAGATGATCGAATTTTGATATATCACCAGTGATTTTACTCGATCTCATACCTGCTTCAATTTGAAGAAACCATAATTTGAGATTTTCTCTATTAAAAGGTGGAAGGTGTTGAGGGGTCATTGCACCAATTATCGAAGCTTCTATGATCGGCGGAATATAAGCCTCTTTAGCTATCGGTATTCGAGCTTAAACTGGTGAAGGTGTGGCCATTTTTCTTCTTTAAATAATGCAGATGTAACCATGTTCTTTTTTTCGGATCACGTCGAAGTCCCCAATTTTGTAGTGATTATAATAATATCATAATACTATAAATAAATAAGAACTTCGTAACTTTAGTAACTTTTAGTAAATTACAATAAATGATATTTAAATAACAGTAATATATTAGATAAAGTTTATAACACAAATAGATAACTCTTTTCTATGAATGTTAATTAAGGAATGAATAACAAATTATAAAATGGGGCCTATATACACATCTCTATAAATAAGTAAACATGATAATAACATCTCCATAGTAATAATAAAAATAAAATAACAATTTACAAATATTCTTATGTTAAGAGTTTATATACAGTTGGCGATGTCGGTTTACAGGAAACGTACTTTTCGGCGGAACGACTGTGTAGATGGCGTTGATGTTAATTTTGAAGAGGTAACGTTCGCTACAGCTTCACACGATCATCTCCACATGAGTAGATATACAATCACATGTTAAAACTCTAAAGCTACAAATCGCGACATTTTACATTACTAGAAACAATCATATTGTCAAACCTTTCTAGCTTAGATGTAAGTGTATGTATGTGTATGTAAACTATGACCTAAAACATGTAACGCGTGCTTACTCTCTGTCGGCAGATCACGAGCATAACACGATTCTTTGTGCACAAAGAAACTTATAGATTATAATAGATTATAATTAAATTTTATAATTAAAGTATATGTCGAACCAAAGTATTGTTTTACTCTTTATTCAAGTCCACAGCATAATTTTATCATCATCATCATCATATATATACATATATATATCCGTTTTGTCCGTAACTGCATATATATATATATATATATATATATATATGAGTGGACAGGTAACGGAAATAGATATGAATTAAATTTAGTCAAAGTAGTACTATTATTACGTACTTTTATATATTATATATCTTTATGTTACATAAATTATTTAGTGAATAATTGAAATTAATATTTACATTTGTATTGAAATAAGACATACTTAAAGAAAAACTTAGCTGATTTTCGAAGGACAAAAATAAGTAGACATGTAATAAAATATATAAGAAAAAGAAAATTAATATTTAGTATGTCCACCCTTTGCTTTAATAATTGCTTCTAAACGTCGTAAGATGCTATTTATCAGATTTTCAATGCAATTTTTATCGATATTATCAAATGCTAATTGCAAATTTTTAAAACAATCGTTCCTGTTCTTTCGCTTTTCTAATGGCACTTTTGAGTCCAATATACTTCATAAATTTTCTATTAGATTCAAGTCCGGACTCTGTGCTGGCCATTCCAACAATTTAATATTTGAAAAAAATTTATTGGTCCTTTTGCTTCGGGTTGTTGTCTTCCTTCTTCTTCTTTTTTAGAACCCATTTTTAGAACTGCTTGAATAATAAATAAGTATTATTCACTAAAATATATTTATGTTAAACTACAGACAGTATATTATTAATTATATTATTTCTATATTCGTCGAAGCACACTCAAGAAACACGTGGAGTGTCCGTCCATGTTATACATACGCTCTTTTTCTGTTTAAACAAAAGATCATCGCCCGCGATCATCGATCACGACATCCACAAACATTTATTTTTCTGCATATTAATAGATGGCGATGCTCACATCATTATACAAATGAATTTCTCAACACTGCCTTTTCTAAATTATTATTAAGCATATTATTTCAATGTACTTGTCAGCATTCATTATTCATTCAATTTGTACCAAACTACCAACTCCATTCCATGAAAAACAGCCCCATAACATTAATAACCCTCCTTCAAATTTGACAGTTGGCGTAATGAACGGCGTTTTGTATGTTTCACATTTTTTTCTCCACCCATAATCCTTTTTTTTCGATTGTTGCAATTCAAATTTGCTTTCGTCACTCCACATTATTTTTTCCAGAATGATATTGGCATATTTACATATTTTTTAGCAAAAGCTAAACGTTTCTTCTGTTTGTTTGATTAATGTAAGACTTACATTTGTCTTTACAGTATCTTAATCCCAACTCTTGCAATCTATGTCCTACTGTTTTTGATGATACATTTAATTCTAACGTTTCTGCAATATTTCGCGATGCGATTCTCGGATTTTGTCGACATTTACGAATAATTCAATTCTTTTGCGGTGGTAACAACGTTTACTTCCGCGATCACTTTTCAACGGTTTTGTGTACTAAGTACTTTTTATAAATTTTTTCTTCCGCACTTTTGGAAACACCGAACTTTTTTGTTATCACACGGTAACTTAATTGATTGCGGCAGTCCGATATAATCAAATAACGAATTTGATTTCAAATTTCTTTTCTTGCTGACATTCCGCTATTTCCTTACAAATAATCTGCTCCGTACAAAGCCTAGAAAACAGAAAATAGTTAATTTGATACCACAGCGTAAGAATGGGAGCAATACTTCATATTTGTTTACATTGTTTACCTTGGAGTAACGAAACAAACGAATCCACTTATTTTTGTCCCTCGACAATCTGCTGACTTTTTCTTTAAGTGCATCTTATTTCAACACTAATGTAAATATTAATTTCAGTCATTCGCTGAATAACCTATGCACCATAAAGATATATAATACATGAAACTTACGTACGTAATAATAGTACTACTTTGACTAATTCATATCTATTTCCATTACCTGTCCACTCAATTTTGTCCGTAACTGTATATATATGTAGTATATAATTATTGTTCTGCCTGTAATGAAATGTACTTTATACAAATAAAGTGTAAAACCATTAGTCCCAGTTTAATAATTTGCACATGTTTTCCGTCAATGGCTTCGATATAATTTTGAAAACTACTATCTTTCAGGAAGTCTTATGATATATATTTGTGTAACCACATTCCCTTATCTGATTAAGGCATATATTTATCGATTAAGAAATTCCATATAATTTGACATAACGATCACTTGTGTAATTATACTTATTATTAATTTAAATAACCATTACGTTACTATATGTTCAATTTTATAAGAACAATGTAGATGTATCATAGAATAATCAGTGGTAAGTCCAGAATTAAATTCTATTCTAATTTTAAAATTAAACTAAGCTGTTTACAATTCATTTCCACATTCATATCGACGATGCAAGTATTATTATTGTTTGAAAGAGCTGTTAGATTATCCTTATGTTGTCGTGAAAAGCCATACTGACGGCAGCTACTCCAATGGCTTTCTCTGCTTTTGGATTGGTCGAGAGTTCCATTAAAACCGACGACTGGCTCCAGGTCGCCTATGATTGAATGGCGCAAAGCCAATAAGATATCTAGCCTTCAGACTCGAAGACACGCTTGTCCAATTGGGAGAGGTAATCATGGATATGATAAAATGGAAATTTGGGAACATGCGCGTTAGTGGGATTTGTCAAACATAAAAATAGATACTGTCTGAGAATTTTTCGCAAATTTTGCAAAAGTTGATGATCGGCTTATAAAGAAATGGCCTGTCAACTAGCGGCGTTACGTGAATAGATTTTTAATTGGACTATTTCATTTTCTTAAGCTGTCTAGATCTCGAGAAAAACTCGTGAATCGTTATGTTACATACTTGTTCTTCGCAATGTAACGATATAAAATATTTTTTGGCCATATTAGATATTTTAATACTTCTTTGTCTAAAATATCGGAAAGATTCAATATATACAGAAGAAGATACATTTTTGTTTAGAAAAATAGGAAAATTACAAAATGCACGTGTATTATTATTTACGAAAAATGATCGATGTATGCATCGATAATAATATATATTCGTGTTTAATTCTGCATCTTCTTTCTCTAATTTTTCTTTTTTCTATTTCAACGAACAAAAAAGGTAATAATCCTTATTGTCAGCTGTCTAATGTCGAGTGTGGCTCGACAATATATTTCATTTCAACAGGTGTTATATCGTGTCTCGTTTCAATTTTTTTGTCGATGTTTTGCTGACAATGAGATTAATAGAGATAAGAGTTGCCTCACCGTATATTACTCGGTCATGGCTTTCGAAAGAAGTCGCTTATTATTAGTGATTTCAAAACCGTCTTGGCATACGAACAATGTCAGTTTAGTGAACAAAAATGTTGAACATTCTGAACCTGCATGTAGTCTGTATTTCCTTTAGACATTCGTTGGACTCGTCCTCTTTAACCAGTTAACTACGGAATTTTAAAAATTCCTTAAAATCCCTTAAAATCAAGTAATGACGAGTGTACACGTCGAACGCAAGGCAAATGCTCCTATTATAAATTTAACAATTTAACTGATTCAGTTAACTGCGTTCGACGTACATATGTATACGTCAAACCAAATGTTTATTTTATTGCAATTGACGTGTATGTTCGTGTAAAACAAAAAATTACCATTTACTTTAAAAACTCGAAATTTCAATAAAAAGTAATACAAATGTCATTTAATGGTATGTTTCCTCTATGTTACCAAATAAAACTGCTGAGTATTTTATAAAAAAAAGTTTAATTGTTCTCTTTGGTAAAGTACACAAAACAATTCGGAGAATACCAGATGCATTGGAAAATTATTCGTTACTTACGAATAACGATTTTATTCGAGGAAAAATTATTCGTTATTTGCGAATAACGATTTTATTCTATTATATTTAGGCATTATTTGAATAACATTTCGAATAAATTATTCGAATACAATTTTGTTCGGAGTCTTTATTCGAAGAATTTATTCGAAATATTATACAAATAAAATTTTATTCGAAGAATTTTTCCAAAATATTGTACCAATAAAATTTTATTCAATTAATTTATCCGAAATGTTATTCGAATAAAATTTTATTCGAATAATGCCCAACTGATCCGATATAAAAAAAAATCAAACCTTTTTTTGCAAAATATAAACAGTAATTTTATTGGTAATATAAAGGATATGACATTTTTATTACTTCTTATTGAAATTTGGAGTTTTTAAAGTAAATGGTAATTTTTTATTTTTGGTTAATTTAGATTAAGACAGAGGCATTCGTGCAGGTCAAATAAGTCTGTTATATTTAATGTCCTCTAAAAATGGTTCTCCATTTCTTACTTTGAATGTGTTTGACTAGATCGAACTAACCTATTCTGACAAGACAGGCTTACGGGCGGCCAAGTGACAGAAACTACAGTTTTCAACAAAGAATCATGCAGTACAATCACGAGTAATCACGAACATATAGAATTCCTAGTGTAGTAAACCTTATTTTTCATAAAAATCCAAAATTCAGTTCAAAAATTTTGGTTCATTAACAGAATCATGGCTAGACGAAGAAGATACAGCGGCAACTGACAATGAATTTGAAAGCGATGACAATGATTATATGGCTGATATTGAACGTAAATTTCAAAGAGTAATTATTCAATGTGATGATTAAAGAGATGAAGTTACTGTCGGTAAGGCAGAAGCCTAATAACCAGCCGATATTCGTTATGTGTGTGTAGCGACCTCTACCTCGAAGAATTTAGATCAAAGACATCTATGTTCATTAAATCGTTCCGTCGAGATGTGTATTTAAAATAAACAACAGAATATTTAAAAATTGTTAGTTATTTTATTATCACTATGAAAATATTTACAGAAACTTATATATATTGCAATCACCATGTTAATTATTCGTTCGTTATTTAACTTTCATTATTTAATCTTCGTTATTTGATATTTGTTGTTAGTAATTGTATATTTTGTTATATTGATAATTTTTTTATATAAACTACTAAAATTAATTACGGAGTTATTATTTTTTTGTAGTACTGTGATATTAATTTATTTATCATCATAAATACTACAGCAGAATTGAAATCAGCGCCATCTACGTTCGCTTGATTGTTCCGCCGATGGGTGCGTTTCCGATAAACCGACGGTACCAATTCTTAGACATTGAAAAATTTATAAATTGTTATTTCATTTTATTGTTACTATGGAGATGTTTGACAAATGTTGAAGATGTATATACAGTTACCAACAAAGAAATTGTTATTCACTCGTTAGCCGGGATTTACAGGAAACAATTCAGTTAATTTACGTTATCGAATTTAATATACCTTTGTTATTTTGAAAATATTTAATATAATTTATAAAAAAATATAATACGGCGTTATTCTTTAAATTTGTGGTACGGCGATTAAGTTGAATTGATCATCATTGTACCTACTTGTGGTTAGCGACGACGCCATCTGTGGTAACGATAACTTGTTAATAGATGAACAGTTGTAATCAGATATAGTAGTGACAACGTGTTGTGTAAAAGATAAAATAGAAAGCGATTAACAATATTACATGAATGCATAAGTCATTCAAGTCCCTGCGCATATTAATCTTGTTTTCAACAGTTACAGCGTTCAAAGGAAACAGACATGTGAATAGAATTCTGGATACATCTGAAAGCAGTATCGATTGCGAAATGAATAGTGATGATGATTGGAAGTACATACGTTTCTGACAATGACAATTATTCTAGTGATGTAAGATTTTCTACTAGAAAAAAAGTACAAGGCAAGTTCCAAGTGCCTGTATCACTCCTCTTCAATTTTTTAAATTATTAACTCTAATGAACTTTTCAAACATTCAATATGGGGAAATTGGTATAACGTCAACATAATAGAAATGCAAGCATTTTTGGTGTAGTAATTAAGGTTTTACACTCGAGGAGACTTTCCGTATATTTGGTGAATTTTTTTACAGCTAACTTAAAATGATGTCACATACAAATTAAAAAATTTGGTGCAAAAAGGGATCTTATATACACGAAACGTGTGAAAGAAAACCAGGATTGCATGTCGGAGGATGTTTTAAACGATATTATACTGTAAAAAATTATAAATGTTAAAGAATAAAAAATAACTTTTTTCCAACATTGACATATTATTCAATGTAAGTATTTACTCGTAAGTATGTTATTTCATAAATCTATAAGAGTAAAGTAACCGATACCAAGCAGATTACCGATTGGCAAAATCAGCACGGACCGGCTTGTACGAAACAAAGTGCTGACTAATTGGAAGGAAACCGCCCGGACCGCAAAGGGTTAATGAGTGTCTCCGTTTTAGGAAAATGCCTTTCAACGTTTGTTAAAGTGTCAGTTCAAAATTGCGTCCTTTTCAAAGATGTCTTGCTCAAGAATGTTGCTCAGAATGTTAATTTTCTGAAGAAAGATAAGGACATGGCTGGCGAAGAGGAAGGTATTACAATTAAAAAACATACTACAGTCATTGTTAAACTGGCTGGTCCCAATAACAGAATATCTCACGATCGAGTTTGTTTACATTTGAATATTTGAATAACCAAACAGTGCTTGACAAGAAAAATACAAAATTTTTTACATTATTACGAAATTCATCAGAAAAAAGTCTAAAAGACTTTCCCATCTATTATCCCATATATAGAAATCCCGTCCCATTATGAATATGATTCTGCTTAGTGTTGAGACAAATTCATAGTAGCTAGCGATTTCAATGCGTGACGTCTTGCTTCGGGTCCAAGATTAACTACACTTAGCGGTAAGATTTTATACTATGGCATAGAAAATTTAAATTTTCAGATTTTTACAGCTAATGAGCCAATATACTGGTCATGCGATGAAACAAAACTAGCTGACATTATAAATTTTAGTATTTCTAAAGGGATAAACATAGAAAATGTAGATATGTAGATATACGCGCACAAGTTCTTATTATTTTCTAATCATTAGTTCTGATCATTCTCTACTATTTTTTAATGTATGAATAAATAATATTTTATGAAGCAAACTCACTAATCATCTGACAAATCTGATTAATCACATTACCAATTGATTAAATTAATTAACATTTAGAGAATATTTCTTTTCTTTCTTCTATAACCCCAATCGATTCCTGCAATTATGTCCAGGTGGACGTTTAGCCAGTTGACATAATTTTTAATTGTAGTTTTGTAGTAGTTTTTCAGAAGCAACATCTTTACAAATATGTTCTATATTTATGTTTGATACAGTACAACAAGATTTCGCGCCTGTTTAATCTTCTGATACATGTTTTTCTGTAAAAGGTTTTAACTCTCCGAATACTGACGTTAAGGCTACTGAGCTGGGTCATTTTGATATCCCACTAATACATATTTAGGCTCGTACGGATACTGATACTGTACGTAATGTGACGGTCGCTGGAGACCGAGGTCCTCACCGATATTGTACCAACACAGTGACAGACACCCGATCATATAGGAACATGTAGGAGTATAAGGAACAAATAATAGTCATATGAATAATAAAGTTATATATATTTACTATATATTTATGTCAATTACTGTCAGGAACGTCTTATGCAAATTGAGCGAAAGAAGACAAAGAAAAATTGCTCGTTGGTAATGAAGACATTGCGTCAACAAATAGAAACAACGGAAAAAAGTAATAAAAAGAATAAAAACAATAATAGAAACAGTAAATTAATAATAAAAATAATAAAATATTAAAATAGTGTTAAAAACTAAAATCTAAATAATAAATACAAAAATAATACAAACTATTAAATACTAAATACTAAAATACTAAAACAATAATAAAAACACCAAAATATGAAATAAATTTTGAAATAAAAAATTGCTTCGATTTGCTGCACACGTCTTTCTTCCTCAGAACGTTACTAGAAACTGATTTTTTTCGTCTTTAATCGTCGTCACTTCGGCAATTTGGCAAACACGTCGCGCACAGCCGCATGATGCTCGTACGTTAGTGCGATCACTAACACAAGCAGCTCCCATACTAACACAAGCAGTTCTCCTAACTAACACAAGCAGCTCCCATCACTGTCGGCGATCACTAACACAAGCAACTCTCAGCACAGGTCAAAATTTTGACCCGGGTCAGGAGGTGGGGGGTTAATCATTGGTTTGGGTGTTTTACAATCCTCACTTGTACAGTAGGAATTTGTAAGCCTTTCAATATTTCTTCAATTTGACTGTTGTTCAATCAACAATGACGGTTTATGGATACTTTTATCTGGTTTTGCACTATTATTATTTGTGCTAGTTTTTATAGTAGTTGAGAAATATTACAATCAATATGATGCTTCAGCAAGTTATAATGATCTTTCGGATTGCTTTGTCTGGTAGTTGCTTTCTCTTTTCATTAATTAGATCGAATGCACAACTTTTATTTTTTAAATTTATTTTATTTATAACGTGGTTGTCTATAATGGATTGTCCCATCATCTCGAAAAAAAAGACATATTGCAAGCTGTCAACTAAAGACCACTGATCATGACAGCATGACATTCCAATTTAGAATCATTTCAAACATTCTAACGTATCTTATAACACATATATTCAACCGTACATCGACAATTTTTCTGTCTGCGAATATATAAAAAAAATTCTTGGAACAATCATTTTTTACCTCGAATGAAACCAGTCTTTGTTCTTTGCAGGGGTGTCGATTATTTGATCGCCATTATGGAGAACTTGTTCGCAAATCTTGTGAAAGCGATAACGCAAGGTGACGTAGAGAGAGGGAAGGCCAGAAAATGCCTGGGTCCCTCCACTAAGGCCCCCGCGAATAGGGATACGGAGCTGGAAGACCTGAGAGAGCGCCAGTTGGAAATACCTAGGAAGGGGGACCAGAAGAGAAAGGAGGTTACCCCGCCCGAAAAGCCAGCCAGGGATAAGATGGCCAAGGGACCGGTTACGAGCGACCAGAAAACCTCGGGCGCCAGCGAGAAGAATAATTGGAAGACTGTGAAGCGTTCCAAGCCTAACAGGAAGAGGGAAGGACGGCAGAATCAAAGGCAAGAGATTCCCCGAGCAGAGAATGCAAAGGACCTTTTGTCTTCTACTGGAACTGTCATCACATCTCCTGTAGGGAACGACAAATCAATTTTGTGCCTCCTAGAGAGGACAGTTTCAATAGAGGACAAAAGGTTCTCTTATTTTGCAATAACAGTTTCTCTGTTTTATTTTGCAATAACTTTATGCTGGTAAGAAGTCCTAACGTGTGCCACTCTTTATTGCGATTATTGTGTCGCGATCACTTGTTATTGTCGACCACTGACTCGTGGATTTATGTTACTGTTATACTTGGTGTTCTCTAGAAATGATCGTTTTGTTGATGTTTTAATTTGACCACTTTTCAAATGAACTACTTTGGGACAATCAATCGGCCCGTATTTTATAGTAATTGGCTGGAACGCGTTTAACACAATTTCTATAAAACGGACCATCAGCAAGGTTGCAGAGGTTATCATTGCAGAGGATACAGTATCATATCAGTTGAGACATTGCAAAATTACAGTAGAATATTACGGTAAACTATCACTGTATGAATTCTCGAGAGAAAATTATTAATCTCCGTAATTATTAACACGATCGATGTTTGATCGAGCCACACCATTACTAATACTACTAGAAACAGTTTTTCCAAAATCTACCGATCTCAAATGCGTTAATTACACAGGGTAGTCCAATAGCCACTAGTATTTTAATGTCTCTGTTGTTTTTAGAAATACACGAAAATTTTATGAATAAAAATTGTTTAATATAGAAAAAGCTATAACGTAGTAGTAATAATTTTGAAGAAATGTTGAAGATTTTAAAAACATCTGCAATTTTATTAATATAATTATATTTTTTATGCATTAAGCAATATAACTTCATCATCAAATGTGATATAGAAATGGATGTACTGACAAAAAACCAAATAAATTTGAAAATCCAGTAAAATTTAATTTTCTTTAACAACATTTTATTTTTATTTATTTTGTTATTCAATATGCGACAATCATGTTATCATATGATGTGCGTATTTAATGCCCATATTTTATTTCCATTAAATTTTCATATTTTAATCATTTTCTTAGAGTTCCGTCATCATGAAAAATGATCCATATATATGTATTAAACCTCTTAAATCTATGCTTGAATTACTTATTAATCCTCTGCATTATTTTGTCTACTTCGCAAGAAAATAAAAGAATTCCATAATTTTAATTCTAATATTATATAGTTATATTCAATAGTTCTCCTCTTTTTTCTCATTTTCATCTGATGTGTGTGTAACTAGAAGCAATATTTGCGTAATATAAAGTATCGTAAATATTTGAAGAATACTATTTATTACTCAACTGTTTATTATGTTACAATATGATTCACAAGTTCTTCGATTATCAAGAAATAAAATTAAACAATAAAAGCTCATATTTATATTTGAAAAAAAGCATCATGCTGTTTCACAGTTTCATGAAGTCTAGATCAGATATTTGAATTAGTGATCAAGATTTCACACGAGAAAATAGATTTTAAAAAAAATTATTAATATTTTTGTTTGTAACTTTTTTCCCAGTTATATAAATAATTTATAAATCTTTCATACATGATATGATAGTTTTAATTAAAAGAAGTAACGTTTTTTCTCAAAACATTCTTTTTATCTCTTGCAGTTTGCGAATTATAATACAAGATCAAAAATAAAAATTGAATTCTTTGGTGGTCACTTTTAGCCATTTAAAATGAATTTGGATATCAAACAAAATTATATAATATAATATATAACATCAAGAAAATAAATGGTTAAATTTTACCGTAGTCTATCATTCCGAAGGAAAAGAGAAAAGAGAAAAATTCATATAAATATAAGTATAAATTCTTCCTTTTCGAGACATTCCTTATACGATTTTTTATATTATAAATTCTAGAGGTATGATATAAATTCAAATTAAATTTTTTGTGATATTTTGTAGAATAAAGTAAGTATACAATCAATTTAATATTAGAAGATTTTATTCATGTGATTATCCTTTTCCATTTGTTTCGATATTTCACTACATATCTACTTACAAAATTGTAAATACTGAACAAAAAAATCTAAATTCATCTTTTTATACTTTCTATATTTACACTTAGAACACAGTTAAGTTGGTGGTAAGTAAGTATTGATGGAATCATTGATTATTCTGTGGCAGTATATATAAAAAAGATTCCATAAATGAAAAGATAATTTTTATTTAAAAAATGACTCAAATAATTTAAAGAATATAATGAATTTGTTACTCTTATCTAAGTCGTCAATGCTATTTATTATCATTATATATCAATGCAGTCGTATTAACTATCTTATTTTTTAGTTCAGTAAATATTACTATTTTACTAATTATTTGCATCACACAAATTAAAAGTTAAACGAAAATAATGAAAAAAATGATTTACCATGACACGATAAGAAAAGTTTCATGAAGCCTTAACTAATGTAAAAGTAAATTTACTTGAACAAATTTACATTATAAAGTCCATTCACCACAATTTTAATCTAGATCTTGAATAAGAATTTGCAACATTCTGAAAAAATTATGTTAAATTAAATATGTTAAATAAATCAAAAGAAAAAAAATAATTTTAGGAAGTAAAACAAACAGAATAATATCAAACTGTATATTTACATACATATTACAAACTATGATTAAAATTAAAATACTAGAATACAATGTTGTATTTAAATGGTAACATTTAAATATCTTTGTTATTTATGATCTTCCGAAAAAATTTCAGGAAAAATAAGAAATAAATTTAAATACAAAATAAACTTGAATGTATTATTTTACTTTTACTTTTCTAAATACAATTTTTCTTCCTCCGTGCTTACTATATCTAATTAAAAACTAATAAGAGTGATGAAAATGGTCTTATCATAAAATATATTTGAATTGAACGAAATACTTTTTGTTGGAACAAACGACTTCGTAAAATCGTGAATTTCATTTCTTTATAAAATACTCGATTACAAGATACACTGCATAAAGTAACGCAAGGATGGAAAGAGAAAGAATGAATATAAGATTTAATCAACGAAACAAAACGAAAGGAAAGGAACGAAATGTAGAAGGAAAGAAAAATGAAAAGGAAGTGAGAAGAAAAGGAGAGGATCGAAGGAAGTATTTGAATTTGAAAAATAAATTTTTGTAACGTGACGCGTGTTTACGATCAATTATTGTTGGAAATGCCAAAGCAAGAACAATAAGCATGAACAATAACGAAATTTCTCGAATGTCAAAGAGGATTATTTTTATATTTTTGACCTAAGTGACTAGCTATACACAATTTCGCGAACTGATTCGTAGATTTATCCTTTAGAATATACACACTCGATTCGTATCGATTCTATTACATAAATGTTAGAATATGATAAATCTCAATAACAAATAACTCGTTAACGTTATAGAATTAAACTAATAGTTGTGTGTCAGAGTAATAAATTAAAAATGAATTTATTATAATAGTATTCAAGGCTAATATTATTTGAAGTTATTTTGTTTTGTTCCATAATAGGTTACCTTCAAAGATTTTTTAAATTGATCTCAGTATTGTGGCAGTATTTGAGCAAAAAATCACATGGTTTTGAAAATTGAAATTTTATAATCAACACTTAACAAAAAATATATATTTCTATGTTATTTCTATTTATTAATGTAATAAAAATTTTTACATTCAAAAAATTTCTTATTTAAAAAATTTATCTATCAAAATACTTTAGACAGCTAATTGTAAGACATAGTTTTATCATATTAAAGATATTGTTGATAATCCAGTTATTTGTCATATTAAATATAGAAAAGAAATGCAATTTGTCAGATTAATTAATATTTACAATGGAGTGTTTTATGTTAAAGATAAAAATGAAAGATTATTCAAAAATTAATACGTGTTGCTATTCTTAGTTTCAAGAATGTTTTTAAATGTAATAGGAAATGTAATAGAAAAATTAAATGTAATAGAAAGTGAAAACTTCTTTTAATTTCCTTGCTATACGTAATAATTTCGTTATAATATTAGAGATTTTATTATTTCTACATTATTATCTCCACATTTTGTGACTTTACTGAAGAATTTCTCATTTAATATCAAGAGAAATTTATTCACATATTTATTATATATAGTATGAATCCTTCATTATAACATATTAAAGAGCTTTCTAAAATTCAAACTGACAACTTGCGTCTAGCATTGTTAAATTAATTTCGTTATTAAATAGATAAATTTCTTCATAATTTAACAATAAGTAGTAAATAATAAAATTTAAAATAGAAAATAGTAAAATTTAAATAATAAATAATTTATTTATTTCTTTAACAAAGAAATTAATTAAATTTCTTCAGGGTTAGACAAAATTCGAATTATTTCCATAAGCAAATACCATTTAAAAATATTATTTCATTTAATACTTAAATCATCGAGCAAATACTATTTATATTTGGATGTAGGAAAATAAGAGTTTCGAAATAAAACGGTTTCCCAAATATTATTCAACATTTTAAGATCACATTTGTGTATACGCAGGTAATATTTCTTGTAAGTTATGTTTTCAGATAAAAAGTTGTTTAAAAGATAATATGTGTGAAAAAAGTACATCCTATTTGAAGTAAGAATAACAACTTATGTTTCGATAAAATTATTTTTAATATTGCAATAATATATTTTATAAAATTTCGGTGCCGTTTACCTGCAATGCTATTATTAGTTGAAATAAAATTAATGGAAATATTGTTTGAAATATTATTATTTTATATCTCCATGAAATACTTGTTTCACAATGATATCTGTATAAGTTAATATTAAAATATGTATTCAAAATATTATTTCTTTACGTAAATACTTCAAAGAAATATATTATATTCTGTATCACTTGAAAAAATAAAAATATATATTTCTATTTGGCTATTTCAAAAATCTATTTCTTTCCAGTTCTGAATTGCTTTAATAAAGATTCAAGATTCAGAAAACCGAAAATCGATATTTGTCATATCCCGCTTTCGATAGAAATCAGAAGAAAAAATCCTACATAAATAGTTCTTAATTGAATTCAATTTTGATAATTTAATGAATTTTTATTTTTAATGAAGAGAAGTGTTTTTTCGTGATATTAATGTCATTCGATAATATTTTATACATGACATACATTGTATGTAACATATATTTTGTAGCCTTTCTATTAATAGTAATATTTCTTATATTATTATTATATTATTCATTATTGTAAATTATCACTATGTATTATTCTTATATAATAAACTATTTGTGGAAACAGAATTTGTTAATGCATCATCTGTTTTTAATAATATTGCAAAACCTAGATATATCTATATTTTATGGAAACATTCGTATCATTTGTTTTTATAAAGATATTGCAAAAAAGAAATAGATGTGCAAATATTTATTACTTCTTAATAAAATAGAAAATAGTCACTAGGAAGTGAAAAATAAAAAAAATATTTTTCTCTTCAGTGTTTTTTCTTCTTAACTGCAACATAAATATTTTATTTTCATTGAACTTGAGTGTAATATATTTACTAGGTCAAATAATATTTATCATGAATATTTTAATTTTTAAAAATCTATTTCAAATTTCCCCACCTTTACTTTCTCGATTCTCTCAGATAAATTTTCTCTTTCTTCCTAAGACATTGCTTCATCATGGTACTCTAGCTTTTCTTTTCCTCGATTGCTTTTTCAAGAAAAATCGTTTCTTTGCGGTCACAATATTCTTTGTAAACTGAATATCCGCGTTCTTCTTGGTATTTATCGATTGAATCATTTAAGTTCACAGTATCCTTTACTCAGTATTCCAAAGTATAGTTTCTACTATTCAGTTTCGAGTGATTTTAATTTGGTTCACTGAATATAAACCAAATATATATTTTAGAAATTTAATAAAAATCTAAAGATTAAAAATCTGAAAGTTGCTATAAAATTGAATTTTAGAGTGCACATCTAAATGCAGAGTGCATTGGGATAACATGTGCAAGCGAGCATTCTTCATGAAAAAATAAGAAATAATGTAGAATACAATTTTTCAATTTGATGCTTCGAAATCGAGTTTAAAAATTTACCGTTCGTATAGAGTTGTAGTTAAAATTTGTCGAGCGACATGTAACGTCTATTGTGTTTGTATGCAATGTTTGTGTACAAGTTATTAGGTTTAAGAAAGCTCAAAGATATTTTGATAATTTTAACAACGTATTTTACTTCATTATATTATCATTATGTTACCATATTATTGTTGTATGCAAAATTATACTCGCCTTATTTGAATGCACGAGCACTAAGTAAAATGTTTCGATTCTTTATTTCTTCAAATGCATACTAAATATTGGTAAATGTTTACGAAAAGATACTATGATGAAATGATTTTGAGATATATTGTAGTCAGTACTATTGCAGGCAATAAAAGTTTGCTATTTATTAAAAAGTTATAAGCAAAAATAGTTTGGGCGAATTTGTCGATGAGCGACTGTATCACCGATTTGGATAATTCTTGAGTAATTATAGTTTTCAATATTCTGAACAATTTTTTGCTGTACATGCGAAGAACTGCCGGTACCATTGCAGTGTACGAATTATTGTTGATTGCCTGTCGCCTTGCAGACTAGAAAAACAAACTACAGGCTAAATTATACAGGCAAAACATATGTTTCAATTTTTATTTTTTATTTCAGTTAGCTTATATAAAATATCGCTCACCGTAAGAGAGTACATTGACATATAACAATGATGAAATGTAGTATTTATAGAACGTAAAAAATACGAAATATGTTTTACGAAACTATGGCAGACATGTATCAGATATATAAAAATAAAAGTATATCGTCGACTATTCCGTTTTATATACAGACACGAAGCAGACTCGATAATAAATTCTTCCTTGCAAAAAATCTCGTATGCGCATCAGAATTTATTATTCTCTTAGCAACATTCATGTCAGATAGATACAATATTGAAATTGCGTCATGATCATTACTAACAACCCGTCTCGGTTCAACAGTGTACAGTCCAAAAAGTCTAGTTGAGATATATCAAATATTCCTGACCTAACAAGATTTGAGCACCAATAGTTTTTTCTCGGCTACCAATAGAGTGAAAGTGTTGTCAGATTTTCAACTTTGATTTAAGCGTTTATTTATTGTTTAATTTGTATGAAAATAGATTAAATTACACGAATTGCACGAGTTAGATATAAATATCAATTTTGTAAAGTTGTAAAATAAAAATCCATATCCAGTTATCAATTACGAAACTTTATTAATTCCTTTGTTTGCTATATGCAATTTTATCGAGCGAAATTTCACAGTTTCGAAACTAACAATAAGTTATTCCATTAAAGCAAATAGTTGCTATTTTGAATATTATAATAGTTTGAAAGAAATACAAATTCTTCTTCAATAAAATTATCAATCAGATACGGCAACATCTCGATCCACATTCACCCAACTATTATAAACTCTATTTCCTTTTTCAGTTGAAGTTGAACAAACGTTGAAGGAAGAAGATGAAAGATTCAAAACTAACTATATACTGATCGATCAAAATTTTTTCTGAATTGCAATAACACACTTTGTAATTGCTTACTGTATTTTTAAATAGAAATATATCTTCTTTTTGCATGTATTAACTCTTTCAGACTCTCTTCTCTTTTTTAAAAAAGTATTAAAATTATATGATCAAAGATACTTTAATTTTAATTTTCTAACATTTATTATTGTGAAAAACACCTTTAACCTTTGTCTTTAACCTTTTAACGGTGAATACACTTGTTATAAAGAAGTGATAATTTTTGAAATGATGAGTATACCCGTCATACAAAAAAATAAATTCATTTCTGTTATAAAAATTGAAATTAAAAAAATTAAATTGTGAAAAGATGAAAAATGTATTTTTTTTTGTTACAATAAAGAAATCAAACGGGCAATAACTTTTCTAATTTTTATAAAAATATTACATAATGAATATTAAAATTGGAAGAAATTGATGCTATTTTTCGCAAAAATTGTCGCTCAAAGATTGTCCAATTATTTCACAGTTTGCATTTGAATCACAGATTCAACCTGTTTGTGTTTGATAAACTGAAAACTATAATCAAACTATTCAAATAAAGCTATAATCAAGCTATTTTCTTATGAATTCAAAATTATTATAAACTGCAAGGCCAAATAACATGTAAAAACAATGATTTTTATGAAAAAATAAGAAAAAAATATAAAATAAAATTTTTTAATTTAAGGTTTCGTTTTCCATGAAAATCGAGTCCAGTTACTTGAATCCAGCTAATTCCAAACGTGACAGAAATAAATAATTAACAGAGAGTTATTTCATATGCAAAAATAAATAAAAAATGTACAATAAAATTTAAAGTTTTTTCATTTTCCTGAAAAAATCTTTGAATTTAAGAAAAACTAAACTTTGAATGTATTTCTTTAAAAATTGCCTTGGTACACGATACTTGATAAATTCGATTTCTTCAAAAACGAAACTTTAAGTAAAAAAACTTTAAAGTATATTTTCCTCTTAATTTTTCATAAAAAATCACGTTGTGCTTGGTTTTACGTATTATTCGGCTGAGTCCTATATTTCTACTCTGCCTATCTACTCTGCGTTTGACGAGTATACTCGTCATCGCTTAATTTTAATTGCGCAAGCAAATATATTCTCAAAATAAAATTTCACCGTTAAAAAGTTAAAATATTCTTTTGTTAAACTATTTAAATCAAATTAAATATTTCAGTAATTAAGGGACCACCCGATACATGTCATGCCTCAAGTATGGTGCCACGATTATTTATATTTTTTTTTCAATCTAAGCAGTAAGTTGTAGAGGACGTTATTGTTCGTCTAATACTACAGAAAAGTAAATTGTCATAAAAATATTGATTTTTAAAATTCTGTAACTTCGCGCAAAAAAATTGTACAACTTTCTACCCATTCTCATTTTAACGATAAATACATTTGTACATCTAAATATAATTTTTTTGAAGACAGAAATTGATGCATTTGAAAGATATTTTAATTTAAATTTTATGGATGCTTCAATTCTATACTTATCGTATATTAAAAATGAGGAAAACAAACTCGAGAGTCGTACGTTGCGTACTTGTCCTTGTTTTTTACAATAAGAGTTTTACGAAATTAAAATTAAAATATCATTGTTTTAAAGAGTTTACTAATAGGTAAATTGAGTTTTAAAAAATGAGGAACGATTAAGGAAAGGTTAAGAAACATAAAAATTTACATTTTATTAATAAATAGAATCATCGTAGAAATATGTATTTCTTGCTAAATATTGATTATGAAACTACAATTCAATATTCTTAAAATAATGTTCTTTTTGTTCAAATTTTAAAATCATGGTTAATTAAAAAGATTTACATCAAACATTTTTGAAAATGATCGATCATGAAATAACAAAAAATGTCCTCAGCAAATATTATAATGTTTTAATAATTGTTATGGCAAATTCATATACAATATTATTCAAATATACAATTATTAGTAAAGTTTAACTTGTACTACAAGCTGTTTGTTCTTTCTTGTTAAGGTCAAGTTGGCTGTTATGTGAATTTCATATACTTCCTTTCAAAACTGTTTGAAATACATAACAATTTGAATAATGATTAATAATTTGAAATAGTTTGAAATACATAACACTGTAACATTTAATCTTTTGGATACTTTTTAGTGCGTAAGATTTGTTTTATTTTAATCTATTAGTTTCTTAATTTTTAATTTTAATTCTTAAATTATTTAATTTTTTGATATTAAATATAACGCCAATCATCGTAGCAGCCAATTGTACGAATCAGCCAATGATAACGTGTGTACAATTAGTCACGTAGGTTAGATGTATAAAAACCTTGACATTCGAGAAATTTCATCAGTGTTTACTTGGGCCGTTTGTCGCTCAGGCATTTCTAACCGTGATTTTCGGTTGTAAACACGGATCGTGTCATACCTGTTAGAGTTTACTTTTCATATTCGAGAACTTCTATCATTCCATTTCTTTTCTTTTCTTTCTATTTCTTTTTCATTTTTCTTTCTTTAAATTATTTCTATGTCGTTTCCTTTTATTAATAAAATCTTTATATTATATTTTTTTCTTCGTTCTTACTTTACAAAGTATCATATAGTCGAACTCAAATTTTGTAGATGTATTTTATAAAGAAACAGAAATCTGACTATCGAACTGTTCTGAGCAAAAAGGATTTCATGCTTTTGCATTCAAATACACATTATGGTGAGTACATTTTCATTATCCTTATTAATTTTTAATTAGATATAAGCGTACAGTAAGAAAAATTATATTTAGAAAGCAAAAAAATACAATCAAGTCTTGTTTCGTATTTCTTATTTTTTCTAAGATTTCGTTGATAAGATCTCTAAATAACAAAGATATTTAAATATTAACATTTGACTGCATTCTATTGTACTGCAGTATTTTAATTTAATTATAGTTTACAATATTTATATAAGATACAGTTTGATATTATTCTGTCATAAATGCTTATTTGGTCTTTTAAAATTACTTATTTTTTATATTTTTACTTAATATATTTAATTTGACATAATTTTTTCAAAATTTTTGTTCAGGATCTAGATCGAAGTCAAGAATTTGAGGTAAATGGACTCTTTAACGGTCAACTTTTACATTATGTAAATCCTCGTGCAACTTTTCTTATCGTGTGGTGGTAAGTTATTTTTTTTCATTTTTGTTCATCTTCAATAATGCAAACAGTTGGTAAAATAGTATTTACTGAATTAAAAAATAAAATAATTAATGTATTAACTACATTATGGGCAACCAAGAAAAACAAATTCACCCTATATTTCATTGCATCCCTTAAATTTATTTGAACCGTTTTATAAAATTTATTATCTTTTCATTTATGGAATCTTTTATACATATGCTGTCACAGTTTTAATGGTATATTAATACATGTTCGAGCATATGTCTTCCAAGTGTAAATTCAGAAAATATAGGATGAAATATAGAATTTTTTGTTCAGTATTTACAATTTTATAAGTAGATATGTAATGAAATATTGAAAAAACGGAGAAAATTTGTCAACAGTTCCAATATAGAATTGAATATATCATATTGAAAATATAATATTTTTATGAAATACAATAAATTCAATTTAAATTTTAACGGAACAGTTGCATAAATTTTTCCTGATAATTAATATTTGTGACATTTCATTATGTGAAAAATGGATAAATACACAGATTGCAAATTTTTTATCTCCTTGCAAATATTTCTATTCCACATTCTATAGTAATGCATAAAGTATATAGTGTCATACACTAAAGTATATAATGTCAATGAAATAAATGATTTGACCCTATGTACAGATTTGTATTGTACAGTTTTGCTGTTCAAATTCATTTTAAAAAGAGAATAAAATTGCTGAAGATGTGGTTATTTTTGATTTTATATTATAATTTGCAGATTGTAAAAGATAGAAAAAAAGTGTTATATAACTAGAAAAATTATAACTTTTTCCAGTTACAGAATTTTTTAAACAGTTTTTTTTTCATGTGATATCTTAATCCCGTGTGAAATCGATACATATGTTTGATTATTTTTTAATTATATTTCAATAAATAAATAACTTTAACATTAAATAATAATGATTAAATATTATCGAATATCAATCAATTAAATAATAATTAACATACTTTTCTGAAGTAAAATTGAGCAAGAAAAAGAAGAATTGGAAATATTTTCAATTCTGGGAATGAAATTATAAAAATCATCCATAGTTTTATAGTTATTTAATATACGTTCGTGGAATGCATACATAATACATTAATAATAAATCTGTTAATTAACATAAAATAAAATATGTTTAGACAGAATTCCATTTTGATTCAACAAGAAATAATTACGCCAGTTCTCATTGTTTGAAATCGATAGACCTTTGACAAGATGTTGTATCGATTTGTAAAAAAAGTGATGTCTTTAACAAAAACGATGCAATTTTCATTGTTTTTATATATTTCATTAGAATCATTTCATAGAGAAGGCTGTAACTTTCGAGTTTTGAATGAATTTCGATTTCCTATATTAAATTTATAGGTATTGTTGAGACTTGGAAAGAAATTTCGTGAGTAAGTACTTCACCGATATCCTGTATTATACGAATTTGTGTTTATGACTTTTTGCCATTAGACGTCCTTATATTTTTAATCTATATTTTTTCAATTTTCAACATATATCGGTATTATGAACAGCTTCGTAAGGAACTTTGATGTCTAAAATATCAGAAAATAAGTTTTGAAGCTCATAGTATACACTTTTGATTCAGAGTTCTTATTTTTGGGAGTCATGTTATCTTCTATCATCCAAGATCTAAATACATATATTAATACACGTAAATAATTTTAGAAACTTTAACTTTTTGTAGAGCTATACTGCTAGACAATTAGAAGAAAATTGAAATACGATAGATCCATTTTCTTTGAGTTTTAACAGAATAAGTTTTAAAATATTTTATTGCACGAGTAAATATATAGTAAATATATGAAAAATAATTCATTGTACTAGTATATAATGAATATATGTTATACAATATATTATATTATATTATACAATATATATCATACATATTATACAATATGTTAAGCAATGTTTTTTTTGTAAAAATACATATCATATATTGTATATATTTTTGGCCATCCGGAAAATTCTGCAGTTTCTTACATCTGCGCGGATACATTGAATTTTGAGCTAATACTAACAATAAGTAAGAAAGCTCAAAGTTCAGGTTTATAAATGGCATTTTTTTGTTTAAAAGTATATTCAGCTATTGTGACATAAATAAAACCAACGAGTTGTTTATAATATATGCTATGTGTAATATAGACCAACGCAACAGTTGATAAATATGCTCACTAACAACCTATAAAGGGTTAAAAAATTTATTATTATTTAAAAAATTATTTAAAAAATATTAAAGTTTGCATTTAAAATATATAAGTATTAAATAATATGAAGAATATTAAAAAGTTATCTTAATATATTTAGTACAAGACTTATAGAATTTATAAACTCGTTTTAAACAATAAAATATGATCTAAGAGAGTATTTTAACTTTCTTAATATTAATGAATATTAAAGGAACCTTGCTTATATTGCAATTTTCGAAATGTTTTATCAGATATATCTTAATATACAACTCCACGAGAACATCATAGACAATGAACGTATCAATTATTTGTTAAGCAATTGCTTCTTAATTTTATTATAAATATAAAAATTACAATGGAGTCAAACTATCAGCAGAGGGCTATAATACCATCTTCTTCTCTATCAACAAAGATTATGTATTCATTGCAAAAATATGATAATCATATATATTCACAAACAAGTTTATAACAAATATAATATAATATTTAGAATAATTCTTAAAATATAATTATAATAATATAATTATAATAATATAATAATATAATTATATTTTAATAATTATTATAAATATTATTACATTATATTTTGTTATTGAAAAAATAAGGAGCGGAGAAAAAAATAATACTAAATTCACAAATGTATTTTAGGTTAGATATATTTTATAGATAACGATACAAAATAAGAAACGAATGAGTATGTATACTACCACGAGGATTCGTTCTAGCTTTCACAAACATTAGACACACACACATCCATACTCTCGACAATGCTTCGGACATGACAACCGTTACTTCTTCCTAACATATTTATTATAGCTTGTTTATGAATATAGAGTTATGATGCGCTGAAAACATAAATATATACAACAAACAGTATATTTTTGCAAATACCTCGAAAACCAAGTGACTATTGCTGGGAAAAGTGACTAACAATCATGCTTTTGACAATATATTTTACTCTCATTAAAAATCGGTGAGGTGTACTTTTTTTAAAATGACTGTTCTTATTTTTTGAGTGTGATTATTCATATTATTTTTATCTATTTCATTATTCCTTATTATTTTTATCCATACATACACTATGTGGTATATATATTCTTACCGAAGACTACTACAAGAATTGGAATTCAGTTATTTCAACGATTTTTCATGAATATCCATGAGTATTCATGAACATCTAATCAAAAACTATGACCAAAATTTTTAAAAAATTATATTAAAACTCAAAGAAAATACGTAGATTTTCCATGTTTCAATTTCTTGACACTACTGCTTTATGAAGAATTAAAATACAAACGAATTAAATTTTTTAACAATTATTGTACCACCCTATATTTTATTTTATTTTACTTTTATTTATGTATTTACGCGAACAATAAGTTCTTTGATATACAATAGTGTAAACAGAACATACAAACATAAGTAAGCATCTAAAGAGAACAGAAATTACGTTAAAAGCCTAGCTCATGATACATACTAATATTATTGACAATAGATACCGTAATACATACTAACATTAATGATAAACCTGATATAATTGATATAATTATGCTAATAGAGAGTTCTATGATATTTATTTCTTAATAGAGTCTGTACACTCATATACCAGAAAAACGAAAACTTAGAAATTCATACATCTTTAAATATATACTGAATAAAATAAAATTTAATATATAGAATGACACAGAAGTGATACAATGAGGAAATACAATAGGACAATGTTTGGAGCGTACAAAATATTTGCATAAAACACTTCAATAGAAAACACAGATGACATAGTGGGAAGAACGCATTGCCTATAAATTAAAATGAACTAAGACTTCAGAACTATTTGCAATGTCGTTCAGTAGTTTGTGAGCGAAAATAAGATTTAACATTATACGTCTACTTTCAAGAGGTAACAAATAAAGACAATGAATGTCTGGTTATTATCAATATTATACATTGGACGTACGAGTGGCTAAACGAAAATAATCGAAGAAATAGTTGACAAGCTAATGTTAAAAGGAAATCACCAAAAGTTTTCATGAAAGTTTGTAGATGAATGTTAAGACTTTATTCAAATTAATCACGAGCATATTAGGGCCTTATATTCTTTGCAGTACATAAAACTCGGAAAACAGAGACTGAAAACTGAAATATTTTGAGGTTTATACCCAGAGACTGAAACCGAAATATCGTGAGGTTTAGGTATTATACCGGTATTTGCTTCCATATTATCGTAATATAACCGCTATTTGGGAAATCGGTTTTAATACCGGTATAAGATGGTTATACAGGTATTTTCATTACGTATTTTATCGGTATTTGACGTCCAAAATGGTAAAAATGCCGAAATATATACCGATACGGTACCACTTTACCGACGAAAACACATTTCTCATTTTCTACGTACAGTGACTCTTATTAATATTCAAATATCATGCTATTCAAAAGCATACCAATATATTTGCAATATTGTATATACATATTTATATTAAATATACACAATATATACATAATATATATGTGTATATATTTATATATTTCCATATATTATTATGTACATTTAACATAAATATTATTAAAAATATCTATAATTGACCAATCTATAATTTAAATATTATATTTACGAAGACCAGATTTATTCTCAGAGTGAATTTTTATAATGTACTGTTTGTGACTGAGTCTCTTCATTAGAAGCTTTTTGAAAAGTTTCCCTATTGTAAAGAGGAGATATCAACCTCTATGATTTTGGTACTTTCTCATCTTCATATTTATCATCAAAGACTGAACAGAAATTATTCCACTGACGTATAGATCTCAATGTAATTCGGCGTATTTAGTGCACTGTATTCAAAGATTTTAATCATTTAGTGCATTTTATTCAAAGATTTCATTGACATTCAGTTCAGTAAAAGGAGTAACGTCCTCAATATCGGACGTGAAACAATATTTACCCTGTTATCTTTAAGTGCCAAGGTAAATTTTCCAGCAGTTGAAAGTCTGAAAATTAAAGCAAAAATCTCCGTCTCCGAGATGAAACAACAGTTCCTTGTAATTCATATCGTTACAAATATGAGTCTTCCTAATCAACAGAAGGTTGCAATTGCTGATTATTAGATCTTCTACTGAAATAGGAATTTATTTCTTATCATCTCAATATGAAATAATTTTATTATGGAATAATGGAATATTTTATTATTCCATGTATATGGATCCATAAATATCCATTTCAAAAAATAAAGTTACAATAAAGTTATTATATTATTACATATATGATTCCATTTTAAGAAATAAAGTGAACAAATATATGGATAATCACTGTCTTCATAATCGTACACTATATTTTGTTCGAAAATATTGAGTCTGTCATTTAAATTTGATCATGTTACTGAAATTCAATTCGAAGGATTAGAAAAATATTTATACAGTCTCTGATGAATATTATATCGTCGAAGATTGTAAATCGTATAGATCTTCGATTTTTGAATGCGTTTTCTTTCTCAATTACTATAAATGCTGCTGTAGCATATTATTCTCATCGAATATTTTGTCTAACTACGCGATACGAAACACTTATTCATTATACCCATCATACTGACAAAATAGCGATAGTCGAGTGAAGACACAGCTTTATATTTGAACCTTTTACTTTATGTAATTTCTCAATTTCATTGGTATGGAATCTATGAAATTTTTAATTATAATAATTAAAATTTATTGACTGATTAGTGGATAGAGCGCCAAGTTATATCTTCTTGTAATCGATAATTTTTATAGTCAAGCAATATCCTGTGTTTCTAGTCTCTGTGAGTTCCTTTAGAAACGATTGAATAGAAATCTGTCGTTAATTGATAAATTCGAAATTTGAAAATATTTTGGTGTAATAGACGCGGTGAGGAGTTATACACAGCGTACAAAGTATCTCGCGATGACCGCGAATGTGCAAAGTTTTCGTGTTGCGACCGAATCACCTGTTGCATCCGAAACATCTCTTGTGATCAAGTTATCAGCTATTCCCTTGCCGTGTTTCAATAAGGAAATGGATATATATTTAAGGACAGTTTTGAATCATTAATAAACAATAATATAACAAATCGTTGAATGGGGCAATTCCACTACCTGAAATCCGCGGTGAGGTTGTTCATGCTCTTAAGACATTAGCAATGTCGGATCGTAATTATAATCTGATAATTGCGATTATTGCGCAAACGGTACGAAGACGCGAATGAGCTGACAGAAGATCATGGGAACACTATTCTTCCTCTTTCTCATAATTAAGGAATCGTTGAGTATTTTACAACAATTAGTCGATGATTTCAATAACCATGTTAGATCATCAACGTCACTAGAATAACACACAGAAAATTGTAATATCTTATTGATGTATATTTGGCATTACTATCATTAGCGAAAACGCGTATCGGAATTAGGACGATGAGAAACGCTTTTCGATTTGCAAAGCGTTCCTTGAACATAAATTTCTATCAAAATACATTCGTGGCGAAACAGCCTGCCGGATCGAGAATTTTCACATTTTTAAATAACTCTCGACTCATAAAAAATATCGCAATGGAATTTGATATCCTAATGTACCGTGCTTCCGCTCATAAGCTCTTGAATAGATTTGATTCTGAATTAGAACTGGAACTAGAACCGTAGTGGCTCTCTGCCTTTTTGATTCAACCATACACAGTCCAGTTTGCTTTTGTACGGTTAATTTGATTTTTTCTTGTTTGCTTCTTGTACGGCGAATTTTTTACCGAATTTACTGTGTATTCATTTTCTGTCATGCTCGATATTGATAATTAAATTGTTTTCTAGTACCCACATATAATATTCTGTAGTCGTATGTTATTTTTTAAATTTTCATTATTGAATAAGTCAACACTTATCTTGACTTCATCTTTTCCCAATGAAGTTGTGTTGCTATCTGTTGCTGTGTATATTTTACACAATCCATTTTGCTCTTGTACAGTTAATTTGACTTTTTCTTGTTTGTTTCTTGTATGACAAATTTTTTACCGAATTTCCTGTGTATTCATTTCCTGTTACGCTTGATATTGATATGTGACATCGGACAACCGACGGTTGCTTGTATATATATTAATAAGAATACAGTATGAAAAAGAATTGATGGAAAATCATAAAATGGACACAACAGATCCTCGGGCCTCTAGAAACGGCGACATTCCTAGAACGAATAAGGGTGCTATATTTTATATCATCCTTCGAAAGAAGGAGATATTATTCCGGGATTTATCTTCCCCGTTGGGATTAAAACTTTGCAGTGTTCTGGATCTGTGAAATGATTTGTACACTTGTTTAGTCTCGTCTCGATTTTATTATCTGCAAGTACGAAGTCTCTTCGCGAAGAATAATAAAACTATGTAACGTGAATACTTTCTCTCGATTTGAGTCGAATTCTAACTCACTTAGAAACTCTGACTAAAAACTATTTTCTTTTTTCGGGGCTTTGACGAAACCTCGGTTTTTTTCCTAAACGTTCCTAATTGGCTAAGTCGCTTTTAGGCTTTAGTCAATATGATCTAATTATTTTTCATTCAGAGTAACACGTCAAAAAAATTCAATTGTTGAGAAAAAAATAGTAAAGATCCATTAAAAAACAATGCACTTTTGTGAAAAATCACTATACGATGATAGAGTTTTTTAAACAAGGTCTACTAAATTAGCATCTATTATGATTATTGGTTGTACATACGTATGTATGTTTGCTCGTAATGAAGTGCCACCGGATACAATTCAATAAATAATTGTCGATGCGGAAACAGCAACAGTGTCTATATTTTTTGATTTTAATTTCTATCGCCGATAGTGCTGCAGTGCAATACTTGTCTAAATCGATATGACAAGACGTGACACGGAAATCGTAAGGGGATCAGGTGACCATATCAAAACATAAGACACGAAAAACATTGGATTTCTAGTCTATCCTGTTAGTCAGTGCCACTAGTAATGGAGCAGCGTCACACCACGGTGACAGAATAATTAAAACAAACATACTTTGAAAAAATAAAAAAAAAACGGAGAAAATTAAAAAGAGATCAACTTAGGACAAGATAAATGCATTAAATATTGAAATGTTCAGTTAATGAAGTTAAATATTGAAATATTCAATTATTCAGAAATATGCATGTTTTAACTATAAAAGGGGATGTATTCATATACTTTAATCATGTTATAGAGTCAGTGATTTATGTCTAAAGCTAGAAACTTAAACAGCATATAAAGAAAATCGGTGGTACACAAGGTTTGTACATAATACAAAATTCATAATGAATGAAATACATAAAATAGACGTAAAGGATACATAAAAGGAACTGCGAGATTCCTAAAAGAAATAAGGGTATTACCTGAAGATTATAAATGACACTAGCCTGATACTAACAATAAGAAAAGAAAAAGTCTCACATATACATACAAACAACCAAACGACGAACCAACATAGATATATTCTTATTAAACGCACCCTACTCAGGGTGCAAGATACAGACACAGACGATTGATGATCTCTCCTCTAATCATCTATCAGTATTACTTTAAATGACAACCAACAAAAACATAAAACAAATCCAAAGAATAAAACACACATATTGGGAAGCCTACAGGAAGAGCTGCAACAAAGCGCACATAGACGTGGACATAAACACTGTTGAAGGAGTTGACTTGCCAAATCAAGAAACTACATCACTGTATACAAAATTCATATAGAAAAGTCACCAACACCACTATCAAATCAAACACTGCTGGAATAAAGGATAATTACCTGCAGAACCTCATAAAGGATAGAAATAGTCACAGACGGAAATACCAAAAAACAGGAGACCCAACACATGGACCGCAACTTACTTACGACACGAATAAAAAATAGAGTTATGGAAATCAGGAAACTGGCATAACTAGGTAACATTGAAACTGCCGACCACACGCTCTGGAACATATATAAAATCACAGGAGGATCTAACAACAAAATATCAATACTAGGAAAAGAACAAACATGCAGACGTCGAGAAAGCGGAAACACTTGCAAATAAATTTGCAGAAACACATCACACTGCATTCAACGTCTATTCAATTTTCGAAGAAAGCATAACAAAATAGGTAAACAAAATAACAGAAAATTCTGTCTTACAGCGAACAAAGTATTAAAGCAATTAAACTTCTCACCACATCTCATCTATAATCAGAAAACTATCAAGTAACAAAGCACAGGACAAAATAACTTGAATACCTACCCATGAAAAAAATAGTTCGAAACTATTACATATTCAAGACATATTCTCCACAGCATAGAAAAATGCCAAAACAATATCTATATCAAAATCAACCATCAATAGATAATTATAGATTTATCAGTTTATTAAATATTATTTATTAAAGCAAAGTATTCGAAAAACTGTTATACATGAAACAATCACTTAAACACTAATAACATTATTGCACATCAATTCAGAACAAAGCACTCCTGCATACAGTTACTCAGAGTCACCGAAAGTGTAATATTTGAGCATAATGAAAACAGAATCACCCAATTAGTGCTACTTGATAGAAAAAGCTTGGCACGATGCTTTGCTAGTCAAACTGCACCAAATAAATATCCCAATCACATTAATCAAACTAATCAAAAGTTACTTAACAAATAGAAAATTATCAATTATCGACATAAATGAAACAAAATCAATGGACAAACCTGTAAAAGCGGGAGTCCAGCAAGGCTTCATTCATGGTTCGGTGCTGTTCAATATCTACTTAAATGACATTAATCAAAAACACGCAGCTAACCGTATTTGCAAACGACATAGCAATATACGCAAGCTCTTGGGAAGAAAACTACGCCAAGTACCTACAGGAACATCTAGATAGAACAAGCGGATACAAGAACTGGAAGCTAAGAAAATAAACCTGACTGTAACATTTATCAGGAAACAATTAAAACTAAAGGAAAAAATTGTAATTAACGGGCATGAAATACCTTGGACTAACACGGTCAAGTATATAGGGTTCAGCAAATTAAAACAAAAATCCAACTCACGATATATAAAACCTATATTAGACCAATAATAACATATAGTCACCAAGTCTGGACGGCTGCAGTAAAGTCGCATATAAATAAAATATGGATAATGAAAAATAAATTTCCTAGAATAATCCTAGGCAAAAGAACATGACACCCCAGTGCAAGAATTACACAAACTGATAAATCACCATCAACAACTTCATACTACAATCGCTCAACCGTTTGTATGATCAATGCTATGTAAAATCATTACTCAAAGATTTAAATAGCGAAACAAGTCAGGACACTGGCTAGAACTTCAAGGGAAAGAAAAAAGCGGGGAAATCAGTGTGTCATTAAATACAATACAGTGCGTACTCAAGAGTGCACTATTAAATCAAAAGTGCGTTATTCTACATAATCAATGCACTTTAAGCTGTAGTCGCTATCTCAGCTGTAACATTATTCTTGTCTTTGGTCACCTTTTCTGCTATAACCGCTATTATTATTATTTCAACTATCAATTATAATTCCTACGGTTTAATTATAGCGATCTCCAATCTTCTATCGGAATCGTTGTTCATTTCATATCATTTCACCACACGGTTGCTATCCGCCTCAAATATATTACAAGCACATATATCAGAACCATATTGCTTGGTCCATCGAGTCGAAACAAGTATCAATAAAATTTGGGCAAGAGGACTGAACCGCCGAGAATTTAAGGAATATTGTGAATTGTTAGAAATGGAATATGTGATCTTATTCTTTATTGTCAAGTGCGTTGGCTTTCCACAAGGCAAATGCTAAATAGATTTTGAAAATTAAAAGATTTAATTTATGATCCTTTAGTGGAGAAAAATGAATTGCCTGAAAAAAGAGACATAGTGATAGTGAGTTTCTATTTGACTTGGCATTCTTACTTGACATGACCAGTTATCTAATTAATTTGAACACTAAATTAGCAAGGTAAAAATAAATTATTCTCGAACTTAGCAAACGAAATTAGTGCCTTTAAGATGAAATTAAGATTGTAGACTGATCAATTAAAATCCGGGAATTTAGTATACCCCCTCCCCCCTCCCCCTCAGGATAGTATATAGTATAGCCATAATACCAACTAATTTTAGAAAACTCAACTGCAGTAAATAGCAATGCACAAAGAAGAAAAAGAAAAAAAAATTATATTGTAAATGTGGTCATGGAATCACTTTAAAGTTATAATGCAACAGAAAGGAGCGCAGATGACTAATTTGACATTATGTAGAAAATTGATAGGAATGGCGGAAGTACTTCTGTTTCATTGTTAGAGTCGGAGAGAGTTAGATCGGAGTTAGTCAGAGAGTTACATTAATGAATTCTGGCTCCGGCAGTCTGCGCATGAGTTTGTATACATATGATGATCCATAATTTGCGATATCTTCGTTAGCGTACTTGACGTCTCTTGTGCTTTCTGGGAAGCCGAATCTCATAGAAAATGCTAATGGCTGAAATTATTTCGAAATTTAGACTGCTCACGCCGATTTCATGAGACAGATGTACTAGAAGAAGTTCGCAAAGATAGGCCAATGCGCAGAACGAACATACATATATGATAAGAGTACCGTTGCCGGGTAGACGCGCAATTCATTAATGCACAGAAAGGAGATAATAAGACGGATTCCAGGTGCTCACGAAATTGTTACCGGGATAAACGCACAATTCATAAGTGACGTAGAGTAGAAGGAAGGAGATTCACGGACTCGAAAAGGCAGGCGCGCGGTTGAGTGCCATAGAGTCGGAAGAGCAAAAAGATTAGGCTTTTTTTGAAAGGCGGATATCATAGGACATTAAAATATGGAACACTATATGCACTGCATCTGTTCACTACGATTTGCCCGAAACGTAATGATAAGCGGGGGATGTTTCAACATAGAACGATGCGTTAGGACGCAAGTGGGGAGATCATTTGCGTTTACGCCAGAATGGGGCACAATGCATACCGTTAGTAGAAGTAGAGGGAAAAATTTGATCGAGCACGTTGCTGCTGCTTACCTGAACTTCGTAAAAAATATTTTATATGAATTTTTATATTTAGTTTAAATATTAAAAAATATTTTATTTATATTTTTATATTCGCATGTCTCAACGATGAATCTTTGTTTTACCGTGGTGGTGGCATGTGGTTGCACCGCTGCCACTAAAAACTGTTACAATTAAATTCTTTAAAACTGTTTACAATTAAATTAGGAATAGCATCTGAAGTTTCATTTTGCAAATTTTAAGTAACTTGAATTCCGTTTTGTTTTCCTTTTTTTTTTACAATAGTAACGAATAATCAAAGAGCTTTATTGCATTATGATTATTTGCATCCGTGGATACTTAAATTATTTTTAATTGCAAGTTCGGAATGTGGTCCTAATACACGCTTAATTTATTATTTGTTTGCACTTTTGTTTGTTCGCATGAAAATTTTTCCGCAATTTTTGAATCCAGGGAAATCTTATTAAATAAATTATTGAAGCAGTCCGCCGAACATAGTGATTAACGATGATGTACGACTGTAGTGTCTGTTTGTAGGAAATCCAGTGTCTTTTGTATTTTTGACTGTTGACATGAATTTTCGCATCTGATTTATCATCATGCGATATTGATGCACACTTTACATATTTCGCATTCTGTCCCGTTCTTTTTAAAAAAAGTCTATTCTCGCATATATTCATCATTGAAAGTACATTTTCTTTTGGGTAATGTATTTTTGAACTTAGGACTGTAATTTTAAATATATTTAAACAATTGTCAGTTCAAAAATTTTTAAGGATTATCTTTCTCTCTCGCTTGTATCGTATAATGATACGGAATAGTATAAATGTTTCAACATTCAATCGTACGAATAAATTAGTAATCTATATCTCGTACGATTATATTAGTAATCTAACCTAACTTAAATATAATTCTTATCCAAGCAACAAAAAATAAAAATTAGGTTTCAAATAAATGATATTTTAACTGTTAATCGCCGATAGTCAAAGCGTCTGATAATCAATGTTGAATCAGTATAAGGATTAAGTTTTTTTCGCAATGGTTTTGAGTTTCACTATTTAATGAGTTGAAAAATAAATCAATATGGTTCGTATAGGCTTGTGTACATATTTTCGTAATCGGGGCTGGGAATTTTAGTTCATTTCTAAAAAAAAGTCCATGCTAAGTAATATAGAAAATGCACACCAGCATAAAATGTAAAACATGTTGGAGAAGTGTAGGACAAAAGATAATATTGTTCATGATTTTGAAAAGAAACATCAAATCAGTAATAATCCTACAGTTCTCCAGCGAGATCATACTTAATTAATATTATTTCATAGTCTTAATTATAATGCATTGAACTGCCAAGAGCTTAGAATCTTAGGATTCTTAGGAATTTATCTTTTCTAAAAGTTTATATATTTAGTCTGGTAAGGATGATACTAGCTTATTACAGATGGAATAGAACTAACGCATCATTGTCGTTCTGAGAATGATCTGAAGATTCTGAAGCCTTAGCAAAAATGAGCAATAAAACCTATAGATTTATTAGCTTTATTGATAGTATTCAAAATAATATAATGGTTAAATGAGAAGCATCATCATGAATACCATCCTACATTCTAGACTAAAAGTTGAAATTAATTATTATTAATCTTGTAAGGATATAGGATTTTGTTCTTTGGTAATTCTTTTGTTCATATTTGACGTATTTATTGCATCGGTAGTCTCTTATAATTGTGAAAAACTTGTGATCATCAACAAATAGCAAAGGTATAGCCTTAGTGAAAATGCTTGACAGATTATTAATAAATATTATAAATAGCAAAGTACCCCTTTGGGTACGACCCGAGTTCGCAAGAATCGAACGCGAGTAAGAGTTGCAAACACATATGTAATGATGCCTATTGATGAAATAATCAGTAAGGCTGAGATTACTTTGAAATACAAAGTTATGTAGTTTGTAGAAAATATTGTCTGATTCACTGAATCAAAGTTTTTTATTTGTTGTTTGCTCTCGAAACCATATGAAATACGATTATTGAAAATCACCATATTTGCAACGGTCGAACTTCCTGAGAGCCACATTGATAATTTGAAATAAGAGACTGTAATTTGTCTGCAACATATTTGTCATATAATTTCACAAAGAAATTTATTTGAAGAAATGATTTACCAGTAAAGTTAACGTTAGAGAAAGCGTTTTAGAAAGAGAAAGACAAAACAGAAATAATAAATTATGTACTTGTTAAAATATTTCAGGATATTTATATTTTATTTTAAATTATGACAAAGACATAATTTTTTAATATTTTCAGGTAATAATTACGACCCCAGATAAGAATCACTTAAAACTTATAACAAAACTTATAACAAACACAATTGTTCACACATAACTTGAGTGGCAGGTATATCGAGGAAATGTTTTGCTGTTGATAAAATTGGTTACTCTATGTGATTACATTTCCACCAATCAATAACTTTTATATTTCTGGTTTCTACCAGATTTCCTAATATCTTGTTTAAAGAAACTTATTAATTTCGATTTTATTGACTTAATCAAAAAATCACGTAGTAACGATGAATTTCAAAATTTATACAAATAATGAAGAAAAATTGTACTTATAATTTTACTTAAAATTGTATAATTTTAAAAACTTACCATTTTTATATATTTTTATATATATATATGGAACATTGTTAGGTATATTTTCCTACTGTAAATTAGTGTAATCGTTTGAACCTTCGTGAATATCTGAAATTATTTGAATTAATATCTTAATAGTTTCTGATAGGTATAATATTTCAAAGGAATAATCGCAAGTCTGAGATGCGCAGTATATAACAAGTTTAGCTTGACGAACAAAACAACCGAAAAGAGAGACAAAAGACACCTCCTTTATATATAAGCATGCAAACACAGAAGGGAAAACATTTATGCCCCACCAAAAGTCGTTATAAGTGCTGCCACGAGTGGTTCCATATACAAACTAGACTTCTCGCGTATCCGTTACATCCCCCCCTACACGAGACCCAAACTCATTCCATTAATGCAATGTTCGGCGTACTTTATCTTAGTAAGCATGTCCGCTACTATCTCCTCTGTCGTCACGTGTCGAACTTCGAGTCGTTTTGAGGTTACTTGTTCCCGAAGAAAGTGATAGTGAACGTCAATATGTTTGCTCGCAGGGCAGGAGGATCATTTACTGCATCTGATGGTTGTTCTGCCACTTTTTTCTACCATCTTCTTCTTTATGGAGAGATATTATCAATGGTTCTTGCTTCACCGTGCTTTCCAAAAATACTGCATCCTTGGTCTTAGTAAAGTGATGTGTCCTGAAATGTCATGTAATGAAACAATTTGACGATTACATACTGTCATAAAAAGATATTTCCAAAATATTTAACACTATTTTCTAGTAGTTTCTGTTTAGTCAATTCTAAGCAATCTTTACTGCATGCAACAGAAGAAGTGCAAATTGTGCTTACTCTATATTGTGATTACAGTCCAATTCTTCTTCTGTTTTACTCATTTCATAATTACATTTTTTTTATATTCCAATCTTCTATGCGATCTTCTTCTAATATATGGTATAATATGATTAAAGAAACGCAAAAAACACATGCATAGGTCACATGTATATGTTCCTTTACCAGAAATAATGTGGTTTTCACTTATATCCGTATCTATTGTATTATTTGGGTTTATATTTGTACCACTTTCATAAGTGCCGCCGCGAGTGGCCCCACATGTAAACTAAACTTCTCGCGTATCCATTACAACATCCTCTCCTACGCGAGATTTTTTAAGCTCATTACAATAATGCAATGTTCGGCATACTTGAGGTTTATCTTGGTAAGCAAGTCCGCTACCATCTCCTCTGTCCTCACGTGTCGAATTTCGAGTAGTTTTGAGGTTACTTGTTCCCGAGGAAAGTGATAGTGAACGTCATGTTTGCTCGCAGGGCAGGAAGGTCATTTACTGCATCTGACGGTTGTTCTGCCACTTTTTTCTACCGTCTTCTTCTTTATGGAGAGATATTACCAATTGCGCTGCCTACTTCTTGCGTTCGTGACGCGCTTTTTCTGAGAGTGGGGCTGCAATTTCGCCGAGACCAATTTCCCAGAATTGTGGCGGTGTAGCAGGGTTTCCTCTGGGCCTCACTTTCTCCAAGATGCAAATCTGGGTGGCTCTTTGCAGTCCTAGATTTTGCGACGCTTCGCAGAGATGCTATTGTGGCCGAACTATAAGTGCGGACGTCTGGTGTTACGCACTGTAAAAACTAAAATTGGCCTTCGCAATTCAATAGGCGACACGTGAGTCGTAAATTCTCCTAACTTCTTAAACGTCTTTTCTCCGACATCTGCTAGCCGCTGCACCCGGTCGCAATACGCTATAAGAAACTTTTTTTCTATGCCTTGCAAACAGAGATATCGATATGTTTAAACGATTGACAATTTCGATCAATTCACGTGATACTTATTTTCCTTTTTGAATCTTGCCCATTGTCTGTATGCGACGTGAGATTGTCGATTTATCGACTTCGAGTTGTTCAGCAAATTCTTTTAGTGTCCGAGCTGGGTTTTCTTTCCATAAAGCTTCGAATTGTTTATCATCGAACTTTTCCGGTTGATCTGACCGTTCTTTGTCATAATCATCGCCCCCCTCCTGCTGTTTCCGATGGTACAAAGTCACCATAAGTATTCTCAACAACTTATCTATATCTTCTTATAACTACTTATCTATATATAATCTTATGATTACTAATCTATTTACAGTCTTAAAGCTAATTACACCGGCTGTTTATAACTTTACCCGCGTATCTGCAGGAGGTCTCTGAATCTAACCCGTCTACTTGACTGATTATGAGTACGCACTTGTTCTTGGGTCACAATTTCTTGCGTCGTGTGCGTTGACATTTGCTCTTGCCTGCACCTTTCGTCTTTGTTCTCTCTGAATACTAGATGCTGTATCTTTTTTTTTTTTAATTCTCAATTTGACTACGTACGTTTGTTCGATCGGAAATCAACAGGGAACGGGTCTTCACGTGGGATTTGCAGCGGTCCTTTGACGTTATAAATACGTGTGACGCTATCTTTCTTGTGAGAAGACGCGTCAGTTTCGTTAAAAGTCTCGTCCATGCTGGACGTCTCGTCTTGTTCGTTTTCTCGTCTTTCTCGGCAGACCACGATTCATTCTGCCCCTCGTCGAAGTTCAGACGCACCAGTACGTTTGTATTTCGTTGCTCCGTACTAACGTTCACCCGCAACGATGTGTACGTCCACTCTTCCTCCGAGGAATCCTCCATCGTGATCTTTGTTCTGTTCGGAATCGCTATCCAAATGGTGGAAATAGAAGATCATGCAGTTCTTTGACTTCCTGTCGGACATATTAAAAAAAGCGACTTCCTGAAATATTCCGTGACGTTTTAGCCCAAATTGTCGTTCGTTTGATCGACGTTTCCGGGCCGATCTGATTGCTCTCAGCGATGGCCGTCGAATTTACCGTGTCCATTATCGGTGGCATATCCTTCGTCCTAGCTTAACGTAGCGATTTTCCTCAATATCAGCTTCTTCTCCTTGATCACCTAACATACTCGTAATTCGATTTAGGATTCGTTAGCTTAGACTTGTTTCCTGATAGATTACGCACTTAACGTCTTTTATTCGTACTTGTTTGCGACATTTCGATGTTAAATGTTATTGTGCACATTTTACACAGGTCGGTTTTCTATTCCAGTATGTCTCACTATTGCAGGATGTCTCTTTTAATTCTTGGTGGTTCTACTGTAACTATTGTTTTGCATATAAGATTGCTGATATAAATTTCTTTGTTATTAGTTGCTGGTGCTATTTCTACTAACATTGGCAACAACATTGTCAAGAGTATAGAGTACTTTTTTTTCCAAATTGTATCATAATTTTTCCATGTCAAGTTTGAAGTAAAGCCCTTCTATTACTACTTTATATCTTTTATCATTTTTACCATCGAAGATGTAGTGATTTGCATCATTTATTCTTAATGCCTTTATTAATTTTTCGTAGTCATCGGAATTAGCAGTTCAAATACTTACCTGATTGTTCTTGAAGTTTTTCATGATGTATGAGTTTAGTTCTAGTACCTGGTTTAATAGTTCCATTAATGGATTCACAACGTGTGCCTCTATGAATATTGGCGGTGGTTTTGTTACTCTTAACGATGGTTCAATAGCATGATTTAAAACTTCGTATCTGTTCGCTACTGGGGTCAGTGTTCGATCTGTTAAATATTTCGACTTTTTGCCTGTAGCGTTGGTGTCATTTGTGATTGACTTAATTGCTTTTTTTTCTTTTTACTTTAGGTAGTTCCCATTGTAACTGGTTTGTTTCCTTCTTCGTGTCCATTTAGGTTGAACCTTCTTCCGGTTCAATAGAATAATTGGTTTGGGTTAGTTCTCCATCTTTATAGAATTTTATGATTTGAAAGCTGCAGAAGTGGTGTCGGTTACCTGAAAGTCGTGGACAATTCCAGGTGTCGTCACTGCATGTCTGAACGCGAGTTATCCGTGAACGCACACTTACGCTTCACTGTTTAGTATATTACACCTATAGCGGAACTGGGTACGTACGTGTGATCACGACGACGGTTCTAATACACAATGCCAATAAATGTAGTGACCAATCGATGGAATGTGCGTCGATGAGAATACGTACGGAGACTAGAGTATTCCTACCAATTTTGTCAGATGGCTTTCGCTTTGCGCTATGCTTAGTCCGTTACGGCTAGGACAATAAATTTTGTTGATTTGATTCGACAAGTGCGTTCTTATTTCCAATAAACGCTCCTTCCTATCAGACGGTGGAAAAGGACTGGACTAACGCGACCGCATCTCGCCACAACACTATTCAGTTTACCAACTATTTTCAACAAGTGTTCTAGTATTTCCAACATTGTCCTCCCTACCTGGGACGTAGGTGAAGACTGAATTAACGCGGTTGCACCCCCCCCCACACCTAAACACAATTCATTTTGTTTATTCGATTCAGCAAATGAATGTACTTGTGTTCACGATTGCGGTACCAACACTCAGTGCCAATAAGTGTTGCCACCAATCGGTGGAATGCGCGTCGAAAAGACTGTGTGCGGAAACTAGAGTATTCCTGCCAATTTTGTCAGATGGCTTTCGCTTTGCGCGATGCTTAGTCTGTTACGGCTAGGACAATAAATTTTGTTGATTTGATTCGAAAAGTGCGTTCTTATTTCCAATAAACGCTTCTTCCTATCGGACGGTGGAGAAGGACTGGACTAACGCGACCGCATCTCGCCACAACACTATTCATTTTACCGACTAGTTTCAACAAGTGTTCTAGTATTTCCAACACACTGTCTTCCCTACCTGGGACGCAGGGAAAGACTGAATTAACGCGTTTGCACCCCCTCCCCCCTCACACCTAAACACAATTCATTTTGTTTATTCCATTCAGCAAATGAATGTACATGTGTTCAGGATTGCGGTACTAACACTCAGTGCCAATAAGTGTTGCCACCAATCGGTTGAATGCGCGTCGAAGGGATTGTGTGCGGAAACTAGAGTCTTTCTACCAATTTTGTCAGATGGCTGTCGCTTTGCGCGGTGCTTAGTCTATTACGGCTAGGACAATAAATTTTGTTGATTTGATTCGACAAGTGCGTTCTTATTTCCAATAAATGCTTCTTCCTATCGGACGGTGGAGAAGGACTGGACTAACGCGACCGCATCTCGCCACAACACTATTCATTTTACCGACTAGTTTCAACAAGTGTTCTAGTATTTCCAACACACTGTCTTCCCTACCTGGGACGTAGGGAAAGACTGAATTAACGCGTTTGCACCCCCTCCCCCCTCACACCTAAACACAATTCATTTTGTTTATTCCATTCAGCAAATGAATGTACATGTGTTCGGGATTGCGGTACTAACACTCAGTGCCAATAAGTGTTGCCACCAATCGGTTGAATGCGCGTCGAAGGGATTGTGTGCGGAAACTAGAGTCTTCCTGCCAATTTTGTCAGATGGCTTTCGCTTTGCGCGGTGCTTAGTCTATTACGGCTATGACAATAAATTTTGTTGATTTGACTCGACAAGTGCGTTCTTATTTCCAATAAACGCTTCTTCCTATCGGACGGTGGAGAAGGACTGGACTAACGCGACCGCATCTCGCCACAACACTATTCATTTTACCGACTAGTTTCAACAAGTGTTCTAGTATTTCCAACACACTGTCTTCCCTACCTGGGACGTAGGGGAAGACTGAATTAACGCGTTTGCACCCCTCCCCCCCTCACACCTAAACACAATTCATTTTGTTTATTCGATTCAGCAAATGAATGTACATGTGTTCAGGATTGCGGTACTAACACTCAGTGCCAATAAGTGTTGCCACCAATCGGTTGAATGCGCGTCGAAGGGATTGTGTGCGGAAACTAGAGTCTTCCTACTAATTTTGTCAGATGGCTGTCGCTTTCCGCGCTGCTTAGTTCATTACGGCTAGGACAATAAATTTTGTTGATTTGATTCGACAAGTGCGTTCTTATTTCCAATGAACGCTTCTTCCTATCGGACGGTGGAGAAGGACTGGACTAACGCGACCGCATCTCGCCACAACACTATTCATTTTACTGACTAGTTTCAACAAGTGTTCTAGTATTTCCAACACACTGTCTTCCCTACCTGGGACGTAGGGGAAGACTGAATTAACGCGTTTGCACCCCCTCCCCCCCTCACACCTAAACACAATTCATTTTGTTTATTCCATTCAGCAAATGAATGTACATGTGTTCGGGATTGCGGTACTAACACTCAGTGCCAATAAGTGTTGCCACCAATCGGTTGAATGCGCGTCGAAGGGATTGTGTGCGGAAACTAGAGTCTTCCTGCCAATTTTGTCAGATGGCTTTCGCTTTGCGCGATGCTTAGTCTGTTACGGCTAGGACAATAAATTTTGTTGATTTGATTCGAAAAGTGCGTTCTTATTTCCAATAAACGCTTCTTCCTATCGGACGGTGGAGAAGGACTGGACTAACGCGACCGCATCTCGCCACAACACTATTCATTTTACCGACTAGTTTCAACAAGTGTTCTAGTATTTCCAACTCACTGTCCTCCCTACACACTGTCTTCCCTACCTGGGACGTAGGGGAAGACTAAATTAACGCGTTTGCACCCCTCCCCCCCTCACACCTAAACACAATTCATTTTGTTTATTCGATTCAGCAAATGAATGTACATGTGTTCAGGATTGCGGTACTAACACTCAGTGCCAATAAGTGTTGCCACCAATCGGTTGAATGCGCGTCGAAGGGATTGTGTGCGGAAACTAGAGTCTTCCTACTAATTTTGTCAGATGGCTGTCGCTTTCCGCGCTGCTTAGTTCATTACGGCTAGGACAATAAATTTTGTTGATTTGATTCGACAAGTGCGTTCTTATTTCCAATGAACGCTTCTTCCTATCGGACGGTGGAGAAGGACTGGACTAACGCGACCGCATCTCGCCACAACACTATTCATTTTACTGACTAGTTTCAACAAGTGTTCTAGTATTTCCAACACACTGTCTTCCCTACCTGGGACGTAGGGGAAGACTGAATTAACGCGTTTGCACCCCCCCTCACACCTAAACACAATTCATTTTGTTTATTCCATTCAGCAAATGAATGTACATGTGTTCGGGATTGCGGTACTAACACTCAGTGCCAATAAGTGTTGCCACCAATCGGTTGAATGCGCGTCGAAGGGATTGTGTGCGGAAACTAGAGTCTTCCTGCCAATTTAGTCAGATGGCTTTCGCTTTGCGCGATGCTTAGTCTGTTACGGCTAGGACAATAAATCTTGTTGATTTGATTCGAAAAGTGCGTTCTTATTTCCAATAAACGCTTCTTCCTATCGGACGGTGGAGAAGGACTGGACTAACGCGACCGCATCTCGCCACAACACTATTCATTTTACCGACTAGTTTCAACAAGTGTTCTAGTATTTCCAACTCACTGTCCTCCCTACCTGGGACGTAGGGGGAGACTGATTTAACGCGTTTGCACCCCCCCCCCCTCACAACTAAACACAATTCATTTTGTTTATTCGATTCAGCAAATGAATGTACATGTGTTCAGGATTCCGGTACTAACACTCAGTGTCAATAAGTGTTGCCAGCAATCGGTTGAATGCGCGTCGAAGGGATTGTGTGCGGAAACTAGAGTCTTCCTACCAATTTTGTCAGATGGCTGTCGCTTTGCGCGGTGCTTGGTCTATTACGGCTAGGACAATAAATTTTGTTGATTTGATTCGACAAGTGCGTTCTTATTTCCAATGAACGCTTCTTCCTATCGGACGGTGGAGAAGGACTGGACTAACGCGACCGCATCTCGCCACAACACTATTCATTTTACTGACTAGTTTCAACAAGTGTTCTAGTATTTCCAACACACTGTCTTCCCTACCTGGGACGTAGGGGAAGACTGAATTAACGCGTTTGCACCCCCCTCCCCCCTCACACCTAAACACAATTCATTTTGTTTATTCCATTCAGCAAATGAATGTACATGTGTTCAGGATTACGGTACTAACACTCAGTGCCAATAAGTGTTGCCACCAATCGGTTGAATGCGCGTCGAAGGGATTGTGTGCGGAAACTAGAGTCTTTCTACCAATTTTGTCAGATGGCTGTCGCTTTGCGCGGTGCTTAGTCTATTACGGCTAGGACAATAAATTTTGTTGATTTGACTCGACAAGTGCGTTCTTATTTCCAATAAACGCTTCTTCCTATTGGACGGTGGAGAAGGACTGGACTAACGCGACCGCATCTCGCCACAACACTATTCATTTTACCGACTAGTTTCAACAAGTGTTCTAGTATTTCCAACACACTGTCTTCCCTACCTGGGACGTAGGGAAAGACTGAATTAACGCGTTTGCACCCCCTCCCCCCTCACACCTAAACACAATTCATTTTGTTTATTCCATTCAGCAAATGAATGTACATGTGTTCGGGATTGCGGTACTAACACTCAGTGCCAATAAGTGTTGCCACCAATCGGTTGAATGCGCGTCGAAGGGATTGTGTGCGGAAACTAGAGTCTTCCTGCCAATTTTGTCAGATGGCTGTCGCTTTGCGCGGTGCTTAGTCTATTACGGCTAGGACAATAAATTTTGTTGATTTGACTCGACAAGTGCGTTCTTATTTCCAATAAATGCTTCTCCCTATCGGACGGTGGAGAAGGACTGGACTAACGCGACCGCATCTCGCCACAACACTATTCATTTTACCGACTAGTTTCAACAAGTGTTCTAGTATTTCCAACACACTGTCCTTCCTACTTGGGACGTAGGGGAAGACTGAATTAACGCGTTTGCACCCCCCCCTCACACCTAAACACAATTCATTTTGTTTATTCGATTCAGCAAATGAATGTACATGTGTTCAGGATTGCGGTACTAACACTCAGTGCCAATAAGTGTTGCCACCAATCGGTTGAATGCGCGTCGAAGGGATTGTGTGCGGAAACTAGAGTCTTCCTACTAATTTTGTCAGATGGCTGTCGCTTTCCGCGGTGCTTAGTTCATTACGGCTAGGACAATAAATTTTGTTGATTTGATTCGACAAGTGCGTTCTTATTTCCAATGAACGCTTCTTCCTATCGGACGGTGGAGAAGGACTGGACTAACGCGACCGTATCTCGCCACAACACTATTCATTTTACCGACTAGTTTCAACAAGTGTTCTAGTATTTCCAACACACTGTCTTCCCTACCTGGGACGTAGGGGAAGACTGAATTAACGCGTTTGCACCCCCTCCCCCCCTCACACCTAAAAACAATTCATTTTGTTTATTCCATTCAGCAAATGAATGTACATGTGTTCGGGATTGCGGTACTAACACTCAGTGCCAATAAGTGTTGCCACCAATCGGTTGAATGCGCGTCGAAGGGATTGTGTGCGGAAACTAGAGTCTTCCTGCCAATTTTGTCAGATGGCTTTCGCTTTGCGCGATGCTTAGTCTGTTACGGCTAGGACAATAAATCTTGTTGATTTGATTCGAAAAGTGCGTTCTTATTTCCAATAAACGCTTCTTCCTATCGGACGGTGGAGAAGGACTGGACTAACGCGACCGCATCTCGCCACAACACTATTCATTTTACCGACTAGTTTCAACAAGTGTTCTAGTATTTCCAACACACTGTCCTCCCTACTTGGGACGTAGGGGAAGACTGAATTAACGCGTTTGCACGCCCCCCCCCTCACACCTAAACACAATTCATTTTGTTTATTCGATTCAGCAAATGAATGTACATGTGTTCAGGATTGCGGTACTAACACTCAGTGCCAATAAGTGTTGCCACCAATCGGTTGAATGCGCGTCGAAGGGATTGTGTGCGGAAACTAGAGTCTTCCTACTAATTTTGTCAGATGGCTGTCGCTTTCCGCGCTGCTTAGTTCATTACGGCTAGGACAATAAATTTTGTTGATTTGATTCGACAAGTGCGTTCTTATTTCCAATGAACGCTTCTTCCTATCGGACGGTGGAGAAGGACTGGACTAACGCGACCGCATCTCGCCACAACACTATTCATTTTACTGACTAGTTTCAACAAGTGTTCTAGTATTTCCAACACACTGTCTTCCCTACCTGGGACGTAGGGGAAGACTGAATTAACGCGTTTGCACCCCCTCCCCCCCTCACACCTAAACACAATTCATTTTGTTTATTCCATTCAGCAAATGAATGTACATGTGTTCGGGATTGCGGTACTAACACTCAGTGCCAATAAGTGTTGCCACCAATCGGTTGAATGCGCGTCGAAGGGATTGTGTGCGGAAACTAGAGTCTTCCTGCCAATTTTGTCAGATGGCTTTCGCTTTGCGCGATGCTTAGTCTGTTACGGCTAGGACAATAAATTTTGTTGATTTGATTCGAAAAGTGCGTTCTTATTTCCAATAAACGCTTCTTCCTATCGGACGGTGGAGAAGGACTGGACTAACGCGACCGCATCTCGCCACAACACTATTCATTTTACCGACTAGTTTCAACAAGTGTTCTAGTATTTCCAACTCACTGTCCTCCCTACCTGGGACGTAGGGGGAGACTGATTTAACGCGTTTGCACCCCCCCCCCTCACACCTAAACACAATTCATTTTGTTTATTCGATTCAGCAAATGAATGTACATGTGTTCAGGATTCCGGTACTAACACTCAGTGCCAATAAGTGTTGCCACCAATCGGTTGAATGCGCGTCGAAGGGATTGTGTGCGGAAACTAGAGTCTTCCTACTAATTTTGTCAGATGGCTGTCGCTTTCCGCGCTGCTTAGTTCATTACGGCTAGGACAATAAATTTTGTTGATTTGATTCGACAAGTGCGTTCTTATTTCCAATGAACGCTTCTTCCTATCGGACGGTGGAGAAGGACTGGACTAACGCGACCGCATCTCGCCACAACACTATTCATTTTACCGACTAGTTTCAACAAGTGTTCTAGTATTTCCAACTCACTGTCCTCCCTACCTGGGACGTAGGGGGAGACTGATTTAACGCGTTTGCACCCCCCCCCCTCACAACTAAACACAATTCATTTTGTTTATTCGATTCAGCAAATGAATGTACATGTGTTTAGGATTCCGGTACTAACACTCAGTGTCAATAAGTGTTGCCAGCAATCGGTTGAATGCGCGTCGAAGGGATTGTGTGCGGAAACTAGAGTCTTCCTACCAATTTTGTCAGATGGCTGTCGCTTTGCGCGGTGCTTGGTCTATTACGGCTAGGACAATAAATTTTGTTGATTTGATTCGACAAGTGCGTTCTTATTTCCAATATACGCTCCTTCCTATCAGACGGTGGAGAAGGACTGGACTAACGCGACCGCATCTCGCCACAACACTATTCATTTTACCGACTAGTTTCAACAAGTGTTCTAGTATTTCCAACACACTGTCCTCCCTACCTGGGACGTAGGGGGAGACTGATTTAACGCGTTTGCACCCACCCCCTCACACCTAAACACAATTCATTTTGTTTATTCGATTCAGCAAATGAATGTACATGTGTTTAGGATTCCGGTACTAACACTCAGTGTCAATAAGTGTTGCCAGCAATCGGTTGAATGCGCGTCGAAGGGATTGTGTGCGGAAACTAGAGTCTTCCTACCAATTTTGTCAGATGGCTGTCGCTTTGCGCGGTGCTTGGTCTATTACGGCTAGGACAATAAATTTTGTTGATTTGATTCGACAAGTGCGTTCTTATTTCCAATATACGCTCCTTCCTATCAGACGGTGGAGAAGGACTGGACTAACGCGACCGCATCTCGCCACAACACTATTCATTTTACCGACTAGTTTCAACAAGTGTTCTAGTATTTCCAACACACTGTCCTCCCTACATGGGACGTAGGGGAAGACTGAATTAACGCGTTTGCACCCCCCCCCCTCACACCTAAACACAATTCATTTTGTTTATTCGATTCAGCAAATGAATGTACATGTGTTCAGGATTGCGGTACTAACACTCAGTGCCAATAAGTGTTGCCACCAATCGGTGGAATGCGCGTCGTAGGGATTGTGTGCGGAAACTAGAGTCTTCCTACCAATTTGGTCAGATGGCTGTCGCTTTGCGAGGTGCTTAGTCTATTACGGCTAGGACAATAAATTTTGTTGATTTGATTCGACAAGTGCGTTCTTATTTCCAATAAATGCTTCTTCCTATCGGACGGTGGAGAAGGACTGTACTAACGCGTCCGTATCTCGCCACAATACTATTTATTTTACCGACTAGTTTCAAGAAGTGTTCTATGTCCAACTGTCCTTCATCATTCCAGGCCCAAATTTCTGCCCCGTACATCGCTATACTCTCCACTATGGCCACGAACATCTTTATCCTTCTTCCGAAGTTTTCCTTGAACAATCTTTCTCCAATGTGCCACATTCTTTTCATCGCCACTGCCGCTTTTCTTATCCTTTCCTTTATGTGTTTCTCTGCTTTTCCATTCTTTTCCACGTAGGGGAAGACTGATATTTCAACGCGTTTTGCACCTTCCCCAGTTTCTCTTCCCCCCAGCTCCATTCACACCTAAACACAATTCATTTTGTTCTATTCCATTCAGCAAATGAATGTAGCACTTTAGATTTCTCTGTATTTACAGTCAGCCCTTTCCTTTCTACATATTTCCTAAATCTTCTCAGCATTCTCTTCAGGATCTGCGTCGTACTATACACTCAGTGCCAATAAGTGTTGCCACCAATCGGTTGAATGCGCGTCGAAGGGATTGTGTGCGGAAACTAGAGTCTTCCTACTAATTTTGTCAGATGGCTGTCGCTTTCCGCGGTGCTTAGTTCATTACGGCTAGGACAATAAATTTTGTTGATTTGATTCGACAAATGCGTTCTTATTTCCAATGAACGCTTCTTCCTATCGGACGGTGGAGAAGGACTGGACTAACGCGACCGTATCTCGCCACAACACTATTCATTTTACCGACTAGTTTCAACAAGTGTTCTAGTATTTCCAACACACTGTCTTCCCTACCTGGGACGTAGGGGAAGACTGAATTAACGCGTTTGCACCCACTCCCCCCCTCACACCTAAAAACAATTCATTTTGTTTATTCCATTCAGCAAATGAATGTACATGTGTTCGGGATTGCGGTACTAACACTCAGTGCCAATAAGTGTTGCCACCAATCGGTTGAATGCGCGTCGAAGGGATTGTGTGCGGAAACTAGAGTCTTCCTGCCAATTTTGTCAGATGGCTTTCGCTTTGCGCGATGCTTAGTCTGTTACGGCTAGGACAATAAATCTTGTTGATTTGATTCGAAAAGTGCGTTCTTATTTCCAATAAACGCTTCTTCCTATCGGACGGTGGAGAAGGACTGGACTAACGCGACCGCATCTCGCCACAACACTATTCATTTTACCGACTAGTTTCAACAAGTGTTCTAGTATTTCCAACTCACTGTCCTCCCTACCGGGGACGTAGGGGGAGACTGATTTAACGCGTTTGCACCCCCCCCCCCTCACAACTAAACACAATTCATTTTGTTTATTCGATTCAGCAAATGAATGTACATGTGTTTAGGATTCCGGTACTAACACTCAGTGTCAATAAGTGTTGCCAGCAATCGGTTGAATGCGCGTCGAAGGGATTGTGTGCGGAAACTAGAGTCTTCCTACCAATTTTGTCAGATGGCTGTCGCTTTGCGCGGTGCTTGGTCTATTACGGCTAGGACAATAAATTTTGTTGATTTGATTCGACAAGTGCGTTCTTATTTCCAATATACGCTCCTTCCTATCAGACGGTGGAGAAGGACTGGACTAACGCGACCGCATCTCGCCACAACACTATTCATTTTACCGACTAGTTTCAACAAGTGTTCTAGTATTTCCAACACACTGTCCTCCCTACCTGGGACGTAGGGGAAGACTGAATTAACGCGTTTGCACCCCCCCCCCACACCTAAACACAATTCATTTTGTTTATTCGATTCAGCAAATGAATGTACATGTGTTCAGGATTGCGGTACTAACACTCAGTGCCAATAAGTGTTGCCACCAATCGGTTGAATGCGCGTCGAAGGGATTGTGTGCGGAAACTAGAGTCTTCCTACCAATTTTGTCAGATGGCTGTCGCTTTGCGCGGTGCTTGGTCTATTACGGCTAGGACAATAAATTTTGTTGATTTGATTCGACAAGTGCGTTCTTATTTCCAATATACGCTCCTTCCTATCAGACGGTGGAGAAGTTCCTTTAGAAGTTGAAACGTGCCACCCCTGCACGACGGTCGACCATCACTACTACCACCATTGACACCAACGCCGTTATTCGCACTATTATTATTTTTTTGGCCACTACAGTCGCAGTTCGTTGATAGGTCCACTATCGTCGACGGTAACACCACTACTATCACCACCACAGGCTCAACGCGTTGACCGCAAGTATTGACAACGTGAAAGTAAGCAGTTACCACGTCTCACGTAAGACTGAGCTATTTCCTTACCGCTGAGCACGTTATCGTGTCAATTTTCTCTTCAGTCTGCGTAGCACTACATAGTAGTGATAGCAATGGTTAAATGATAGACCTTTTTCCTCTTCGCAACCAGGTTTTATACCGTTGATTTTCTGGGAAAACTCTTTTCCCGTGTCTTTCTGGTTTTCCCGGGTTTTCTATGCTTTACAAAAAAAGGTATCGCTGCATGTCTTATTAGAAACTCACTTTGCGACGGAAAGTTTGAGCAGATGTAGATGCCGCTGTTTTCAATTGCGCGGATGTAGCGGTCGCTACAATAGAAATAAGATAAAAGCGATGTGAGAAGTCCAACGTATGGAGCGCCTACTTTTCTTTGTTAAAAAAAGACCAGAGTCGTGAGAGTCGTGAGAGTCGTGAGAGAGCGTTGAAAGAGAACTGTTAAAAAGTGTTAATTGTGTCGTTAAAAGAATTTGTTTGAATTGTTAATTCGTGTTGTTTTAACGTAATTTGTCTTGTTTAATTATTTGTTGTTCTATTATCATAATTTTCATTAAATAAATATTATTTATATTATATCCTTACATTTAAGTAAATAAATTTGAAGGTAGTTTTTGGTACTGTTCTAGAAACTCAAATTAATGTTGATAAACGCTTAATATAAAGAAATGAGATTTGATTATTCTAGAAGGTCTTATAACGCAAAATTATAAAAATCAAAATAATTGAACGAACATTTGATAAACTACACATTTGTTAAAGCTTCCAATGACGTCGATAGCGAAATGATAGCGTGAATTTATAAAGATACCAGTGTGTCTTTCGATATCAAGGAAAAACTAGAATCGTATATAAGAAATCTGATATATTTGCCAAAGAGATAGAATAAATAAATCTTTTTTTAATTTTTACTTAATTATACCATGTTTGGTAGTATTCGGCATATTTTGTATATCTTGGTTTAGATATTGTGTCCTTGAGGAGAAGAAAATGGTGATGGTGTTTGCGGTGTACCGTAAACGTCGATACACAACTTGCTGAACATCCATCAATAATAACATTTTTTTCTCTTTCGAAAGTTGTTTTACACGGGGAATGAGACTCTCGAAAAACCGAATATACAAACAACGAAACCACAGACCCGCTTGCACTCCCTGAAAATCCACCTGCACCCAGTAACGCCAAACCCCTCATTTATCTGCACGGCAAGATAAATCACACCAAACTTTTGGAAGCCCTAAAGACAAGCTATGGAGACAAATTCTATGTGAAATATGTCTCCCAAAAACTGAAGGTCATAAAATAGAGAATTTCGTGAATTTCAAAGACGTATGCCGAAAGCAAGGTATACAATTCCGCACGTTTACGCTAAACTCAAAAAAAAAGAACACTCACAGTACTTAAGGGCCTTATCAAATTCGACCTTAAGATCATACTAAATAACTTGAAGACACAAAAACTGAAACCTATTAACTGCATTGAAATCCCTACCCACACGAAATATCCAATATACAGAGTCACTTTCTTCCCAGGCAGAACCTTAACCAGTGTCAATCAGGCCCGTTTCATCGAACACATTGAGGTTTATTGGGAGAAATATGAATCCCACAATCCTTCACACAATGCTATCGCTGCCAGGCACACGGACATTCCTCCACAAACTGCAACAAGAACGCAGTCTGTGTTAAATGCGCCGGAACCCACAACACGAGTGAATGCACAAAAACACCAGACGTAACATCTACCTGTTCAAATTGCCAAGGCAGCCACACGGCGAATTACTCCCAATGCCCAGCCCTCCTAAACCAGTTCTTGCCAAAAATACAAAATTACAAAGCATAACAGCAACTCGAAAACCCGCAACAACCCATACTCCAACCAATCTTAGCATCCCCTCCCCTTCCCAAAACAAAAAAACTCCCTAAAACAAGAAAAATTCCCCATAACTCCTTTGGATATATTAGAACACTCCATCCCCCAAATCCTCCTGACAACCCACTAACATATGTTAACGCTCTCTCCAGACCAACACTCCAAGAACCCCCAACACATACCATCTCGGAAAACCCAATAGGTAACGCCATCAATGAGATCAAAGACTCAGACCCATTCTCGGACACATTCTTCAGAATTCTGGAACTTATACAGAAACACTACATCAATTGTACTAATAATATCGAAAGAGTGAAGGCAACAATACTAATAGTTAAAGAACTTGAATCTGGACGACAATACCACACTCAAAATCATGTTATGGAACGCAACTAGCGTTCTAAACAAAAAACCTGAGTTCCAAAAATTCCTTCATGACCAGCACATTGATATTGCAATAATCACAGAAACCTGGCTCTCTTCTGGAATCCCCTTTAGCCTCCAAAACTTCCACATAAACAGAAACGACCGAACGAACAACCCAGACAAACATCCCCGTGGGGGAGTACTGATAGCATTAAATAACAGAATCCCCACGGAAGATCATCCTCAACCGACTTCCTCCGTCGTCGAAACCACTGCAGTAAAAGTCAAAGCTGCCTACGTCTCTCGTAAACACAGAATCACCCCTGAAGAATTAGACCAGATCACATACAAAACCAGTTACAACATGTACATCACCGGAGGCGACTTCAACGCCAAACATCACCTCTGGAACAATGCAAACAAAACGAACAAACAAACAAACAAACAAACAAAACGAACTCACACTCAAAAACCACCTGGAAACAGCCCAATACCAAATCCTTTACTCGCCCGCCTACACCTACAGACAATCAAATTGCCACCCATCAAACCTGGATCTATTCTTGACGAACATACTTTACGAACAAACCATAACAACCGTAGACGACCTTTCATCCAACCACCTGGCAATCATTCTCCAAATCCACACTAATCAACCCCTGAAGCACAACTGCTTCGTCCACCATACAGACTGGAACTTATACAGAAAATTATACGTCGACAAGCAAATCGAAACACTACAGCGGAATATACTACACGCCCACCGAAAGTCCACCCTAACCTCCACAATCCTTGACAGACCATCGCACACCGACCCAACACTCCAAACGCTGATCAGAGACGAAATAAACATAGACGCAAATACCAAAAGACAGGCTTTCCGCTTCATAAATTGGAACCCAACCTCCTAATAACACTAATATAAAACAGAATAACCCACACCAGAAACATTACCTGGCAAAAACGAGTGAAAAAGCAAACCACACACTCTGGCAAACCTATAAACTCACTGGACAAAAAACAGACACCACTAACAGTCCCACACACAAATACCGCACACTGTACAGACCACGACAAAGCAGATGCCATAGTCAAATACTTCGTAAACATACATAACTCGGCACACAGCAACAGCTCACCCTTAGACGACGAAATTAAAAGGCAATCCCATATCACGAACTCCCCAAGCGAAATCGATGCTCACCTCTCTCACCACATAAATATCACTCCCCATCGAATCCACAACCGAATCAAGAAACCACCCAACAACAAAGCTCCTGGGCCTGAAAAAATCGCTGCAACATTGCTAAAAAAACCTCCCCAAGAAGATAATAGTACAGATTTACAACATATTCAAAAAATGCATTCAAAATTCCCCCACGCCTGGAAAACAGCGAAAATCCACTCAATACCGAAACCAGGTAAACCCAACACCATAATCCAGAGCTACAGGCCCATCAGTGTGTTCAGCACTAACAGCAAAATACTGGAGAAAATAATACTATCACACCTGCACACCCATCTCAGAAATAACAACATCATCATCCCACAACAATACGGCTTCAGAGAAAATCACTCTTGCATACACCAACTATTCAGAGTCACAGAATTTGCAATGATTGAACTAAACAAAAATAGAACCACACAATTAATCCTCCTCGACATGGAAAAATCCTTCGATACCGTCTGGCATGAAGCACTAATTCACAAACTCCAGAAAATTAACATTGTAATTAAAAGCTATCTAACAGACAGGAAAATGTTCGTCATAATAAAAGGCACCAACTCAACAACACATAACGTAATCATAGGCGTACCACAAGGCTCCATACTTGGATCCACGCTGTTCAATATCTATATTAACGATATCCCAACAACCAACAATACACAACTCGCAATATACGATGATACAACAATCTATGCTTCTTTCTGGAACCCAAGACAAGCCACCAAATACCTACAAGAATATATCGACATGATCTCGGAACACATGCACAAATGGAAACTAAGGATCAATCCACAGAAAACACAGGCTATCACATTCACACGTAAAAATCTACAAATCATCACAGAAATAAAAATCAATGGATTCAACGTACCAAAACGGTTAACTACCTAGGAACCCTCCTTGAGTCCAAACTCACCTGGGCCCCAACTGTATAAAAGAGGGCAAATATTGCCTACCCTGTCAATAAAGTCTACCCCCTCATTGCCAAGAACAGCAGACTCAAAAAACCGCTTAAGATCCTGATGTATCTCACTTGCATTCGATCCATCATTACATACGGACATCAGATCTGGGCAGCAGCCGCTAAAACTCACAGAGCGCAGATAATGCAAAATAAATAAATGCAGAATCATCTTAAACAAGCAAAGAGACACACCAGCAACACTTCTCCACCAAATGGCCAACATACCCATCATTGAACAATTTATCCGAAACTCCGTCCAAAAAGCATATGATTTTGATGAAAGGTAGTACTCCAACCCTCTCATCCGCGGCACTGACAATTACAGCATTGAAGACTTTATACTCAAGATTAGGGTCACATTCCCCAAACATGTTGATCTCACATAGACCAAAAACTACCACAAACTACAGCTCACAACTTTCAAGAAACTTGCAGGTTGTTTGAAATTTTTTCCACACAACTTCAACAAACTCCCCGCACAAACGTCAAACAACATCACCGTACATTAACCACTCTAAATGCAGGTAATAGGGCACAACAAGCCCAAGGCACTGCGTAAACAACAACTTCCTGACAACAACAAAAAAAGAGAGAGAAAGTTCAAGTTTTCAACAACCCAGCAGAGTGGTCAGTAGTTTTCAGGAACTCATGCGAGTGTCATCCAGTATCTCAAAGCGTTCACTCTTTTTACAACACTCTTACGTGTATTAATCATTTCTGACAAATTAATAAGTTTAGTTTAAGAAAGACGTGCCTTGTGGGACCAAATGAACAAAAATCATCGTAATCGATACATGTTGGATAAACTTTGGGAAGAAGTGGCAACGGAAATGTATAGTACAAGTAGGTTAAGTATAATAATCAGTTTATATATTTGATAAATTTCTCATATATTGACAGTGTATTAATAATATATGAATGTATTTTGAAATATATAACTGTAAAAAATTGATACAAAATATTGCATATATTGGATCGTTTATTAACTACGTTATAGTGGTAAATCAGGAGTCACGTCTGTTGAGTTTCACCATATTTTTATCATCATTTTTATTTATTTTGAAGCCGTTACATAAAGTCAGATTTTCTTACCCCAAAGAAAAGCTTTAAAAATATTCCTTTTATTAATAGTATCGCCTGAAGCTCTATTATTATTTCTTCCTGTTACGCTTCTCTCACTTTCCTGCACAATTTCGTGCTTGTTAAATATTTCGAGGCTTTCATTCCTTTCCAAATCAATGATTGCATTATACAGAACACATATACATCTGACAATATTGTCAGCAAACGCAGGCAATGTCTCTATTGGTTTCCAGAGAATTCTCCATTTGGCATTCATTATTCCAAATGCACATTCTACAATACGTCTTGCTCTAGAAAAACGAGAGTTGAAGTACTCTGTAGATCTAAATTTTTTCGACTACATGGTTTCAGTAAATGTCGTAACAGTGAATAAGCCTCATCTCCAATAAATACAAAGTGCATTTGATGTTCCCGGTAATGGAGAGTCTGTAGGAATATTTAAATTTCCTTTTTCCATTAACTCAAACATTTTTGAAGAATAAAAATGCCACCATCATTTTGCTTTCCGTATCCTCCAATTTCCACAATTATAAATTTTCCATGAGCATTTGCAATTACTTGCAAAACAATAGAAAAAAAGTGCTTATAATTATATATAGTATATTGTCCCAGAATTGGGTAGACATTTCAAGCGTATGTGCTTCCCATCGATTGCATCAATTGGGGAATTTGGGAAATTCTAAATATTATAAAAATCATTTGCAATTCTCAAAAATCTTAACAATATTACCACACCCTATATGCACAGAATTACCATTTTTCGTGCAAAATTAAGCGATTTACAAAACTAATGAAATTATTTTTTCTTGAAGTTTAAATGTAAACTTTTACTGGTGTATATATATGTTGTGTGATGTTTGAGGTAATGGAAATGAGGTTTTATGTGAAATTAAAAATTTTTGCGTTTGTGGTATATCTCAAAGCAATCCGGAATATGCAATGCAACAAGACATTCTTTACATTCATATCTACTTTCACTCCTTTTTCTTGCATATCACACACCTTCTTTGAGGTTTCTTTTTTTCGGAGTTGAGGGAATGGCTTTTACAAAATGTCCTGAATCCTGAAGTCTGAGTGCAGAAATCCCTTGATATGGCCTTCCTGTCCTACGGTAGTCCAACGCACTCCAACGCACAGATCATCATTAATTTTTCTACACCGAGGTCCACGGTACGCAAGTAGATATCCACTAAACGGCTTGTGCGCATCTTCTACGTTTCCACTCGCAAGTATTTATTTTTAATCGTTTCGAATTCTGAGAGCAATATAATATTGTGTCCATTTGCGAGCAGGTCGATTCTCAGATAGTTGAGCGATGCTCTCGGACAGTAACTCTCAGAACAGTATCCATTTGCAAGAAATACTCTCGAGAGCAACTCGCGACAATTTCACTCTCTTGTAGACACCTTAACTTAACGTTTTTAGTTCCAAATCTATTCTAGTCACCAAATTAAAATGCTTACGGAAGATGTGAAAAAGATTAGTGGTGTTGATGAGTCCGTAAATCTGCTCTCAAAACTTTTGCCTTGATTGTTGGCTTCGTGTTCGCTTGCCGTTGAAGTTAACTTATCCCGAAGTCCGAGTAGGACTCCACCTAATGAGTACTGCTTCATCTAAGTTGCTAGATTCCTCGTGTGTTGTTAGGCGGCTTGAATGAATCACATTCAACCCGTGTGTTCGTCACAGATCTTTAAATCATTTCGCATCTTGTTCAGTATTAACAAGAATATATTTACAAATTATAAATTATAATTGTATAAAATATAAAATATATTAAAATTTTGTTTTATTACACAACAATGCACAAAGTTGTATAATATTTTACGTCTGATAGTCGGTTTGTAAAGGGAGAGTGAGCAGATGGAGGGTGGAAAGGGAGAAGGGAACAAGGATTAGAGCTTTATACTTTTTCTTTTGTTTGTTTAAGATGTAGCCGGAGAAAGTTCTGAGCAAAGTTGGGGACAGTCGATGGCCGACTGTCTTTTTTCTCCTTTATGTCGTCAGAAGGTTTTAGTTTATTTTTTCTTTTTTTTTTTTGCGCCGTTGGGCTCTTGAAGTAATAACTAGTGGTTGGTCCCATAAAGCAAAGTAATAGCGCATACTTTATGGGACCTTGTGGGTACTGTTTAGGGATGCGTCCTTAACATTGTTTTCGCTTGTTCATTTCGTGTCCAGAGCCAGAGGGAAACGTGCTCTTCTCTTCTGTTTCTTCTTTGTTCTTGTTTCTTGTAAATCCGTTTTGCTGGGTCTCGGTTTTATCTCTTATTTGTTTGTTATAGCCAGTATTTTTTAGTGTTGTATTTGTTTTTCGTGCTCTGTTAGTTTGTACTTGAGTCGGATTTTGGGGTCGTTTGATGATAGGTTATCATTGTATGATATTGTTGAGTTTTTCTATTGTAGTAGTAAATAATTGGGTATGTTCGCGCGCGACATAAATGCATGACGAAGTCGGCTTTTCGTTTGCTGGTTAAGTGGAATTGTATCGCACGCTTAGTTATTGCGATAGCGATTGCTTGAAATCGGAGGAGGAGAAAGGCTAGTCGAGAGCTATATACCGGTTCACGCGGGAATCACTGGAGTTGATCCTCGTGTTTAAGAAGATTCTGGTCCTTCCAGAATCGATGGAGGGCAGAGAGAACTAGCTTGCTTCCCTCTCTGTCGATTCTAGGAAAGCTGTGGGCCCAGGGTAAGGCGTGCAACGCAGCTGTTAGCAGTCGCCTTTATGCGATTGTTTATGCATTGCATTGACGTTCGGGAAAGTTGTCCTAGCTCACGGCCGAGGGCCTGTAGTGTACATAAACTGAGCCCAGGACCAAGGGCCTATGACGTATTTATGACGCCCATTATAGGCGCCGGTCTGGCTCGAATTTCATAGCCCTTCATCTGCTGGCCTGCGATCCGGCCAGATCCCGAACATACCGCCCACCTTGAACGCCGCGCATTCGAAACTAAGTGATAATTAGACTAAACTAAGCTTAATGCTAAGGACGCTAATCGTAAAGGACGCGGAAGAATGACGCGACTTATCTACTAATGTACACGGGTGTGCTAAGCTTAAGTTAGATATCTCCGCTGGTTCCTCCTCCTTCGTCCATCGGCGGAAGGCACACTTTGGCAGTTGGCCGTTTCACTGTTACGTCGGCAGTTCTAATGGATAGGAGCGATGCCATCCTTCGCTGGATGTAGGGCCGTGATCCAGCCCAGTTTCCAGTGTAATGAAGGAAAATTGTCCTCCTTGAGTACCACCATGGCACCTATGGTTCTGCAGTAGAGGCCCTCCATTTGTGTTGCTGTTGTAACTGATGCAGGTAGTCGGCCCGCCACCGTTTCCAGAAGTGCTGGTGCATAGCTTGCAAAAGTTGGAAACGACTCAGGCGATTGAATTTGACGTCTGTGAGGTCAGGGTGTGAGAGAGCGGACGCCCGATTAGGAAGTAGCCGGGAGTAAGGGAATTTAGATCGGAAGGATTGGCAGACATGGGATAGAGGGGTCGCGAATTCATGCATGCCTCAACCTGCATTAGAACGGTGTAGAGTTCATCAAAAGTTAATGGTTTGCGTTGAGAAAGGGACTCTGAGTGTTTACCCTGACTAGTGGCAATTGTTCCATCAAGTAGCTCGAACTTCTGGGGCTTACACGATTGCAGCGCATGCATTTCCTAATAATTCCCTTGATCAGGTTTCTGGCGAAGAAGAGCCAGTATTTCTGTCGAATCGCCGACAGTACCGACTCCGATCCTGCATGTAGTATTCGCACATGCTCTCTCTGAATTATCAACTTGGTCACGTGCCCGACTTTGGCGAGAATTATAGCATGTCGTTGTTCGTAGCCGAGGTCGGCGAATGCGAGCCTGCCACCGACTCTGAGTAGTCCCGTGTCGTCTAAGAGAGGGTCCAGGGAGCACAACGCACTCGTGCGGGGAATCTTCTTGCCCTCCCGCAGGCCTGTCACTTCTCGTTTGAATGGCTGCCTCTGAACGACTTTGATTATATCCGTTTCGGCTGTCCTCAAGTCTCGTGTAGACAAACTTCGGTCGGCATCGGGCCCAGGGCGATGACCTCCGCCCGCTCTCCTTAGGCGGACGCGTTGCTTCAGCACATCGCGAAATTTGATGCAATACGCGATGACGCGGACTAAACGCGAGTAATTCGAGTGGTTTTCAATGGCCATGGGTACGGACTCGTCCTCTTCTTCCACAGCTCGCCTTTCGGGTATTTTTACGGGAGACGGTGGAGTGGTTGACCAGGTGTCGCGCGTTTGAGATAACCAGAAAGGACCTGTCCACCAAACGCGCGGACGTTTGCAAATCAGTTGCAGACACGCCCCGCGATAGAATATCTGCCGGATTTTCAGCCGAAGTGACGTGATTCCATTCGCCTCGAGAAAGAGATTGAATTTCGGTTATACGACTTGCCACGAATGTCTTCCACCGTTCGGAAGTGCCCTTTATCCATGCTAATACTATCATGGAATCAGTCCAATAGGTCTCCCGAACAATCGCGAGTTTCGAGGCTTGTCCGTTAATTGAATTAGGAGCATCGCACCGCAGAGCTCTAGTCGAGGTAAACTGATCTTTTTGAGAGGCACGACCCGCGATTTGGTGCAGAGAAGTCGGGTCTTGACCCTTCCCGATGGCTCGGTCGTGCGCAAGTAAATGCAAGCGCCTTTTCGGACGCGTCGCAGAAGCCATGAATCTCCGCCCGTAAGGAGTTTCGCGTTGCTGTCCACCGAGGTATGGATAACTGCTCCAGAGATGTGAGGTCGGATTGAAAATTGCGGAAATCCGCGAGGATGTGTTCGGGCACCGCTTCGTCCCACGAAAATTTCAATCGCCACGTTGTTTGCCATTAATTTTGCGCTTACGGTGATGGGCGCTATTAATCCGAGGGGATCGAATATCCTCGCCAATTGCGCCAGAGCCGTTCGCTTGGTCACCCGTCGCGTAGTAGTGGTGGCTACGCGGTATCTCAGCGCGTCGAGGGTAGGATTCCACAACAGTCCGAAGATCCGCGGATCCGCATTGATGTCCGGAGCGATCGGGACCGTCGCCTCTGAATCTCCTCGGAGGGTCGTTGGAGGCCCATTTTCGTAAGACGAATCCCGATTTGAGTAGAATCGTCTCAACTTTTTGTTTCATTTGCCGCGCCTCGGCAGCGGTTTCCGCTCCGGTTAAAAGGTCGTCTGCGTAAAAGTCACTCGTGATTGCACGACTCGCGGCGGGGAAGCTGCCACGGGCTTCGATTCCGATCACCGCAGCGTGCGCGTGGCTAGATAGGCAGCCGCTGCCATCCCATAGGTGACTGTGTTCAGCTCGAACGTTTCCAAAGGGAGCGAAGGGTGTTCCCTCCAGAGAATGCGCTGAAAGGCTGACTGTTCGGGGACGACAAGGATCTGTTTGTACATTTTTTCAATATCTGCGCTTATGACAACGGGGTGCTCGAAATCGTATTAAGATAGAGAAGAGGATCTTGAACAACCGGACCGATCATTTGAGCGTCATTGATAGAGATGCCGCTAGTCGATTTGGTAGACTCATCGAAAACGACCCGAACCTTGGTCGTCGTGCTGGTCTCTTTTACGACGGCATGATGCGGCAGATAATAAGCGGCCGTCTCAGAACCGCGCCATTCGAGATCTTATTCATGCGGCCTAATTCTAAGTACTCGTGCATGAACGTGGTGTACGCGTCACGCAGGTCACGCGTCACGCGTCGAGGGTGCTTCGGCGCTAGTTGGTGAAGCAGATGCAACACGCAAGTTTCGCACGTCGATTGGCAGGAGCTTGCGCACGTCTTATATGATCGCGTATCGCGCCTGCTATTTGGTGATAACTGTCTTCGAACTCGCAGAAGTATTGCTCATGCGCCTCTTCTTCTGGGGTGCCCGAGACAATTGCCATTGTACGGTCGTGGATCGCGGTACATTTCTCGATTATCGGGAGGTAGCTATCGAGTCTGCTCTGAAGGGCTGTGATCGACTCGGTCGCCCCTCGCGTGTCGCAGAAGGTTTTGAGACTCGCTAGTGCCGCTTTGAGGCGGCCGCGCTCCTCCACTAGCTGTCGGAGACTGTGCATGTCGGCTTCAGCCATCGTTCTTATCTAACGCAGATATTTTCCTATCTAACCAGTATTTTTTAGTGTTGTATTTGATTTTTGTGCTCTGTTAGTTTGTACTTGAGTCGGATTTTGAGGTCGTTTGATCATGGGTTCCCACTGTATGGTATTGTTGACTTTTTCTATTCTAGTGGTAAATAATTGGGTATGTTCGCGCGCGACATAAAATGCGTGACGAAGTCGGCTTTTCGCTTGCTGGTTAAGTGAAACTGTATCGCGCGCTTAGTTATTGTGATAGCGATTGCTTGAAATCGAAGGTGGAAAACGTTGAAAGGCTAGTCGAGGGCTATATACCGGTTCACACGGGAATCGCTGGAGTTGATCCGAAGTGCCTCGTATTCAAGAAGATTCTGGTCCTTCCAGAATCGATGGAGGGCAGGGAAAACTAGCTTGTTTCCCTCTTCATCGATTCTAGGAAAGCTGTGGGCCCAGGGTAAGGCGTGCAACGCAGCTGTTAGCAGTCGCCTTTATGCGATTGTTTATGCATTGCATTGACGTTCGGGAAAGTTGTCCTAGCTCACGGCCGAGGGCTTGTATTGTACATAAACTGAGCCCAGGGCCAAGGACCTTGCAACAGAGAATATTCCGGTCCCGCGGCCTCTAATTCAGGATGCAGGCCACCGTGGAGGTTTTAGTCGGTAAGAATCCGACACTACCCAGCTCCACAAAATGGGCTGGGTGTCTTATGCAAGATTTCCTCCACGTAAAAAAAAAAAAAAAAAAAAAACAAAAAGGGCCAAGGATCTATGACGTATTTATAACGTCCGTTTGGCTCGAAGCCCATAGCCCTTCGTCTGCTGGCTTGCGATCCGCCCGTGAGCATCGCGGCGTGGAAACCATCCCGGACAGGGTATTTTTCGCTATTTTGTATGTGTGATGTGCTGTCTAGATGTATAAATGATTCCGGTGGCGTGCAACCTGTTTTTTTTGTTCTCTCCTAGTATTGCGGATTGGGGTAGATTGAATGGAGTATCAAGCTATTATTGTGAATATTGGGTATGTTTGTTTATTATTTTTAGGATGAACAGATCTATCCTTGTTACTCTGGCTTCTTTGTATAGGCGATAGCTGCTTATTGTTTTTGTAAAATTTGATTCCGATGTTTTGTTGTTCATGTTTATACAGGCTCTAAAACATTTGCATTCGAACAGACATATCTTTTCCATGGTGCTGGCGCTGATATTAAACCATATGGGGCATCCGTAGGTTAGTATTGGGCGGAGTAGAAGTTTGTAACATAGAAGTTTTACTTCTTTGTCGAGGTCTTTTGAGTAAAAGATACGCTTGTTCGCGATGAATGCTTTTTGTGCCTTGTCTCTTTGTAATTTCACGTGTTCGTTGTAGTTTAGTTTGAAATCTAGATGTACGCCTAAATAGCGGACGACTTTCTTTTGTGGCACTTCATTAGTGGGGTTTTTGTGGTCGTGAATGGCGAATTTTTTGGTGTTGGTTCTTACGTCAGTTTGCGTCTGATATTCTTGATATGTATGGTCTGAATAATATGGTTTCGCATTTTTTTATGTTTATTTTTAATTTCCACGTATGGAAATATTCTTGTATTTTATTGAATAATTGTTGTAGTTCCGTGTTAATTACTGATAGTTTATTGTTTTTTACGTATATTACCATCCGTATATTACCATTACGTATATTATCGTCCGCGAAAGCTATTATTGCTTTTTTGCCGTCGTTGTTTAGGTTGTACATCTGTTGTAGGTCGCTGATGCTGAACAGGATGGAGGAATTTACTGTACCCTGTTGGAGGCCGTTTTCTATTTTGTATGATCTAGAGATATTGTTGCTTTCGTTTACTTGGAATTGTTTGTCGTGTAACATGTTCCACAGTATTTTTATTGGATGCAGTGAGGTTTTTTTTTATTAATTTACAGAATAAATCATCCAGCCAAACCGTGTCGAAAGCTTTCTCGAGGTCGATGAGCACGGTCCCGACGCAGTCCCTCGCGTTTCTTGCCCAGCATATATCGGATGTAAATTTTGTGACTGCGTGAATTGTTGAATGTTTGTGTCTGAATCCAAATTGAGTTTCTGGAATTATGCTGTTGTCTGTGCAGAATGAATTTATGGAGTCGTTTATTATTGTTTTAAATACTTTGCTAATGTTGGGTAAGAGGCTGATCGGTCGATAGTTGTTTGGGCTGGAGCTGTCCTTCCCTTTTTTTTCAGAGCTTTTACCTTTGCAATTTTCCATTTCGCAGAGAAGTAATATGAATTCAGGCAATTATTGAATATTATTGTATAGTTGTATATGTATAGTTGTATATGTATGGTAGGTTTTTAGGGCTATATTTGGTATGTTATCGCGGTTCGAGGATCTTTTGTTGTTTAGTTTTTAGAATGTTAATTTTAGTTTGTTGTATGATGTGAATATGTTCGGTGGGGTGGTTTCTGTGTTTGGATTGTCTGATATATTTGTGTTGTCGAATGTGCATATCGATCTATTGTTTAGTTTATCTTCGATTATTTCGTGATGTAATTGGTAGATTTTTTGTTCAATTATGTTTGTTAGTTGTGGTTAGCCCATGTAGTCATTTTGAGTGTGGACTGTTTCGAAATGAGCTCCTAATATGTTTAGTTTGTCTTGTGTTTCTGAGATGATTAAATTTTTGTCTTTGTCTGTCAGTAGTTTGTCTCGCTCTAAGTTTGCTTTTGTGATCAAGTGTGTATGTCAGATGGATATTTTCAGGGTGTCGATGTTGTTTTGTGTTGGAGTGCGGAAGATGCTTATTGATGGGAAGAGGTCTTTCTATTTCTGAAGTGTGATATTTGTGATCTTGTGTCCAATATTGGCTTACTGAATTTTGAAAGGCTTTTTTGATTTCATATCGAATGGCTTTTAGTACGACTATGAGTGGGTCATTGTCAGGGCTATATTTGTATATTCTTGTAATTAGTTGGCTTTTTTTGTTTTCTAAGTTTCTTTATCCATGGGGTAATGTATCTGTCTGTTGAGTTGATGTTTGCGTGTTTTACTGCATGCTCTATTGCGTTTGTGATGTTTGTGTCGAGCTGTTCGATATATTTGTCAATCTCGTCTGCTGTTAGATTTCTGTCGTTCGGTATGTCTATGTTGTTGTTACTGTTTAAGTGTGCTCTGAACTTGGGCCAGTCTGCTTTATTGTAGTTATATTTTATGTTGTTATTGATTTTGTCTGTTTCAAAATGTTCGTGTGTGATTTAGTGAAATTTTTATGGATACGGTTCTGCAGTCGCTGTCGTATTTGTAAGATTTAAGTTTATTGTGTGTTGTTAAGTCGTGGAAGTGTAGTCTATTGTCAAGAAATGATCCGCCTTTGGGATATGTTGGAACTTCTGTGTACAGTAATGTGAATCTGTAGGTTATTTCGTTTGTATTGAGCCAATTGTACAATGCTATCCCTTTCTTATTGTTTGTAGTGTTGTTCCATGCACTGTGTTTTGCGTTTAGATCGCCTGCTATTATTTTTATATATTTTTAGGTTTTCGAAAATTTTGTTCAATTCTGCCATGAATTCGTTTTTACCGTTGCTTGTGGCATAGGCTGCTATCAAGAACAGGTTGTTATCATTTTGTAGTTTTAATTTTACGATAGTTGTTTCGAACGTTGGCTTTGTTGGATAGTCTATTTGAATTATTTCAAACTTTATGTTGTTTTTTATTAATATACCTGTGCCCCCGTCCTGTTTGGCATTTTGTCTGTCATTTCTAATAAATGTGTAATTCCTGAATTGTATCCTGTGTCTTGCGTTTAATTTGGTTTCGCAAAGAAGGACCACATCTGATTTGTGTCTTTTTAGTAGTTCTGTTAGTGAGGCTCTTTTTTCGTTGGAGATTACGTTAATCTCGAGTTTACGTTAATCTCCAAATAACGCTCTTTCTCTGAGTTTTAGGCAAGAACTTTAGTCAGCAACGGATCAGGAATTCTCTGTTGAGAATTCATTCTACTAACGTGTCAAGTGCTGCGGAGTTCCTCTCCAGAAAGCGAGACGATCAGCGTGCCCAGCACGAGCAAGGACTTCCAGCAATGAAGTCAGACTACAAGCGTCAGACTACAGCACAACCCACGAGACTTCTTGGTGAAGTCAAAGAGAGCATTCGGGCCTTGCCCAACTTACGGGACTTCTTGGTGAAGTCAAAGAACATTCGATCGCCCTCCCAATCGGGAGTCTAGAGCTTGTCCAGTGCGATCACATTGCCTTTCAGCGATCTGTGAGCTGTGTGAGCTGCTGTCTTCTCATCGACGATACCGACTACGTGATCTGATGGAGCCGCCTTCGCCGACGATGGCGTCAACTGTGAGAGCTGCCTTTGCAGCGAACAACATTCAGCAAGCGTTCCAGCCTTCGCAACCGCGTGGCGCTCAGATTACGATATAGAACGACGTTCACCATCGCGAGCAGTTTGGTTGTGCTGAATGTGGTCAGGAAAAACAATCATTTATTAACATCTATTCGTTTGTGTTGATCCTGTTTTCTTTACCCTTTCTACATTTTAAACATATACGCTGCCGGCCATAAGTTTGGAATCGCTACGAATTTTAAGGAAAATATATTAAAGGAAAGTTACACATTTTTATAGAAACTGAGGATATTTTATTTATCAAAGCGTTTAATAGACAACAATTTCTTACATTTTCTTTCGTTTTTTTCATAAAGAAATAGGTATTTTTCTTAAATCGCCTTTTCATTGAAAAAGCCGTCTTTACTTCTAATGACTGCCTGGCACATTCTAGGCATCCTGGTAATGAGTTTTTTAATTGTTTCCAATTTTCTATTGTTCTACACTTCTTGTAGTATTTGCCAAAGGTGTTCCTTCGACGTTAGGCAGTGGAATCGGATTTTCCTATCGATCTCTTCCCATAAAAGCTCAATTGGGTTCAAATCTATGATTTCATGTTGTCCAAAACCCCCTGTGTTTCTTTTAGCAGCAAGAACCCTTTACGCAATTTAGATGAGTGCTTAAGATCCTTATTCTGGTGCATAATGAAATTTCGACTTATTAAATGGCAACCTGGTGGTATGGCATATTGCTCAAGTATCTGCATATAGTCCTCCTTTCTCATTCTATTTTCTACTCTTATCAATTCTCCTACTCCAACGATCGAAAAACATCCCAACACCATAACTGAGCCTCCACCATGGTTGACAGTCGGTACAATAAATTCTGCCAATATTTTTTGTCCGACAAATCGATGAACAAATGTTCTTCGTTTCGACCCAAATACTTCAAACTTGGATTCGTCAGTCCAAAGGACTCTCAAATGTCCTCAAATGTCCAATTTTTGTCAGTTTTTACCCAAACCAACCGCATTTTGCGATTTTTTGATGAAAGCAATGGTTTCCTATGCAGCCGTTTAAACCACCAGTTCTTAGTCGTCTTTTCACTGTGGTCAGAGATACTGGAGTCCATCTACTATAATTAAGATCTGCGAATTTGTGAGACCATTAGCTGTTAAGTTTGCATATAATCTGTATTCTAATATCTTCAACCTTCGACGTTATCCTGGGTCTTCCTGATTGTAAACAAAACGTTTTACCGTACTCTGAACTCCCTTGTATGATATCTTCAATTTGCTTGCAATATTCCGCAAAGAATGATCTTTTCTAAATGTGATAATAGCACTTCTAGTTTCAGCACTAATCTGTGTCATTTTTGCCATTTTCAAATATTACAGCAAAATTTTTAACTGCTGATCTCAGTTAAATGCCTTCATGAACGAGAGTGATAACAATGTATGGCAAATGTGGCTTTTATCAACTTTCTTAGTCTCAGCGTTAACTAATCGGCGTCTAATATTATAGTATCAAACTTTCAACAAAAGAATCAGGTAGCCTTATATAACGCGGAAACAGATAGTCATTTTACATGGTAGGGAGGTTTACGTTTAACGTTACTTTAAATTGGGATTATAATCTATTCAAGAGTATTTTCAATGCAACAATACAATTAAATATCTTAAAATTTGTACATTCTTATTAATACCTAGTATACTAACAGTGTAGAATGTATAAGAATATTCGATTTTGATAGAAATCTGCAAGTGATTCCAAACTTTTGGCTGGTATATGTATGTATGTATATATGTATGAACACTGGAATTTTATTCTAACGTCTTTAGTCCTATGACCGAATTCTATTAAGAAATCAAAACAAAATATCACTGTTTTAAGGTATTAATTATTTACATTATTTGAAAAAATTTGTTAATTTGTTATAAATTTTTTTATTTTTATAGGTAACTACACTGATGATATGTATCATTATACCATGCCAATTTATATCATCACTATGCCATGTATCAATTATATCATGTGGTCCAAGACTTAACTAACGAACATGACTAGGAAAAAATAGCAATAATGTCACCAAAAATATTAAATGAATAGAAAAATAGTTTTATGTATCGGTGATATTCAAAGTGGAACTACTAAATGTTGGATGCTTCATGCAAGTACATTTATAATTTATGATTTAAATATATAATTTAAATCATTGATGTTTTACCTGCAATTTTTAACCAAATTTTATGTTACAAATTTATGCAGTGAAAAAACAACAGCTTTGGAAGTTGTTATATTATTGAATCATTTAGAAAAGGCTATGAAAATGGTTGATGGAAATATAATTTTCAAAAATCATGTATTTCGTGCAACGACTGTTCAGATATAAAGATTAGGTCGTAACAAATAGATGATACAAAATTGGAATTTAATATTATATTGTCACCTAATCATCCATTAAAAACCAGCTACTGTTGAATATGAACAATACGCAGGTAGAACGAATATTAGATAATTTAATAAATTTCCGATAATTTATCAATTTAAACAATTAAATTATATTTGGATTAAATAATGAAGGAAATATTTTATTCTCTTTCTATAGAATAAATTAATATATGATGTACTTGTATTATGGAAAAGAAGTTTAAGGATAAAAAATTCGCTGGTGTGGAAGAATGTTGTATATGGTATAGTATTTTTCACATGAATACGTATTAAATACTAAAATTATCTTGTGATATGTGCCGCAAGAAATTTTATGCTGTATGTTTGATGAGTTTATTGTATTCTCTGTAATATTTAATAAAATTTTGTACGATTAGTATCTCTTCTGAAATTTATATTCACTTTTCTTTTTAATCTATTATACTATTTGTATTAAGAATTTCTACTACTATTTGACTAAATACTTGATAGTTTGATTAAATAGTTTGACTAAATAGAAATTCTTGATATAAACAGTATACATAAATAATATAACATAATAAAATGTCTGTACATATATTAGATTTACGGGCACATATCTGTACATATATTAGATTTCTTCATATAGTAAAATTTATCTGTACATAATAAAATTTGCCTGCTCATATATTAGATTTCTTACATATAGTAAAATTGTCTTGTAAAATTATCGGTATATTGTGAAATTTGTCTATAGATATACTAGATTTACGGGCATTTTTTGTATGTATGTCTATTTATACATCAAATTTGTATCACGTACAAAACTTCAAATTAGAGAATTGAGAAAATAATTCGAATATTATTTTATTAATAAAAGTCAACAAAAATTGCCAGGAGAAGACCGTAAAAATTTGTTTAATTTTCCTCATAGAGCAAATGGATGAATATCGTAACCTGGTGTTAACGAAAGAATGTTTTATAAATTTTTATAAGAATTAGTTTTATATTATAAATTGTATAAATTTTCCATTTTGTGGATTTGGCTTAATGCTGTATGTGTGAAGATGCGTGAGAGTCGAGCAAAGGCGCAAGTGTTGTGAGACAATTGCGAGTGCGTTGCGTTTTTGTTCAGAAGCGAGCAGAAGAGTATTCATTGCGAGTCTGAGATGAGAAGTGATATTGATCGGAGAGAAAGTGAATTCGTAAGTAATGGTTATTATATATGTTATTCAATTTATATATATTCAACTTATATATTATTAAACATATTAATTAACAGTGTTTTTATTTAATTCACTCACAATTGGTAGCAGAGCGTAGTTGTGGAAAGAAAAAGAAAATAGAAATTTGGAGAAGCTTCGAGCGAATTATTTTTTTTTTAACATGTCTGATCCATGGAACGTTACGACCGTCAAACCACTTGACAAAAATTATTTCCTATGGAATAAGAAGGTTGAAGGCATTTTATGTACTGAAAGAATGGAATGATTGAGACGATGATAATTACACAGCAAGATCGGTAATGATTAACACCATGAGCAAGGCCCAAATATTAAAACACAGCAGTGAAAAAAATGCCAGTAAATTATGGTCAAGGATAAAATTAAATATGGCGAAGAACAAAATACGAGGTCGCTTAACGAACTAATGAATTTAAAAATGGAGAAAAATGAAACCGTCGACATGTTCATAAACAGAGCAGAAGCGTTGGCAAATCAATGTATACAGCTAGGAAAAATTATCGAACAATTTGAACTTAAAATGTATATTTTGAGAGGACTTCTACCAGAATACGATTCAAATGTTCGAGTCTTGAAAATTCAAAAGAATATATCGATAAACGATAGATTTGCCCTAAAACAGGAAAGAAGAGAAATGAGAAAAGTAGAAGGAAGATCATTTAAAGACCACAAATTAATATGAAAAGTAAAGGAAAGATCTAAAAATGACATTTGCTGTTTTAAGTGCGGAATGAGAGGACACATGGTTGTGGAATGCAGTAGAAACTAACGCTGTTTTAATTGTCAAGGTTACAACCACATTGCTGCAAATTGTCAGAAATTAAAACAAAATATATCATCAACGAGAAGAGGACCAGCAGGAAATTTTCAACGGGAAAGTCAAGGAAAATATACGAGACAAAACTTAAGAAGAGATGAAATCTCAATGAGAACCAGTGATGAAGCAGTAATGAAAGTAAACGAAATTTCAACAAAAATGGGACTGCATGATGCGAGTGAGAATCGTGAGAGAGGAAAGGATGAGTGTGAGAATGAGAGATATCATTTATGGCTATTAGATTCTGGATCTACTAGTCATATGACTCAGAATTAAAGAGAAAAGGCAGATCAATCTCGCGGACAAAAATAATAAAATATTAATATCTAAAGGTATTAGCGATGTTATTTTGAAACAATCCGGCGGTAAAAGTAATATACGACTAAAAAATGTTTTATGTGTACCAGATTTAAACTCAAATCTTCTTTCAGTTGCAAAAGTAACAGAGGATACAATGTAAATTTTAATAAATTTGGAGCGTTGGTATACAAAGAGCCTGGCGACATAAAAATGACTGCGGTAAGGATTAAAAATGCGTATTGTGTAAGCTTTTTTTTAGTGAATGAGAGAGCTGCAGCAGCATCAACAGAAGAAGACATATGGCACAAGAGAATGGGTCACGCACATAAAGAAATAACCAACCAAATGAAGAGAGAGAACTTGGTATTAGGGATGACCTGCGATTGGAAAAATGAGTGCAAATCATGCATAGAAGGGAAGGTATGTAAAAAATCTCATTGAAGATTAGAAGGAATAAAAACGAAACAAATTATGGAATTGTGGCATACCGATTTGATAGGTCCGATTAAACCATCGATATATGGTAACAAAAATTACATTTTAACAGTAATAAATGATTTTTCTAGAATGGTATTTGTACGATTATTGAATGAAAAAAGTGAAGCTGTGGAAGAAATTAAAAGATTGGTCACTATCAAGGAAAATCAAACTGAGGCAAAATTAAAAAGGATAAGATCTGATAATGGTAGCGAATGTTTAGGAAAAACATTAAAAAATTGGGTTGAAGAAAAAGGCATTGTACATGAATTAAGTTCGCCGATGACTTCACAATGCAACGGAGTAGCCGAGAGATGCAATCGAACAATTATCGAAACTGTGAGAACAATGCTGGCAGATGCAAGATTAGACTTGAGATTTTGGAGTGAAGCAGTAAGTACTGTGCATATACACGAAACAGAATAAAATCGCGGGTACATGGAAAAACTCCATATGAAGTCTGGTTTCAAAGAGTACCAAACGTACAACACATGAGAAGGTTCGGATGTATGGCATATGAAACAAGGAAGAAGTTTGAATCGAAAACAAAAAGAGGCATCTTTGTAGGATATAATGAAAATAAAACATATCGTATATGTATATCCGAAACAAAAAATATTGTATGTGACTGTGATGTGAGATTTAATGAGAAGAAAGATGGATTGGATCTATTAAATTGTGTGAAGAAGAGAAAGAATGAAAATTCCAATCAAAATAATTTAATCGTGATTGAATTAAACCCGAAAGAAAAGGAAGATGAGGAATATAATGTTACAAAAATGAAAGAGAAGGAAATGAAATAAGCGAGAGAGAAGAAGAAAGAATGAGTGAAGCAGAAGACAGTGATTATGATGACGGTAAGCGATGAAAACGTTACAGAAGAAATAAATCAAAAAATCAACATAGCAGTAGAAGAATCGACCACGACAAAAAAAGTAGGAACACCAAGAAATATGACAAAAGAAGTAATACAGGTAAAAAAATATTTGCAAAAACAAGAGGATGAAAGGCTGGTCAGTGAAAGAGGTATAAGAAGATCATCGAGAGTTAAAACAAAAAGAGCAATGAAATGTAGTGATGAAAAAATACCTGGGAATGTAACGGAAGCAAAATCATTTGAATGGGCACATTGGAAAAAGGCGATGAATGATGAAATGGCATCATGAAATGGCATTGGAGCGACATGAAGTTTGGGATTTGGTCAATCGTCCAAGAGAAAAAAAGGTAACAAGATGCAAATGGATTTTCTCTAAAAAAATTGATTCTATTAGTTTGGAAAAAACATACAAGGCACGACTGGTGGCTTTGGGATGTGCTCAGAGACCCGGTTTCGATTATGAAGAGACATTTTCGCCTACAATTCGAATTATTCAGTTTATGTGCTGAGCATAAACAGAAACTAAAAGTGTATGATGTAAAAACGGCTTTCTTACACGGATCGTTGGACGAAGAAATTTACATGGAAGTACCTGATGGTTTTGGAAATAATTCCGGACAAGTATGTAAATTAAAAAGAAGTATTTATGGATTAAAACAGGCGAGTCGTTGCTGGAATGCGTATTTGACTGATACTCTGTTAAAAATTAAATTGAAACAATGCACAGTTGAGCCATGTTTGTTTTGTGTTAATGAAGGGAAACATTTTTTGCGGAGTACACGTGGATGATATGGTTGTGATAAGTAGCACGGACTCGTTCGGCAAGGGAGAGATGGGAGAATTGAAGAAATTTATCGAACTAAAAGAAGGGCGAGGTTAAACGAGTTCTTGGAATGGAGCTGGAACAGAAGGATGGAAAAATATTCATCAGTCAAAGAGGATATAAAAGATCAATAGATATAAAAGATCTATTGAGTTTATACGGAATGACTGACTGTAATGAAGTAAATGCTCCAATGGATATTAATCAAAAATTTAACGAAGAAGAAGAGGGCCAAATATGTGATGATAAAATTTATCAGGAGCTGCTAGGACGATTGATGTACTTGAGCGTCGCTACGAGACCCGATATATTGCATATGCACGTAGTTTGTCGCAATTTAGCAAATCTCCAAAAATGGTGCATTGAAACGAATTTTAAGATATTTAAAAAGAGCAATTAATTATAGAATACAATATGGAAAAACGAGTTTGATGAAAGGAATAAGATGCGAGACGGATGCTTCGTGCGACAGTATCAGAGAAGTAGTGCGCAAAATCATTTAGCGGACTACTCTTATACAGAAACGGTGATCTGATACATTGGAGATGGAGATGTAAAAAACAGGGAACAGTTGCTTTGTCAACAATCGAAAGTGAGCTAGATTCGATGTTAGACGGGATGAAAGAATTGATTTAGATGAGTGAGATATTGATCGAAATAGGTATGTGTGATGATACATATAAAAAATTAAAATGTGATAATTTAAATGCAGTAAAATTAGCAAATGGCAGTAATTTTAAAACGAGAACAAAGTTACTGAATAGGAAATGTCATTATTGTCGAATAATCATTAAAGAGAATGTAAAAGATTATTCGATAAAATAGGAAATGTCATTATTGTCGAATAATCATTAAAGAGAATGTAAAAGATTATTCGATAAAAGTGATGCATGTTGCAAAAGAATGTTGACTGATTGTCTAATGAAAGCGTTGAGTGGACCTACATTACTGAATATTGTAAAGAATTTTATGTGTATCGAATAATGAATAAAACCAAGGGGGGAGAGTGTGGATTTGGTTTTATGTTGTATGTGTGGGGATGCGTGAGAATCGAGCGAAGGCGTGAGTATTGGTGAGACAATGTGAGTGTGTTGCGTGATGTGTTTTTGTTCAGAAGCGAGCAGAAGAGTATTCATTGCGAGTCTGAGATGAGAAGTGATATTGATCGGTGAGAAAGTGAATTCATAAGTGATAGTTATTATACAAGTTACTCAATTTATTTATATATACATATATATTATTAAACATATTAATTAACAGTGCGTTTTTTATTTAATTCACTCACACATTTGTATAAATTTTTGAATTAATTTTAATTTAATTTTAATTAATTTAATTCAATTTTTAAATTTTTTGTAAATTATGTACAGAAGAAACAATAAATATAAATTTATAATAAATTACTTAGATCTATGTTTTTTAATACATGTTTTCATTAATTAAAAAGTTAATTAAGAATTATTGTAGAATTATCTTTGGAAATATGTAACATTAAATTTTTGGACTTTTAATTAGATTTTTAACTGTCGTGAAAGATTATTCAGTCGATGAGCAAACATTCCTTGAGAAAAAAAATACCGTCATTAATCCGTTCAGCATATTCTGGGAAGAGCCTCATCTGATTTAGCATTTTGCAAACAGTAAAGCATATATTTAAAATTATATTAAAATAGTGCAACTTTATCTCGTACATTTTTTTCATAAAAACAAAAATACAGCAGATAGATTTTCGCTTAAAAGTCACATCCTGTATAAAATTTGAAACATTTCAAGAAATATTAAATTTTTTTCAACATTATGTCCTAATATTTTTGTTATTTAGAATAGGACGTAGAAAAAATTTAACCATGAAAAAAAATCGTAGAGATCCATTAAAAAACAACACAATGCACTTTTGTGAAAGATCACATTACACGACGGTAGAGCTTCTATAATAATATTTTGTTACTAAAATCGTTATTTGTATGTATATTTATATGTATATCGCTCGTAATAAAATATCTCGGATTCAATTCAATAAATTGAATAAATAATTTTCGATGCGAAAACCGATTCTTAGTCATTGAAAGAGCTCTATCTGTTTTACGGATTTATCACAACTTTTTTCAATACATAGTAAATAAAAATTTTTAAATTATTAATACCTGGTTTCCTGCACAAATGATTTATATTTTATTAAACATTCTTGAAAACAATTTTTAACTAACAAAATTTTCAACCATTCTAAATTATTATTAACATTAAAGTATTAAAATTATTATATTTCCTATTATATTTAGATATTTCTTATATTACATATTCAAATTTATGTTAAATTTTTAATAATTTTATTATAACTGTGCAGTGCATTGATTACGACAAGTAACGTAAATTCTATGTCAAAAATTACGCTTAATTAAAATGTTATTCGAAATTTTTCTATAAACTACTTTGTCTATCAATATCATAATAATAACAAAATTTTATTTGTTGTTATTTATTCATTATAAATCTTTAATATTTCATGAAGGTCTAATGAAAAATACAAGCCTATACACGGAATATATCTTTATATATCTCGCAAAATCAATTAATATTGAATGTGTTTACAAATTTGGTACAAAAGAGTATATTATGTAATCCAAATTATAATGCAAAAATATAATGGAAATTATATTTTTACTAATCAGGAAATGGGAGGAAAACTTAAACTATCCCTATAATTTAATAAAATTTTATTAGAACAAGATAGATTTTTCTTGCGGTAGCTTCATGATGTAAAAATATGTACGTCTTTCTCTGATTTATACTTTGATCCTGAACTTGAAGATGAAAGCGACACGAATGTGATTGTTTCGAAAGAGGGATCGAATTTAAAATACATTCATAGAATACAGTACAAGAGCATAGAATCATACAAATCTGGAGGAATGATATAATTGCATTCTATCTGTCAAAGTACAAATATAAATCCACACTCGGTTGGTACTAATCATAATTCAAAAAGTGCATGTTTTGGCGTGTATCACTGTTGCCGCAAATGTCATTAACTGTTAAAAACAGAGAAATTAACATGTTCTTTTCGTTTTTAAAAAGTTTCTGTTCAAACATAATATGTATCTTGAATATATTTTGATAAAGTATATCGAACTTGAATTTGAAATGTATGTTTTGAATCAACAACATTTCGTATAAATAATAAATATATCTATTTTTAGAATTTTTATAGAAACAAGTATTATACTTAAGAACACTTTTGAATAGTGTTTACATGAAATTTTATTTTAGAATGTGTATAATAAAAGTGATTTTAGAACATTTAACTAAACATCCACTTTTATATTTGAGTACTATTCATAGAATAATAGATACATCGATAATTTAATTCAAAATCCATTTTTATAATCGAATCGAGTACTACTCATTAAATAGTACTGAGTATTTGCTACAAATGTTGAGAATTTTTTTTAATATTGATGCACAAATTGTTTGTTTCTCCGACAGAAAAATTTTATTTTTATATTTTATAAGTTCTGTTCCGTCTAAAATTTTTATTCTTGAAAACATTTGTTCATATATTCTTATAGGGACTTTCATTTTAAGAACATTTATGGAAAAAAGTTCTACAATTCCTGTTTGAAATAGAATCTATTCAAAAGTTCCTTGACTTTTTCGATCCCTGTCTTATACAGATTAATCGTTAATTTGGACGCGATACATTTTAGATACAGAAGTGAACGCAAAACGTGACGATAAATTAACGCAAACAATTCGCATCGGATTTTAGAGAAATCGTGTAAACATATTTAATATATAGTTAAAACGTTATGTAATTCATAACGAGTTTCAAGATGATGGAACGCCGAGAAACGAGAAACCTTTGACAGAGAGAAACCGAGTTGTGAACTACAATTCCAGTCAGTAATAAACTGACCGACAAAAATAAACTCCAGAGATAAACTCCTGAACCCAAAAAGGGCAAAAGATTTTTAGTGGCGTGTCGCGACGCGCTACACGCCAACCTCTTCGCTTAATTTTTTCATAGGTTTCTGTAATCCATGTCGTTCCTTATTTCCGATCATCGATAAGGGACAACGATCGCATTCACGCGACGACACCGCGAAATTCGTATCTATCTCTAGATTCTCAATGAATCTACCAATCTTTGCGCCAAATATTCTAGAGTCCAGAAATACGTACTTTTACATTCTCAATAATGGTGGCACGATGATGAAGAAACGATGTCATCATTCGCAACAAAACGATATTGTAGAATAAAACTTCAATTTCATTTCATTTATTTATTTATGTGGGATGTACATAGGTATAACATAGAGAAAAAAAATTACAAAGAACATATACAGTCCATAAATCCAGCACGTGTCAAACATTATCTTTACTTCACTGATTTTTCTAGAACAAGCCAACAGCTTGTTCTAGATTTGATCACAACTACAATATATATACAACCGTGTCAATTATTAGCCAAATTCTACTAAATTCAACTGACTGATAAGAAAGCGGTCAAATTGTTAATGCTTCTTTCTCTCGCACCAAAAACTTATAGAATCATTCATTTCCGGTTGCTCATATTTTTTTTTATAAAACAATTTCCTCAAATATTTTGAACAAACAAATGAATAAAAGCAAAGTTAACATATGTATAAAATTGGTAAGGAAAGATCTAAAACAAGCTATCGAAGTAAAACCGAATCGGAAATAGAAGACGCGCAGACAAACGTCGGATATGGTATTGAATACGATTGGTATTGTTCGGGAAGACGCGAATCTTTCTTTTTTTATCTTCCATTTCGAGTGGAGAAGGTTCAAGTCCCCATCGGCTGCACGCATGCGCACTGCATTCCACGACTTGTCAATCCGCGATTCGGTGAGATTTCTATGCAGCTAGACTTACGCAGTGTGACAACATGGCACGCTTCGGTTCGAGCAAAATGAGCACCACGAAAGCAACGAGGTAATTGAATCAGAGAACTGAATTCTGGGTGACAGCCATAAACGAGTGGTAAAGAAGATAGAAAGCGCGAAACGTGAGCAAAAGGATCCGGATGATTGTTGGGGATACTTTTGCAAAAACTGACTAAACTGGAACGTGGCCGAAAGTGAAGCTTGTTCTACAAACTATTCAGAACACTCGAACTGTACTGCATGGTCCAACGGCGGTCCCATCGTCGTTACGTTAATTTTCGAAGCCTGAGGACTAATAATTGCTGGCTCGACATATGTAATAATTGCTGCGCATCTAACGTGGTGCCATTGTGTTCCGATCGCAATGTGTCGTCGAATACCGGCGCGGTAACCAACCAAGTGTACAGTTTTCCAACGACGAACTTTCAAAGAAGAATAGAAACTCGGAACTGCAATCGCTAATAATGCAAGGTGCTCCGTGAAATACAAGGACGAAATGACACGCGACAGATTGTTATTACTCGTTATTTATCTCATGATTTACGATTTGTTTATAGTCGAGACTAGACACCATTCTTATGACTAAAATAGAAGAGATAATAAACAGTAAAATTGTATTAAGGAGGTACAGGGGCGACTTAAAGTGAGTGACAGTCAGATGGGATACAAAGCCCATTTAAAAAATAAAGGCACTGTCAATTTGTTAATATTTTCATGATTCGATAATGTAATGCCTCTGATTGAACCGAGTGAGGGGGCTGAATGTACGATGATTCAGTACGAACCATGAAATGATAATTATTATGACTGATTAAATAATTGGTTGATTATCAATATAATTGATTAGTAATTTATTACGGAAGTAGTAATAAATCACAATTCAACTGTCAACATTTTCATCATTCGATAATGATATGCCTAAAATCAAACCGGGTGGAAGGGAGCGTGAAATTACGGTGATTCAGTACGATTCTTCTAATAAGAATTATTATAACAGATTGATCGATTGCCATTCGTTATTACTCGTATTGATTGACTGATTATCTTTATCAACTATAATTAACCGTGCAAAAGTAATCGTAATAAATCACAATTCAGTAGTCAACATTTTCATCATTCGACAGTGATATGCCTATGATTGAACCGGGTGAGGGAGGTGAGTCTAGGATGATTCAGTACGACTCTAATAACAATTATTACGATTGATTGACTGATTGATTATCTTTATTATTGATTAATTAATTAATTGATTATCATTATAATTGTTTATTAATATTACGAAAGTAGTAGTAAACCACAATTGTCAATTGTCGATATGTTTTTAATCCGTTAATGATATGTCTAAGATTGAACCGGGTGAAGGGTGTGAATGTACGATGGTTCAGTGCGAATCTTATGATAATAATAATTATTATTAGCTAATTTGTTTTGTGTTAATTGATTATCATTAAGCTAATTCAGTATCATTAAGATTAACAGTGCGGAAATAGTTGTAATATATCACAAAGCAGAAAAAATAGATGATAAATGCAAAAATATAGAAAGAAGACGCCCCATTTCATTGGACGGACGAGCCACAAATCTCGTTCGAAATGCTTGAACAGAAACCGTGTGAAATTCCTTTGCTTCAGTTCTCCGACTACAGTAAACTGTTCTCATTAACCACGGAAGTTCAGTGCTGGTGTCTAAATGAATATTTTTATTTGGTGTAATTTCCGTTTACTACCATGACAATAGATACGACTGGCGCTTCAACAATAGAAAAACGTATCGTCCAGACTCTTTTATTTGATAGGAGGAGAGTCGGTTCAAAAATTCCAAGTAGCCAATCTGTGAGCTCAGCAAAGCGGAAGGCGACAAGGACGATGCGTGGAAAGAGACCGAGGACGAAGACAAACTCGACAACGATTTTTATAGTACGGAGGAAACCTCTGCTGAAAATTTGCTTCAAAAATTTCAAATATGAGTCGAGGAACCTCACCAAGTCGGTTCGACGAGAATTTACCCGACAAACTATCAAGTCCACTGGTCAAGTCCACTGGTCAAGCGTAAATCGTCGAAGATGCTAGTAGTCTCGTGACAAGAGCATTGATAGGCAAAAGAACAAAGCTAGCACGAAGATCAACTCTAGCAAGAATCAAACTGCATTGTGGATGTAATACCTGAATAATTTGAATAACAAGTAGAAGGAAGGAGGAGGCCAGAGTCGTGGAGGGCACGGACATGTAGGCGGACGTCAATAATACGGTTAGTCTTTTCTTTTTCTTCCGCGACTCAAAAGCTTGATATCAGCTGCATCTAGATTAGCTGGCAACGAAGATCGATGATTAATGCAGGATGGATGAGGAATTCTCTGATAGCCAAACAGATTTAGAGCGTTGTCCACACCAACTGGTTACGTGAGATTAGGTACAGTCCGGGACAAAGTGATACGCCATTCCTTCATATGTGCTCAGTTCTGAATACACACGAAAGATAATACATATTTAGTACATCATGTATATTGTATTTTATATTGTACGTAAACACATTGAAACAGATGAAAAATCAATTTCTTGGAACTTGGTTTGTAAATGTTGTCGAAAGAAATGTAAATACGAGCTGATGCAAATAGAATAAAATGATACGATAGACTGTATGAAACATACCTGCATATTGGTTTAGATATTTCGTGATGGCATTTTTGCCATGTGTATTTTCTTTGTCAATTAAACGCTTTGGAATTGCAATTTTTCTTCCAGTCTTTTTAGAATTGGAAGTTTTACGTACAATGGCTCGTTTCTATCGTTCTGTTAGCACGGACGTGGATGTCCATTAGATTTTTTTTTTTTTTTTACTGTAATTATCAGAACTTTTTAACGAAACATGCACTATACGATTTCGATTGATTAATTTCATAATTTTTGAAATGAAATATCTCTCAAATCGAAATAACAAAATTCAAACGATTTCGTTTCGGTTTAGAGCCTTTGCTCGACTCAGTTTTGAACTAGGATTGAAAATAATACGCTTCATACTGCGTACAAATGTACTCGGTACGTTTGTTCTCGTTAACGCTTTAGCAACGACTAACGAGGATTTGAAACTGTACATCACTTTGTCCAACTAGAAGAAGCTACGTATTTACATTTCTTTCCGTAACATTCTTACATAACGTTCCAACAAATTGATTTTTTGCGTATTGACGTACCATGTTTGGTATAATATACACAGTGTACTAAAAATTATTATATTAATATTGTTATTAATATTAATATATTTATATAAGTATATATATATATTTAACATATATACATAAATACATGTAAATATTATATAAATATTAATATATTAATTATTTTCCATATGTATTCAGAACTGAATACGTATGTATGTGCAGTAGCGTATCTTTTTGTTCTGCACTGTGCTTTGCAATCAGCTGATCGAGTTTGTCTGATGTAATTATGATTGCGATCACAATTTGTTTAAAAATGAAAAGATAACGTAGAAATGTAAATATTAAAACAGCTAGCTCGATTTTTTTGGAAAATAGACTTTACAGAGGACAATAATTTTAAATTGAATGATGGTTATCTAACGCAGTGTGGATCATCCGCTGCGTAACACGTAATTGTTTTTCCTTAATATCCTCTGAAAACAGTCGAACGATAAAAATCTTTTATCCAACAATCTTTTACGAAAGTAAAATCATCTGCATATTAGGTTTTAATTGAGTATCGTACGACGACAAAAATCGTCCATATGATCGATTGATATTGTCGATCGAACAAAATATCGAATCAATCAATAACGATCCGTAACGATTAATTTCAAGATGTTTTTAACAAAGTCGACCCATTCATTCCACGAAACAGGCTGTTTTTTTATTTCACGAATTAAGAAAGTTACTTCGAGAAATTATTTATTTCTGTTAGAACTGTTACATATTGTCGAGCAGTTAGTTGTCAAGAGATCAAAAACCAAATTCGACAAATAGGCTCAAGCTTATAGCTTCTTAGTAAAGTTGTATACTTACATTTGATCAAGTACATTTTATTTATCGTAGTGGTCCCTCGTATTTTTGTGATTGTTAGTGACTCGTCAGTCGCTGCGGCCAAGTGTGTAAAATTTCAGAATGTCAAGATTGAAGATTGTACAGATGGTACAATCGGACTAGGAAGTAATTCATTTAAAAAAATGAGTCTAAAAGAAAATGTTGAAGCTCAGATAGCTTCAGGAAACGAAAAAACGTGCTCGAAGCATTCTCCATCGAATCGCGAGATAATTATAGCAATTGTAATTAAATATATAAAAACCTTCCAAATTAAGACGTTAGACTTTTTATTAGGATGAAGAAGTTATTCGGTAAATTCAGAATATTGATTGAAGCTAACGGTTTGCCCATTTTTTCATGCTGATAAAAAGTCTTAACCGCCGCCGCGGTCGACTATGGTTAACACGCTGAATGCTGTGGGGATCATCGATGACCAGCGAATCGAAGATAAAAACACATAATTCGAGTAAATGTTAATATCTTTTAATTTTTCAATATTAGCTTCGTTACTACAATGGTGTGAAGAAATTAATGCAGTATAAAGCATACAAAAATTATTTTATTTATAATATATATGTGTATATTTATAATATTTTTAATATAATTATAATATTATTTATATTATTATGTATATTTATAGTATTTTAATATAATTATATTATTATTCGCGCATATTGTGATATATTAAAGTACTGCAAACAAAGAAAAGGTAAATACAATAAATAGAGTCTTCATAATGTGACGACTTCTTTGGCACAATTTTTTGTTTTAGCTCTACCTAATTGTTTTGAACTTTTTTCATAACGTCTTCTACAAAAATCGTCGCTCGATCCTGATTTTCTTGTCATTTTTTTTTTTTTTTTTCATTTCATGGCATAATTTTCTCTATAGGCTTGTACGTGAGAAAGTGCAACCCTCAGTTTCACTATACAATAAAAATAAAATATCGTAAAAAAATAAGTGAAAATCGAAAGAACGCATTTGAGGTCGGACGTCGGAAACAGCGCTGTGGAGGTCACCGGTGACCTCCAGTAAAATAAATCCATTAAACATGTTTATGTGCTTCGACTTATCCGTTGTAGATAATATTTCAACATAATACCTATTGTATAATAAGAAATTAAGACAGTGTGTACTACCAAATATGTTTGTTAAATTCATTCGGTAAAAGTTACAATTAGAAAAAATTACGATATAGTTGAAAATTAGAATTAGAGAGAATTAAAAATATATTTATTGATATAAAGTAGGATTAATTTTAATTCAATAATTATAAATATAACTGATGATTAATTAAGTGGTAATCTTTATTTGTAATAAATAATTATTTATTTACATTCCATTAAAATTCCTTCTTCTGAATCAGAGTTGGAATATTCTTCCTTCGTGGTATATTCATAAGATTTATTGTCTAATTCATCTTTTTCATCTGAAGAGGATGAGAGTGTTACTGGATTCAATATCTTTCCGGCTTGGAATTAATAATAAATTAATCAGACGAATCATCTATGTCCATGTTCTAATGGACAAAAATTAAAAAAAAAATAAAAAATGCTAACGACTGTTACTTATATATTTACTTACTATTCTGTTGCAATTTACTCGTAGAGACTACTTCGCGTTTGATAAATGTAGAGATTTGCGGAATTCTTAACAATTCTCAACGAATTCTTAATAAATGTTTAATATTCTTGCGCTAATAGTTGGACAAATTATGATTTAATTATCATTCCGCCGGTTAACAATATATCATCAGAATGATCAGAATCTTTTCTAGTTATCTCTTTCCTGTATTTTATTCGTATTGACGTATCTATGAATGCATTTTAGATGAAACTAGAAAAGATAAGATCACCATTCACGGAGAGTTATATGCAAGAGTAGAATTTGTGTGAATCTTATACGCAATTGGATAGAAATTTAATCTATTTATTGCTAATAAAAAGTTTACAGATTTAACTGTTTATTTTTTCATAATAGATATTAATTCTTTAGCATTGCAACAATCTAACACTATGGAACAAATTAACTTCAGAAAATGAAAAATGAATAAAAGCTTTATATGAAGTTATGTCATTTTAACATGTGACAATTTTTCAAGATACTCAAAAAAATATTTGTTCGATATTTACCTATAAATATGTACCTAAATTTCTGAATCAGAAGAGAGCACGCGAATGTTTAAATGTTCCTGCTTTGTCTTATCTTTTCCGGCTGACGAAACCTTAAGCATAATGTAATAAAATCTCTCTATTTTTCAAACATCTTATGATTCGAATATTATATCGAAATGTAACTAGAATTAATAATTAACTTTTAATAACTGGAAATCATATCTGTTACTAGCAGATATTCTGTTTCGCTAATTCAAATGTTAATTGCTAATTAATTTGCTAATTAAAATTCAAATATTAAGATAATTAAAAAATTTACTATACGTGAAATTAGAAGGTTTATTTTACTTTTTTCTTTGTTTATTTAGAGCTTTGATTAATGCAATATTTTAAAAAACACGGAACAATGTAGAGAAAAAAAATTGGTAGATGAAGCCATGGATTTATTAAATTTCTTCTATGAAATGTGGCTCTAATTTCGTTTAATATTTTCTTTTCTGTTTTTTACAATTTTTATGGTTGACATGCGTCACATAAAGCAATTAATCCTTTCGCTCCAGCGCGCTGGTAACAAACATGATTGCTTATAAAAATTAATTATTGCCATATTCTGATCTTCTTTGCTAACGAAATAACTTTTGTTAGCAAAATTTTTGAGATATTTGAAAATAGGTCACTTTTATCATTCTCTATTTGTAAACATTTATTTTTCGAGAATATATACAGAGTATTCTTCAATTGATCGTACAATCGTGTAACGGTTGATTCTACGTGAACAAGTCGAAAGAAAGTATAGAATTTTTTCATTCGTTTTCGAGAAAATCAGACTTGATCATTTTTCACTTATATTTTGATTTATTTTAAGTTGGCTTCAATCGACGACGATTGTCTGCGGAGCATTATCAAACGTTTATGATTACGATAATTGCGTCGGTGGTTACGATATTCTCGAAAATACATATAAAAACATTCTATACTGAAGACGTTATATTTTTTTGTCAGTATGAAGAAATCTATTGTGTCAGTTTAGAAGTTTATCACTAACACGCGTTTTTTCTTGCTGATAAGTTGGCCTAACGGCCGTTATAGTTATTGATTTTTGTTATCATTCCCGGTAGACGACCGCGAGCCTGTTATGTTCAGCGTCCTCCAAGAACGGTTGACATCGATCGTTTTAAAAAAATGTTCAAAATAACATTACGTTAATTAATATTAATTAACAATAAAATTATGTTAATATATCGGACTAAACTAATTAAATTGATTAACTATAATTCGTCAATTAACATTTATAAAATAGGCCCGCCGTCACCGGGGAAGACATGCAAATTTGAATCGGATACAAAAGAATAAAGCAGTGTCGAAAAAGTATCAGTAGTCAATAATTCATTTGAACGAAATCGCCAGATCCCTTCTAATTTATCAACTAAAAACTATTAATTCGACATTTATTTCGAGCACAGATATTACGAGTCCCTTCCAATCTCACGCGGAACGCGACTCAACGAAGCCTTAAATAAAAAAAATTTTATTCTTCTTTTCTCGCTTTTTTATATAGAATCATGTTCTTCTCAGTTGTGCTACTAGTCATGGGACACTTTATATATTTTCGGAATGAAATCGTTAAATCGAACGATCCTTTGACTATTTTTTCCAATCATGGTCATAAAAAATTCTTTCGTATTTTGGAAGAAGTTCTCTAAATAATGATGTTACTTTATTTCCATTGAAAGCGATTCCATTTAAGCGACAACACCACTTCTCTGAGACACAGAGAATCACAACGATTCTCTCAAATAACCAGTCTTAGTGCAGTGTTTATTTGCAGGAAATAATCTCGAGAGCGTTATTTTTTCTCCTGATAATTTCACTCCAAAACGAATACATACCATAGTAAAGAATACCACGAGAAATCAAAGAGTCTGATAGATAATTATAATAAATAATCGTTGGTTGATTAATCATCGCTTTGAATACAGTCACGTTTTCCTTTCGCCGTTATTTTTTCAGACGACGTTGGCTATTGATCCAACCATGACCTATCTCCAATGAAAAAAGTATCACAGACTAATGAGATCATCGTTACGCGATAGAACTCTAACGTGCATATTTTTCGAACTACAACTAGCAACAGTTTCAATCAGACCTGGGCGTTTTGAAATATTTTTAAATAACATTATTTAAATTACTTTTTAAAGTTATTTCAGATATCTAATAATCTATTTATGAAATAACAAAATTATATCATTCATTATTTCTTATTAAAATTAAACTAATTTATTTTCAGTTAAATGATTTATTTGTTATTTCATCAGATAAATTATTTACTATTTGCAAGGATCTTTATTTGTTATTTGATTTTAATAGAAATATCCTAAGAAACTCTCAAGGTATAACATCTAATGTTTATATTTACTATTTCGTATCATAACATGACATAGTTACTATGCTTATCTACAGATACAAGTTAAAATAGATAAAATTTAATAATATAATAATTACTATAATAATAATATAATAATTACTATGATAATAATATAATAATTGCTATAATAATAATATAATATTATATTATAATTAGTAAAATATAATATTTCCTCTCTGTCTTCATCATTGTTAAGGAAATTATTCTCATTTGCAACTTTAACAGATATTCCCAAATTTTTTTCACTAACGTTTTAAGACCAAAAGTTAAGACAAATTTCTGCTGTGATAATATACATTAATACATTATTTTTATTTCCATTGATTATTTTTTTTTTCATTTGAGTATTTTGGTTTCACTAATATTTATTTTGAATGTTATTGCAAAGGCAAATTTTTAATTATCAAATAAATATTATTTTCTCAAATAATCAGTTCTTCAATTTGTTATTTTCCCAATTATTTGCATAGCTTCAAATTGACTAAATAAGCTCTGTATCATTAATTGTGAAATCCATTATTTGTCAAATATTAAATAACATTACTTCAAAAATTTATTTACAAATTATTGTTTGAAATAAATTTCATCCACGTCTGGTTTCAGCATCGCTATTGCAAATAATTATTTCAGCAGCCTTTCGAGGCACGAAACCGCTCTCTATAAACTCTGTGAACGGGTATAAAATTTTATGATAATCGTATCCAATTGGAAGAAATACGCCGCATCAGTTTCGCACGCGCTCAATTTGCTGACGTTCGACGAGCGAAGGTGTCGATAAAGGATAAAGCGAGAAATGGTGATCTAACTTGCTCGTTTCCTAGTTTCCTAATTCGATTGCTTTCATCCGTGACAGTCGACGTATCCATTTCACGCGTTGTCGTACAAGAGTGATTCGCGACGCGTCGTTTTTTACAACTGGTCACGACCGATGCATCAGTAAACATTCGATGAACTTCGATAGAAACGATGTGAAATATAGAGATTGCACTCCAAGAACGAGATTCTTTTTTTTTCCCTCTCGTTATTTGTTGTATATTTGCAACTGGCTGGTAATTAGTGAACAGATTCCTCGATACATTATTCAAACGCAGTTTCATGATACATTAACCTCTTGCGCTGGAATGATATGCTACACACGTCGAGAATTTTTTGTCCCAAAATTGCAATATTCTCTCAGTTTTAAGTATATTTAGGTATAATCCAGGCAAAACAAATAATAAATTTATTACTTTTCAATAATTTCTATCCAGTGACATCGTACCGACGAGTTCAAAAAGAAAACGACAAATTATTGTGTACGATTTGGTCGCTCGTTATGGTTCGCAATCAGTTGCTAGCGCCAGTGGTTGAAGTTTGATAGCTTGAGTTTTACGATGCGTCAACGTCGACGAAACTCGACACGATGATTTTTCATCGGATCGTCGTTCCATTAGCATTTTGTCCTTCTGCGAAATTCTATTGATTACCTTGCAAATTCTAACCAGACATGTTTGCATCGGCGACGTTTCATTGCATGTCCATCAAATAAATTGCATATCAAATATATTAAGTATAGTCGATATTAAAAGTAGCTCGTGTGTTTATCTATAATAAAGATGGCGGATATCGGTGTTCGCTGTCACCTATCGAAATGGAAGGATGCGTCAATGCTGAAAACGATCTTGATTTTCTCTAAAATTCGATAACATGGAAATTGAAATTTTCGATAGTTTATCTGCGAATAGTCAGACTCGAGTTGGTTCAATTATCTGGTTTAGGAGAGTCGTAAAACCGGCTCAACATCGCGCATCTGCAAAACTCGGATCTAAAGTGAAGGTTATAGTGGAGCGGCGAGGAAAGCGGTGTATAGTAACGGTGCGGTTAGAATCAAAAAAGTTTCTTTCTACTAGCAGAGACCAACGCGTTCGGCAACATTTGGATGCATTCGGTAGCATTCAATAGCATTCAATTGAAGATCGAAGTATTTATATATCTATTATCTCCGTTTTTTTTTATTATTTATTATTTATTCTATTTTTTTATTTCTATTACTTATTATTTATTTTATTGTTCTATTATTCCTATTATTTATTATTTATTTTATATTTTTGTTATTTCTATTACTTATTATTTATTTTATTTCTTCATTATTTCTATTATTTATTATTTATTTTATTTCTTCATTATTTCTATTATTTATTATTTATTTTATTTTTTCTATTGTCCACATCTTTTTTATTTACGTCCTACACTCGTTCCTTTTCTACGCAGAGAAATAAGGGTTGAAGTGACACGTGGGTAAAATAACGTTTTGAGGTATCTTTTTCTTTGTTTTTGGGAATTTAGTGCAAGTTCGAAAAGTGTTCTCTTTAGTGCGGTTCCTGCGCCATGGACGAAGAATCACTTTATCACTGTTTTTTTTCTTTTCTCCCATTTCGACACCGTCACACTGTGACAAGATTATGCGAGATGGTTTTAAGGACCATAGGCTGGTTCAGATGTTTATAAACCAAGCTAAGGTATGGGGATAAGGGTACGATTATAGTGGAGCGACGAGGAACGAGGATAACGGCGAGATGAGTGTCGCGACAAAACAAACCAGTGTAATGTTGTAATGGAAGCGTTTAGAATGGAGCGGCGAGGAGAACTGCGAGAAAAGCGGTGTATAGTAACGGTACGGTTAGAATCAAAAAAGTTTCTTTCTACTACGCGGAAATTTCTTTCTTCTACCAACGCGTTCGGCAACATTCGGATGCATTCGGTAGCATTCTATCGTATTCAATAGCATTTAATTGAAGATCGAAGTATTTATATATCAATTATTTCTGTTTTTTAAAATTATTTATTATTTATTATTATATTTATTATTTCTGTTATTTATTTATTTTTTCTATCATCTGATCTTGTTTTTTGCGAGATTTGACGTTAATATGTGATATTTAATTGCAATATTTTCTACAAGCACGAGCTTTTGCTGCTTCCTCGAAGAGACATACTGAGAAGAATAGCTCGCTGTAGCATTTTGCTTCTCGCTTTTCTCCGCGTCACTATAAACATGCACCGGACCGCTCTGCTAGCCTCACAGCTCTCCTCTCTACTCACCTGTCTCCTCGCTATAATCCGATACTAAGCTTGTGGAAAGTAGCCGAGGGCTGTGCCAACTATCCTGTCTCGTGATTACTCCAACATAATAGCAACTGTCACTTAAGGGAACTGAGTTATTATTAACTCCTACATTGGTGCTCGTTGATGAACAAAGCGGAAGTTTCGCCGATTTCCAGTCGAGAAAGTAATGCGATCATGCCGAGATTTCCGAAATTCTCGATAAAAAAAATCCCGTTCTTTGTTTGCTGGTAACTATTTTCCAGAAGACGAGCTATACCATCTAATCATAGTAAAACTTGCAACATCGAAAATATACATTATACAATTATACAATTGAAATGGTTTCGATCTTCTCTTGGCAATGTTTTCGAGATTTCAATGATAAAATAGATTCTTTAGTGCCGAGAATCTCGAACGATGCTTGCGTCACGTTTGGTTACGCAACGTGAGATTTAAATTTTGTTTCGAGATTCAGAATTGAATTTCGATTAGAATTGAATTTCAGCGATTATCAACGTCGATAATTGCTGATTATCTTCTTTTTAAACGAGATTTCGCGTGACCTGCGAGGTCGAGAAATTGGCGATCAGAAAAGAATGCGATGAAACTCAATGAATTCTGATGAAAAATTTAGTTTTTCCAAAGAATTTTGTCACAGTGTCGCATAAGCGTCATTTTTAACCCTCGCATGACGGCCCGTACTGGCCGGTGGCTGGGTCTCGCGAGACCCAAGCTACTGACTACATATATACATACACGTTCCAGTGTAACGAGTATGTACATATGTAGTCGTTAGTAGCTGGTTCAATTTTATTTCTTTTTTGTATTTTTATTATGATTGTAACAATAGGATAGTAGGAAATAAAAACACCTTTTGCTACTTTTATTACCTATAAATAATATTATTTATTTTCGTTGTATCTAATACATGTCGCTAGATTACATTTATGTTTGCTACAAACAAAGTTGTAAGAATTGCTACATTTAGCGCTATATTTGTTGTCATTGCCTATGCAAATAAAACATCTCGATCGTTTTAAGTTTTAAAAAATGGAAAACACTAAAAGACTAAAAAAATACAAAAATGAAAAATATTACAAAACTAAAGAATACTACCAATGAAAAATACTGAAAACAATGCACTGAAATACAGTTCCGACCATTCGCTATGACTGCTTCTTCAGAACTAATAAAATTAGAAACGTAATATGATCCCATTTTTTATCGCCAAGTCGTAGCCATAACTTTGTATGACTCACACACAAAATAGAACTTTAAACGGGTCACTGCATACCCAGCCACCGTTATGCGAGGGTTAATTCTTTCAGCCACATGAGACGTGCTTGCCTCAACAAATCACGCAAACTCGATTCTAATTATCGGTATTAAACGCTTCAAGCTGTTTTAATGTATGAACATCAAAGATTGCGTGACCAACAAATATTTTTAAGTATTTTTCACTAGTGCTATTCTCTTCTGGTTTTATTTTCCCCAGCGCAATTGCTCTTTGTGCTTCTCGACCTATCTTCTATCTTCTTCACTCTTTCTCTTTCTTATCGATATCGACGTATGCAGTTTTCTTACAAACTTGGCTCTCTTGTTTAGAACCTACATCATGGTGCTGAAGGCAGACGAGCCTTACAATAGCATCGAACGTTACGGTACCTATAATGGCACATCCGCTGGCGAATACGACCGATCTAACGCTGAAGATGATTGCGAACAACGCTAGCGAGACATTAAGCTAGACTCTAAGAGCATGAAGACTTTCAAAGTGAGTAAGCCTATCTTGGAAAAATTTTGCAATAACATACGTATGTATTTCGTATTTATAGACAGACTTGTGTATTTTTGTAGAGTCCTTCGCATTTCGTTTCACCGATCGCTACCATTAAACGTATCCCAGAACTCGGCTGTTATTTTTTGCCTCGAGAACTGTGTTTCTCTCGATCGGGAATTCTACAACAACCTGTTGTAGTCTTGCGTTGCCAATAGCTGTTTTGTTCGCGTTAACCTAGTTTCTTCCTTCACAGATCAAGCTCCTTCTTTCTCAACGCGGACATACTGGACCAGTGAATGCGATCGCACTGCCAGTCGACTCAGAATCTTTCCTAACTGAAGCCAAAGCATATCTATAATACGTAAGTACGTTGTCGGTCGGCTGAACCATCAAGTGAGAATGATAAATTCCGACCAATTTAAAACTTCGTGGAATGTTCCGAGATCTCATCGATTCGTGTTTCAGGTACGAGGCTAAAGACAATGCCACCGAAGGTCGATGCACGGAAAAGAAAATGATCAGAACCCTGAAGAAACAGAAGATTATTCAACCGATAATTTATCCAGTACGAGCCGATCTTGCGGCGTATGACATCCAGGTGATCAAGTCGCTGTTGGAGAAGAGACGCGAAGAACGCAACTCTGATCGTTTGATCGAGCGAGAATGATTCGACGCTGACACGTGAGGTTGGATTGAACAAGGTGTTTGTTTGCCGCAAGATTGTTAAAGAAGTTCTGTTTGTTAGGAGCGTCAAGCATCAGCATCATTTCTGTCATGTCGATAGTAGGAGATTACTTTTAAAAATACTGACTAGAGTACTAGCATTGAGCAGTGATTTTTATGTTAGGAAATGTACTTCTAATGTTAGAAGAAAACGCTATTGTTTCACTACAATGATCGTGGGTTGTCTACGGTTCGCGATTCGTTATAGAAAAGTTAAAGTATTAAAAATACTGTAAGGTTCGGCAAGGTGCAAGAGAGTTTGACAAATGTATCTTTTCATAGCTCAACTGAACTTATTTTGTTGAATTTTAGACTTCTTGTACAGAGTGTTATCTCCAAGTTCTCCTGGAAAGAACAGATAAATTTAATCGTGATATCCCACCTTGATAACCACCGTGATAACCCATAGAGTGGTTTTATCACTATAAAATGTACGCGTTTGAGTCGAATGGGTGGGATATGTTATGGGTAGGGCTTGTGGTTCTTCCTGTCTGTTGACCGCGATGATCTTACTAGTTCTACTTGATTTGTTCAGGCCTGGTTGGAATTATAGAAAGTTGGGCAACAAATCTGGATAGTTAGGTGGGTGAGTGAGCCTTTTTAGGCAGTTGCAGACTCCGCAAAGGTACAGGGTGTAGATTAGTCCAAATTCATATTGTAGGACGCTGAAACCGATTTCTTTTCAATCTCAGAGTCGCCTTTGATTTGCGTACATGTTGGTACGAGTGTCCATTTCCTTTAGGTCGGTTTAATATTGGGCTAAATTATTAGTAACGAGTGAAATTTGCGGTAGGTACTACTGTCATGTAGGTCTAACAGTGTTGTAGTCTAAGATTATATAAGGTGACTCTCGTAACGTGACGACATCAAATAACTCATAAAATATTTGTTGTATGAAAAAATGTTTCGGATAGAAGTTGCACGGCTTCCAGGGAGACATATAGTACTGTAATCAGTTTTATGTTATTTTGCTCTTTTATTAAGATATGAAGGTTACTTTTAATTTTTTAAATGAAATAGTTAATATTTCTTTCCGAATTCGGATAAAGCGTTGACTTCTACGTAAAAAAGTATTGCACCAAATGGGGTCTAAAATACGTAGTTAATAAGATTAACGGTCCTTTCTAATATAAAGTAAACAAATTTTTGCTAATATCTCAGTAACTATGTATTTTAGATCCTATTTGGTGTGATACTTTTTTATGTTGAATTCAATGCTTTATCCGAAATCGGGAAGAAACATTAACTATTTCATTTAAAAGATTGAAGATAACCTTCGTATTTTTATAAAAAAGCAGAATAACATAAAACTGATCACAATACTATATGTCTCCTTGGAAACCATGCAACTTCTATCTGAAACATTTTTTCGTACAACAAATATTTTATGAGTTATTTGATGTCGTCACGTTACGAGACTCATCCCGTACATCGCGGTCAGAGATGAAATCGACAACATTTACTGCGGGTCCATATTAAACTTATACCCTGTATATTAAAATATCGAGCTGTAAGTGCATTCCTTCAAATTGCCGCTATTTTCATGCTATTGTCTGTTACAAGAATACAGTCTTTATCTCTCGATACTAGGCTGACTTTCGAGAAGCGTTGAATAAGTTTGGTATCGCATATAATTGTTAGAACGGTCGGTTGTTCTGAAATTACAATGTATCTGTTCGTATCATTGGATGGAATATAAGCCAATTCCCGAGTCTTAAAGACCACGACTCCGCATTTCTTCTTATATATCATTACTGTGCATCTTCAATAAATCGGCAAGATAGTCAGCACGAGTCGATATGTGATGGCTAGGTATGGTTTTTTGGTATAACGTACAGTCCCCTCGTTTTCTACATTTGGTATTTAAATACTCTGTGTCTAGCTGCATGTATTCCTGTTTAGATTCTGACATTATCGTCAATTACTATTCCTACAAAGATATTTTATTTTTGTGATATCGCATACAATTCCTTAAGACTCCATTCGATGTCTTCGACTAGTGACATAATTATACGATATATAACTTTTTGTGATTTTATCGCTATTGAAATCTTACTAATGGATAGAACGGTCTGTAAAATTATTTCTGTCACGTTGCGATTGCGGGGAACTAGCTATCGTGAACTTCGGATGAATGACGAAATGCAATCTTCAACCGGCACGTACCTCCGATTCTAAATGGGATCCGCTGTGTTCTCTCCAGTTAGTGCGTTCAGAATGTTCGAATGGGATAGCGGAGTTCACTAGTAAATAAAAGTAATAATCGTAATTGGTGACACCGTATAAAAAATATACACAGGCTGTTCCGTCTAGCTGAATACAGTGAAATATCTCGGAATGGGTTGAAGCTACGAAAAAAATGTTTGTACAAAAGCTGTTTGGTATAAAAAGGTGTCTTACGTAGTATTAACAATTTTTTCGTTTATATAATGGTGGAGGATATTTCAAGGTCAGCTTGATTTTTTTAAATCAGCCCATACATTTTCTTATTCGTATTACGATAGCTGGTTTCAATATGAATCCAATGATCTACAATGTTGTATCATTTCTTCTAGTTAGTCTTAAACCTAAGAACGATGAAGTTCGCAACAGTCGAAGGCGGACGGTATTACAAGTCGGTTGCCTAAATGTTGGTTGACGCGTTATTCTGATTTCATCCCGTACCAAATCGTTGTTTTGAGGCTGAATTTCAGTTTGAGTGAATAGATTGATAACACATTGTTATTGCTAAATCAAATATTAAAAATTTGATATTTCTTTATGCCATTATTGACCGATTTTTATTTTTATTATTCATTATTGAGCTTCCATTAACTTGAATTTAAAATTCTCTTACCTTATCCTTCAACATGACCGCCATCATTTATAATATACCTCTGAAGTCGCTTCAAAAAATTATTTTCTACTTCTGCCAAGGACTCGGGTAAATTTTGTTTCGCATGCGGTTGTGATTCTTCGGCGTAATTCATTGTCAATTGGAGTTTGAAAGACTTGCTCTTTCAAATATCCCCATAGAAAAAAGTCGCATGATGTAAGATGAGGTGATTTTGGGAGCCACTGAACTGATCTACCGGGTCCAGACCATTTATTGTTTAACATATTGTTAAACCAATTTCGAACTCCTGTAACGTAATGTGGAGCTGCACCATCATGTTGAAAGACTAACTTCTGCCTCAATATTTCTTACATATTGTTCAAAATAATGAATAAATGTATTTCCGAAAACCTCAAATAAATTTCTGCATTAACAGTTTTCTCAAAAAAAAAAAGATCCAATCACTCTTCTGTTATGAATTCCGTTCTAGACCATCACGGTATTTTGGTATTGGTTGTTACTTTCTTGAACCCAGTGCGGATTATCTTCCGCTCGCATTCGATAATTCTGATGACAGATTATGCTATTGGTATGAAAAATGCACTCATCTGTGAACATTATGTGTCGGACAAAATTGCAACATTGAAAATTCGTAATGAAAATTCTATATCTATTCTTGGTCCAAAATCGCGAGGGAAAAGTTTATGTACGTCTGTAGCCTTAAATGGTTTCAAGTCATGTTTCTTAAGTATTTTATGAATAACTTTTGAAGATAGAACACAATTGGCTGATACAGTACGGATAGATGTCCTGAGATTCATATTAAATACTACCAAAACATCAATTTCATTATTCTCTGACCATATAAGTTGCTGATTTCATGGTTTCCGTACAATACTTTCGATTTTTTAGAATAAATCTACGGTATTTTGCGTATAGCTTAATATTGCAAGCTTTGGCTTGTTGAAATTCATCACTAACTTGTCGGTATGACAAATAATTATCACCTCTTAGACGAACTAATTCTATTTTTTCCTGCACAGTAAACATTTTCACAAACTCAACGCTTTGGATCTTTTAACTTTCGACTTGACTTGCTGAAGATACGATTTAAGTGGAGATTATATTGGAGCGGCGAGGAGAGCGGTGAGTAAAGAGGAGAGCTATGAGGCTAGCAGAGCAGTGCGATGCGTGTTTTTAGTGATGCGGAGGAAAGTGTGACGGGTCTCGTCTGGTCTCTTAACAATAAAATGGTCCTCTCACTGCGGTTCGCGGTAACGCAAATCTCGTTCTATTCACGGTAGAAGAAGGTAGCGTTTATTATCTTAATTCCTTCACGCGGAATAGATGGAAGTGGCGACTATCGCAATAGAAGCCAATGATGCACGAGGATAATTAGATTTAATATGCCTGGTTGGTATAAGACTGACTTTATTGAGGCGTTTGTCGGTTATTTATACAGAGATTTTCGGCTACGTTGTAACGATGAATCACTATGAATCACGTACTGACTGTAACAACGACCCATCCACTGACGCCTAACAATACGATAACAATATCCCACCCTTGCCCAAAAACTCCGATAAAACAAGTATAAAAGGCCATCCCCAAATTCCTCAAATCAGTTCCATTACACCAACTAAACGTAAGTCTTTAAACTATTGTATCATTGTATTATTGTATAAATAAAAGTTGCGCTGGAATGCTACGGTATTCCGGCTCATTTTAAAAAGTCGTTCTATTCAAATTCCGCGTAACATATGTGACATTTTTGCTATAGGAGTGGTGGATGTGATTCATTTGTTTGGGTGCGAGTCAACGAGAAGAGAGGTCTTCACAGAAGCGAGGAGTGAAATGCTACAGCGAGCCATTCTTCTCAGTACGTCTCGAAATGTCTTTGAGGAAGCAGCAAAAACTCGTGCTTGTAGAAATTATTGCAATTAAATATCACATATTAATGTCATATCTCGCAGGAAACAAGATCAGAAGATAGAAAAAATAAATATATAATAGAAATAATAAATATAATAATAAATAATAAATAATTTTAAAAAACAGAAATAATTGATCCATAAATACTTCGATCTTCAATTGAATGCTATTGAATATGATAGAATGCTACCGAATGCATCCGAATGTTGCCGAACGCGTTGATTTCCGCGTAGTAGAAAGAAACTTTTTTGATTCTAACCGCACCGTTACTATACACCGCTTTCCTCGCAGTTCTCCTCGCCGCTCCATTCTAAACGCTTCCATTACAACATTATACTGGTTTGTTTTGTCGCGACACTCACCTCGCCGTTATCCTCGTTTCTCATCGCTCCACTATAATCGTACCCTTATCCCCATATCTTAGCTTGTTTATAAACATCTGAACCAGCCCATGGTCCTTAAAACCATCTCGCATGATCTGGTCACAGTGTGACGGTGTCGAAATGGGAGAAAAGAAAAAAAACAGCGATAAAGTGATTCTCGTCCGTGGCGCAGGAACCGCACTGAAGAGAACACTTTTCAAAATTGTACTAAATTTCCAAAAACAAAGAAAAAGACACCTCGAAACGTTATTTTACCCGCGTGTCACTTCAACCCTTATTTCTATGCGTAGAAAAGGAACGAGTGTAGGACGTAAATAAAAAAGATGTGGACCAAATGAAGGATAAAACTAAACTGAGTTTTATTATATTTTTCATACAATTTTTCGGGATTTTCGGCAGAGTGTGGTAGAAGGGGATTTCTTCTAGAACGATGTGACACTTCGTGAGCTCGATACTTCCAGGCGCTAGCCGGACTCAAGTAGTTACAATCTCTTCATTACAGCCAGCGTTACAATCTTTTCTACGAGATAGGCGAGGGAATCGTCTCACGCTAAGGAGGCATTAACACTCGTTCACATTCGGCCATATTGACATAACCGTCGCCCTCGACGCGTTTGATTATACGTTCTCCAACATAGTTAACGAATACCTGACTTAGTATTATCATCTACTTGTAACTATTTCTTATTCAATTCGAATTATAATAAATATATTAAATAATAAATTGATATTAAATATTATTTATTATTATGAAGATAAATTAATATTGTATAATATTAATAATAATAATTATATTAATATTAAAAAAAATTATTTTTAATTTTAATTTTATAAATTTCAATTTTAATTTATTAAAAATTTATAAATTTTGTTAAAATATTTAGGTTTTGTTATAAATTTAATTTTAATAAAAATAAATATTAAAATAATATTAATTTTTAAAAAAATTTTATATACTTGTCCAACTCGAGCCCCGACCATCTCAAAGTGATCAGTTCTGAGATTTTATCATGACTAGACCTCCAAACAACCCGCCTACATATTCAAAGTAAGGATACAATGGTCGAGCTCCAACTAGAGGCACACTTCTACATATGTAGATCGAACGAGTTGATCAGAACGACTGTCCCTTTTCAAACAGCCTTGTCTCCAGCCTTGCCAGGGTGTACTTACCAAAAGAGCCAACCAACCACTTCAGCCTAATACTACCTGACTCCGTCTTATCTTAGTCCTGGCCTCTGCACAGACTTCCTTTCCAGCACATGACCATATCTTATACCTGGGAAGCCTGAATTCCGCCTAGATCCCGGCGTTGAGCGTGTCCCTTACCGGAATACAATTCTGACCCTGAATTGTTCCTTAGAACACAGACTCCAATCCGTGATCTTACGATCACATAAACAAGATTTGTCCCCTTACCTTAATTACCGGGTGGCATTAAATGTAATCCATTTTTTCATGGAACCGACTGCTACCACTGTGCGTTTATGTGATGACCTCTTCAAGTCTCAAATTCTGCACCTCGTATTTGTCGTTCGGTAACACAGCTGTCACCTTGAAGGGCCCGTTTGCTACCACCGTCAGCTTCCTGTTTTCATAAGCTGCCGCTGGGCTGAGTGCGACCATAATAACGTCACCCACGTCATATTTCGGAGGCTTATACCTCCGCATATCGAACCTTTTCTTCTGATACTGTTGTTCCACATCTAGCTCACTTCGCCTCGTTCCGTGATACTTTTAAATCTATTTGATCAAAAGTGTTCTGAATTTGAGTCAACAACTTAGCGTCTGTGACGGGTGAAAAAGTGAAAAAAACAAACACTTTTCTTTCTGCACAAATTTTATTCGTCGATGGTCGGTTCGCGACTGTCCTTCTTCTCTTCCAACTATTCCTACTTCTAGAATACATTTTTGTTGCCCTCAGCGACACGTGCCTCTATATCCAAAAACATGTCGTCTGTTATCACAAATTATACAGAGATCTGGAAGGTTGGATTATATCGTTTTCTAAAAGTTATTTCATTCGTTTATCTATTTCAGTTTTGTGAGTAGGTGGATAGCGATATTGCTTAGTGAACCGGAGTATCGTCCGTCGTAGGGATTTTGTGAGTTGTTTATTTTTTCTAATTTATCCCAAGGAAAATGGAAGAGATCGTAGTGAGTTGATATAATATCATCAACGTAAGCCAACTCTTCCTTATTTAAATGATCTCGCGCGACTATACTTGATATTTCTCACTATTTATTACTATTTATTCATATTATGCATTTTGATGGACATTTTTTTACATACCGCATAAAAAAAATCGCACAAAAACAGGTTTGAGTGTATTACTTACAATAGACAATCGGCCTTATTTAAAGCCGACATGGCAAACAAGAGTTCTCAATCTTCTACTGTTCTGAAGTTTATCGATACCGACTACATCAGTGCGCGAGATCTCCAAATCGATTATACAAATAATTGAAATTAAATTGATTTAGCTAACGGATTAATAACATTTTTTTTCAGACGCGTTCTACAACGCGCATCCCGTTGATTTCGCATATCGATCGTGAACCACGCGTATCACCGTGATAAGGAAGGAAATTCTAATCGATGCTGGTGTTCTTTTCACAGATTTTTGCGGCATTTGCGAGATCTTTTTCTATTGTACACCGCCTCGAATGCGAGGTTTATCGTACCTTTTTAGTTTTTGACTGACGTATCTCTTGCACCTGCCTTTAATATATTTCAGACATAATAAGTGCAGAGCAACGATGCAAAAACAAAACATAAAGAAAAATACGGTATTAGATTATTTAGATACGTAAGCTGTAAACGTGTATATCAGTAAGGTAAAGGATTGTCAATGCGTGATACGGTATCAGTGATACTGTGCTTGATAAGGAAAGAATGTGCAAAATTCATCGAATTTTGTTGCATTTTACTCAAAATTTTTGAGAAATCTCCAATGGATAAGTAAAAGAATACAACTCAAATAATCAATGAACATTGGTTTTATGTTATAACTCAGAAAGAAAAACAAAAAGAGAAAATTAGAACCGGATAAAATACTATTTTGAAGAGTAAATACATAGTAGATAATTTTATTTATTTTAAGGCACACGTTAACTTTTGGTTAACTTTGAAAATAAAATATTTTATTTGGTACAGTAAGTCTTTAAAATAGTATGTGATAATAGTATTTTATTTGAAGAGTATTGAGAATATTTTTAATAATATATTTTAATATATTTTCTTCATTTTAAATATTATTGCTAGAAATAATGATTCGCATTAAATATATTCATGAGTATAAATAGTTTTCTAATCCGTAAATCGTGGTATAATTAGCCGGATGATTTTTCTATGTGTAAGTATTAAGTGTAAGTTCCATTTCTTTTTTGGAATAACGTTAAGACAAAAAATATTAGATTATAAAAACTCTCAGAGTTTTAAAACAACGTTAAAAGAAAAAACACTTAACATTATCAAAAATAGTTTTTACCACCATTATTTACAACTTAATTTCTTTCAATACTTTAACGATAAAAATTCTAAGATTTACGTCAAAAAATGAATCAGAAAAATCGCAATATTTATGGAATGGTTCAATGTTCAAGCAAGATTAAAATATTTTATTTTATGCGTTAGATAATTAAATTAAAATATTTTATTTTATATTTTTATATTTTAGATTATTAAAATGGAAATATTTTATTTTGTAGTTTAAATTGCTAAAATAAAAATATTCTTTGTTTGATGAAATATTGCATCCTACTTAAAATACTATTTTATTTAAGCTGAATAGAATCCAAAATATTAAATGTTTTAAAATATTTACTTCGTTCCGTTTTAAAATATCACTCAGTTCTGAAAAAAAATAAAGTTAGGAATACAGGTAACGTAAAAAAGATAAAAAGAAACAGTGTTACAATGGAATGAATATTTAAATGTTAAAACAGGTTCAAAATCGAACGTTTGCATGTATGGCAAATATGTTTGCATAAGAAAAATAAACTCGATCAGAAATTCTTTAATTCGTTAAATTTAAGATTATTAAACATTATTAAGATTATTAACATTTAAAAGTTAATTCAGAAGACAAAGTGTACGAATATACATATTGAAGAGTTAATCCCTCATTTTTGGGATTAAATTTGATATTAAATGAAACTTCAACTTCTTATAAAACATCAATCACATCAGTAAATGAAAAAAGATCAAAGAAGTTTTTATCACAGAGAAGGTCATTGACTAAATAAGATAAACCGAACATTAACCCTTTGCCCTCAATCTTTTTTTGTACCATCTACCAGCAATTTACTTACAGATGTCGTGACATAGTAAAAACTAGGAATAATCATCCTAATGGTATTTAACACGAAATTTCGTTGCTAATATCTTTCTAGTATGTGATATCTTTTAAATTTATCAATCTACTATAAATTTAGCAATCAACCAGTGCATTGTGGAATTGCATATAATACACCAGCACATTTAAAAAACATCCCCGCAATCATCAGATATTAACCCTATTGAACATTATCTGGAACGAGCAATTCGAAAACACAATTTCATCTAAAACAGACTTAAAAAATGCTTTAATCAACGAATGGAATAATATCACTAATAAAATCACATCTAATTTGGTTAATTCAATACCTAGAAGGCTAGCTGCAATAATAAAATCAAAGGAAAACCCTACTAAATACTAAATTATTAATTTATAAATATTAATTTTACAATTATTTGTTGTTTCTATTGTAAATATTTAAATTACTTGTACACTTGATAATGACAATAGAACTGTACGAATACTCATTACGCGTTCATTTCTGTCATTTTGTTCATTTTTTTTGATATTTATATAAACAGTATGAATGTTTTTTTTTGTTTATTTGATGTTGTTGTTCTACAGACTTTGGAGAATAGATGTACCATGTTTGTTTAAAAAATATTGCTTAATAAATATTATTATTCAGCATTTCAGTCGTGATTAGTCACTGTACGAATACTTTTTATATCCACTGTACATACGTAAATACATAATAAATGAAAACGAATTTAGTAACAACACATTGCTTAAGAAGCTCTATCATCGTACAGTGTGATTTTTTATGAAAGAACACTGTTCTTTTTAATAGTTCTCTATGATTCTTCGTGCTGCTTTGAATAAAAAAATATTAAACAATATAAAAAAGAAACAAATTAATACTTCTTGAGATACTTCGAATTTTATACAAGATGTAGCTTTTAAATGAAAACATCTGCTGTATTTTTGTTTTTAGAAGAGAACATAGTTGCACTATTTCAAGACGCATATTTGTTTAAAGTGGAAAGAATTCTTTGCAAGATCATTTTTCAAATGAAGCTTTTATATTTTTGTCGATATTCTGAAGTACAAAAATTAAAGTTTAATCACCTGAATAACAATTTTGGTTGGATCATTTAATTCACAGTAATTCATTTTCCGAAACGTTTATTGAGGATGTTGAATTTTATGTTAAAATGGAACATTTATTTATTATAGGGAATATGGGATACATATTTATTGTCCTTAAGAGCAATTAGATAAGAAGTGTAGAAGAGATTTTCAAAATTTCTCATTACCACCCATGAAAGTGATTTGGGTGAAATAGTTCTGGGAAATCAAGTATACAGACGAGGTATCGTCCTGTAGGTATATTATACCTATTAAATATTGTAACGGGTACTTTATTCAGAATATTTTATATATTTTATATAACTTGTGTCTGTAGATAAGAGTAATAACTATGCCGTAGTCGCAAAGTAAGAAATAGTAAATATAAACATTGGACATTATACCTTGAAAAATCAGTCATTTCTATCAAAATCAAACAATAAATACAGATCCTGATAAATAGTAAATAGTTTATTTCATGAAATAACAAGTAAATTATTTGGAAATAAATTAATTTAATTTTCGTATGAAATACATAATAATATGATTTCGTTATTTTATAAATAGATTACTTCTGAAGTAACTTTGAAAAATGATTTGAAAATAATGTTATTTGAAAACTTTTCAAAACACCCAGGATTAACCATAAGCACCTAACAATAACAAGTATAACGGCGAGCCGTTGCCCTCGGTCAAATAGATCTAAAAACAGGATAATAAATTTCTTCATGCGGACAAGTCCAGATCATCCTTCTTCAAAAAAATTCTGGCAGAAATTACGTAACGTTTCGAATTGCGATTGTCTCGCGATGTATTAAATTCTATATTGTATTAGATTGTAATACAACGTGACATATGACGTAAAACGTGAGACTGTTTCGACTCGAATATATATTTCCAACAAATATGTATTATTAAAATAAATATTTCAAAAATCTATTATCTAAACCATACAAATTTTTCTTGTCTCATGATGATATGATTCATCTGTTATTTCTTATATAAATTATGTACAGCTTCTCAAAATTATAGAGGATGTCCATAAAGTCTCTTTACAATTTCAACAATTTATTGCAAAGGTAAATGAAAAAACAGATAAGCGAAAATTATTACAAAATAAGACTTATATATATTTAAGTTTATTATATTTATATTATATATATTTATTAAATTTATTATTATATATATTATATATATATGTTTAAGTTTTTTTTACCTCATTTAATACATCTCTATATGGGCACCATTAGTTGCACGAAGCATATCAAGACGGTATTCGATATCTTGCCATGTTCACTGTAATAAAATCTGATCAATGGTTGCAATGGCATCAGTGATCCTCTGCTCTAGATTAGTTGTGTCCCGTATTTGTTTCGATACACGATATCTTTAACATAATCCCATGTTGGTGTCTATAAAGTTTCTTTACAATTTCAAAAATTTATCACAAAGGCAATTGATGGAATATCTTCATCAAATTTGTTCTATGTACCCAGTGGTTATCAAAGTTTTTATCACACTGCATTTTAAGTACCCTGTTGATGACTGAGATACTGTAAAATGAATCCCTTACAAAATGGTTACTCCTCAAGAGAAGGCACAGTGTGTATCATGGTTTATTGAAATCAAATCGGATCTACAGACTCAACGAAACTTCAGAACTAAGTATGGAAGAGATCGCCGTCAGGTCCATCAATTCGTGTATGGCACAAGAAATTTATGGAGACAGGGACAGTGCTCGATAAAGAGAGGAGTGGACGATCAAGAACATCTGAGGAAAACATCGATCGTGTAAAAAATCGAGTACCGTCTTGGTGTGTTTCGTACAACTAATGGTGCCCATATAGAGTTGTATTAAATGAGGCGAAAAAAAAAAACTTAAATACATACGTCTCATTTTGTAATAATTTCACTTCTCTGTCTTTTCATTTGCCTTTGTAATAAATTTTTGAAATTGTAAAGAGACTTTATGAACACCCTGTAATGTAGAATGTGGAGTGATGCAGAAAACTGGAACAGGAGGTATAGCTTTTCTTTTCTCTTCTTTGAATGTAAATAGAGTATAAATATACTATAAGGATATAAATACAGAATGATTGAATGGGTTAATGAGGCTTTATCTCTGAATGAATTGTTTTTACCTGAGCATACCGCTCACTGTTCTACGCGTGTAATTAGATTAAAATTAATTTTAAGTTAAAGTAAAATTAATTTCAGATTGAAATTGATACAAGCAATTAAATTTTGAAAATATTAAATGTAAGAATAGATAAGCTATAGATATAATTTTAAATTTAACTAAAGATCTATTTCGTTAGATCATACCTACTAATGAACGATTCTGATGAAAGAAAACTCTAGTCTAAATCAAATACACAAAATTCATGACAAATTCTTAAAGAAAAAACGAAAACATTCATACTAAACTACCAGATGAAAAATTATCGATACTTTAAACTGTTTTAATTTCATCAAAAAAAATTCTAGATCAATTAACTTGATTTTATTTTATAGAGTGAAATCTTCACTTCAACAATCTTGAATTTGTTTCGTTTAAAGATATTTATTTTTGCATAATGCAGGAAGTGTGTGAAAGTAAGAATATTTTTCTTCTCCAAAATTATAAAAATACAAACTTCTCGCCGAAGAGAAGAAGAATCACTGAAAAATTTTTGTTGTGACCGATTAATCATGACATGAAACATTAAAAATCTTTCCTTTATAATGAGCCCTTAAAACTAACTGTAATAATTATTTTTCATTATTTTATCGAACTTTAAACATTAGCATTGAACGACAGAAATTGAAGAAATCTTAACATTTCGTCGTTTAACCCTAATGAAATGACAAATTCAATAAAATGAGGAATAAAAATTGTGTAACAAACTTGTTGTAAAGGGTGGTCTCTAATTTTCAAGAGCATGGTTTAATTTAAAAGAAAAAAAGGAAGAAAACAAGAGTGAAAAGAGTAAAAGCAAGTTGAAAACAATCTGGTTTTATCTGGGTCCAAAACGTTGCGGTGAAATGATGGAACTAAACGCTTCATTCATATTAAAAAAATATTAATTTTAAACAATCACGCCAGTAATTTGCATTCTGTAAGCATACATTTCAAAGATGATATCGATGACGTCCATAAAGAAATTTGATTCCAATATTCAATGTAGCAAGAAATTGAACACTATTTGAAAGGAGATTTTGATCTGTTAAACGAAATTTGAAATTATTTATTAATACGTATTTATTAATATTTGTTAATACATATTTATTAATACATATTATTGTATTATATATAGTCAAGGATGTAAAATTCACGTTACAATCATAAAAGTTTACAAATTATTTTTTTCGTCTGTATGCCATATGTTGCTACACCGAAAATTATTTATTTAATTGAATGCGAACGCTTTTTCATTTGCATGACTATTATTAAGAGACGACCAACTTAATTTTGACTGTAATGTAATTATTTTCATAAATTAGCATTATACGTCACAGACTTTATGTTACGAATACTTAAAACTAGAATGTAAGTAATTCCTTATCTTTATTTTTTTTTCTTTCACGAAACTTGTCTAAAAAAAATTTCCTTTTTTGGAGAAAGGAGAAATGCTGCTACTCAAACGGAAAATGAAATTGATGTTTCGAACGAACAAATCAAGCTTTATAACATCGGTAATGAAGAAAGTCATTTACAAGTTTAAAGAATGAGAGATCAATGTCGTGGTAATGTTGATAGATTTAATGAGAGAGTGAAAAATTATTCGGAAAATCCGAGTATGCAAGAAAAAGATACATAGCTAATATCACATATCAATAATTGTTCTTGCTATAGAACAAAATGTTCTACGAAAATCTATGTTGTGTAAAAAGAAATATCATAGCCAATCATATTTTCCTAGCAATGCCGATCGTTCCAGACGTTTCTCTATGTATGTTTTTATTTGAAAACGCTTTTAATCATAACAAACAGGCTCGCGATCGTCCTGATCATCCAAAAATATGTATTGTCTTGACGCGGTCTGTGTTTGTGAGTCGTTTACACGTAGTGTTTTTGTACTTGAATTGTCAAAACAAGGTGAAAAACTATTGTCTAACTCAGGGCTTCTCAAACTTTTCTATTTGGCGATCCCCTTTATCCAAGCAAATATTTTCGCGATCCTGGGTGTAGAAACATATAAACGAGGGATTGTGACTTTACATTATAAACGAATATATTATATTATATCATAACATTAAACAAATACATTATAAGCGAATTAAAACATTTACTGATAATAAATCATAAAGAAAATTTATTTGAAAACAATTTCTTGAAATTGAAAGTATTTAGAAATTAATAAAATGAATATGATAATAAAATGAATTTCTTACAACTTGGACTCATTTAATACAATTATATTATGGCATAATTCATTGTCATTGACTAAGGTCCTATTGGTCAATGATGCGATTTTAAAAAATTGGATTTAATTGTAAAATCAATTTTCTTGGCGTTTAACTGCAATGGAATATGTCGCTTCTTAGATATTATTCCTGATACCAACAAGAAAATTTATAAGGCGGCTTGTAGCTAGAAATGAACTAATTATCTGTAATTCTGCTTGAGCTATGTATTGATTCGTGAGTTTCGGTACACACAAAATATTGTGCGAGAGGCTTGTAGCCGTTGTAAGTCTTTTTATGTAAATATGGCACTTAAGGCATATTTAGTTTTGACATCAACCATCATTACTATTTTTGTCTTATATTTGTTGCGTTTATACGGGAATATACATCCAAAACGGATAACGTCTTTGGATGCCGGCCAGTGCTTGTTTCGTTCGCACAAATAAGTACTATTTTTATTTTAATAAGAGATTAATGATCTGGGATTAATGATAATTTTTAATATGATTCTGAAAAGAACTATGAATTCGGCCAGCCAATCAGACTGCGTTGTAAAATTTAATTGGCCCAATGACGATCAGTTGCCGTTTGAAAATATTAATTCTTCCTGTATATCAACGATAATTCTCAATATGAAAGAATTTTAAATTCGGCATGCCATGCCAGCCAATCACAGCAACGTGTATGTAAAATTCAACGCACCCGCGTCACTGGCCAATTTCAAATATTAATTCTTCTTCTATATCGATGATAATTCTTAATATGATTCGAAAAGGCACTTTAAATTCGGCGTGAAGCGCCAGAAAAAATTTTATTTTTTATTCAGAACAGCACGTGAAAAAAATTCGATCACTAAAAAAACAATGCACTTTTGTGGAAAATCACACTATACGATGATAGAATTTTATAAACAATGTCTACTAAATTCGCGTTTATTTATTACGATTATTGTATGTACATACATATGTATGTTCGCTCGTCACTGGATTCAATTCGATAAATAATTTTCGATGAGGAAGCAGCAACACTGTCCATATTTTCTGATTTTAATTTCTATCACCAACAGCGCTACAGTAATACTTGCCTGAGTCGATACGGCAGAATGTGATACGAAAATGATAAGAGAGTCAGGTGACCCTTAACACGTGGGACACGGCAAAACATTGGTCACATGGTGCTACATTATGGAACAATAAAGAGAGGAAAAGTCAATGCCGTTACGTCATGGATAAGACCAGTAATAAAATATGAATTGTTTGGTAAATTCATCTGCTTTGACGTATTTTTCATATTTTTCATTCATCTATTGTAGGTATTCCAATTTTCACATCTATTACCAACGATGGTGTGCCAGTTAGAAAAATATTTGTCAGCAACTTAGCACGGAGGGTTTGTACATATGTATATACATTTAATGCTATACAATATCTTTTTTGAGCATGTAAATCTAACGGTAAAATGTTTTTTCTCAGACGACATTCAGAGATCTTATAAAATTATTTTCAAATTATGGAGAAGTTGAGAGTTGCTTCTTACGAAGGAATCCAAGAAATAGAAATAACTATGCATTTGTTACGTTTAATAGTTTATATGCAGCTATAAGGTAAATCTTAATTTAAATAAATGCGGAGATGTAACTATAGATAAGAAAACCATTCTTTTGACGTTATACGATGATTTATAGAGCCAGATACGCTAGAAAATTAGTATTGCGCAGTAAATATTTAAAAATTCAGGCAGCTAATCCTTGGCATCAACCAAGGAATGTAAAGAATAAACGTAAAAATTACAACGTAAAGAAACATAAATCAAAATTTAACAAAATGTCAAATGATATACGCAATCGGGGTGACGGAGAGGATGAAATTAGTATCCAAAAATTAAATGACGACTGTCTGATGCACATTTTTTGTCATTTGCCAATTATAGATAAAATCAGAGCAGAAAGAGGTAAGTACATACATTTTTGTTCTTACAGTATTAATATTGTTTTAAAATATATAAAGTGGATATTTATGTATATTTATGTAAGTGTACATAGAATTTTTTCAACAATTTTAGTGTGCAAAAGATGGAAAGCATTAATTAAGAAATCCTGGTATAATATGAAAAGACTAGATTTATTGTATACTATGTGGGGTTCTTTAGCTGACATAAACGGAAGAGAAGTTACTATACATATGATTCGTAAAATATTATACCGCTGTGGTTCATATTTGAATGAAGTAGATCTGTCCTTAGTGCCGTGTTATGTACATCAACATGCAGTAACTATCATCGGAAAATTGTGCCGTAATTTACAAATAATAGATATTACTGGTCTTCGCGTTTCACGGTCTGGTATCTATTCGCTCATCAATAACTGCCACAAACTTACAAAATTAAGTATTGGTCCTACCACTTACGCTTGCGATATAGATCTACAAAAATTATTCCAAATGAATCCAAAGTTACAATATTTTGAAGTCTATCAGACTCCAATATCTGGACGGTGTTTATTGCATTTACCAATGAACATAGAAGAAATCGTTCTAAACTCCTGTAAACATCTTCAAGAAATCTCTTTGTTGGAGGTGAAGCTTTCAGTTTATTTTTACTGCCTTTCAGAAAGCTTGATCGAATAATTAATATTTTTCAGGCAATTATGAAACTACGAGGAATAAAAGCGCTTACGATAAATAAATGTGATTGTATAACCAGTAACGTTATTCGATTTATCGGCACATATTGTAGGAATTTAGAAGTATTAAAACTTTGTTATATTCCATCTACATCAAATTTCCAATTGCTAGATACATTACATATTACGCTATTAACCAATCTCAAAATTCTGACAATCAGTGAGAACGCTGTAATTACGGACAGATTTCTTTTTTGTCTGGTAACGACATGTCAGAATCTCACATATCTAGACATTTCCTGTAAGTCAAATATCATACGGAAGTAATTCACTATATAATAATTTGCTTAAGACTTCTCGTCTGTTGCAGCATGTTATGGTATTACAAACTTTGGCATGACCGCTATAACAACTCTTTCCGAGTTAGAAGTGTTAATAATGAACAATATGCCAGTAGTGACTGTAGTGCAACTATGGGACGCAGCCAATTTACAAAAAATAGAATGTCGCAGTTCGCAATTTATGGATGGAGTGATAATTAATCTTATTAAGTCCGCGCCGCAATTGAAGGTGCTAGATTTATCAGAATCCCAATTTATTACTAATACAACATTAGAGGAAGCTGCCACGATTACGGCCAGTCGAACTAACAATGTTATTTTAAAAATATTCGTAGGTGGTACCTCAGTGGATCTTTGTACTTTTAATAACGTATCACCGTTTTTACAAATAGTAATCGCACTATAACATTTCCACTTGTACTGTAATATTTGTAAATATTTATTCTGTGATTGTACTATGTAAATATGTTAACGAAACACTTTAAAGTGTTGAAAAAATGAGAATAACTTTGATTTAGACATGTTTATTAGCAATAACTTTAGAGACGTAAATCTGATAGTACTTGTGTCGGTAGACAAACTTTGTGAATGATTTTGCAGAAAATTTACGAAACGCAAAAGAAAAGGGATGATAGATAGTAGTGCGATCATATCTATAAACGAAGCACATTATTACTATTTTATACCATAATAACTAGTGTTACCATTTAAATTTTGACAAACTACGAAATTTTCCCATCACAATTAAATTTAAGAATTTAAAGTTCTGTTTAAATCAAAATACTGTACTATCTAAGTTCTGTCTAAATCAAATTAGTATTAATGAAAGTGAACATTTTAATACTTTGTATTATACGAGATAAATTTATATTTTTATAAATAATTTTATTAACTATATATTTTATATAGTAAGTATATTTTATTAACGTCCGGATTTCAACAAAGGAGGAGTATATTTCAATAAATGAATTATTCTTTAAACGATAAATTTATTCTTTGAAATTACAACATTTAGACAGTGAATCTATATAGCGGTAATTATTATGCACAAATTTGCAACAAGGAATATCCATATATTTTGAATATTATTTTACCAGAAGTAATTGTATACCTTTTTGACAATTGAAATTCACTGTTCAGTGGATAGAATCTTTTCTTTTTTATGGTTGTATATCATTAGTATCTTACGTAATTTTCTTAACAGAACTTTTGTCGAAAAAATGTATCATTCTGTTTACGCTAAACAGGATTACACATATTGTTATAGGACATATAAACGTAACACGAAAGATCAGTTCTTGGACGTTTTAGGCACATAAGTGGATATTCCCACTGCGCTTGCAAGCATCACAATATGCTCGTAGCACAGTCCGTTATTTTTTTTGAGCGAAATCAGGAAAAGGCTACATCTATGTGGTCGTGTATATAAAAAAGTAATGGCTAAGCAAACATAAATAACTTCCATCCTCGTTCAACGGATCGTTTCTTATTATTTTTTTTTCAATTAATAATTTCAATGCGGCACTCTCGATAGGAAACAAAGATTGTAACGCGCAACATTTACTGCTTATATTGCCATTATACTATGTACATATAAATATTTTTTATCAGCGCATTGGTAAGCAATTATTATAAGTAATTTATTATTAAACACCTGTCTATTACGGACCAAATGTTGTTAAGAGAAATAACTAATGAATCGTAGCAACAGAAAAGAATCACTGATATCTACGTTTGTAGTATTTTGATTGAACGCTTCTGTTTGAATAAAATTTGAAGAAATTCAAAATTCCTTTAAATTGCTTTTCCTTAATCATAGATACAATAAAAATTATTAACATTTTTTAATTACACGTAATTGTTAAAATATGTGTAAATACGGAGGTAGCTAAAAAAACAGCTTTTGAATCTTTCAAACACAGTTCGTAAAAATTGCACAAGAAAGGTTTGATTACACAGCTATACAGTACAAGGTGCACCAAAATTATGTGTACAGACTATCACAGCTAGATTCTGCACCTTTGGATTGATGGAGATCTGTTTGAAAAATAACGTGCAAACTTGTCCTTGACCGGTTTTCTCAAAGTTTTTTATTGTTGCATCGTGAAGTACTCATCGAGAGGATAAAAAATCTCCAAGAAATCATCGATCGGAAATGACTCGTTTTCCTGAAAAATGATTATATATATCCAATTAGAAATCAGTCAGCCTTTGAAACCTTGAACTTGCGTCTTCATTCTATCCGAATCTGTTTCTCGTCGCACATCTGTTTTTTTTCTTTTTTAGGAACTCAACCGGACTCGCACCGTGACATTAACTAGACATTCATACAGCAGTATTCACACCATAGTAAAAGAAAAGACATTCTATGATTGTGAAAATAGTGTAATATTTTTTATGAAAAGCCACACGATTTCGAATAGTGTAGTTAAATATTAACTTATAATACAACCTTTTATATTTCTATTATTTCAAAGAATTCTAGATCTCTCGCAGTTAATAACGATGATAAAGTAGCATACTGTTGTATAAAAGATGTATCTCACCAAGAATAATATTTAATATGAATATTGTATAACGTGGCTACAATAATTATGAAATACTATTTTATTAAAACATCCATCGACACTTCTATGCTTAAAGAGCATTTAGGAAACGATAAACAAACATCATTTTACCTCTTTTCGTAACAGTGTATGTTAAATTCATAAATTTTTAAAAATCGCTTATCGTATTTTTCCATGTATATAGATGGATGCGATCTGAGATGTTACATCAGAGAGATGAAATTAACAACATTTACTGCGGGTCCATGTTCACATGATAATGAATATATACGATCGTATGTACAGGGTGCACCGAAATTATGTGTACAGACTATCACAGCTAGATTCTGCACCTTTGGATCGGTGGAGATCTGTTTGAAAAATAACGTGCAAAGTTGTTTTTGACCAGTTTTTCCAAGGTCATAGTTTTTTATTATTGCATCGTGATCTACTCATCGAGAGGATAAAAAGTCTCTAAGAAACTATCGATCGAAAATGACTCGTTTTCCTGAAAAACGATTACATATATCCAATTATTATTAAACACGCCATATATGTAATTTATATTTTACAATGGAATAGGTTCTGCTATTGTACTTACTTAATTTCTTCGTCGAACATTTCTTCCACAGATCCACAAAACAGCACCATCCTGTCGTATTATCCGTAAAAGACGTGCTTGTGCACCTGCCTCTACAGGGTGTCCGCGTTAAGCTTTGTCACCAGTTTTTAGGCATTTCCAATGGTGCAATTAAAAAATTTTTCAGACAAAATTTTTTTAGTATTTGACGGGCCACATGTTTCCATATTATTAAATCTCAAAAAATGACTTTTACGTAAAAAGTCAAGATATATATGTACATATGTTTTTGATATCATAGGGTTATTGCTGATGCCGAGACGAATTAAACAGTATATTATACAGTGACTTTAAAATGACCTTAAACTATGATACAGAGCTCCGTTCTGTGTATTAGACTTTTCGTTGTCGTTATAATTACGCTGTCTCTAATCAGTTTATAGAATGTTGAATTCGTCTCGACATCAATATGACATCAATCGACAGAGCCCATTTTATTGCAAAATATAAATATATTACATGTATGGCGAGTTTAATAATAATTTGTAATCATTTTTCGGGAGAACGAGTCATTTCCGAACCATGGTTTCTTGGAGACTTTTTATCCTCTCGATGAGTAGATCACGATGCAATAATAAAAAACTATGACCTTGGAAAAACTGGTCAAAAACAACTTTGCACGTTATTTTTCAAACAGATCTCCACCGATCCAAAGGTGCAGAATCTAGCTGTGATAGTCTGTACACATAATTTCGGTGCACCCTGTACATACGGTCGTATATATTCATTATCATGTGAACATGGACCCGCAGTAAATGTTGTTAATTTCATCTCTCTGATGTAACATTTCAGATCGCATCCATCTATATACATGGAAAAATACGATAAGCGATTTTTAAAAATTCATGAATTTAACATACACTGTTACGAAAAGAGGTAAAATGATGTTTGTTTATCGTTTCCTAAATGCTCTTTAAGCATAGAAGTGTCGATGGATGTTTTAATAAAATAGTATTTCATAATTATTGTAGCCACGTTATACAATATTCATATTAAATATTATTCTTGGTGAGATACATCTTTTATACAACAGTATGCTACTTTATCATCGTTATTAACTGCGAGAGATCTAGAATTCTTTGAAATAATAGAAATATAAAAGGTTGTATTATAAGTTAATATTTAACTACACTATTCGAAATCGTGTGGCTTTTCATAAAAAATATTACACTATTCTCACAATCATAGAATGTCTTTTCTTTTACTATGATATGAATACTGCTGTATGAATGTCTAGTTAATGTCACGGTCGGAGTCCGGTTGAGTTCCTAAAAAAGAAAGAAAAACAGATGTGCGACGAGAAACAGATTCGGACAGAATGAAGACGCAAGTTCAAGGTTTCAAAGACTGACTGATTTCTTTATTTTCTGGGCTATCTTTATATGGGCCAGTGTTACAGTTTTGAGAATAGTGGAGTTGTTTCTAGTCATAGGGCATATGACACATAGGGCGTATGATATTAACATTTCTTAAAATTCTCATAAATCCGATGCCCATATATATCCTAATATCATAGGAAACACAACTTGTGTACACGAGTGTACAATAACGTTGAACTTATAAGGATAATCGTTTATCATGCATACTTTCAACAGAATCATAAGATAAAGATATGATATACGCATGAAATGACATAAAGATTCAGGACAGTGATGTATCTCATGCAATTACATAAAATCTTTCTGTAGTTCACGATAATCGTATATACGAGGTGTGTCTAGAAAGTAAAGAGACTGGTTTTATAAAAATGTTTATATTTCACTGATTGATAAATTTACATTATCTCCTTCAAAATAGTTCCCTTGAGAAGCTATACACCTTTGGAAGCGTTGTTTCCTCTCCTGATAACAATGCTGTAACTCTTCTATTGAAACTATTTTCAGTTGGTCGGTTACAACCTTTTAAATGTTGATTACGATTCCAAAATGACGACCCTTGAGGTGACTTTTTATCTTTGGAACGAGGAAAAAGTCACATGGATTCAAATCTGGGGATTTGATTCAGTTTCTACCCGTTTAAAGGGTAGAATTTCAGTTTCTACTCGATTTAAGGAGGTTCACGCACGCACACAGATTTACATGTCTCCTTCTGCTTCTCCACGAGATTCTTTGGAACCATCTTCGCGCAAATTTTTCGCGTATCCAAATTCCGAGTCCAAATGTCGTGAACAGTTCGATGATCTAAATTTAGTTCACTATCAATCATTCTAATTGTCAAGCGACGATCAGATCTAATCAGAGTCTTCACTTTTCCTACATTTTCTTCAGTTTTTGAAGTGCATTGTCTTTCAGAACGAGCTTCATCTTCGACGATTTCACGGACATTCAAAAATGCCTTGTGCCATTTAAAAACTTGTGCCCCGGATAAAACTTGATCACTGTAAGCCAGTTTCAATTTATTTAATGTTTCTGTTGCGTTGTCTTTAAGTTTAACACAAAATTTAATCGCATAACGCTGCTCGATATACTGCTGTTACATTTTCGTCGGTAGAACGTACTCTTATAAAACTTGCTGTCAAATCGCTTGTGTTAACTCAATCGAACTAAAACTTATACTGGAGATAGAATAGCTACGTCTCAAGTAGTAAAGCGGCGCTCATACAGTGCAGCTAGATACCGAGAACAGAAATCAGTCTCATTACTTTGTAGACACCCCTCATACATCACAATGATCGTATGTATATTTATTCAACTACATTTTGACACGGTTGTTATCGTTACTTTAAAACCACACTGTAACGTATCATTAACAATAATTTAATGTCTTAAACATAAATTCAGTATCTTCTCTAGTAGCTTATGCATTTAAATAACTAAATATGATTATTTAAAAAAAGAATAAATCAGCGACACGTATATTGAAAACCTACGTTAATATTCTTAAGTTCTATTCCATAAATGCTATCGCTCAAACGGTTCGAATTACTGAGCAATGTTGTATAAAATATAGTAAACAAAAATCATAGATTCTAGTCAACAAGTTTTGTTTTCGCGACTGCGAAAGATTCCCGTTTCACGGATTATGACAATGTTTAAAAAAGAAACGAAGTTTACAAACGTCGCTTTTCATATTATTAGGACGAAAAGAACTGAAAATTCACTTAAAAGTACTGAAGGCGTATGTAGGTAGTCAAGTATGCAAGAGTGATATTTATTCAGGATTGTACGTTTGCTAAACGGATTGGAGTGGTTGGTTGTAGATCCATTGTACGACATACTCAATCAGCTGTTTACATTCTCAGCTTTCCTTATTCGTTCGTGATTCTGGAACAATTTAAGGAAAATATAAGAGTAAAAATTGTTTCATTTAAATGAACAAAATAGAAGACACACTATTAATGGTTTTTAAATCTGTTCTTTCGGCGGGATTTTTGTCAAGCAAGGACCCACGAAATCTGTAAAAGCACTGCTGAAGATATCAGCAGGCAACATTCACAATATAATCCAACAATTCAAATATGGCCATTGGTCTTGGGCTGCCTGTATCTATAAAAAATATATATACATATAAAAGAAAAGAATAAATTGAATAAAACAATTCATATGATGTACGAAAGAAAATAAACTAACTGTGCACAGGTGATTGCGTTGGGGTAGAGATGTTATTAGCAGCGTTCTCAACAGGTAGTTTACTTGGTAGAGTACTAAATATCGCAGCTAAAGTTTTCTCATCCGGAGGTGAAATTGAATACATTTCAATCGCCATTTCCACAAGTGATAGTTCTAGGGACCAAATATCACCTTTCACAAAGTAATGTGTGCCCTGAAGTCTTTCTGGCTATAAGCGGAAACATTTTATTACACATTGTATCTAGTACAATTGAAATAACAACGCAATTCTTACCGACATATAACTTCCAGTTCCAACGAATGAATTAATCATGGAATCGATTAATTGCCCGGAAACAGCAAAATTACAAATTTTGATTTCTCCAGCACTGTTTCGTAGGATATTTCTTGCTTTTTTACGTCCGGATGCATAATCGCATGTTTGTCTCGTAAATAGCTCAAACATTTCAGAACATGCAACAGATCAACGAGTTCAACAATTAAAAACAATTAAAAACCGATGCATAAACTCTGAAGTTCTCCTTGGAACAAACAAGCCACGAAGATTTCTGCCACTAAAAAAATTTGAATAACGAAAATAAATTTCTCAGAGACAAGATGACACTATATCTAACGTGTTGGATTTTATGTATTTCAAAATGCAGCGGGTAAAATATTACACAAGTCGGTTAGTCAGATCAGTAGAAAAAGAAACTGATTAAAATCAGGAACCTTCAACAAAAATTGATAACTCAAGACCACATGACATCCTTTTGCAACAGTTATGCGTAAAACTAAATACCTAATTTTCCTTGAAGTAGGACCAAACGCTTTAACACTGCGGAAAGTAATTCCGAATTACATCAAATTTATAAAGTGTATGTTTCACGTGTTCGCCAGCTTAATGTGGGTTATTATTGTACTATCTTTTGTGTAGAATTAGTATGGCGACAGAGAGCGAAAGTGATGGCATAGAATGGCTAGCAATTATCATTATCAACATGTTTGTTTTCTGGTTTCTGGCGTGTGTATACAAGAAACCAAAAATACAAAAGTAAATAAGTCGCTCGTTAATTCGACCGGTTAGATTGCAGAAATGTTATAAGTTGCACAGACGAGGTATAAATATACATATACCTCGTCTACGCCTCCAGATTCCAATACAAGAAATCAGTTCCCTGAAAATCAAGAAAACTATTCCGTTTTATATTATGCATTTATGTATATATCACAAAGAGCTCTATCTATAATTATATACTTAAAATATGTTAATATTAATACACATTTTAAGTATATAGTTATTTATACTTCATTGTTTCTAAAAATGAGTTTTAATTAACTAAATTACTTCCTAAAATTATTATTATTGGCAATTGGTGATTAACTACCATATATTTATTTAGTTTCAAATAGCCACCGACCGAGATAAAATTTGAAAGGCGAAATGTGAATCTCTAAAGATACAAAATTTTGGTTTCGAAAATTCTTTGTTTTGGAACATATATCAATTTTACGAAATCTATTATATATATTATATAAAATAAAAGCAAGCAGTTAGCAGCTAACGTTGGCCCGATGCAGACAACCGATTTGTGGCAAATCATCGCAACGGCGATTTTTTTGAAGGAACAGAGATATACACAATATTCTTTTCTCCTTCGTTTTATGAAACAAAAGAACTTTGCGCTTCTGTTATTCCAAATAACGCCCTCATTACACTTGTCTCTGCACCGAGCCTAATTCGAGCGTCTAAAGTAAACAAAAACACACAAATGTAACTTTCAATAAGTACAAGTGTGTATCCATATACGTATAAACATTCGTCTCTGAACAATAGCAATCAGCTGGGAACGCTGTCACGATGTAATCCTTGTTTAATTTTTATAACATTTTCTGTCATTCGTTGTCTTTTATACGTTAGGTATCGTAAAATTATCTTCTGAATAAAATTCAGCAAACATCTCAGAGGAGGAGAGTGAATCAATTGGAACAATATTTTTATTTTTTTTTTTTTTTTGCATGACTCTAGAAGAACGACGAAAATATAAAATTTTAGTTTCGGCTGGTTTTTGAGATATTAGAGAGTTAAGAAATCCATTAAATTCTGTGTAATATTAATCTAATAAAGTTTTAATCTGTTATCGTGTACTTTACTTTCTCGAGAGTCAAGGAATTTAGTAATATATAATTGAGAGGATTTGCTTGGATAATTTTTGCTGATCCAATCCATTCTGAGTCTAGTTTGTTTCTTTTTATGATCGTTACGAAGTAATACTTTGTCTCCAATATTGAATATCGTTTGTGTTTTGATGATTTGCGCATCTTGCTGTCGTTTATACCGAGCTCTATTTTTTTCGAGTGTTTCACGGGCTCTCTGTAGATATTTCTCGTGTTGTTTTTTCCAAAGTTTAAATAATCCTTCGCGGGTCATGCTAGGAATTGTGGATATTGTCGATTTGCTTTGCATTCAAACGTGAGCTCGAAAAGTGTGTACTCTGTTGCTTCGTGAACTGATGTATTGTGACCCATGCATGTTAGATTCTTTTTCTTTCATGCTAGTTCGAATTAAATCTTTGATTGTGGCGTGTGTTCTTTCGAGCGAACCGTTTGACTGAGGGTGGAAGAATATGTTTTTTATGTGTTTCATGTGGAACGCTTTTCAAATTGTTCCATGAGTTAACATACAAAGTTTTGTCCATTGTCTGTAAGGATGTGAGAAAAATATGTAAATGTAGCTGTCGATGAGTTTTGGTATTATTGTTGCTGCTTGTTGATTTGGTATAGGTACAAGCAATAAGAATTTGGTTAGCTGATCTTGCATGGATAATACGAACTGATTATTAGAACCGAATTTAGATAAGGGTCCGAATATATCGAGGGCAATCTTCTCATTGGGCTCGGTCGGTATGTTGGTTATTACTCAACTTCTCTCGCTGATAGGTGTTCAAGTTGGTGATAAATTCTTTCACATTTTGCTCCATACGTTTCCAGTTGTAATTCTCCTTTAGTCTGGTGTGCGTTCTGTTTTCTCCAAAATGTTGTGTGCTATGCCCGTTAAGTGAGAGATGTCTTAACTTCTCTTCGTCTGAAATATTTCCTAATAGGATTAATGGCAAATTTTACGTCTTTATGGCACTTGGTGCTCAGGAATTGTACCATGGAAGTTAAAAGTATTCGTTCTAATGGAGTGTATCGAGATATATCCTTGATTGCTATAAGAACTTGTCCTTGGGTTTGCTCTGTATCTTCCGATAGAATATCGTATGATATTGTTAATTATATACAACCATTCATTTCGTTAAGTCACCTACGTCATTTTTTTTCTGGATTTGTATATATCCTACGGCGTTGGGAGTTTCTGTTGCTTGAAATTCTTGAAATTCGTTGAATAGGTTGGGTTTGGTGCTTTGTTATCGTTGCCTGAGGAAATTTCAAATTTCATTTCTGGGTTCCAAGATTCAAGCAGTAAGTCATTATTGTTTTCTATGTTTCTGGTTACAGTTTCGTCTACCTGTTCCTGGGTTATATGTATTCGTGAAAGTGCGCAGGCAGCGGTGTTGTCTTTTCCTCTGGTATATTCTATATATGCATTCTTCTAGCCTTAATCTCCATCTCATGAGTCTAGATCTCTTTTACGTTTTGTAGCCATTTAGGGCCTGATGATGATAGTGCGTATTGTGAAAAGTCATCCTAACAGCTAATATTCTTTTCTCGGTTGTGCTGTAGTTTCTTTCAAGTGATGTCTGAGAAAGTTTTCTCCAAGTCCTTCATTTGAGGCGTCGGTGGTGAGGGTGAAATATTTTGTGAAGTCTGGGTATTTAAATACTGGTTCTTCGCAGAGTTTTTGTTTCAAATTGCCAAAAGCTATTTGTTGAGAATCTATCCAGTGGAATGGTATATGCTTTTTTGTCAGGTTTGTTAATGGCTTTACAAGTTTTGACAATTTTGGATAAATTTTCGGTAATATCCTGTTAATCCTAAAAACGATTTTACATCTATTGGGATTTTGGGTATATTGAAATCTCGTACGGCTTTAATTTTGTTTGGATTCGATTTTATTTCGTTTTTGGTTATTAAATGTCCAAGATATTCAAGCTCAGGCTTGAATAAAATAAAATATTCGCACTTGTCTGGTTGTAGTTTCAGTCCAGTTTTTCTCATGCGTTGGAATATAATGGCTAACAATAAGTTTCGATTGTGTTCTTGTACGGTACTTCCGAAAATAATTATGTCGTTGAGGTAAAAAAAACAGTGTTTTCCGATCCAGCGAATGCTTGATTGATCATTCGTTGAAATGTTGAAAGTGCTTTTTGGGTCCAAAAGGCATTGTAATTGTGGTAGTGGTTACCATAGATGAATGAAAATACATGGTGTTTGTATGGGAGGATGAGTGTGGCGAGAGTGAGAGTATAAGAGTGGTGTGGTGTGATCTGAGTGTTTGAGATATTTCATGGCAGAAAAAAGAACGAATGAGAGAGATGTATGCGAGAACAGTTGAGCGCGAGCATGGTGACGAAAAAACAAATGTGATCGGGAAGATGCTCAGTCGAGAGTTGGATAGACGCGTGACTTGAGTGTAGCAAAGTATGAGAGTTGAAACAGAGTGTGAGAGTTAAATATATGTATTTTGTAATTTCTATTAAATCTATCTCCAACTTAGTGTGTTTATCAGTCGATCCACTAACAATTAAATGTATAAAAAGACATACGTAATTGAAAGATGATATCATTAATCATGCTCTTCATATAATGAACTTTAGATATAGTTTTATTCCGGTGCATCATTTCTAACACATTCTAAATGCCTGCGATGACAATATAAAGTATCATCTTATAGTGGCAATAATAACGTATATCAATTGGTGCATCATGTATGATCCGCTAACGTGCTATAATCGTTGTCATTATTTCTGAGTGGAATACATAAGCATAAAAAAGGACCAAGATAATTTGAACTGCTGGAAAAGTATTTCTTTCTCATTTTACATATTTTGGATTCTCACGAAAATGTTTCTTACCATGCTCAAATTTTCGAACGTAGGTACCCATGTACCATAGAAATTTAATACTGCTGAATAATGGTTTCCTTGCATAAGAAAAAGTAGCAATTTCTGCATTGATAATGATAAATTATACCATTCCATAGTATATCTAAAAAAACCATATTAAGATTAACTGACGAGACGGAAATGGAATGAAACGTGATATTTGATATAATTTTACATTCTATAGCATATCTCAGAATTTTTTACTTATAAACGATGCATCTTTATTTAAGAATTTACTTGTTTGCGTAAACTTGTGAGTTGTTCCACGCAATTGTCTTTTAAAGTTATTCGAAAAAATTTTGCCGATGGAATTTATTGCGTTTCGAAAAAGACACATAATGATGGTCAAGATATTTTTATCGGGGAGAGGGGGTGCCACCAATTCACTTGTGCTTTCTTAGTGGTATGAGAAAATCTGAAAGTGTATGTTGTACCCAAGAGTGAACATTCGATGATCACGTCGGAATTTCCGGTTCTTTCAAAATTTCCGATGGAGTTAGGTTTCCCGAGAATTCTAAAATTACAAAAGACAGAGCATGAAATAAGAGTAGTAACCAAATATGTAATATCCAAATGTAACATTTTGTTTCAAATTTTCGTTCAAAAAGATTTTGAAAGTCGTTCAAAGAGTTTTCGACTAACCTGACTTTTTTTGGAAAATCCGAACATTTCCCGAAATCATTTAGAAATTTAAAGGAATTTGACCTGAATCTGAAAAAAATACCCACTACGATCTAATATTTTCGGGTTCTCTCACACCACCACTAGTTTTTTCAAATGAAACTATATTTGCGATGTTGTTCATTCATACGAAAGTTACAATTCCAATTCTCTACTCTCTCTAATTCTACTTTTACATACTGTGCATCTTTGCATATTTCGTTCTTTACGTATGTACAGGATAATCTGTATCAAGGAAATAAATGGTCAAACTTTGGTACTGTATTCTACTGCCATTAAAACACGTAAAAGAAACTATAATTCGGAAAACCTATCTGTTGCAAAATTAACCCTTTAATCATGATTAAGTATTGTAAGATTATTCAAAACTTATTCAAACGAATCATTGAAATCCATTTCTTTTTCTAGCAGTACTTCTTTTAAAAGACATTAAAAAACTACTACATTTCAAATTCGATATATATTAATTTAGTACATATTTAATATATATTTGTAAGGATATAATATAAATAATATTTATTTAATGAAAATTATGATAACAAAACAACAAATAGTTAAAGAAGACAAATTACTTTAAAACAACACGAATTAACAACTTAAATAAATTCTTTAACATCACAATTGACACTTTTGAACAGTTTTCTTTCAAGGCTCTAACGACTCTCACGACTGGTCTTTTTTCAAAAAAGAAAAGTGCTCTATGCCTACTTCTCACATCACATTCATATTTTATATGATCAACAAAAGGCCATCTGTTATATCTAAACATAACTAAAATTAGATTAATTATAATAACCGGCAACTGATAATAATCGATACTACATATTAGTATATTTCAAATTTTCACATTAGGCAATAATCCGATTTTTGAATATTTTATCAATAGTTATTGTCATAAATCAAACTTTTAAACTATTCTCATAAATAAAAGTCCAAATTATGGTTGAAACTCAGCATCTAACAGTTATTCTGTTGTATAATATTATGTTTTTAATATTCGATACAAGCAACAAATGTTTATTCGTCGAAAAGGAACAGTTTTGAATATTTTGGTCATACTATATATCTATCATAATATATTGGTCATATTTGGTATTTTAGTTATGTATTTTATATAATTAGATCATATTATATTATGATCTAATTATTTCCTAAAGATAATAGAATATTATACTAAATAATTTAAATAACTCGCTCCTCTTTCTTAAATACACATTCCCTAATTTTATAAAGCTATTATTTATAATATGCAAATGATGTATAATAATAGAAACATTACATAATATTTAAATTATTTGTATACAATTTATACACGTGTAATGTATATATACATGTATATGTTACATATAATAGTATATTTATACAATATGTAATGATAAATATACATGACATGTGGCTTGCTACGAATAGACAGTAATAAATCGTATATAGAATGAATCTCATAAAAGAGTAATAAAGAAACAATTAGCGATTAATTAACAGTTTAAAAAATTATCAAATAATTGAAAATTATTTTGCGTACTTACGGAATATAAAAGAATTTCTGACTCTCGTCGAATATGCATTGTATTATATGGTGTACTTTAATAATGGACAGTGTAACATATATAATGATAAGAAAGTTCATAATCATGGCAAAATTATGTCCATGGAACATTGTCCTGGAAATCTAAACAAGATATATCATAAACGTGACACAAAACAGGCTTGAGAATGCGAATCTGACGATTTCTGAAATGAAATAGTTTCAGATTTTCATATTTTAAATAAGTATGACAGTACAGGTGAATTACAATATAATTAAATTTTGTATAGAGAGTTTTCTCTGATATATATAACATTATTTTTCAGAGACTACTCCAACTAATATTCAAAGATTTGTTATTATTTTATCATTTACATTTCATCAAGAAACCTTACAATTTTAATCGTTATAAATCTCAAATTAATCGTTGCTTTAAATCTCGAATCTTACATTTCATATAATTAATAATCGCAACAGGCGTTACGTGACTTAATCTTTGTATAATTAATTGAAACAATTGACAGTTTTCCAGGTTAAAAGTCGTCAGATTTCTATCACATTATTTATGCAATGTTTTCAGTATGGGACACTCTGTAATGATACTTACATTGAAAATGATCACTGCGTAATACATTGAAATTGCTAGAAAGGTTAATAGGCAGGAGAATGAGAAATTGTGTTTCAGATACCTAATCCACCTTCGAGAAAGAATGAATTAATATAATATACGCATAATTATCTATGTAAATGTAATGAGTTTAATTTCACGTTAATGTATAAGAACTCAAGAAAAATTCAAGGACAGGAGATATTCGCAAAAATAAACTTTGTACAAATATATGCATATTATCACTTAACTGAGAAGATACTAACTTTATTATTAGGTTATAAATTTCTATTGAATTTATTATTTTGTTGCGTATAACGATATCCTTCTTGGAAATGGCCATCTCTATCGAATTTTTATTCACGACATTTTCCATTTGGTAACTAATAAGTGTGAAAAACCTCATAATATCTAATCGCCATTGGTACAGAATTAAAGCTATACTCACACAGCAATTTTGTACAGACCACGTATATGCAAAGTAGTAAATAAAAAGATAGTGTCACAATAATGTAAAACTGATGCAATCAGAATATTTGTAATAATCGTCAAAATGACAATCAACTTATAATTTTGAGATTTTTCTAGATACGTCATTGAAATAGACGGTAAATAACACACAGTTTTGTTGGATACTAAATCCTCGAGAAAGTGGTGTAAAAAAAACGGCATCACAATAAGAACGAAATAACTGATACATATTATATCTGCAATACATCTTAAATGTAAAATATTATCGTTATACGTTTCCTCACCGCCTTGTGCGACTTAATTTACTTCTTACTTAAAAAAATATTTGCATAACGATTTCCCAACGCTACGTGTGTTTTAAGTATTTTCAATTCTTCTTTCTCTTGTATATAATTCCAATCACGTTTGATATCCTTTAACCATTCCTTTATCTTAAACAATCCAGGAAAGGTTACATAATGACACGATATTATAATGATCAGATAAAATTGATTGAACATATAACTTACCTTTACAGATTTTACAAGAAATAAACCATACTTTATATTTACATTTGCTATTGAAACTATAATGCTTGTTTGGAGTGAAAACAATTGAGAGGTGCAAGCGTTATATTCCATGAGAGAAAACTGTAACGATTGATAACATAAATATAAATAAAAGATTAATTTTTAGCAAGTAATGCATTGATATACGAGGAAACTGAATGAATAATTATATTTCGTACGAATGGAATATCCTTACCACAGAAACTGTTGTCCCGAAAGGAAGTATCAAACATATGATCGTAGTATGCATTAGACTTAACTGCATTGGTTTGTATGGTGTCAGTCCCATTACGAAGAAGCAGAATTTCAGGAGTCTATAATACTTGTAGCCAATGAAGTCCATTCTCTTCGACGTTCGGGAAGCGTTTGACCAAGGTCGTGGCTTTACACATTTCGCAGAAAATTGAAGGGAGAGACAAAAATATTGACACCGTCGCGTGACACAACTTGTGAATTACGCATGAGGGGGAAATGACTATCCATCGGTGTGCATGAATAATAAACATGTTTCCAAGAAGAAACATTACTTTTATTCGTTCTTTTCTTATTTTCCTGCAATTTTCGCACAATTACGCTGAGTTTTAAGAAAAAATTGTCTCCATGGCATAGGGGAAAGTGTCAATCAAACCCAGGTGTCGTCTCGCATTTCTAAGCTTTACGGCACCATGTATGTACAGCATGAAAATTACAGGTTACGAAAAGAAGAGTCAGTTCTTTACTGTCGTTTGAGGAGTGAGGTCAGAATTTCTCTTGGGGCTATTATTCTGTGCATTTCATTTTCTCGCGTTTTGTAAAGTATTAAGCACTTTCTCCTCGAGCTGTACAATAATTGTGCTAGACATCGTAAAGTTTTAATAAATCTTGTCAAGTGTTATATTTTACGAAAATTTTTTACAAGAAGTGCTATTTGTTTTTTTTTTTAACTTATTGCTACTATGACTGAATGCTTTAATCCTATTTCAGATTACAATGACGGCGATTATTTGCAAACTAATCCAGAATAACATTATCGTGGATACTAAATTAAGGACATCTTTGAAATATTGTACGATCAATATTGTTGCTGGAATAAAGAAAAAATGTAATGGTATGTATTAACTGTTTAAAGTTTCTGTTGTATCTTTTTGCGCCGTTTGTATGTTTGAAAGTTGAATATACCTACTGTTTAATTTTACTATGTTCTTCAATGTTACATTTATTTTGATAGAATAAACTTTTAAATTTATTGTATTTTTGTCTTCTTATGTTTTTACTGTTGTGAGTTCATTGTTACTTTGAATAAGAAAGTCTATACTATATCCTTCATATATGTATAGAAGACACGATACTAATTGTAAAAAATATATCGCTCGGTATTATTTTCGTTTATATTTATTTGCAATTATATTATAGTTAACTGTTACAAGCATTTGAAATTAATAACATAATTCAATATAAATTTTCGTTAAAGAATAATTATAGGTATAATAAACGGATACTTTCCAAGTAAATAAATAGTGTGAAATCAATTTTCACAAAATCTTCATGCTGTAACTCCCATTAATATTAAAATTGTCATAATTTTTTAAAAATTATCATATTATAATAAACTTAAATTTATTTTAAAATCTGAAGCCTCTGCTCTTAAAATATGTACATGATTCATTTTATTTTTGAAACATTTTTAGATTATGCAAATATACGAAGTGGAAGATACTTTTTTTCTCGAATGTGCTATAAATTATCATAGCACGTGATTTTTTTCATGATAAAATATACAACGACCCTTTAAAGCTTAGTGTATGTTCTTTTTTGCAATTTATTTAACTTTGAATATTAGACGAGACTGTTACGATTTTTTGAATTTTCGTCATCTAAGTAATAGTTAGATTAGTAAAATAACTATGAAAGATCACACGTCAAGTTTTCTGGGTTTATATTATAAGGGGGACGCGTCAATCTCCAAATTCAATATAGATTCAATCATGAATAAAATTTTTCGATGCTTCTGCGTACTGTGGCAATTTATAGCATTTTCAAGAGGAAAAATATCTTCATCTGTCCGTTACGTGATGTAAAAATATTACGTTAAAATGAAAGACTCATTTTGTAAATAGAAGCTTCAAGTTCTAAAATGAACCCAGATTGTGTGAATCTTTTTTTTTTATAAAATTAGAGCGTTGGTGTAGTTCAATATTCGATCATTAATGATTTTTATTGTTTTCTGATACTTCTGAGTTTAAGATCTTTGCATTTTTGTTTTAATCGTTTATTGTTAGAAGAACTTCTCATTTTCTGGGATTATTAGAGAATTTGAAGTTTGCTCTGTTGTATTGAATGTCTGTTTGTATTGAATAAGAATGAACACATCATAGATCCACGAAGTCTCGAGATTTCATGATATGTTAGTCTTCGAAACAACTTTCGAGAAAGTTCAGCAATGATACCTTTAAATCAAACGATTCAAAATTCCTTTGCCAACCGACAAAATAATTCGGGAATAAATTTGTACATGAACCAAATCTTCACCGGTTTCGATGATATTTATGTGTGTTAAAAAATTTTCTTGGGAGAAGGATGTTGTTCAAATTGTCGATTTTTACAACATTAGAACTTAACGAGATCGATGAGAGAATGGTTAACCTATTAATTTACCAATTTGTCTAATCACTCACTTTCAAACGTCTTTGGACGTTTTTAGTTTTAATATTCAATAAATATTTATGTTAGTATATTATATTATTATTAAGATATTAATGCTTTCCAAGATTTTATTATACCAAATATTATTTACAATATTGATACAAATGTGATAGGTCCTGAGATTTTAGAGCTGTGAAGACAAAGAAATAATTGAGCAGTTCGAACGACATACAGGAATGCTCAATAGTTATTTCTCATGCATTCTGACATTTGGCGAAAAATTGACTGAACATAGTAGGATGCTGGATTTAAATTTGGCCGAATTGGGGAACGAATGAGCATTCGTTCGTTTCATCCAAACGTACCATTGGAAATGTTAGGTAAAGTGTGTAAGGTATGACACTCCTAGAAGTTAGGAATATTTTCAATTGTTATAGCACATTTTTCAGTTATGGACAAAGATATTTCGAACATCAAACATTTAGCTATCAAGCTAGTTTAGCTTGGCTATTTTATTTTATCGTTCTCAACATAAATTAGTGATTGTCTGTTCTGCAATATATTTGCCCGAATTTCATTTAGAAATAGGTTTAGGTTATTCTTTTTTGCAAGAAAATCTATACCATTTATCGGAAACAACTAAAATAAATATATTTTGCGGAGTCTCGGTTTAACCGTCGTACCGTACGGACGTCCGATATAGTCTCGCTTACGAGTTCCAATCCACATTATTATAGTGTTAGTGTTAGTGAAAACAAACGCCAATCTCGTACATCAACACAAAGGAATACTACACGAATGAATACACCGACTAACCAACACCAACCTGCAGGGACCTCTGAGTACAGGAGATCCCAATTTTCCAACCAAACTGAAAGTAACAACTCCACCAAATCATACTCCCGCTGCACAACTCGACTCATCACCTACAAAAGACCAAGCTATCATCATCCACGCAATAGACGACACAAGCCTCCAAGACTATGCCCTTGCAATAGGGAAACTAATCGGGCCCAAATCAATAAGGTACATCTCCAAAATCTCAAACAACCGAATCTGCGCTTATTTTGATAAAAAAAGAAACAGTACTACACCTAACAAATCTGCATAAATCAATTACGGTCAACAACAATAAGTTGAACTTAAGACCAATGTGAACTCCGGCTCAAAGAATAATTCTATCAAACGTCTCCCCGGTTATACCCAATTCAGAATTTGAACAAATCAACTCTGAAAGCAGGAATGACCGACCCGGAATACACCCACATCCTCAGTTTCAGAAGACAGGTATACATTGATCCCGATGACATTGGAAAAATCCCATCCACCTTCCTAATAACTTTTGAAGATACATCGTACCGTATTTTCATCTCCATCGACAGCCTTCTTTGCTTCCGATATAAACAAGAAGGTTACTTAGCGAAAGGTTGCCCAAAATTCAAACACAACCGATACAACAATTCCAAATACAAACATACCAACTCAATCTCCCAAATTGCCGGTTAAGAAGATTCCTATCACTACCGAGACAAACATCGACAATTCCAAACAAGCAACGAATAAATTACCTACAGAGCAACCACCAATCCCCTTCAGTTCCAAAAGACCACACTCACAATCATCAACTGACGACAAATCAGACTATGCAAACTTAAACGACACAGACTATGCCCCCACCAATCAATCTACTTAAAAAAAAAATCGCAATAACCAAACTAAAAACACTTCCTCCACAATCTTCAGTTTTCGATTCCGCCAAACTAGAGGAAATGTTAGCCCCAGCAAGAGAAATAATAAATAAAAAAAATCCTTCACACTCCCAGCTAAATTATTCCCAGATCAAGAGCCTCCTCCAAGACACCTTCGGATCAGCACACCCATTGCAAATCGCAAGAAACTACACTGATAATATTCCGACACTTGTTCAAACTCTTGAAGAAATCTACCCCCATCTAAACGAAAGAAGCATAAAAAACAGAATACATCGACTCTGCAAAAAGCTGTCCAAATCGACTGACACACCTGAATCGTCATTTAGCTATTCATCTGAATCAGACATAAAATTTTCATAAGAACCGAAATCGCAGCAAAATCCAAACTCATAGCCCCACCAATAACTTATGAAAACAATAATACAATGGAACATAAACGGTTATTATACCCATTATGAACAACTCCAAATACTCATAAACAATTTCAGTCCAGACATTATCTGTTTTCAAAAAACAAATTTCAAAAAAAACCACCAGCCTACATTTAAACACTTCAACACCTTTGTCAAAAACCGGGTAAACAAAAATCACGCCAGCGGAGGAGTGGCCATTGCAATTTCGGACAAATATGATTCTACTGAAATCCAATTAAATTCAAACTTAGAAACCGTTGCAATATCTATTTCATTTCTCAAAAAAATCCACATCTGCAATATCTACATTCCTAATAGTTTCCCCCTTCAATTACAAGACCTTGAAGATTTAATAGCTCAACTTCCAGCTCCACTGATCCTGTCTGGAGACTTTAACAGCCATCACACTCTCTGGGGATCGACCAAAACTGACAGAAGAGGAAAGACAATCGAAAATCTGCTTAACAACCAGGATTTAATCTTATTGAACACAGGTTCTCCAATGCACTTCAGCACTAGAAACGGCAAAACAAGTACAATAGACTTAACCTTTTCCAGTCTACAGATAGCTCAACACCTAAAATGGGATACCTTAAAAGAACCATATGACAGCGACCACTTTCCCATAAAAATCACATACGGAGACAATACCACAACAACTCAAAACTACCTCCAACCAAAATGGCACATAAGAAAAAAAACTGGCCAGTTTACCAAGAAAACATAACGCTTCAACTCACTGAGAAAGAAACTGAACCTGAACTCAACCCGGATTAACGAAACAATAAACAATTTCCAACAAATCATAACCTCAGCCGCAGACAAATCCTTTGGAATTCCTAGAATACAAAAAATCAGGAAAAGACCGGTACTGTGGTGGAACGAAGAATGTAAAAACGCCATGCAAGAGAGTCATCACGCTTTCAATAGAGCAAAAAAACATCCCACAAACGAAAACCTAAGCGAGTTCAAAAGGAAACGCGCTAACTTCCGTAGAATAATTAAAGAAAATAAAAAACGAACATGGAGAAACTACATAACATCAATAAATCCACAAACACCTACATCTGCAGTATGGAAAAAAATCAAAAGCATAAATGGACCCAAACCCTCCACGATTATCCAATTCTTGGAATCTGATGACGGTCAAACCATAACTCAAGCCCACGACATTGCTAACACATTAGCTAAACAATTCCAAGAAAATTCAAATAACATAAACTCACCACATCCTACAATAATCTACAACAATATACACCATGATTCGATCCACAACGATAACAACTCACCACTAAACTCACCTTTGACACTCAAAGAAATAAATTCCACCCTTGCTTCAACAAAAAACTCCGCCTCAGGACCAGATAATATCCCCAACTTACTGCTAAAAATGCTTCGAAAAACAGGAATAAGTTACCTATTAAAAATCTTCAACTGTATATGGATCCATAAAGTTTTTCCCGGAAATTGGCAAAAAGCAATTGTAGTTCCAATTCCTAAACAAAATAAATGCAAACAAAACCCTAACAGCTATCGCGCAATTGCATTAACAAATATCATGTGCAAACTACTAGAAAAAATCGTAAACCGTAGGCTTAGATGGTACCTCGAAGCAAAAAAACTTCTTAACCCAAATCAATACGGTTTCCGACACTACCGTTCAACCTAGACGTCCTAACGAACTTGGAAACAAATATCTGCGACGCTTTCCTCAACGAAGAATACATAGCCGCCATATGCCTCGATATCGAAGAAGCCTTCGACACAATCTCGAGAACCAAAATTATTAACGCCCTCATCGAGCTAAAAGTATATGGCAATATGCTATCCTTCATAACCAACTTCCTATCCAATAGATCAATCCAAGTCAGAGCAAATGGATCTCTGTCACATCCAGTTATAATCAAAAACGGAGTCCCACAAGGATCAGTAATGAGCACGATATTATTTTTAATTGGAATCAACGACATCACCACCAACCTCAAGCCACCAATAAAAACTCAGCTATTTGCGGACGACATAACAATCACATGTAGCGGAAAAAATATGAACTCCATCAACGAACATTTACAAACAGCCATCAATACCCTTCAAGACTGGTCAAAAACAATGGGCTTAAAATTTTCTCCCAAAGAAACCCAAGGCATCCTATTCACTAGGAAAACCAAACCCAATCTCCCACCTAAACTATATCTGAGCAATCTTAAAATACAGTTTACTGACACCATCAAAACACTAGGCCTTATTTTCGACAAAAAATTATCTTGGGCGCCACACCTAAAAACCTTAAAAGAGTCCTACATAAAAAGACTTAACATAATTAAAACCCTTTCCAATAATAACTGGGGAGCGGATAAAGACACTCTCCTAGTAACATACAGAGCATTAATCAGATCCAAACTAGACTACGGCTCTATCGTTTACAACTCAGCCAAAAGCTCCATCAAAAAAATAATAGATCCAATCTTCCACTCAGCTCTTCGACTAGCCACAGGTGCATACCGAACATACCCTATAAACAGCCTACTATTCGAAGCCAAAGAAATGGCACTTGAATCCAGAAGGAAATTCCTAACTCTCAAATACGCACTAAAAGTCTCATCCACTCCAAATAACCCTTCCTACACCTACATCTTCTCCAATAGATTCAATGCTTTCTACATCAATAAACCCAAAATTCTCTCCCCTTTCCATATCAGACTTAACAAAATCCTTCAATCCACCACTTTCAAAATCCACCCCACCATTGAACGTAAACCACAAATCCCCCCATGGTTAATAAAAACATTCCCAACAAACACCAGTCTTGCCGAACTTCCCAAAAAAATCCTCAGTTCAATTGACCACAAGACTCGATTCCTAGAACTAAATAACAACTACACCCAACACAGCAAGATCTACTGATGGGTCAAAAACGGACACTGGAGCAGGATACGCCATCATCACAGAAAAAGCCAAAAAAACACAAAACCTCCCTCCTTCATCATCCATCTTCACAGCCGAAACTTATGCCATCCTGGAAGCCATTATATATGCACACTCAAATAACGAAGCCCAGATCGTCATATACACCGACTCCATGAGCGTTACAAAATCTCTAACGAAATCATATGATCAAGAAAACCATCTAATATCCACCATCCAAGAACTAAACCACAACCAACCTAATACAAACGCCACAGTCATCTGGATTCCAGCTCACCAAGGAATCGAAGGAAGCGAAAAAGCCGACGCAGCAGCGAAAGAAGCCACAGTCCCCTCACTTACCAACAACGACCACCATCTTCCAATCCCCTGCGACGACCAAATAATCCATTGCAAAAAAGTAACAAAAAATGAACGGGACAATACATGGAAAACAACTAAAAGCACCCAACTACACAAAAGTATCCAAGACTTTCACCAGCAAACACCGAAATTTAACAACAGGAAAGAAGGAATAATTACCACACTTCTAAGAACCGGTCATACTAGGCTAACACATGAACACAAAATCAAAAAAACTACATCACCCACTCATTGCAATAACCATTCATTAACAATAACACACATACTGCACGAATGCCACACCACAGAAACCCAAAGACAGAAATATGGAATCAACGCAAACATAAACCTTACTTCTCAAAACGACATACAAAGAGTATTATTATATCTAAAAAGCATAAACTACTACTCACACATCTAATGGTGCCGTCGTCGCTAATGACCTCGCTGTCGATGCGACAATAAAATTAAAAAAAAAAATATATATATATATATATTTTGCGTATTAAATATAACATGTAATGTACATAGATTAGCATCCGGGATTAGTATATAATTATTTTAGATTTCAAATTAGTTATCATATTAATGTTCGAAAACCTCAAGAGAAAAATATGACAAATCTATATTTATTTATTTTCTGTGATTACTTTATTACTCTATTATTCGACATTAATTGACGTTGAGAAACGAATTTTATGTGATTTAATTAGCCAACATTAATTCATAACGTACAAAGATGTATTATCCTTAAAAAATGAATCCGAAAAGTTTGTAGATTGAACTAATGGAAATAAATAACTATTAAATAATTATTACTATTAATATTGTTAATATATTTAAATATATTAACACATTTTCAAGCTTCAAAAAGAGTTCAAGTAAGGTAGAATTAATTGGAAATATGCTAAATGTTAGAATTGCTTTTTTGTATAGGATATCCAAAGTCAACCGATTGGAAAATGATGATACATGTAAAAACGAGTTGATAAGGAGAAATACAATTTGTTTATTAAAGCCATCGTTTTCGATGAAAATCGAGTTTAAAAACTTATCAAGCATATTTAAATTTAGCTAATCCTAAATATGATAGAAAAAAATAGTTTTAACAGGAGATTGTTCCACGTATGAGAATAAATAAAAAATGTAAAACTTTTTCGTAATATGTTTTGTTATAAAGAACATCGAATTTGAATATTTATCAAGCGCACTAAGCCAATTTTTAATGAGATATTCAAGATTTATTTTTTTTTAAAATAACGCTTTAAACGAAAATATTTCGTTCTACTTTTTTCACTTATTTTTGTACATAGAATGTCCCCGTGCCAGTTATTCGCACCATATCTTGTACGGAATTACACTTAAATTCAAAATAAATTAAGTTTCCAAATTTACTTTCCTCGGAAAAGAATATTATAAAAATTTACTTATACTATTGTATTTACTTTATATATTATTGCTATATTATTGTATTTACTTTATTATTATATCATTTTCACTTCACTTATAATATTACTTTAAGAAAAAATTTTTATTTTTTCTTCTCGACACAGTTTTACATGCAGAATTATCTGCAGTCACAGTACGGGACGCATTGCATATGCAAACAACAGATCCTTCATCTCCATTCTCTTTATTCGATTTTGAAGACAATACCTTTAGCCAATAAATAAGCATGATGATATCTCTCACGTGAATGAATGAATTTTCATTGTAATGGTCCACTTTTAATTCAATACAAGTCCATTCGATGTTAATATCACTTTAGTAACAATACTAACATGTCAACCAATTTGCTGTATTTCTGTACAGTCTGCAAATATATACTGCAATCGTCGTCATTATTTCTACATGGAATGCAGCAGCGTAAAGTAAAATTATGACAATTTGGTTTGCTGAAAAATATTTGTTTTCTCAATTCATGTATTTGGAATTTTCACGAAAGTGTTTCTTACTACGCACAATCTTTCGAAAGTAAATACACACATATAATAGATAGTTAATACTATTGATTGATGGTTTCCTGGCCATAATGAAAAGTAGCAATTACTATAGTCATAATGGTAAATCGCGCCATTTTGCAATATATCTAAGAAAACCGTATTAAGGTTAGTACACAGAAATGGCATAAAATGTCCTATTTAATACAATTTTAATACTTTCTACAGCAAATTTCAGAACTTTTTATTGACAAATAATATTTCTTTGTTTAGGAAACTTGTTTCTTAGTAATTTTTGTATGAGCTTGCGAATATAGAGAATGTCTTATTTTAATCTTTCCATATAATAATCTCTCAAACCATTAGTTACCGTAAAAAAATCTCTTGTATTTCGAAAAGGATTCTTTATAATGGTTTTATCTACGCGGACATATCTTCGAGACTTGTTTTTTTTTTTTTAAATAGAACCATATATATGATATTATTTGTTCATTCAAGAGACATCACAGTAGATTCAAGATACTAGTTGTATTTTTACAATCTTTGTACCATTTTATATTTCATTTCTCACGTATAAAGAGTATTAATAAGAGACCAAACTTTGTTAACGTATTTTAACGTATTTTATTGCTACTAAAGAAGAGAAAAAGTCATATAAGACGAAACTATAAGTCTGGAAACTTTTCCTTTCCGAGATACGAATATTTTTTGATCACGATGAACCCTATAGGAGTATATTTTTTTTTTTTTTTTTTTTTTTACGTGGAGGAAATCTTTCATAAGACACCCAGTCCATTTTGTGGAGCTGGGTAGTGTCGGATTCTTACCGACTAAAACCTCCACGGTGGCCTGCATCCTGTTTTGCTTAGAGGCCCCGGAACCTGATTATTCTCCGGTGCCTCTTCACATTTGCCTTGCGGCTTCTTTTCTATCTGTTGTTCCTTCCTTATGTTTTCTTTTTTTTTTTTGTTTATTTTTCTTTTTCTGCGGTTTCGCTGTTTTTGCCTCACCGCTTCTTTTTTGTTGTTGAGGTGTTCTTTCGCAGCGTCTGTCGCTTTGTTACCGCTGCCTCCCCTCCATTTCCCGTTTTCTCTGTTTTACTTCCTTTGCCGTCACTATGTGCTCACAAAATTTTTTGACGGCTATTTCTTCTCTCGTTCCTCTCATCAGAGCTCTTATTATACCGCCCTGCGTAATGTCTGGGCCTATCACGTCTTTCAGCCTTCTTCTTTGCTGGCTGAAGGACGGGCATTCTTCAACTGCGTGTTGAGCTGTGTCATGTTCGGCCCCACACATTTGGCACGCCGCTGTCGTTTCGGCGCCTATTCGATGCAGGTACTCACCAAAGCACCCGTGTCCGGTGATTTACCTGCGTCGTTCGGTAGGTTAGCTTTCCCGCTCCATGAGCTGTCCATTGCTCCCAGTGTGGAGCAATCGCTCTAATGGCCGGTCTGGCCGCGCCTCCATTTTCTAATCCCCGTACCCACGCCCTTCTAGCAGAATTTAGAACGTTTCTACGCTTCTGCATCTTCTGCGCCTTGGTAACTCTCTCCCCGTTCGCTCTTGCAGTGCGAATTTGCTCGAAGATTTCTGCTTCGAATAGGAGTATATAATTTATTTAAAGAAATTCTTTATATCAAATATGCTACAATGTCATTAAACTTTTTTGGAAATGGCTAATGTGTTCCATTATTCTGCTCCAATTTAGGCTCAAAGATTTGTTATGATTCTGTCAAACATTTCATCAAGAATCTTTGCAACTTTATTTCTTAATTATTGTCTTAAATTCCAAATTAACCATTGTTTTAAATCTGGAATTTAACATTGTGTTCTTCAAATATCTACATACACAGTCACAGTATGCCATCCTGTGCCAAACTTTCCGTTATAAGTTTAAACATTATTCGAGGGTGGAGGATCGTCAGATTTCTATATCCCATTTTGTATGCAAAGTTTTCAACTCGAAACACTACTTTAAATATGACCCGTGTGTAATATATTAATGCTAACATAAAGTTTAATATGTAGATGAATGGAAGGTTGTTTTCAGATACTTAATCCACCTTCAAGAAAAGAATGAATTAACATATAATCATGTGCAATGTAATTTACGAGTTTGTAATGTAAAAATGCTTGGACAGTCATATTTACATATAGTAACTCAATACACACTTGCACACATATCATTTGGAAATAACGTACGTTGAGGAAAAATGTACCAACTTCATTATTAAGCCATACTTATATAAGCTATATTTACACAGCCATCTCACAGAATAAACATAAATGTCCAAGAGTTAGTATAAATGAATCTTCCAATATCTGTGGCAAATACCTGTGTGTATTTATTGTTTTTCAAATCGCATTGATGAAAATGATTTCCGGATCACTTTAGGATAACACTGCTTTGGATGATGACTCAAAAACGTCGTCGAAATTTTGCAAGAATGTTTAATATTCTTGCACTAGCAGACATAGTAAACACATATAATTAATATTATAAGAATAAAAAGAGAATGTTCTGGTATGTATAACTACACCTATATACATATCTAATTTTTAAAATTTTAATGATTCAATATTATGTATTTATGGTTACTTTGAATGATGAAATAAACAGGGTGAGTCATATAACGTGACGACATAATAACTCATAAAATATTTGTTGTACGAAAAAATGTTTCAGATAGGAATTGCATGGCTTCCAGAGAGACATATAGCACTGTAATCAGATTTATGCTATTTTGCTCTTTTATCAAGATATGAAGGTCACCTTCAATTTTTTAAATGGAATAGTTAATATTTCTTCCCGAATTCGGATAAAGCGTTGAATTTTACATAAAATAATATTACACCAAATAGGGTCTAAAATACATAGTTACTGAGATTAACGGTCCTTCCTAATACAATATAAAAAAATATTTTTGCTTATATCTCACTAATTATTTGGTGTAATACCTTTTTATGTAGAATTCAACGCTTTACTCAAATTTGGGATGAAATATTAACCATTCCATTTAAAAAATTGAAGGTAACCTTCATATCTTGATAAAAAAGCAAAATAACATAAAAGTTAATATTTCATCCCGAATGCTGATTGCTAATCCAATAATATTACAATATCATGATAATGCATTACAATAATATAATAATTTTATATTATTTTACAGTACATATATGTGTTTGAATTATTCCATATCTAGTATTCTCAAAATTTGAATAGTAAATATGAACAGAAAATGTATTTTATTGATAAGCTAATTTTTTTTTCAGTTTGATATTGTATTTTGAAGGCTAGACCGAAAGCTTCATCTGTTTTGTCTAGAAGGCATAATTGAAGGCTGACGTAAAAGAAGTAAAAGATTCTTTGATATTACTGCATTTTAAAAAATTAATAGATTATATCTTATTTTGAAGTTGAATCACTTTTGCATTAAACGACTCGTTTAAAACTTGGTTTAAATTCTCGTAATATTATATTTTTTGTACAATTCGAGGGATGTACATTATGCATTTTCATATCTTCTCTTTCATTCTCACGTCTAATCACCTGAAACATTGAATACTATGTAATTGTGGAATTGAAAAGGTTATCAACCTTTATTTTCGAGAAAAATGTTTGAATGTTCATTACTTATACGTCGTATATTCGTACTTGTCAAATATAATAAGTACTGATAAAAATGTAGTGAAGTATAATTAAATGAGGTTCGTGAATCATAAACATATTTAAACGTATACATATACCACATTTTTTCACAAACTAAATTTTCTCGAGCAAAAACTGATACAGAGAAATTTCTTCACTAAGTTTATATTTTTATTTGTCCATTCACTTAGAATCACTTTCTTGCTCATTACACCTTCAATTACACGAAACTTTATAAAAATATAAGAACAAGGTTGCAGTGTTAATATAGCAACCAACAGAATTCAAGAATTAAATGTTAAACTAATTTCATTATGGAAGATTGATATCAAATAGATAAAATTCTATAATTATAATTCTCCGATTACAATTTTGTCATTCGAAATAAAGCATTATTTACAGAAAGTTTCATTCATATGAGAAATTTTATTCATATACAGATCGTTACAAACTAGAATAATATATATGTAAAATTAAATTTGTTGTTATATCTAATCGATATGTGTAATTTAATCTTATACATCATGCAATAATTAACACGCAATGGATTTTACTATGAAAGAAATTTGAAATTACCAACATTTGTAATAATCATATTTTCTGTACAAGTACAAAAATTATTAGCAATGTATAATTTATATTAGCATATTATTATATGTAATTATTATTGGAATATTGGAATATTATTAGCAACATATTTTAATAGAAGAAACAAGTAAGGGATGTATTGAATACAAAGTGATGCACAAGTATTTTAGATTGACATTAACACTTTCATTGATACAAGGTACTCAATAACTAGAGTAATATAAATTTTGACATCATTATACAAAAGATAATGTTAATTTGACTTCAGGTAGTCTAAAGATAGGTGTTAGAATAAATGCAACGACATACATACGCGTTTGCTCATATCGGCGCAAAGAATGATGTAATTAAACATATAATGCTTGTAGTAAACAAATGATACAATGTCCTGATAGCTTTATATCTTTAATTGGAAAATTACTCGCTGTTACCTACACTGTATCTTTATAGAAATCGCCGTCGCTACAAATACGTGATAACTGAAAATCGACTTGATCTCGCGCAAATATACACACGTTGTATATTAAAAAAAGGTTTTATATTTTTTACGAAGACCTGTATTTAATCCAGTTCATTTCACACACTCGTCGAAAAATGTAACTCATGTACTTGATGTGCAAATTAATAACACGTAACGAGGTACTTTCAGCATTACCTGAAACAGGAAACTTCCAATTTCGAATTGCGATTATGTCAAGATGATGAAAATAAAAGTTATGAAATGTTAAATCACTTTTAAATCACTTCACCCATTTAATGCAAAATTTAAATATCAATAAATATTTAGTTGTTGTACTATTATATGCAAAGCAATTGAAGCGTGTGAATTGCTTAGTATGTTGCAATCCATCTTGAATATTATGTAAATTTTTATTCATACAAGTTCGCGATTTTATCCACACTAATATTTCAAGTATTTGTTCTCATCATTTGTTACTTCTAGTTCACTTTTGATCAATTATATCTAGAAGTAATACGATCTAGCAAGTAATACATTTGTTATATCTAGAAGTAAATTATATCTAGCAAGTAATACATTTGTTAACGACACCATAAAACTATAAATCAGAAAATTTTTATTTATTCTACAGATTTTCATCGAAATCTAAAAATCGAATGTATCCAAACATACATTTTAACCTAATCAATATGCACCACGATATCAAACAACACATTTCGAAAGATGTACATATCTTCGATGATGTGGTGAAATTATTACATGACGTAATAGGAAACAAATGCGAATTTAAATTGAATTATTCCCGGTTGTGGTTGTAAATTTTTAGCACATAAACAGAAACTGGAATGAAATCAAACCGACTTACAAGTTGCATACGAGTGGGAACGAACACAGTTCTCCTTAGAGAATGTCAAAACGAGATTAACAATCTGCGTATTTGTTCACACTGACATAAAGTCAGCGAATAACAATATCGCTGAAATTTCAAATCGATTAACCCCGTTTCAATAGTTTCATGTATATATTTTCAATATTAGAATCAATATACGTACGTACTGTGTCATTAGAAATTCACTATCGCTAGAAATTTGTAACCAGGCTTGGATATTATTTAAATAATATATTTCAAATGAGCTGAATAATATATAATCTTATTTAGTTAACGGTCTAACATAATTATTGCGTTGGTATATTTAAACTTGAATATGATTTTTACTTAAATTATTTCATTATCTTTTTATAGAATGATATAAATTTCCATTTCATTTTTTGTACTATACTTGATTAAATTTTTATTCATACAATTACACAAATATATTGTATGACAATACGGTCAAAAGTAATCTCGTCGTAACTTCTCATGTTAGATTATTTTAATTTTATTTGAGTATCAATTTCGACGAATAGACTAATTCGTTAATATTTCATTATCTGCAATTGTTAGTTTACTTAGTAATTTGAAATAAAATGTGTTCAAGCCTGTTTTTAATAAATGTCAACATGTGTATCTCATTCGACACACGAGAAGTATTTTGTTCGAAATTACCACCTCGCATTTTACGATGTGAACACATACACGAAGAATGACACAACGTCACTTTTCTATATTTCACATATGATTAAGAAATTCTTCTTCTGCTTTTACGAACATTCACACTGGATTCACTCACTTTTAATGATATTCACTGAAGAGTATAATACTTGCACAGAATTGTGTATCTAACTCGATAATTCACAACATTAAGCGACACTACTATGATAATCACCTGAAGTAAAATTACATGCAAGAAAACGATTGGGACTGTTTGAATCTGGAAATGGGAACTTGATCTGAGCAGTTCAATTCTTAGATACACCTTTCTTGTCCAAAGACTGAAGCGCGACTGCATTTCAATCGATCAATTGCCCAGGTATACGACCTGTGTCTTTGAATGTGTGAGAAAATATAGAGAGTGGTGGAAAAATATAGACGTTGCTTTGTTGCAATATTGAGATTGGTTGGTTGCTTCGTTCTTCTCATGCATTGTCAAGATATACGAATTCATCAACACCAAAAACACTAGAAAATGATATTACATTTATTTCTTTTAGATTTTATTTTTATTTTTATTAATAAATATAATGATGTTACATTTATTTTATTTCAGGAAATGATATTTATTTTTTTATTTTGTATTTTATTGTAATATTACTGCGAATATAAACGATAGCTTAGTACAATTTAAGAAAAAAGGATAACAAAAATTTATATAATAGCTGTTTTGTTTTACGTAATTTGTTTTAAATAATGATTGAAAAAGAAATGTATTAAGAAATAAGGAACCGTAATTCAAAATATAAATAAACGTAAATTAAAATAAATAAAATATTACAATACAAATATAAATAATTATTTTATGTTGCATAGCATCGAACAAACAAACTTATCATTTTAAAGTGTAAAAACTTACGCAAAATAGAAAATTATACTGCCATCGGCATTTTTGGCGAACGTAGTCAACAACGATATAATTTTTTATACTGAACCGATTAATATCGCATCGATTGTTTAAATATCTCCCATTTTTCGTAAAAATCCAAGCGAGCGCAGCAACTTTATTTTCCAAATCCCTTTTGATTATTGCCAATATTGTATGATCTGGATATATTAGTTTCTGCTTTCTTTTTACGTGTACGACTAGTGAAGACTGTGATTGGAGTTAATATGTAGAATTCTATGAAACATAAAATTTGATTTTCTGTAGTCTCGAGTAGAAACGGTAGGAAACGATAAATTGTAATTTTTCTAATATTACTTACAATATGTATTCATTTCAAGTTTTTATAGAATATTGGGTGATTATTGTGCAAACTAAATCACATCAAATTACTTTAGAACCTGTTGTAAAAAAAATATATATTATATAACTGTGCTTTAATTCTAATTTCTTTTCTAGAAGAACAGAATAGACAATATAATTTATTAAAATGACATTATTTGTTCATTTTTGTTTGAAAAAAGTGGGAATGTAAAATTTTATTAAGAAAGTGTTTCTTTTCCATGTGTCAGGAAATATCGAATTCTCTTCGAAATGTGCAAGAAAGAAAGAGCATATTAAGGAAGAAAACACGCAAAGCGATATACTTGCCTGATGTAATAAATGTGTCATTCATGTATCATATGAAGACCTTGACCTTGTGTAACCTACCAACGGTGGACCGCTACTCGTAATTTTCTTTCCACATGGGCAGAACAAAATTCTATAAAAAGATCTTGTTCCAATCTTTGTTTAAGCCTTATAGCTGCATCTCTCTACTGAACAACAAACGGCCCAGTGAAATCTCCTGAAAAAGTCATTGATATTGATGAAAGAAAACTAGGAAACATCTGTGATAGCAGAAAACAAATGTTCCTCCTATATGTCATCAGCCTGTCAGATATTTCATCGCCGAATATGAAACACAGGACGCATTGTCGCCATCAATGTGTTTATGTAGACTTGGTACATCCAAGGTTCGATGTCGTGAAGTTAGACATACTAAGTTCTTGTTTAACAAATATATAAAGTTCTGAAAGTGTTGTCCGTTCGTTGACGTAACATCTATCACGTTTCTATTTATTTTTGAAATTTATATCTCAGAATTTCTAAGGTACAGACTTGCAATTAGTCAATCTTGTACTTTTCTGTCATTTTCTTTTTATTATTGAAAATAATGATGATAAATTCCCTCAGTCATTACTAGACGGTAGAAACAAATTGACGTATATACGTATGGACAACTTGCTGCTAGTAAGAAATGTCGCTTTACATCCAATATAACAAAATGTTTCAGTATCGCTTCCAGTAGATAAAATGTTTGTGAAAGTAGTCTTCGAAACATGCAGGAACAAGATAAAAAATTCCCCGATAATGGGACAGAGCTTGAAATAGCAATTTTTTTAATGTATCACAAACGAAAGTACAATTAACAAAAATAATCGTATTATTCCATATAAATGTTCTTACTAAAATGATATTGTAAATATCACGTAAAGTATATACATCTTCGATATAGTATATCGGACAAAGTATGAAAATGGAAAAACCTAAAATGAAAAGGAAATGTTAATAAAAATGAAGTTTTCATTGTGATGATTCGTGCAGACAATCGATCTTGTATATATAACGTTCTGGTACAAGATTCTCTAGAAATTAATTTCATAATGATTGTAGCCATTGGGTTGCGTTTTCGAATATGTATTTATTCGTGATATGTTATATTAATTCGATATCACTAATACGTAATTAGAATTCAAAAAGTACTAAGATTACACATAGGATAGAATAAAATTTGATGTTTGGTTAAAAGATGTTAGAAAAGGAAGGTGTGTAACGTTGGAAAGATTTGGAAAGGAAAAGGAGAAGATGAGGTAGCAAAGAAGGAGAAGAGGACGAAAAGAACAGAGAATAGAATGAGGAGTATACGTATGCTATACATGAGAGGGAACTAAATCTAGAACTAATTGGATCTGTACAATCAATGACAATAAGATTGACAAAGTATATTCGACAACGATTTATGTAATATTTGCAAGTAGGGAATTTTATAGTTCAAACAATTTGTTAGTATCTCACGATTGATCCCTACTCGTTGAATTACATGGCGTAAATCCATTAGTGGAACAATTAGGTGTTCAAACAATGAAGATAGTCCATTCTTCTCTATGTGAATAAGCGCGACTTTGTCCTGTCCATAATATGAATAAATAATAATACTTTGCAGAAGCATTACTGAAATTCTTGAATATTTTATATAATACGTAATATACATAATTATTTTTCATGATGAGTGCTTACATATTTTCATTAATTCCCATATATTACGCTAATCAAATAGGTCGAATATGGGCAATAATTTACCACAGTAATTCTCTTTGATAGAAAACGTATATTCTATCGTGAAATTCCCTTCTGCCGAAGGAATGCCGACGGGTTTCGTCTCTCGTTAGAATACCCTCCTCGTTTTGGGTACTCTAGCTCTGTTTCTGTCCATTGGTTATAAACACCAGACATCGGAATCGGCCCATGGTCCTTAACCTTGCGTGGCCTCTTCCACGAAATAGGCGAGAAAGTCTTCCACGCCTAGGAACGGGCGGTCTGATTAACGTTCGCTCACATTCGGCCATACTGACATGCCCTCGACGCGCTTTACAATTATGCATCCTGCAACATAGTTAACGAGTGACTTAGTATTATCATTCGCCAGTGTCCCAAGGGTGCTTGTCCAACTCGAGTCCCGACCATCTTGAAGTGATCAGTTCCGAGACATCATCACGGTTAGACTTTCGGACAACCACCGGCCTACATCAAGATAAAGATACAATAGTTAATTTCGAACTAGGCACACTTCTCTGCAGATTGAAGGAGTCGACCAAAACGACTGTCCCTTTTCAAACGACGGCCTGGTTTCCAGCCTCGTCTGCGTGTACCTACCAGCCGCAGGGGCGACCAAACGTTTGAGTCTCGTACTACCCGGCTCTGACTGATCGTGGTCCTGGCCTACGCACAGGCTTCCTTTCCAGCATAAAACCACGTTTTATGCCTGGGAAGCCTGAACTCGATCCCGGTCTCAGCCTACGCACAGACCTCCTTTCCAACATAGGACCGTCCTATGCCTGTGAAGCCTGAACTCGGCCCTGATCTTACGATCATATAAACACGGTTCGTTCTCTCACCTTACTTATCGGGTGGCATCAAAAGTAACCCATCTTTTCATGGCGTCGACTGCTACCACCGTGCGTCTGTTTCGTGATTTCTTCAAATTCCTCATATCCTGCACCTCGTACCGATCGTTAAGTAGTATAGCTGTCACCCTTGAAGGGTCCCTTTTCCACCGCCGCCAGCTTCCTGCTTTCACCAGTTGCCGCTGGGCTGACCGTGACCATAACGACGTCCTCCATGTCATATTTCGGAGACTTGTACCTCCGCATGTCGAACCTCTTCTTCTGGTATTGTTGCTCTGCATCCGTGGCCCTCTTTGCCTTGCCCCGGGATACCTTTAAATCTATCTGATCTTAAGTGTCCTGAATCTGCGCCAACAACTTAGCGTCCGCCATGCTACGCGGCTGGTAGCCAAACAAAAGTTGCGTCGGCGATTTCCGCGTAGTCTGATGAACAGAACAGTTAATCACGCTCTGGACCCCTTTAATGTCATCGTCCCAGAGCTCCTCTGCCTTGCCGGCGCAGGTAGCTGCGAGTGAACCTCGAACCGTGCGATTCATCCGCTCGCATTGTCCGTTCGCACGTGGTGCAGCCACTGCGTTTAGCACGTGCTTGGCGCCGTGCTCGACACAAAACGTTACAAAAGTGGGACGTAAACGCGGGGCCTCATGTCGGTCACGATGCGGGATGGCACTCCAACACATCCCTCACGGACGTGTCCCGAATTGGTTTGAGCACGCAAAACTTTGTAAACCCATGGACAATGACACGAATATTCTTTTAACGACTATGGATGAACGGCCCCACGTGACCTAAGTGTACTGTGTGAAACGGTACTGCGACCTATTCTATAGAGTGTAACAACCCCGGCTTTCGACCACTCGAAGACTTATAATATAGGCAGTTAAGGCACGACCGGACATATTTTGAGGTAAATTTCCGCACGCCTTTGAACTAATAGTTTTCCCGCATCATGCTTATTGTTAGTGTCTTTTCCAATCCGAACTGGCCTTATTCGTCGCGGCAGTATCGGACTAGATTAAAACGCGACATTTTTGGGACGACCCATTTTCAACGCAGTCGCCCGCCTCTGTTTTTCGGAACAACACGCCCGACTTTGAATTGTACTTATCAAAGTACTGCTTGGTGGAGCACTGTACGTCGCCTGCCTCTAGTATCTTTCGTATAACTTCCAAGTTCGGGTCTTGGACCTGTGCGAACTTTATCCACTCCGATTCCGTAATATCGATCCACCGGGTTGCGGCTTAAATAATCGACGCGTGCCAGTCCCCCCCCCCCGTACGATAAATAATGTCGAAATCGTAATCCTGTAAATAAACCCACCAACGGGCTACGCGGGGCTGAATGTCCTTTTTCAACGCAGTAGCTCGGATTGCCCTGCAGATACACTAATGCCCAGGAGATACACTTTGAACACCTTTCATGCGGTAAAACGGCCTATCCGTCGCGTTCGGGACACTCCTCTCATCCTTCTTCCCGTCGGTTTTTCGGTCGTCCCTAGCCTCATTCCTCCCCGGATTTGCGATAACCGTGCAGTTAGCTCTTCTATGCCCCACTCTCCCGCAACGATAACATGCCGCCACGCTGTCTACACGTTTGCCTTTATCCTTCGCCTCTTCCGAATCTGTTATTTTCTTTCTATCTTTGACTTCCCTCGAATTCCCAGACTGTACTACCGCGAACGATTCCAAACAGTACGTAAGCTCGGGAATTGTTTCCTTGTTTACCTCTGTTAAACTCATCCTAGTTTGTTCATCGTGTATCCCGTGGACACTGTATTCTATTAATTTTTTCTCGGGAATGTCTAGATTTAATCTATTTATTCTCGAAATTTTTTCGAAGCAGTACGCGATTAGACTTTGGCCCGGGGTACTTCTGTACGCACCAATGTCGTCCCACAGCTTCCCAAAGTTCTTCTCCCCAGAAAACTGCCGGGCAATCGCGCTCGAAAAGTCAGCCCAAGTTAGCGGCGAGCTTTTGAGCCCGTCATACCACTTCCTTGCGATCCCGTGAAGCTTAATTGTCGCGATATAAACCTTATCGGTATCCACCCAGTGAAATACTTTAGAAAATTCGTCAATCTTCTTCAGCCACTCTGACACGAATACGCCCCCGACTTCCGGGTCAAATTCCGGTAAAACCCGTTCATTCGCGCCACGTTTTGCCTGCCTCGAACCCATCCGTATAGCATCCGTCAACGGCGAAGTCAACCTAGCAAAATCGGACTCACCGGACATCCCTGCACCATCCCTGCTCCCGGTCAATCTATCCTTTGACCGTCGTTCTCTCGAACGGCTCCTGCTCGATGACCTCTCGCCTCTTCTCCACCTTTCGGTGCTCCTCGGTGCCTCTTCCCGCCGGACTTTGCGGTCCCATGAAGTGCGGGACCGCCGACAGTGGTACCTCCTCGATCCTCTCTCCTGATAGTAGTCCTCCGAACTTCTGGATCGGCTCTTGGATCGAGACGAAGACGATCTCGCTCGCATATCCACCTCGCGCCACGCCTTCGATCTTCGCTCGTGGTCACGTTTCCCCAACTGCTTCGGCATCTCATTTACTTGCAACACTGCACTGTACTGTATCGTGCACAACGCCCAGACCAAAATTTCTTTAGTGGAGTTGGTGATCCCACTTCTGATATGTAGGCAATAATTTACCACAGTAATTCTTTTTGATAAAATATATTCTATTGTGAAATTAGGCGATCGCGACGACGTGCTGCCGAGGGAATGCCGACGGGTTTCGTCTCTCGTTAGAATACCCTCCTCGTTTTGGGTACCCTAGCTCTGTTTCCGTCCATTGGTTATAAACACCAGACATCGGAATCGGTCCTTAACGTCGAGTGGCCTTTTCTACGAAATAGGCGAGGAAGTCTTCCCACGCCTAGGAACGGGCGGTCTGATTAACGTTCGCTCACACGAATAATTGAATTACAGCTTTGAAAGGATAGAAACGTGGAAAATAACATACGGAACAATCGTGAGTAATATCGAAATGCATTATACATTTATTAAATGTATAAAATATGTAGGAATCCCGGACGAGCCCCCAATTTTTAGGTATCCCGTACGAGATCCCAATTTGGGGGATCTTATTAAATGATGGTTGTTTATTTGGAGTTGAATAAGTAAGATTGGTTTATTACTATTAATTATCAATGACAATGTACACTGAGTTCTTAATTCTCGCAACTCTCGATACACTCTGTTCTGTTTCTCGCAACTCTCACTCTGTTCTCTCTCACGTCTCGACTTCTCGACACTCGCTTTCTGACTTCTCGACACTTACTTCCCTGACTTTTCGACACATACTCCTTTCTTTTGCACCAAATTCGTCACTCGTTCGCATATACACACACACACGCAAACGCATCCATACTCTTAGTCTTAGATGTTAGGACTGAAGAGCTGGCCATAAATAGTCTCAAGGCCCAGGCCTAACTCTCTTTATTGTTTATGTACACATCTGCAGTCGAACACTAAGGAAAGTCCTAGGCCCTTTTTTAGAACTGCCCATCCCACACACACACATATATGCACACAATGAGTTAAGAAAATAACTCAGAAAGAAATTTCGGACGAGAATGTTCTACAGCACAATTTTACCTTCTTCTTGCCGTATTAATAAAAAAACCTAGCCTCGTACATATATACAATCATTACCTTCGAATCAGCTACTTTTCATTAGCGTTAAACGCAACAAGCTATCAACAAATCTCCGTTCAATACGTAGATATTAGATAGGGACGCGACTAGGCAATTGTTATGCATTTTTGAGCAATCGTCATGCGTCTAAAATCATGAACTAAATTTCATTCCAAAGTCATATCAATATTATAAGGTTGAAGAGAATGGATGTTGAGGAGATTATAATAGTTATGAAATTACTTTCCAAAGAAAACGAAAGAGAAAGTATTAAACAAGGTCTTTTATTTCAAGAACTTTGCAATAAGTAAATACATTTATAAATGTAAGTATGTAGTAAATATATAATTGTCTAGAACCTAATGATTTTCAATAATTGCGATTGATTATGCTTCACGTACTTAATTCAAAGATGATACCTTTGATGATGCTTCTCACGTATTGAATGAATTTCAAGTATACTTTTCAACCTTAAGAGTCCAGAGCGTCCAGTTGAGAGTAACCAAAGATTAATTTTATTTCTTTTATTATATTATATTTTATAGTAGATATTCAGTATGTTGTATATATATAAAATACTATACGAAATATATATTCTTTTATCTCTAACTTAATCGGTAAATTCAATGTTCACACGTGCATTCTAACAACTTTTATTCCGGTACATTACTTCTAACATGTTTCAAATGCATGCGATGTTAATATAAAGTGTCATCTTTTAGTGACAATAATAACGTATATCAACTGGTATATCATGATTTTGTATGGTCTGCTAATGTGCTACAATCGTTGTCACTATTTTTGGGTGGAATACAATAGCATAAAGTAGGACCAAGATAATTTGAATTGCTGGAAAAATATTTCTTTCTCATTTTATGTATTTTGGATTCTCACGAAAATGTTTCTTACCCTGCTCAAGTTTTCGAACGTTGGTACCCATATACCATAGAAATTTAATATTGCTGAGTGATGGTTTCCTTGCATAACAAAAAGTAGGAATTTCTGTATTGATAATGATAAATTATGCCATTCCATAGTATATCTGAGAAAACCACATTGAGATTAACTGACAAAACCGAAATAGAATAAAACGTGATATTTGATGTAATTTTACATTCTACAGCATATCTCAGAACATTTTGCTTCTTTGTTTCAGAAATTACTTGTTTGCGTAAGCTTGTGAGTTGTTCCACGCAATTGTCTTTCAAAGTAATTCGTAAAAAATTTTACCGATGGTACCTATTGTGTTTCGAGGAAAACACATTGTGATGGTCAGGATGTTGTTATCGGGAGGGTGTGTCACTAATTTGATTTTTTTAGAGCTGTGTGAAAACGCGACAATGTACGCGAAAGTGAAAATTCGACGATCGGAATTTCCGACTCTTCCGAAATTTCCAGTAGAATCGGATTTCCCGAGAAATCTAAAGCTACAAAAGATAGAGCATGAAATAAAAGTAATAACTAATTTTGAGATAACCAAATGTAACACTTTGTTTCAAATTTTCGTTCAAAAAGGATAATTTTCGAGTAACTCGATTTTATTGGTAATCCCAACTCTTTTAGAAAATCCGAACATTTTCCGAAATCATTTCGGAATTTTATGGAATCTGACTCGAATCTGATAAAAATACTAGATTCAACCTAATATTTTCGGGTTCTCCCACACCACTTATTTTTGCAAATGGAACTAAATTTACGGTATTGTTCATTCATCGAAAGAACGCCACTGGTACTCTAATTGTACTTTTACATATTTTACATCTTTGCTTCATTCTTTATGTATATAATGGGGTAACTTGTACCGAGAAGATAGATGACCAATCTTTGGTACCGTATTCGACAACCACCAAGGTACATAAATGGAACTATAAATCTGAAAACCCTTCCGTTCCGAGATTCATCCATTGATCATGATAATGTTTTGTAAGAATATTCCAAATTTATTCAAACGAATCGTTGAAATCCATTTCTTCTCTAATACTCGCGTACTTCACTTCTTAAAAGATGTTCAAAAATTACTATATCTCAAATTCAATACATATTAATTCAGTACGTATCTAACGTATATTAGTATGTTCCAAATTTTTTCACATAAGGCAATAATCCGATTTTTGAATGTTTCATGAATTATGTTATTGTCGTAAATGAAAACTTTAAACTATTCTCATAAATAAGAGTCCAAACTATGCTTGAAATTCTGCATCCAACAACCAGTTGTATTGTTGTAATTAATATTCGATATAAACAGAAAATATTTATTTCTCAGAAACAGTTTTGAATGTATTATTCACACTAATATGATCCAATTACTTCCTTGGTGACAATATAGTATATTACATTATATAATTTAAAAAATTCATTCCTTTTTCTTAGACATCTTTTATAAAGATTTTTATAAAGCTTTATTTATAGTATGCAAATGATGTATAACAATAGTACAATTAGATGACATTATATATACACAATTGTTATATATATATGTTATATTACACATTAATATAGTTACAATATATAACGATAAATTTATTTTTTCAAGATTTATATGTGACTTCAAGCAACGAATATACGATAAGCAATTGTGTGAGAATGAATTTCATATAAAGAGTAATAAAGAAACAATTAACGATTAATTCACAGTTTAAGAAAATGTCAAATACCAATAATTACAAGTTATTTTGCGTACTTACGGAATATAAAAAAATTTCTGACTTTCGTCGTATACGCATTGTATTATGTGGTACAGTTTAATAACGAAGATTGTAACATTTATAAGGACAACAAAGTTCACAATCATGGCAAACCAATATTCCTGGGATATCGTCCTGGAAATCTAGACAGAACATACCGTAAACGTAATAAAATACGGAATTGAGAATGCGAAATCTGACGATTTCTGATATGAAAAAGTTTTAAGTTTTTCTTTTTAAATAAGTATGTCAACAGTGATGCATTACAATATTTGTATTACAATATCATTAAATTTTGCGTAGAAAGGTTTCTCTGACGCATATTCCATTATTTTTCAGAGACTGCTCTAACTGAAATACAAAGATTTGTTATTATTTTAACATTCACATTTCATCAAGAAATGTTCCAATTTCAATCGTTATAAATCTCAAATTAATCGTTGCTTTAAATCTCGAATTTTACATTTTGTCCAAGTAATTGCATAATTAGCAATCACAACAAGCGAATATCTGCCTTAATCTTTGTATTGTTAGTTAAAACAATTAACACCTTTCCAGATTAAAAATCGTCAGATGTCTGTTACATTATGTATGTGATGTTTTCAGAACAGGACACGCTGTGATGTTACTTACATTGAACATTATCGCTGCGTAATATATTGACGCTGTTACAAAGTTCAATAGACAGAAGAATGAGAAGTTGTGTTTCAGATACCTAATCCATCTTCGAGAAAGAATGAATTAATATAATATAAACATAATTATCCACGTAATGTAATGAGTTTAATCTCACGTTAATGTGTAAGAACTTAAGGACAAACAAAAGTTCAAGGACAAGAAATATTCGCAAAAATAAACTTTGCACAAATATTGGCATATTAGCACTTAACTGAGAAGATACTAACTTTATTATTATGTTATAAATTTCTATTGAATTTATTACTTTGTTGCGTATAACGATATCCTTTTTGGAAATGGCCATTTCTATCGAATTTTTATTCACGACATTTTCCATTTGGTAACTAATAAGTGTGAAAAACTTCATAATATCTAGTCGCCATTGGTACAGAATTAAAGCTATACTCACACAGCAATTTTGTACAGACCACGTATATGCAAAGTAGTAAATAAAAAGATTGTGTCACAGGAATAGGTAACTGATGCAATCAGAATATTTGTAATAATCGTCAAAATGACAATCAATTTATAATTTTGAGATTTTTCCAGATACGTCGTTGAAATAGACGGTAAATAACACACAGTTTTGTTGGATACTAAATCCTCGAGAATGCGATGTGAAAAAAACGGCGTCACAATAAGAATTAAATAACTGGTACATATTATATCTGAAATACATCTTAAATGTAAAATATGATCGTTATACCATTCCTCGCCGCTTTATGCGACGGTTAATTTACTTCTTACTTAAAGAAATATTTAAATAAGCATTTCCCATCGCTGCACATTTTTTGAATATTTTACGTTCTTCCTTGTCTTGTATATGGTTCCAATCACGTTTGATATCTTTTAACCATTCCTTTATCTTGAAAAATTCAGAAACAGTATAGCAGCATCACACGATATTATAACGATTAGTTAAAATTAACTAAACCCTCGCAACTTACATTTACAGATTTCACAAGTAACAAACCATACGTTATATTTATATTTGCTATTGAAACTATAATGCTTGTTTGGAGTGAAAACAATTGAGATGTGCAAGTATTATTTTCCACGAGAGAAGACTGCAACGATTGATAACATAAATGTAAATAAAAGATTAATTTTTCCGCAAGTAATGCATTGATATATCAGAAAACTGGTTAGAAATAATTATATTTCATACGGATCAAATATGCTTACCACGGAAACTGTTGCCCCGAGAGGAAGTATCACACATACGATCGTAGTATGCAGTACTCTTAACTGCGTTGGTTTGTATGATGTCAGTCCCATTACGAAGAAGCAGAATTTCAGGAGTCTATAATACTTGTAGCCAATGAAGTCCATTCTCTTCGACGTTCGGGAAGCGTTTGGCCAAGGTCGTGGTTTTACACATTTCGCAGAAAATTAAAGAGAGAGACAAAAATATTGATACCGTCGCGTGACATAACTTGTAAATTATGCATGAGGGCGAAATGACTATCCACCGATGCGCGTGAATAATAAATAAATTTCCAAGAAGAAACGTTACTTTTATTCTTTCTTTTCCTGTTTTCCTGCAAAGTTTTAAGAAAAAATTGTCTCCATGGCATAGGGGAAAGTGTCAATCAAACCCAGGTGTCGTCTCGCATTTCCAAGCTTTACGGCAACGTATGTGCAGTATGAAAATTACAGGTTACGAAAAGAAGAGTCAGTTCTTTACTGTCGTTTGAGGAGTGAGGTCAGAATTTCTCTTGGGGCTATTGCTCTGTTGTGCATTTCATTTTCTCCGAGTTTTGTAAAGTATTAAGCACGTTCTCCTCGAGCTGTGCAATAATTGTGCTAGACATCGTAAAGTTTTCATAAATCTTGTCAAGTGTTACATTTTACGAAAATTTTTTACAAGAAGTGCTATTTGTTTTCTTTTTTTTTTAACGTACTGCTACTATGACTGAATACTTTAATCCTATTTCAGATTACAATGACGGCGATTATTTGCAAACTAATCCAGAATAACATTATCGTGGATACTAAATTAAGGACATCTTTGAAATATTGTACGATCAATATTGTTGCTGAAATAAAGAAAAAATGTAATGGTATGTTTTAACTGTTTAAAGTTTCTGTTGTATCTTTGCGCTGTATGTATGTTTGAAAGTGGAATACACCTGCTGATTAATTTTATTATGCTCTTTAATGTTACATTTATTTTGATAAAATGAACCTTTAAATTTATTGTATTTTTATCTTTTTATATGTTTACTGTTGTGAGTTCATTGTTACTTTGAATAAGAAAGTCTATACTATATCCTGCATATGTATATATGAAAGACACGTTACTAATTGTAAAAAATATACTCAACAATGACATGACAGGTTGATTTTGATGAAATAACAATATCGACTTGAAACTATGCTTCAATAATATATTTTGGTCGCTCGGTATTATTTTCATTGATATTTATTCGCTATTATAATTAGAAGCATTTGAAATTAATAACATAATTCAATATACATTTTCGTCAAAAAATAGGTAAAATAAACAGATACTTTCCAAGTAAATAAATAGTGTGAAATCAATTTTTTCGACTATGCAAGAACAAAATCTACATATGGTGAAATATCCCTATTAATATTGGGAAATATTGAAATTGTCGTAATTTTCATAAATTGTCATATAATAATAAACTTAATTTCAATAAATCTTATAATAAGAAAACTTAATAAACTCATTTTATAGCCTCTACTTTTAAGACATGTACATTACATTATCATTTCACAGTACATTTCATTTTATTCTAAAACGTTTCTGGATTATGTAGCAAATCGCGAATTGAAAGATAATTTTCTGCTCGAATGTGCTTTACATTATCATAATACGTTTTTGGTCCTATATTTATTTATGATCTTATTTAGTGTTATTGACATTAGAATAAGGTATCAAAATTTGATAATCTTTTGAACATCATAAATTCTATTTTAATAAAATTCTATTCTTATATAACTTAATTTATAATCCTATCATTTATAACATGTAACATATATTATTTATTGAAATAACAATTATACGGTAATTATGTGATAAATATGGTATATCTTCTGGGATGTATACATAAATACTTAAAGCAAAGAATAAGTAAACAATACGTAGAATAAATCTTATGTAATAAGAAATATAAACAATTAGTAAATAAATGTTTATAGTTATAAATATACTAATAAAAAATTATATTATATTTATAGTTATATTAATAAATATGAATAAATATAAACAATTAGGAAGTTAATTTTTTTGCGATTTTTCAAATATACCCATTGTTAACTGTTATCGATCAGTGTATTCATAAGTTATTAAAGAGTCTTCATCATGCATGTAAATGTAATTCTGAAATGTCATGCGTATAACTGTGATTTTAACGGTTAGAAAACTTAAAAAATATACGTGTATATTTCTACAGAATTATTGTAGGTGAAGAACTTATTGCAGAAAAAATTTGTTAAGAGAGATCTCAATATCTAATGATCTAGAAAAATTGACGTTTCAGAAAGCTGCATTGACAGAAATGTATTAGCACGTTTATTTATATTTTCATTACTAAACTGCGAATACAGATATGAAACACTTATATGACATACTATAATGTAAAATTACACAGGGTGCACATAATATAAAAAAAAATATATAGAATTGTCATGGTATAATGTTTTTTTATATTCACCGTATAAAACAGCTTTTTACCACATAGAAATAATATTATTCTCTGATGTGAGTATTGGGAAGGACTAATATTGAATTGGATTCTGTCCCAGCAACGGTAATGAAAATGATGGACATGGTACAGGATATACATGGTGCAGCGAAATTGTGTAGTTGATGAAATAACAAATACTTGTTACAACAAATAATGAATCATACAATAATTAGAACAATTTCTCAGGATGCTGCAAAAAAACATAAAATAAATGTCAAATTGTAGATGTGTAACAAACAATAACAATATATGAGGTAAGGTTCTTTAATTAAAATAAAAGCAATAATTTCTATCAACATTTTCTTGATTATAATTTTTGTTTTGTTTCATAATTTTTTTATGCTACATCATTAAATACATATGGGGTAAAAGTCACTAAAGTGGTCAAGTAGTGAGAAATTATCTTAGCATGGAAATATTTAAAGAAAGTAGATTAAAGTTATGTAAATTCTTTCGTGATCCATTGTAATAGAAAGAAACGAAAATAGTTTTATTTTGAAACTCTTCTTGCTTTAATATCTATATTAATATCTATTATAGAACTACTATATACATTGGAATAGTTTCACAATGAATATGAGTCAAATTTCAAAAAAATATCGCAACATCAAATACGAATAATTAAAAATTATTTTGTGCGCTTACGGAGTAAAAGAATTTTTGACTTTCGTTAAATACACGTTGTATTAGATAGTACATATAAATAATATATTCTAACTACACTATACTGTAAAAAGTATCCATAATAATAACATAATTATTTCCATCGGATATTTTCCTGGAGATCTGGGAACAATATACTATAAATGGAACAAAATACAGAATTGGGAATGGAAACCTGACGAATCTTAAAATGACAAAAAGTTTTAAGTTTTCAATCTTATAATTCTTTATATCAATTCAAATATGCTACAATGTCATTAAATTTTTTTAAAAAGGCTAATGTTTTCTATTATTCTGTTCTAATCTAGGATCACAGATTTGTTATTATTTTGTCAATCGTTTCATCAAGAATCGTTGCAACTTTATTTCTTAATTATTATCTTAAATTCCAAATTAACCATTGTTTTAAATCTGGAATTTAACATTGTGTTCTTCAAATATCTACATACACAGTCACAGTATGCCATCCTATGTCAAACTCTCTGTTATAAGTTCAAACAAGATTTCTATATCCCATTTTGTATGCAAAGTTTTCAGCTTGAAACATACTACTTATTTCAAATATGACCAGTGTGTAATATATTAACGCTACCATAAAGTTTAATATCTAGATGAATGAAAGATTGTTTTTAGACACTTAATCTATCTTGAAGAGAAGAATGAATTAACATATAATCATGTTCAATGTAATCTACTCGTTTGTAATGTAAAAATGCTTGGACAGTCATATTTATATTCAGTAACTCAATACACACTTGCACATATATCATTTGCAGCAATATCGTATACTGAGCAAAACATGTACCAACTTCATTATTAAGTTTCTAATAAATTTATTATTCTTCTGTGCGTAACGATACTTTGCTCGGAGATGATCACTTCGAGCAAACTTTTGTTCACTGCATTTTTTGGCTGATATCTAAAAAATATAATAAAGTTCATATTATCGAGATATTTGTATACATAATATTACAATCAAGCTATACTTACACACAGAGTAAACATAAATGTCCAACAGTTAGTATAAATAAATCTTCCAATATCTAGCAAAGTGTATTTATTGTTTTTCAGATTGCATTGATGAAAATCATCCGGACCACTTCAAGATACTATTGCTTTAGATAATGAATTAAAAATATTGACGATATTTTGCAACAATGTTTAATATTCTTGTTGCTAACACATATAATTAATATTATAAGAATAGAAAGAAAATATCCTGATATGTATACTTATATATACTATATATATATATATAACTTTTTAAAATTTTAATAACTCAATATTATGTATTTACTGTTACTTTGAATGATGAAAAATGTATACTATTTCCGACATGATCAGCCTCTGAGTATTGTACTGATACAAATATTTAAATATTCTTTTTATTTACATATTCTATTAAAATTAATGTTTTTTTTCTTTTTTTAAAATGAAGACGACATATATTTGAAAGACATTTGTGTTATTAGATATTAGACATTTGTACTATTTTTACAAGAGGAATGAACATTTCTGAATTGATTTGGGTACTCCTGTAGATCTTAAATTTCTTAAGCTGGCGCAAAAAATTTTAAAATTTGGACTTCCCAACAATAGCATCGGGCGCAAATATTCGTATTTTATTTAATGGTGTGGTCTTTTCTTTTTCGGTCGGCAACTTGCGTTCAATCACCTCGAACTCCTTCAACTGTAAAAAAATATTACAAGTTATTTCTCATTATAAATAATTTTTTATTGACTTGAACATTATCTTTAAGCAAAGTTTGAATTTGACAAAATACGAGAATTGTAAACACGTGTTAACGATCATAATATGTTAGATTAAAGCATTGTTAATGTTCATCAAATTTCACTTTAACAATTTTGGATGAACTACCACAATATCTAAAGCATAGTAATTAAAAATGAATGTCCTCAACTGATAAATTTTAGTTAGTTGTTAACAGAAATTTTAAGCATTTACTTACTTACACCCTTAGGTTTCATTTTGGCGTGTGTGCAACACGATAATAAACCGGAGAAAGACTAAGAGACTTTTGATTGCCTCGACAAAAACGAAGCCATTTAATTTTCTAGTGAAATATTACGATTTAAATACTGATGCAATTTAGATTTAACATCTTACAAAATTTCAAATCATAGATATTGAAGTAGATTTAAAAAAAAATTCCTTATTGATACTGTTTTAGTGAAAATTTATATAGTCAAATTAATTTTAATTAAATTTCTTTAACATTTTATTATAAGTAAATGTCTGTTCAACAGCATAAATATCTATATGATATATATTTGTATACAGAAATAAATTATATTTATACTATACAGATTGTTGATATTTTAATCATTTAGATTTAATATTTATCAACGAACTCGAATGGAATGTTAGCATAGGAATGTTGTCCGACTTATATCCGAAGATTAGTACGTTCAACTGATGAAAGATGTGTAACATATCTTTCACAAATTGATCCATCATACAGGTGTTCGTAAAGTCTCTTTACAATTTAAAAAATTTATTACAATGGTAAGTGAAAAGACAAAGAAGTGAAAATTTTTTTTCTATGAATTTTGTCTACGATGAATTATACATTTGTAGCAAAGTACACGTTAGTGTCCACCAGCCAGATACTATACGGGATGTCCATAAAGTCTCTTTAAAATTTCAAAAATTTATTACAAAGGCAAATGAAAAGACAGAGAAGTGAAAATTATTAAAAATTGAGACGTATATATTTAAGTTTTTTCTGCCTCATTTAATACACCTCTATATGGGCACCATTAGTTGCACGAATCACATTAAGACGGCACTTGATTTCTTGTCACGTTCGCTGTAGCATACCTTCATCAATGGTGGTAATGGCATCAGTGGTCTGCTTTAGATGGTTCATCACCACATTGGGAAGTCCATGTTCGTGAGTTCCTAAATGAAACATTTCCAGACCAGTGGATTAGGAGGGATGGCCCAATTCCCTGGCTTTCGTTCACCGGATATCACTCTCCTCGACTTCTTGCTACGTTAAAGATATCGTGCATCGAACAAAGGTATGGGGCATCACTAATCTAAAATTGTTTTAAATTAACAACATTTCGACAAAAATATATCTGTTTTTATAGAATTTTTATAGAAACAAGTATTACACTTAAGAACACTTTTGAATAGTGTTTACATGGAATTTTATTTTAGAATGTGTATAATAAATATAATAAAAGATTTTAGAACATTTAACTAAACATTTACTTTTATATTTGAATACTATTCATAGAATAATATTCAGTATTTTAATTAAAAATCCATTTTTATAATCGAATCGAGTACTACTCATTGAATAGTATTGAATACATGCTACAAATATTGAAAACTTTTTTTAATATTGATGCACAAATTGTTTGTTTCTCCGACAGAAAAATTTTATTTTTATATTTTATAAGTTCTGTTCCGTCTAAAATTTTCATTCTTAAAAACATTTGTTCATCTGTTCTTATCGGGACTTTTAATGTAAGAACATTTATGGAAAAAGTTCTACAATTCAAATAGAATCTATTCAAAAGTTCCTTGACTTTTTCGATCCCTGTCTTATACAGATTAATCGTCAATTTGGAGGCGATACATTTTAGATACAGAAGTGGACGCAAAACGTGACGATAAATTAACGCAAATAATTCGCATCGGATTTTAAAGCAATCGTGTAAACATATTTAATATATAGTTGAAACGTTATGTAATTCATAACGAGTTTGAGGATGATGGAACACCGAGAAACGAGAAACCTTTGACAGAGAGAAACCGAGTTGTGAACTACGATTCCAGTCAGTAATAAACTGACTGACAAAAATAAACTCCAGAGATAAACTCCTGAACTCAAAAAGAGCAGAAGATTTTCAGTAGTGTAATCTATATCATTCCTTGTTTCCAGTTATCGATAAGCGACAACGACCGCATTCACGCGACGACGCCGTGAAATCTCTCTCTATCTCTAGATTCTCAATGAATCTACCAATCTTTGCGCCAATATTCTAGATTCTAGAAATACGCACTTTTACATTCTTAATAATAGTGGCACAATGATGAAGAAACGATGTCATCATTCGCGACAAAACGATATCGTAGAATAAAAATTCCATTTCATTCCATTTATTTATTTATGTGGGATGTACATAGGTATAACATAGAGAAAAAAAATTGCAGAGGGCATATACAGGATGTCCACAAAGTCTCTTTACAATTTCAAAAATTTATTACAAAGGCAATTGATGAGATATCTTCATCAGATTTGGTCTCTGTACTCAGTGGTTATCAAGGTTTTTACCACATTGTATTTCAGGTAGATGAATAAGATACGGTTAAATGAATTCCTTACAAAATGGCTCAAAAGAAGGCACGTGTGTATCGGTTTATTGAAACCAAATCTTGCAGACTCAGCAAAACTTCAGAACCAAGTATGGAAGAGATCCACTGTCACATCCATCAATTTGTGCATTGCACAAGAAATTTATGGAGGAGTGGACGACCAAGAACATCTGAGGGAAACATTGTGTAAGAAAGTACCGTCTTGATGTGCTTCGTGCAACTAATGGTGTCCATATAGAGGTGTATTAAATAAGGCAGAAAAAAACTTAAATATATACGTTTCATTTTGTAATAATTTCCACTTATCTATCTTTTCATTTGCCTTTGTAATAAATTTCTTAAATTGTAAGCAGACTTTATGGACATTCTGTATAATCAAAGAGAACAAAGATATCATTTCTGTAATATGACAGACTCGTACAGACAAATATCAGATTGAAAGAATCTAATTTCTGAGATTTTTATTCTACATATTTGTCGTATTAATTCATTTTTTGATTCAAACAGGCGTATCTGGTCAAAAATGGACTTTCAATATTTGACAATCAAGCGATTTCATATAGATACAGTCACGTCGGTATTTATGTTAACGACGGCAAATTTAAAGGATGTTGCTTTTTCTGCTATGTTAACGTTCTTACATGACTTAAAAATCTTTTGTTTTCTGTTTACATTAAGTGTTGTTAATGCTCCAGTTGCCTGCAAACAACTGAAGCATTAGCATTATAAAAAACAAAGTTACTGTACATTTAAGCATTTTTTGTCAAATATAGACCTGACGGAAAATAAGTTGACGCAATAATACTTCTATTTTATGAATGAAATATCATAATCTTTCAATTATTTTTTAATTTCATTGGTAGACTAATGATTTGTAGGTTATTTTCACAAGTATCCAACAGGTTACACATTTACAAAAGAAGAATGGAAGGAAAAAGTTTGCAACAAATTGCACATGAGTTTGGAATATCAAAAGAAGGTGTTAGGAAGATATGTCAAAAATTACAAAAGACAGATAAACCTGAAAATTCGGTGAGATCGGGTGGAAAAAGGAAAACAACTGCTCGCGAAGATCAGCTAATCACTAAAGAAGTAAAAAAAAATCCGCTCATTATTGCACAACAAATCAAAGAAAATTTTTGTCTACCAATATCGATCACGCAAATCAAATCTCGCATTAATAAAAGCAATATTTATGGACGGATATCTAAAAATAGACTATACATTTCAAAAGTGAATGCACTGAAACGTCTAAATTTTGCTAAAAAACATTACAATAAGTCGATTTCATTTTGGAAATCGATAATTTGGAGCGATGAATCCAAATTTGAATTGAATTCAAACAAAAGGAAAAAATATGTATGGAGGAACAAGGACAACGCTTTCAAACAGACACTAATAACACCACTGTCAAACACGGTGGTGGGAATATAATGATATAGGGTTGTTTCAGTGACACCCAAGTAGGAAATTTAACTATTATTGATGGAAGACTGACTGCTGCCAAATATATTGAGTTATTAAATGAAAATTTATTTCAATCAATTGAAAAATTTGGAGTTGACAGAGCCTACATGTTTCAACATAATAACGACTTGAAACACACAACAAAAATAGTTAACAAATTTTTCGAAAAAAATGGGAATTTTTTTGGAAAAAAATTTAAATCCTATAGAGCATCTATGGGATGAACTTGAGCGACAAATTCCAAAAAATCAAAGATATACAAAATCGAAATTCATTACGACCATAGAAAGCAAGTGGAATGAAATTACGGCAGATACACTGAAAAAATTAATAGATAGTATGCCTCGTCGCTTACTAGAGGTTATTAAAGCCAAGAGTTATCAAACCTTTTATTAATTAATTTAAAATTTATTATATTTTATATTGCATCTCATAGAAATATTTATCGTCAACTTAATTTCCGTTATGATGAAATACAAAAATTCATTATTTTTACTTTGTTTTATTCATTGTTTATGTTTATTCATTATGTATCGTCTCTGTTATAGTTGTGACAATGAAATAAATGATTTTATTCCTAATTCAAATATCATTTACAAATTTTTTAGCTTAAATTTCCCGAAAAGTGTAAGCGTCAACTTAAATACCGACGCGACTGTATGTACGTCCGAAACTGTATCTTGTATTTTTAGCGTTAATGAAGTCGAAGTTTTCTTGTTATATAATCTCCATATGGTGTCTTATTTGAAGTATCTCACGCAAATATCTGTTATCACCTGAACTAGTTATTATAGAAAAAAATATTTCAAGTAAAACTTACTTTGTTTCGAGGGGGGCATCTTATGATGATGACAAATCTTGATTTAGGTAGACGTGTTTCCGAGATTTCAGTGGCCTCTGGTTTTTGAAACCAGACTGTGAATTAGTTTTCTTAAGATGGACACGTAATACGTCCATCTTAATAATAATAAATCATCGTAATAATTCTATAATGAATTCATTGATCTTCATGTATTGGTATTTCAAGATTATTCAAGAACCTTCAGTACTTTACAAAAATTATCTGTATTAAGCGCATTAAAAAATTATTGTCTTATATTTATTCTATCTCTAAAGTAATAACACTGATTTACTCTATCTCTAGAGAACAGTTGCATGTTTCTCAATATTTCAAACTGTTTCATATGTAATAGGTCGATGAGTTTAACACAGAACGCTAAACATGTTACATGTCTATCTCTGTGTGAATAAAAATGCATTTATAAAAACAAACATCACAAGACAAGATTTGTGAACATCAGAAAATGCCTCCTTCGAAACGTAGCGAAAGTAAGTGAGATTATAAATATATCGTTAGAAATATTCTTTTATAATGAATAGTGTTGGTAACAATTGCTTTTTGATCAGTTGGTATGAATGATGAGTGTAATGAGTGAAGGTTAGCAAAGGTAAAAAAAATGGGAGAGAGAGGTGATGTGAGAGAGATGTTTTAGTGTGTAAAAAAAAAAAATGGAAATATGCAATTCGGTAAAAAATAAAAAGTAAAAACCAAACCATAGGCAATTCAAAGATTATTGTTTGTGTTACGGTAAAACATAGATTATTTTTTCTCTTTAATGCTATGTTGATATTTTAATTAAAAGTACAAACAACAAAATTACAAACTTTTCATTGAGTGAACAACCATTCTTCACCATGTGCAAACCCAACCTCCAATAAATAGTTTAGGAAATATTTGCGTAAAACATTTCAAATGGGATACCCCATTAAATAAATTATTTTTGTGCTATTTGGCATTAATGACTTATTTTAAGCGAAAGTTCCAAATCTTTTAATTTAACACAGCAAAGATTTGGTTAATTATTAAATGTTAAGAACCATAAATATTAGATATTTATTATTTATTTATCTAATGAAAAAGATTTTGGCGGACAGAAAAGTCAACGAACTAGTAACAGTGTAAGTTCGTGTGAAAAATAGTTTCTAATAAAAACTAGCAGGTTGACAGAGAATATGGGAGTTAATACAAAAAAGTTGAATGTAATTCTAATTATCATATAACATAGGATAGGGGGATGAGAAAATGGTAAACTTGAATGGAAAGAGGGAAATTTCCAAGTGAAATATATTAGTTTAATTAGAGATAATGTTTCAGAACAGTCGATTAGGTCGTTATGATCCAATTGTCATTAGATTTAGCATTTTCAGCGCAAGAAAGACCGTTGCAGATGCTATAAATGCGACTAGCCACAGCACATGTCAAACTTATTATTTTTATTTCATTGACTCTTCCATTTTATGCCAACTGCTTGTTCTAGAATTGATCACAACTATAGTATATATGTAACCATGTCAACTATTAATCGAATTCTACTAAATTCGAATTACTGTGACAAGAAAGCGCTAAATTGTTAATGCTTCTTTTTCTCGCACCAATTGAAATTTTGAACTTATAGTATTATTCATTTCCGGTTGCTCATATCTATAGAAAACAATTTCTTTAAATATTTTGAACAAATAAATGAATAAAAACAAAATTAACAGATGTATAGAATTGAGAAGGAGAGATCCAAAGTAAGCTATTGAAGCAAAATCGAATCGAAAATGGTAGATGTGCAGATAAATATCGGATATGGTATTGAATACGACTGGTATTGTTCGTGAAGACGCGAATCTTTCTTTTTCTATCTTCCGTTTCGAGTGGAGAAGGTTCGAGTTCCTATCGGGTTTCCTTTCCGGAATATCCTCGAGTGGCAAAACGGAAAAACATGACAGCCGAGGGGCGTAGGGGGTGTATATCGGCCGCACGTGTGCGCACCGCATTCCGCGACTTGTCAGGCCGCCTGCCGGAGGCTGGCTTCAGTTTTCTGCGACATTTAGTCCGCGATGTGATTCGGTACAATCTTTATGCAGCTGAACTCGCGCAGTGTGCCGGCATCGGGCGCGTTTCGTTCGTTCTCGAGCAAAGTGAGCACTGCGAAAACAACGAAGTGAGAAATATTCGCACGTCGAGAGCTGGCCTGTCACGGTGATCATCGATTCTGAGTCGGAGAACTGAATTCTGGCTGACAGCCGTAAACGAGTGGTAAAGAAGATAGAGAGCGCGCAATGGACACCGACCTGGCGAAAGAAACGATACTCGCAAGACGCGAGCGAAACTGGAACATGGCCGAAAGCTTGTGCCACAGGCTATTTAGAACACTCGAACTGTACTGCATGGTCCAACGGCAATCTTCACCGTCAAATTAATTCTCGAAGCCCAATGATTAATAACCGACATTGGTAATTCATCATTGTTGCCGATCGTTAATGCTGGCTCGACGTCAAATTGCACGGCCCATCATTAACATTAGAACTATCTAAGTGGTCAAAATGACTAATCCATAATTATTTTTAGATATTTGGCAATTACCTCGTAGCCCTGACAGTACTGCGTTGTGGGTCCACGTCGCTGAAGACGATATATTTATAATACTGCCCGAGTCGTGTCCCCTACACATACTTACAGATTACAGATGCAAAATAGTGTATCTTTAGAAGTTTAAATTTGTTTTATAAGTTTTAAATGATTTTTTATAAAATACATGGAAATAAAAGTTTATGTATTTCTATTGTATTTCTATTTTTTTCACTTTCATATCTCTGATGAAAGTTCTATGCTTTAGTCCTTGGTAGATCTAATGTTAATGTCTCAATCGTGACAACAGCTAATTGCGAATCTCACGTGAGGCGTGGTGCCACTGCGTTTCGATAGTAATTTATCGTTGAATACCGGTGGGATAACCAAGAGTGCAATTTTCCAGACGAACTTTCCAAGCTCGGAACTGCAGTCGCTATAATAATGCAAGGTGCTTCGTGAAACGCAAATATGAAATGACACGCGACAGGTTGTTGTTACTCGTGATTCTTTTGATGACGTATGGTTTGTTCATAGTCGAGACTAGACATTGTTCTTACGAGTAAAATAAAAGAGATAGTAAACGGTAAAATTGTATTGAGGGGGAACAGGGGCAAATTAGAGTGAGTGAGTGTGAAATGATACGGCGACCTGTCAATCTGTCAATATTTTCAAAATTCGACAATGGTCGATTGGTATGCCTATGATTGACCCTATATTGAGCGGGTAAATGTATGATGATTCAGTACGATTCTTTTAATAACAATAATAATTATTAATTAATTAATTATCATTATCAATTAACATTAACAGTGCGAAAGTAGTCGTAATAGATCACAAAGCAGAAAAAAATAGATGATAAAAGCAAAAATATAAAAGAAAAGACGTACGTATTCCATTGGACGAACCAGCAACAAATCGCGTTCGAAACCCTTAAACAGAAACTTTGTGAAAATCCCACACTTCAGTATCCCGACTACCGTAAACTGTTCACATTAACCACGAAAGTTTAGTGCTGGTGTCTAAATGAATATTTTTGTTTGGAATAATTTCCTCTTACTACCATGACAATAGATACAACTGGCGCTTCAACGGTAGAAAAATGCATCGTCCCAACTGCAGTGAGTCCAGACTCTTCTATTTGATAGGAGGAGAGTCGGTTCGAAGATTACAAGTACCCGATCTGTGAATTCAAAAAAGCGGAAGACGACGAGGACAAAGACAAGCTCGACAACGATTTTTACAGTACGGAGGAAACCGCTGAAAATCTGCATCGAGACGAATGGAACGGAAATGCGATAGCTTCGACAATTTCAGATATGGATCGAGGAACGTCACCAGGTCGGTTCGACGAGAATTTACCCGACAAACTGTCGAGTCCATTGGTCAAGCGTAAATCGTCGAAGATGCTAGTAGTCTCGTAACAAGAGCATTGATAGGCAAGAGAACAAAGCTAGCACGAAGATCAACTCTACCAAGAACTAAACTGGATTGCGACCAGTACCTGAATAATCCGAACAACAAGTAGAAGGGAGCAGGAGGCCAGAGCACGGACATGTAGGCGGACGTCAATAATACGGTTAGTCTTTTCTTTTTTTTTCGCAATCTAGAATTGGGGGACGATGTTTTCGTTTAAGATAGACACGAAGATAATTGGATCGGCGAATATCTAATATCCGGTAGGAACGTTGAATCGAACGAAGAGAGCGTGATATCTGCAGAATCTTGATTAGCAGGTAGTCGAGATCGATGATTAATTCTGGACGGACAAGGAATTCCTGTTCTCGGCTAGTCAAACAGATTTACGAGCGTTGTCCCCACCAATTGGTTACGCGAGATTAGGTACAGTCCGGGACAAAATGATACGCCATCCCTTTAATGTGCTCGGTTCTGAATACACACGAAAGATAATACATATTTAATACACCATGTATATTGTATTTTATATTGTACGTAAACACACGAAAAATCAGGAACTTGGTTTATGAATGTTGTCGAAAGAAATGTAAATACGAGCTGATGCAAATGGAACAAAATAATACGATAGACTGTATGAAACATACCTGCATATTGGTTTAGATGGTTCATCAATATTTCGTGATGATAACCTTTCCTCTGTGTAACATCAATTAAACGCTTTGAAATTGATTTATATAATTTTTTAATTTTCTTTTGTGGCTAATCGTTCCATTCTTCTACTATTTTAGATTTTAATTCTTGAACTGTTTGAAACTATATTCCTTCTGTAAACTTTCGTAGATAAGTCTGCCTACACATTTTCTATAATATTTATGAACCTTGTCGGCCAGTCTAGCGACATGTTTCTCTAATTGTTCGTCAATCAAGATATATTTTTGACTATTCATTCTGCTGCAAATGAAACTTATTTTTCTCGTGCTCGCAGTATAATTCCTTCTTCTCCCATTTGTCTACAACTTAATATAACATCCTTCTTTTTTAAATCATAGAAGTAATAGTTACTGTAATTCGAACCGTCCAAATTGAACTATTTCTCGTCGCCAAATATTCCTCCATTGTTTCTTCTAATGTATATGACTCGTGACAAACTCCAAGCATTTCTCTTTATAATAATTTTTATAATAATGTTGAAGAAAGTCAATGTTTCAATATCAGATGTTTATAACTTTTTAAAACACGTAATACGTTCTTTTTTTTGGTTATTAGTCCTGCTGTCTTCGCAATTTCTCTTCCAGTCTTTTTAGAGTTAGAAGCTTTACGTACAATGACTCTTTTCTATCACTTTGTTAGCACGGATATGGACGTCCATTACATTTTTTTTCCTTGAATTATCAGACCTTTTTAACAACGCAAGCAGTACACGACTTCGATTAACTAATTTCACAATTTTTGAAATAGAATACCTCTGAGATCGAAATAATGAAATTCTGTAGATTGCTCTTCGGTTTAGATAGAATTGAAAATAATGCACTCCACACTGCTTACAATTATCGATACGTTTGCTCTCGTTAATGCTTCAACTAACGAGGATTTGAAAATGACGTATAATTTTGTCCCACTAGAAGGAACTCGTACATATTTACATTTTTTCCATAATATTCGTAAACCAAGTTCCGAGAAACTGATTTTTTGTGTATTTACGTACAATGTTAAGTACAATATACACAGTGTACTAAAAATGTGCATTCGAAACTGAACACAGATGAGCATATCTTTTTGTTCTGCACTGTACTTCCCAATCAGCTGATCGAGTTTGATACTGTCATGATTGTAACAACATTTTGCGCAAGAACCGCACTATCGTCGGAGCGTGCGCGGCACAATATTGCAGTTCGTTTGCAATGGAAAATTTCTGGAGAGAGTTCCATCGATGGAACTGGAAATCGTAAAGCCTCGTCGGATTCCTTCGGCATTGACCTTGTCTGCGAAGATTAAGATTGTCGTGACGCGAGTAAGATTATACACGTTTGTCGCTACACAAGAGAAAATCATTATTCCCCCTCCTCTTAGACCATGGGCGTGATTTGCGTCAGTTACCAGCGTCTTCGTTTTATTTTCTTTCATGAACGTCTCGAAAATGGAAACGAAAGAGAAAGGCATTTGTCTCATCTTCTTTTCCCTCTGTGAGACTACGAGACACAATGCAGAAATCGTTTAACGATCTTCGTTCCACGCCAGCGACTTTGTCCATCGACTTTCACATCGGAGTGCATCGGTGCACAAGATCGCGACAATTAGCTTTTCGTAATTCGGCCTTGGTAATAGAGTTCGAGTAAGTGCCAGACACTTTTATATCGGTTCGACCTCTCGATGGCCGTTCGAGTCTTGTCCTTGGCTGACAATCTGCTTCTCAGAAGTATTTTGAACTCGTTGCACTTTCCTGACTGCGTGGCTCGTTATTAACGTCAGAAGGACGAGGAAACAAGACAGAGATGAGATGAGACGAGACGAAGTACGATAAAATGCAGTTCCTCTTACTTATTGAGGATTATGATTAGGTCGACCTTGGAATTGCAGACGGCAACTGACCGCCTTTAAAATTGTCGATGTGACGTCCACAGATACGACCTCGGGAATACCACGCGGTTGCTGGGCGCCGTTTTTCATTGCCGCACTCTGGCACGAATTCGATATCGCGGTCTTTGTCAAACCCGATCTGCTCCGCGCGCAGAATGTTAATCAACGAATTGATTCTTTCACTGACATCGCCACATCGAAAAATCGCTAAAAGGATGTGCCCATACTAATAAATCTTCGTTTACTTTTTGTGATTCGTAGCTTTTTGAAGAAAACGGTGAAAATGCCGATGAGAACGCACGTGCATGACGACGAATTGAACTTGAAACAGCGATCCTTGAAGACGGTTATCTCGTGGAGGGCGATAATTTTAAGTTAAGATCTTCCGCTGCGTAACACGTAATTGCTTTTCCTTAACATCTTCTGAAAACAGTCGAACGATAAAAATCTCTTATCCAACATCTTACGAAAGTAAAATCATCCATGTATTAGATTCTAATTGAGTATCGTGCGACGATAACAATCGTTCATATAATCGACTAATATTGTCGGTCGGACAAAATATCGAATCAATCAATAACGATTAATTTCAAGATGTTTTTGACAAAGTCAAAACATTTATTCCACGAAACAGGCTGTTTTTTAAAGCTTATATTTCTTGGACATAATGTCTCTCTTCTGCTCTAAGCTTCCTGTTTTCATTATTATCATGTTACTCCTTCCTGCTTGTTTATGCTCTCTATTTCCACTTTTCTACCGATTTTTTTTCCAGAATCCTTTTTACTACCTTTTCCTTTTCCTTTTCGTTCCAATTTATTCCTTTTATTATAATATTCCTTCTCCACTTTTCTCTCTTCTTTCTTTCTAACTTTTTTTCTATAGCAGTAATCCTACTCTTTACCTCCTGCCCCTTTTTCGTCTTTCTCTTCTCTCCTGTTTCTTCCCCTTCTTTTCCCTCTATCACTTTCATTCTTTCTTCCATCTTACACATTCTTTCTTTAACCTCATTCGCTCGTCTATCTTTCGCATTTCTTCCTTTATTTCATTTTTGGGTTTCCCCATCTCTACTCCAATTTTCTTTTCTACACAATCGCCTAATCCTTGAATCATCATCTGCTGCTGCAGCCCCATTTCCTGTATCATATTTTTAAGCTCTTCTACACATGCCTTTTCTTTATTTTGTTCCGCCTTATTCTTTCCCTGTTTTGGTGATTCTATCTCTTTATTCTCCTCATTTCTCTCATCCTTAACCTCTCTCTCTCTCTCTCTCTCTCTCTCTCTCTCTCTGCTTCTATCTTCTTCTCTCTTCTGCACCATTTATCTAAACCTGCTTCACAGCTCTCCGCCCCTCTCTTTTTTTCTTCCATAGATTTCTCCACTCTTATCCCTCCTTTTATATTTCTTAATTCTCTACTTTCTCTCAATATCTTCTTTATCGACTAAGCTCGCTTTCTTATTACCAATCCCCAATAGATGGCATTGCTTTCGTTTCTCCAACCCGCTATTTTCTAACCTCACTTTCTTTCCTTTTTAATTTCCTTCTCACCCCTGTTTTCGCTTTAACTTCTGTCACCTACTTTCTTTTCTCCTTAAACTCAAGCCTGCTCCTCTCTACTTCCACCTCCTAATCCTCGTATAATCACCCTTTTCCTTTTGAAACTACTCAAAATTCGCTTCCCTTTCCCTTACAGTCACCACTCCTAAAATCCAGCATCCAGTCACGACTGTTTTTTTACCTTACAAATTAATAACTTAGAATGAGAAAAAATTATTTATTTCTGTTAGAACTGTTATACATTTTTGAGCAGTTAGTTGTCAAGAGATCAAAAACCAAATTCGACAAACAAGCTCGTTATAACTTCTTAGTAAAGTTGTGTATCGTGTATACTTGCATTTGATCAAATACATTTTATTCATCGTAGAGATCCCTCCTATTTTTGTGATCGTTGGTGAGCGGCGAGGTCTCGCGACAAAACAAACCAATGTAATGTAACGGAAATGCTTATAGTGGAACGGCGAGGAGAACTGCGAAGAAAGCGACGTATAGTAACGGTAGGGCTAGAATCAAAAAAGTTTGTTTCTACTAGAGATCAACGCGTTCGGCAACATTTGGATGCATTCGGATGCATTCGATAGCATTCTGTCACATTCAATAGCATTCAATTGAAGATCGAAGTATTTATATATCTATTATTTCTGTTTTTTATTATTTATTATTTATTTATTTTTTTTATTATTTCTATTATTTATTACTTTTTTCTATCTTCTGATCTTGTTTTCTGTGAGATATGATGTTAATATGTGATATTTAATTTGCAATATTTTCTACAAGCACGAACTTTTGCTGCTTCCTCGAAGACATCTTGAGACACATTGAAAAGAATGGCTTGTAGCATTTCGCTCTTCGGTTTTCTCCACGTCACTATAAACACGCATCGCATCACTCTGCTAGCCTCACACAGTTCTCCTCTCTACTCACCGCTCTTCTCGCCGCTCCACTATAATCTTGTACTAATTGTAAGATTCCAGAATGCCAAGATTTTAATTAATGGTGCAATCAACTAAGAGGTAATTTCATTTGAAAAAATGAGACGAAAAGAAACTATTGAAGCTCAGATAGCTTCAAGAAACGAAAAAACCGTGGTCGAAACATTCTCCATTCAATCGCGAGACGGTTATAGCAATCGTAATTAAATATACAAAAATCTTTCAATTTGAGACGTTAGACTTTTTCTTAGGATGAAGAAGTTATTCGGTAACTCCAGAATATTTTATACATTTTTTCATGCTGATAAATAGTATTAACGGCCACCGCGGTCGATTAATACCTTCTATTGTCATTCCCAATCGACGGGTCTGTTTTGTTTAGGGTTATCAGGGACAGCTGACATCGGATCAGTATTATTTTAATTAATATGTTTTGTGTTTCTTTAAAATAACATTAATATGTACATGCAATACATACAGATATATACGAATATTAATTTTATTTATTAGAATCTGCGAAACAATATTTATAGTTGGACAAATTATAATTTAATTATCAGATTGGTCGTTCCGCTGAATCTTCACGTGTGTGCTGTTGCGTTAACGATATATCATCAGAATGATCAGGTCTTCCGTAATTAACTTTTTGTCTCTGTATTTTGTTCGTATATTGACGTATCTCTGAATGCTCTTTAGATGAAACTAGAAGAGATAAGATCACCATTCACGAAATTGTACGTGAGAGTAGAATTTGTGTGAATCTTATACACAATTGGATTGAGATTTAATCTATTTACTGCTAATAAAAAGTCTACAAATTTAACTGTTTATTTTGTCATAACAGACATTAATTTTTTAACATTGCAATAATCTGACAATAACAAATTAAATTCAGAAAATGAAAAATGAATAAAGGCTTTATATGTAGTTATGTCATTTTAATGTGACAATTTCTTAAGATACTCAAAAAAATACCTGTTCGATATTTACCTATGTACCTAAATTTGTGAATCGGAAGAGAGCACGCGAATGTTTAAATGTTTCTGCTTTGTCTTATCTCTTCCGGTTGACGTAACCTTAAACATAATATAGTAAAATCTCTCTTATGTATCTCAATTTTTCGAACATCTTATTATTCGAGTATTATATTATCAGAATAAAATGTAACTGGAATTAATATAACTAATTTCTAATGACTAGAAGTAATACCTGTTACTAGTAGATATTCTGTTTTGCTAATTCAAATATTAATTCTAATTCTAATATTAATTCAAATTCTATATCCACTCGAGAACAATTTGGTTTATTATCCGATGAAACTGTCTGAATTGTATTCACTGTAAAAGGAAAAAGATTCTTTACTGTAAAGGATATGTAGACAGTATATAATACATACATTAACTATCCGTCGTTGTGTCAACATGATATATTTGTCTTATTAAATATTATATTATTTTCATCACGTATGGGGATGGGACCAGAGTTGGACAGTAATGGATAACTTTGTAATCATTTCTGTAATCAGTTACTAAATAACAATTATAATAATCGACATCATTAATTAGTTAATCATTGTTAAAGTAAATCAATAATCTTGATTAATTTTTGTAATTTGTAATCAGCAATTTTTATATTTTATTACATTTGTAGCGATCTAACGCTGGAGGAATTCCTCAACAAGATGGTTGCGAAGAACGTTAGCAAGGGCATAAAGCTAGAATTCAAGAGCATCGAGGCTTTTAACGCGAGTCAACCTACCTTAAAAAAATTTTGCAATAACGTACCGACTTGTACCAGTGAATGCGACCGCCAGTCAAGGCAGAATCTTTCCTAACTGAAGCCAGAACGTATGGAAAGTATGTTGTCGGTCGGTTGAACTACCAGGTGAGAATGATGAATTCCAATCAGTTTAAAATTCCGTGGAATGTTTCGAGATCTCATCGATTCGTGTTTCAGGTAGAAAGCTAAGGACAATGCCACCGAAGATCGATACACAGAAAAGAAAATTTAGCAAATGATCAAAACCCTGAAGAAGCAGAAGGTTATTCAGCCGATAATTTATCCAGTACCAGCCAGTCTTGCGGCGTATGACATCCAGATGATCAAGTCGCTGTTGGAGAACAGACACGAAGAATGCAACTCTGATCGTTTGATCGAGCGAGAGTGAGTCGATGCTGACACGTGAGGTTGGATTGAACAAGGTGTTCGTTCATGTGCCGCAAGATTGTTAAAGCATCAGCATCATTTCTGTTATGGTGATAGTAGGAGATTACTTTTAAAAATACCGATTAGAGTACTAGCATTGAGCAGTGATCACTTTATGTTAGGAAACGTATTTCTAACGTTATTATAGAAGAAAACACTACAATGATCGTCGGTTGTCTATCGTGGTTCGCGATTCGTTACAGAAGAGTTAAAGCATTAAAGTCGTATTATTGAATATTAAAATACTGTAAGATTCGTCAAAGTACGAGAGAGTTCCTCGAGTGTATCTTTCAATAGATTAACTGAGCTGACTTTATTGAATTTTAGATTTTTTATACAGAATATTATCTCAAAGTTTTCCCAAAAAGGACAAATAAATTTGGCCATACTTCCTTCGCACTTGCGGTCATCTTTGTCTTTGTCTAATCACTGCTTTTCTATCGATGATATTGTGAACAGTTTGAACAATTCTCGTCGCGTTTCGTGTATGGGACTTGAAGGATGAAGGAAGGATCTTGCGTCTTCTTCCGTCGCCGCGGAATTTGACGAAGAAAAGAAGCAAGAATAGAATCGTCAAAATTTCAAAGCCAAAATTGTTCTTTTCATGTTAAACGATTAAATTCTCCAAAAAGCCTAAAAAATTCAACGAAATTCCTTTGAAACTGATATTTGATATCGTTGAATTTCACCTAAAATAATTGAAATCTCATTTTTTCAAATTTTATTTTCATTTTGTTTCATCAGAAAAAATATTCTCTACCTTTTAATCGGAAGAAACTGAGCCACTCTATATAATAACGTATGTATATATAATTACTACAGATTTGTAAAGAAAATATACTTTTTAAAAGAAATGGAATATCTTCAAAAAATAGTAGAAAGTGTAAAATAGTAATAGTACAAAGTTTAAAACGCGCTTTGTTTTATATCAATGTTTTAATCCGTTTGGAAGATACAGCGCTTTAAAGTTTATACAGGGTGTTTCGTAACTTGTGAGACTCACTTCGGGAGCTGATTATACGCCTAAAAATAATGGAAAAAAGTCATATATGTATATAAAATAAATATAATAAATATATGTATATATATATATAAAAAGTAATATATGTCCTATCTGTTTTCGTTTATGAGATACAATGAATTTTCTGTTTTAATTACTATTACAAAAGATGCTCGAAATGACCACCTTGCATTTGAAGACAAGCCTGCACGCGTCTTGTCATTGATCTGGTTACTCTCTCTATCATTCCTGGTGTTTCTCGAATTTGTCGAAAGCCTTGCTCTATTCTATTTCGTAGTATTTCAGCATTTTCAATCGACGTTGCGTATACAATAGATTTTAAATGTCCCCACAAATGAAAATCTAATGGATTCAAATCCGGAGAACGAGCAGGCCATACGATAGGATCTCCACGACCAATCTATTTATTTGCAAAGTGTTGATTTAAAAATTGCCATGATCTCCATCATGCATAAACCGCATACGAAGTCTAATATCGACTGGAACTTCCTCTAATATTTCGTGTAAACGCGTGCTCAAAAAATCAACGTACTTTGTGCCTGTTAGTTTCCCATCAAGGAAAAAAGGTCCAATTAAAATTTTATCAATTATTCCTGCCCATACGTTTAAATTAAACTGGTGTTGATGTCTTGAATGCACAATAACATGTGGGTTTTCTTCATTCCATTATCCAATTATGAAAATTGAATATACCATCCCTGGTAAAACTAGCTTCAGCACTATTGCGGTCTATGGAAAGAGAGGCTGAACAGAGAGTTTGCTCTGTTTATAAAATTCATTATCTCATAAACGAAGACAGATAGGACATATATTTATATGACTTTTTTTCATTATTGTTAGGCATACAATCAGCTCCCGAAGTGGATCCCACAAGTTACGAAACACCCTGTATGTAAGAGTTAAAATTACATTTTTTCCTGGAACTCTGTCTGTCACTTATTATCACTTTAACTCACAATTAGATCAGTGACGACTTGCGCGAAAGAAAGGAGGCAAACGTGCGACAAGGACAGAGATAGAGAATGGCCAAAAATTACCTTTCCCACGATGATATCTCAAGAACCAAAAGTCATATCGAAATGAGACGGAAACTATTTTAAAGGGAAAGATTCAGCGCTTCTAACAACGTGTATTTTTACTAGAAATTATTAGCAACTTTGGAATTATAGTTACACAAACTTTTGGTATTTTTAATAGATTTTGTCACATATGTATTTTGCTCGTAATTAGGATAAATATTTCGAATATTTGGACTATCATGGCTTAGAATGAATGTATATTTAAAGTCGCGAAAGTTTAAAATTAGATTATGAATGTTTATTCAAAATTATATTTTTGTTAGCATAATTAATTAAATATTCTTGCTTATTAAATATTAATCTTCAAAATTATAAGAAGAACTGACAACTAACAACAAATAAGTTTAATATTAATTGAAATTTAAATTTAAAAATGGTTACCAAAAGCAGCTAACTACATTTTATATGTCATAGTACAAAAGATTTTAATTGTATTTTCTTCATCATATTCGGTAGATTCAGTGCAGTCACAAATCTGTTAACTAGAAAAAGAAACTGCAAATAACCAATTGTAATGATTGCTGCTGACAAAGATAGAGACAAATATTATATTGATAATAGCACATCAGAGTGATAACGGCAGATCAGAATTATTTTTAAACTTATTCGTGATTTTTATTTTGATATTATCTTTTGTTTTCGTAACTTTCCATATATAATGCAAATGTTATTATAGTCAATTTCAATAAATTATTTGATAATTTTCAGTTTCAATGTTTTATTTGCAATAATAACTTTTTTCACCATGTTGAAGTGTTATATGTTTCTTCACAAAGTTGCAATGACTTGTTTAAACTATTTGTTATTATTTATTATTTAAAATTTGCGCAAATCATCCGAGTATTTGACATTTCGATGTTAAATCGTTTTGGATGATTTTGATCGAGTTAGAATGAATACCTGAGACTCAGAGGCAACGAATACTAAACCACATGAATTCATATACCTCGTCTGTGACAAAACTATCACTAACTTTTCATTTGTCATTCTGAAAATCGCGATGACAATCGTGATAAAGGTAATCAGAAAATATATCATTTTGAATTCGTATAAGATTTCAATAAATTATGTTAAAATATTTCATTAAATTCTTGACAAAACTGGCAAAGAAATTCTGTAGTATATACAGAACCCTCGTGGTAGTAGAGGCATAAACACGGGGTGTAGAGGACTATGGTTCCTAAAAAAATAAGGCTATTGTCTTATGTGAAACAAGACGATGATCAGCAGGAGAGACTAAAAAGGCAATTCGATGTGAGCTCTCGAACGATTTGGGCGAATCGTAATTCCTTCAAATAAACGTCAATTATATAATTTATTTTACAAAATCATTTTACAAATCCACATTTTATACTAATTCTTGCTCAGTGACTGCCAGATTATTATGTCTGCTTAACTGTAATAGATATGTGTGACTGTTTTAACGTGAAATTCAACTTAATATACGCTTCGTCCCGAAAATATTTCTGTAGATTAAATGTGGATCAAATGAATGAACTTTAGTTTTTATGCTTTATAAGAATATCGACAAAAATAATAGAAATGTAAAAATGAATTTAAAAAAATTCTTTCCACTTTCAATGAATGTACGCTTTGAAGTAGTGCAAAAGTCGTTAATAACCCACACAAATAATTGATGCGATTTTAAATAATGAAAATAAAAAAGATAAAAATAGTGTAACATTATTTCGAGCATTTTCTTCATAAAAACAAAAATAAATCAGATACATTTTCATTTAAAAGCCACATCCTGTATAAAATTTGAAGTATTTCAAGAAATATCAATCTTTTTCCGACATTGTATCCTAATATTTTTTTATATACACAATAGCACGTAGAATATTCTATTGTAAAAAAGAAAATTATAGAGATCTATTAGAAAAAAACAATTGCTTTTATGAGCTTCTTAAATAATGTCTTGTTATTATTTATAATAATGTCTTTGCATTTATTTATTATGAACATACACATGTATGTTTGCTCGTCACTAGATTCATTTCAATAAATAATTTTCGATAAGGAAACGGCTGTGTGAACACTGTCCACATTTTTTTATTTTAATTTCTATCACCAATAGCGCTGTAGTGCATAAAGGTGCGATATGTTAAAAATTAGTGCACGGAGCCTGATTTGGAGATGCATACTTACGAATCCAAAAAATATTTATCGATTCATTGCTTGCTGTAGAATGTTTCGACTACTACGACAAGCATTCCTAATGATGCGTATTCTGAACAAAAGTTTCGTCACAAACAACGGTATGGTGGTTTGCCTAATAATTTTTAACTTGAACATCATAAGTCGGAAAAGAACACTAACACTAGATGAACTTTAACACTCTACTTTCTTGCTATTTCCCTCGTTCCAGATCATTATCATGGATATTAGAAAGGCTGCTAAGTAATGACACAATTGTTTGCTCATGTGCGGATCGATATCGTTACGACGATGACGTGTCTATGGAATAGAAATGCGCACAATCGAACAGTGTTAAATTAATATTGCAAAAGGAAGAATTGTGTTTCTAAGAAGGTCAAAGATTCCTTCAAAATTTGAAATTCGAATGCGTTTTTTTATTTTGATTTTTTATAGCTTTCAGATAATATAAATTATTTTTAACTTATATATTGGTTATATATTTTTAATTTATAACTCATTTTATCATACGAAGAGTACGTTCATGTGATACGTTAATAACTGATAGATTGTGGTGGGTTGTGAGAATTTTGTATATCCACAGGATGAAAACGAAAGAACAAAGTTGTGAAAAAAATGTTTTAATAAAAATTATTTGGTTCGTAGGAGGACGTCGTACGTGCAAATTATTTTTTTGCAGATAGGAAAGCTTTATTTTTTAAAATGAAGTCATACAATTTTGAACGCAATAATCAATTTATCTGGACATTTTTTATAATTAAATTTACATTTTTAAAATGATATTAACTTAAGTTCATGTCGAGAAACCACTAGAAGATATTTTAGCCTATCATATGATAGACGAAAGATAGGAACGGTATTCTTCTATTCATTTGTGTTCATATTGTCTTTCATGCAGCAAATTTCACAAAAGCAATGCTAAAATATTTCCTAAATAGTTTTTCAATACAAATGATTTAATACTTTTTAAACTAATGCTACTTATAATAATTTAATAGTTTAGTAGTTTTTTATAGGAGTAGTCCAGATAAATCAAATGTATTCAAAATTATATGGTTTCATTTAAAAGAAGAAAGAAATTAAATTACGAAATTTGTCCATCTACAAAAATACCATTAATAACATAATGTGTTAATGACATCTTTTATATAAAATACCATTTATAGAAATATTTTTTTTTATAACTTCAATCTCTTACGAGTGATATTGCATTGTACTCTGAAAAACAGGATAATGACAACGGAATTAGATCAAATCACTACTTTAAATGGGGCAAGATATCACATCATAGGAGGCGACTTCAATGCGAAGCACCACTATGAAACAATCTAAACAGAAATACCAATGGAGTTACCGTCAAAAATCACGCCAAAAACTACCAAATCTTACACAGTCCCACATACATGCATAGACAACCAAATATAGACTCATAAATATAGGTATATTCCTGTCCAACATAAACACAAAAGCAGAACAATAGATAACCTCCTCTACCAATATTGCTAACTATGGCTGCAAGCAAGAACATAAAACACCAAAGAAAAATCGAACACTAGAATCTATACAGAAGAAACTGCTACTTAGCAAAAATTAATCAAAACATAAACAGCTGAAGACGTGGATACAGAGACAATAAAATCAGACAAAACTCCTACTGTACACCCTCATCACAAACATCCCAAATCCCGCTAACATAACGGACACACTCTTAGAAAACCTAATAAAGGACAGAAATAGACATAGAAGAAAATTCCAAAGAACCGGAAACTGCACCGCACTTACTCATGACACAAATACAAAAAAGAATCACAGAGTTAAGAAATAAAAATTAGCAGCACAAACTAGAAAACATAAAGACCACAGACCACACGCTCAGGCAAACATATAAGATGCAAGCAAAAAAAGAACATGTAAGAAATACACGGACACACCAAGAAGACTATACCCACTCATAATAAACAATAACAAACTAAAAACAAGTATAAAACACATACAAGACATGTATAAGATCCGTAAGTGGGCTGCTGCAGCCAAAGTCCAAAAAATCCAGAATAAATTCTTGAAAATAATCCTAAGTAAACTATATGATACACCAATAGCAGAACTCCACGAAATAACAAAAATGCCCACAATCAACAACTATATTCTGGAACATACAACCTAAATCACTCAAACTCACTTGTGAAGAATACGGGGAATTATAACACAGATGAAAATCAAAATCAAATTACCCAAGCACGCACTCAGGGAACACGAAGAAACAGAAGAAAACATACACAGAAAATGCAAGTTTTTAAAAATTTTTCCTGCAACTCTAGAGGAACAGCAAAACAAATAGGTAATAAAAGGCTAAACTACTTTTTATTAACACAGGGTCGTAAAACAGGGCCAGATAAGCTTCAGAAACTATTAACAACAGGACACGGGAAAACACAAAAAAAAACCGCGACAGTCAGTAGTGTAGTGCACAATACCTAGCAACAAGTCACGATGTAACGAAGACGCGATCATCTTCATCATGGATTCCCAAAATGGATAATTTAAAAATTTTAAAAAAGTAGACTCTACTGTGTGTTACATTTATTATAATACTAGTTAATTTATATATAGGTTGTAACTATGACACATTGATATCTATCTACATATAAAGCTTCGCAACGAATATTTATCAATGCGGTTTTCCATGCATTTATCGAAAATTTGAAGATGCAAACATACAGGGTGTCCCAGCATCGGTGGTACAACCGGAGAGGAAGTGATTATACATGAAAAAACAAATCGAAAATAAGAAATAAAATTTTTTCCTTTGAGGCTTCGTTGTCGAGAAAATCGATTTTGAATATTCACCGAGTACGCGTGCACTTTATAGCTTAGAATGGACCTTGATACAGACTTTTGTTTATATTTCCACCACATTTGTCCTGACGTTCTGAGCATGTATCATGTTTCATTTGGTGTCTTAGTATGTTATTATTTTAGGTTTTGACTAACAGTTTGTATTAATTCTTCGCAATAAATAGATATAAAAATTTATTAAATGAACGACACGAAGTTTGGATTGGCCGTGGTGGTCCAATAAACTGGCCACCAAGATCCCCTTTTTGACTATGGGGACATAGATTTTTATCTATGGGGTCATGTTAAATTAAAGGAGAAAATTACAAGCCTTCCTCAATTAAAAGCGAGGATCGTTTTAGTATTTGAAGAATTAAAAGTATAAAATACATTAGAAAGCGTTCATACAAATCTAATTCGAAGAGTACAGTTGTGTATACAGCACAATGGGCAGCATTTTCAACAATTTTTGCATTAATAAAGTATGTTAGCAGCTAAATTACGTCTTATTTTCATTTAAATCCACTCTAAATCCATAGGCAGAGATGAGTAATACAGCACATCATGCGATGTACTAATGATAATAGTGCTATTTATAAGTGATATGTGACTTATATCGAGATCCATCCATCCAATTGTAAGCCATAGTTAAGTGCACGCGTACTCAGGGAATATTCAAAATCGATTTTCTTGACAACGAAGCCTCTAATGAAAAAATTTTATTCCTTATTTTCGATCTGTCTTTTCATGTGGAATCACCCATCTTCGGTTGTACCATCGATGCTGGGAAACCCTGTATGCAATGCATATAACATGCAAAGTATACAAAATATCTAAACTAGAATATTTTATAATATAATATAATAGTCAGTACATTAAAGAAATTGCTTTCTATTTTTTTTAATTACGCGCATAAAAATTTGAAAATACACAAAAATCCACAATGTATTTACTACAAAAGTAGATATTAATATGATTCGATTCATCGCGGTGGTTATAACTGTTTTAAATATTTTTGAATTATTTAAAGATGAATTTGTCGAAAGATCTATTTTGGATTCTGAGGGGACTTTCTTTAATCACTTTATTATAATGCAAATAAAATAAATATCGCAATAAGCCTAAATATAATAAATAAACAAAAACAATTTGAAACAAATGAACATACTACAATAACATAACTTGTTTCCTTGCGCAGTTAAAGATTATAACGGTTTGAGTATGAAATATATATTTCATACAAATAAGAAAATGTTTCATTTCATTAAGAAAATTGTAAAGGAGAAAATTCATTTGTCTAAATGTGGCGTTATACGTCATAGAAAACATAAGTGATGGTAAAGTAATAGTTTTAAGTGATTGCAATCATTTAAGAAGACAGCTCTTTACATTTTATTCAATATACATCGGAAATTATCAATATTCTACGTGTGCTTGTAGAAAGCCATTGCATCAAATTCCAAAATAATTTAATTCAATTAATGAAATTTCATTCTGACGATATGTATATATATCTCCAAATGTCAAGTAGTTATAACATAAAGCCATTATTAACTTCATTTATATACATTAAATTTATGTACATTTATATACATTATTAAACGATAATTATTTGTATAAAATACATACTTGAATATTCAAGATTCAATATTCACGGAATTTTTATTTTTATTTTATAGATATAAAAATGAAATTTTTATTTCATATAAAATAAAAGAACATTTTATTGTGTAAATTGAACTTAGAATACAATAACATCATTATATTATGCATGTATATAATAATTTTTATGTCTCTAACTGTTTATAATAATATTTTTCATCAGACTGCTGTATTGTATCTCGTATTGCAAAGCTGTACATGAGACTTGAAAATTTAAGGATAGTTTTACCTGCAGTTTCTATTTGTGTTTTATTTTAGTATTTTATAATACAATATTATACAACATAATATTTTTATAATACAAGTATTATAAACACAGTATTTTATAATACAATACTATTAAAAAATAATGGTAAATTACACTATTAAACTTACATTCTGCTGTAATGTTTGAAAAGTCTCATTTGTGAATGTGACTGATTTATTTGATAGCAAATTTTGGCTTAATTGCACCATGATCACTAAATAAGTTATTATCAAGTATTGACACTGTAACAAGCATATGAATCAATTTTTAACGTATCCTACAAAAGACAAACATTAAGTATATAAAATGGTACCAACGTCACGAACGAAGTTATAGTTCAATATATAATAAACCGATTTTGTACTTTCAAGTTGCGTGTATGATATTTGCCATAGAAATTGAAGGATCTATAAAGAGATCAAATCTTAACTTTATTTTGTCAAGGTAAATTTAGTGTGCGAAATGGTAAAATTCCAATTTTTTACCTCGTTCTTTAATTTTACGCTTTCTCGATACAGAGGAGATGCGTGAATGAGTCCTATCGTCTTGCTCGCCTGAAAATTGATTAAGTCAAACTTTAAACTTGTTACTCTAACAACAATTCTAACAAATAAAAAACTCATCTTTAGAAAGTTCATTCATTTAATTTTATAATCAGTCAAACTATAACTTTATCCTGTGTTCTAACGTAATTATTTAAGTTTAAGGAATAATCTTAGGCATCTAAATTTTAGACTGTTATTCTTAATTAATGTAATTTTCTCTTCGAATATTTTATGATAATCTCGTTTTAGATTCAATTGCAGAAGAGATATTTAATGCTTTCGAATAATCTTCAGCATGCAATTGGAATGAAATGTTAAAAGCGTTCGTTTGATATTTTCCTCAACTTCTTAATACGATGGAAATGCGTGATTTTTGGTAAAAATTGATTCAACGAACACAGTAGATTAAAAAAAAGTGAGAAATAAAGTTTTCACCTGTCTCATTGCACATTCACAATCATAGCTCATTACAGCGATTTTCAAGATAGCAACAATACCGTCGAGCATGAATATCAATATCAAATCAAACATTTCCAAGATATTAGCCTTTCTGCGGACTTCCATGTATATGAAGTAGGTTGTTATGCTAACGTACATCAGCATCGCAAACGTGTAGATTAATATTTGAGCATTGAATATATGGTTCACCATTTTTGAGACGTTGCACACTTGCAGATGCAGGAACCTTTAAATTCGTGAATGTTTTAATCCTTTTATTTGTCGAAACATTTAAAATAACACGCAGTGACAAACAAGAAAGAGAATTTAAGGAATTACATACTTTTGATAAAATCAGAAAAATCGATTTTCTAAAAATTGTACATTCTGTTATTATGATTATTTAAGAATACTTTAAAAAGTAATTAATTTAGAGCTTTCGTCAATATCTAACAGACAACTGTAACTTTAAAAAGCATTCTTCTCGAAGTGAAATTTTCAAAATCGGTACTAGATTATATTTGAAACACTCTCGAATCAATTTGATTAATATTCTCAGGGCTTGATGAAACGAAACTTTAATTCATACGTTCTTCTTTCTTTCTTGTTATTAACAAAAGAATTGAACATTCAGACGAAAATTACATGTTCAAGCTCAGATAACTGTCATTCCTTAAAAAATGTAATTTTATCACCAAAAGAACTTTTCAAAAAAATTTCTTTATCTTGCAACTATTCAAAAATATTTAATCCCCTAAATAGAAAATTCAAGTTTATAAATGTCAGAACACTTTGACCAATTTCTAATAATAATAATTAACTTCTCTCAAATATGAATGCATTTTAGTTTATGTTACTGCATCAATCACATATTCATTAAAATGTAATATAGCAATGATTATATCATAACAAAGATTTTTAAAAAATTCAAAAACTCAAAAACTCGTAAAAATTCAACAATTACAAACTTTGTATATAAATAAAAATTCATGTTCAATACAGATCTAATTCTTTTCCGTGCTATAAATTTGTTCTACGAAGTGAAATCAGATAAAAGATATCGAGAAAAAGTTTAAATGAAAATTATACCATTCTTGTTCATTGTATCATATCTACAATATTGCTTTAAAGTTTTGAAAAAAAGTTCTACAATCCTTGAAACTGTATTTTTTAATTTTACAATATAATTTAAACATATGCCATGTAATTCCTTATCGTAAAATTATTCTGTGCTTTTTTCATACTACTTGATTTTTAACCTTCATTATCCATCACTGTAAATTTATCAATTGGATTTTTGTTTACCTGATTTGTTGAATCAAACGAGCCTTTTCGTCAATAAATAATCCTTGTTTAAAATTGGAAGTATCGTCCGCCGAAGATACCTGTGATACTACTAGAGAACGATCGAGTAACCATTCATCAGCTTCCAATCGATTTTGGGAATTGTTACTTGTTTCGCGAATAATCTTCCTGTTGGATTCCTTGGTTTTCGTTTCATTGTTCTCCAAGAGAGACGTTTCCACAAGATCGTTTATCATTTTAAACCGCGATTTTAGCCAACTGCAAAGTGATTCAGATCAGTATAATTTCATAGACAGTGACAAAACTATTATTTATATGCAACGAATATTTTATTTTATTTTCATTGCTTTCTTACAATATGGTTGCGTTGTAATCATATAAAACAACTGACTGGGCGTTCGTAATGTAAATGTAAATAAACGTAGACGACATTAAGTATAACAATGGACGTTTTTGCACTATCCATTCGATGAACATTCCGTACAATATGGCCACGTTCAATAGCCAGAAAAATCCGATGATCTTCACGTGATGAAATAAATTGCCATAATCAATCTTAATTCCCAGTTTCTTCAAAGTTTCGTCCACTTTGTCAATTTGCTTTACCAACGCTAATGCATTCTAAATAATAAGTGAAAAAAATTTATGAAAGAACTGACTAAATATAATAATATATAATAATAATAAATATAATAGTATATTATATAATAGTATAAAGTATAGTAATACAATACTCCTGAGTCTCGTTTTATATAGTGGATGCGTATAATAATAATACAATACACCTGCGATATAATATGCGATATAATAATAATAATACAATACACATGAGTCTCGTTTTATATAGTGGATACGTTTCGTGTAAAAAGTTCATGTTGTTCATGAGAGATAGAAGAAGAAGAAGATAGCAATATATTCACAATTTTTTCCGTTTTCTTGGTACAATCATTGTACGGAATATGTTTTGTATTATTATTCAACTGATACATGTTTGTGGTTGTATTTTATCAGAATTTAGTTTAATTTTTAATTCTATCAGTTTACCGTACAACTGTAAATAAAACGTATAAGAAAAAAATCATATAACTGCGAATGAAACGATTTAAAAAAAAAAACAATCTGCAAAACGAACCGAAATGTATCTGGTTTCTTATTTTATTGATTTATTGTTTGAATATAGACTAATAAAAATTTTTTAAAAAGAAATAATTTATGTAGTATAATTAAATATAATTGTAGTCTAATTCGTTATTTACCTTCGATTGACATAGACCAATGATCATTGAACTTGTGTAGCCAAATGCATGGGTAGCATATTGAAGTATGTATATAAAATATTCTATATCAAACCGACCCTTATTGATATAAATTTCAACACGAAATTGAATGACTGCGATTATAAGAATCAGAGTCATGCTCCAAATCCAGCTGCAGATAAATTTGAATTGGTTTTTCCTTGGATCTATGAAATTTCGGAGTGCCGTTATGTGATTTAATATGGTTATTATTCTTGTTGCGTCCTCGTAGTTGTTCATCTTTGGTTCTATTTTCTGTTTATTTACAAAATTCAACATGAAAAACATTGAAAATTTTTTACAGCGACACTAAACTTCAAAAATTTTTATGAACGACAAGTTAAAAACAAAAATGTTTTTTTTTTCCTCTCTTTTTTTGTCAAACAGTTTGAAATGATTTCAATGTAGCAATTAATAAAATGTTGCCACAAAATTAAGAGGAAACTAACATTAATTAACGTAAAACGTATCGTAATCTATACTCTTTATTGTCCAATAATTTTGCGAGAAATTGAATAAGTTTTCGATTTTATAAAAACAATCTAACGGAAAAGAAGAATGGTCGGTGTTGAGCATATGTGTTAGGTTCATGCAGTATAGAATAAAATTAAGTATTCTAATTTTAATTCTTACCATTTATTGCTTAGAAATGAAGGAATAAAACGTTCGCGTGTTAAAATTTACATTGTGTCGTCGAGTAATTACAATGCATATCAAAAAATGATACGACTAACAGTTAATAATCTTATACTAGTTTAAAACGAATGAATACACGATATTAACGTGGCTTTCTTCTTCGTGCGACTGAATGTAATAACGGCTCGAGAGAGAGAATGTAATAACAGCTCAAGATATACTTCATGTCATCACAGTAAAATAGAGAAAGCAATTCATTTGTGCAGACGTTTTATGCGTTTTCGATGAAACATAAGTGACAGTCAAATGATATATATGTGCAGTTTTAAATGATTACGATCACACTGATGAAAAATTACTAATACCCTACGTCAATCTAAGTCTATCGAATTGACTTCTTGTCATAACGTATGTTTACGTCCTCGTTTTAGTTTACTAGTTTCATTCTATCAAAAGAAAAATTTATAAACGTTTCCTTAAAAATCAATATTATTAATGAAAAATTAAGAATAGTGGATAATGGAGTATGGTAGGAATAATCACAAAATCATTAATATTTTCATTCATTATTACTATTGTTTATTCATTATTACTACAATTATTTACACAACTAATAAACTACCTTACTAACGCAATTATATACTAACTGTATATATGTATATAATTAATTACAATTATTATTCTACTTATTTATGAAAATTTTATATGTAATTTATATATTGTTTGTACAAATTTTAATTTATATATAATTTATGTATTATTTATACAAATTTTAATTTATATATAATTTATATATTGTTTAAACAAATTTTAATTTATATATAAAAAAACATTTTCAGTACGTAAGTTTATTATAACAAAAAGATTCTTTTACGTGAAATTCATAAGAAATTGAAATGGCAATTTATAGATCTTATAAAGATCTTTTTAAAATTAATACAAACAGAAATAAACAATAATGGGTAATACAGTAGAGTGTTTTTCATTCTATCTTTGTGTCCATGAGGAACTCAATACTTACATAATTGCTCATGCAACATGTAATCGAACACTAAATTTTCGATGTTCGAGAAATTACGTTATAATTTCCTAAAAAGAAATCGTACAATAATCACTCTGTGCTCGTTTTAAAGCTTAAATAAGAAGATTCTAATATATTTTTACAGGATGAGAAAGTGAAGGTACATTTCTTCTCGAAAATGCTAAATATTGAAAATAGTAAAAAAACGATTTGGCAAAATTATGCACTCTCTTTTACAAGATTTGTTGTCCTGTTAAATTCTTTGCGGAAGACTTAATGATTAAGATTTAATGAAATAAATTAAAGAATTAATGAACAAAACTCATTGTCAGGAGAGATTAAAACTAATAAAACAATTTTAACTATTGAGTAACTAAATAGTTGAATAATTGAACAATTAAATGTTGAATAATTGAATAACTGAAACTAGTTGAAAATCTTTTATTAAGAGGAAAAACAATAAATAACATGGATATGTTTGTCAAGTCGACATTGATCTTTCGCAAAATGAACGGAAAAGCGTGCAACGTCGTTTCGGCATATGTATTAATACAAACTCTTTAATTATCTGGTACAAAACTTTGAAAAATGAATAAATAAAGAAGGAAAATTATTGATCAAAATTTATTTCTCTTGCAACTTATTCTTTAGACAATTATATTTGATTTGTGGAATGTGTACCGCACGTTTCGTATCGATTGGAAATAAAAACATGATGATCTTAAGTTAATAAGAAAGATAAAGATAAAGTTGTTGAAAAAGAAAAGATTGTATAGGAGAAATTCAGAAAGGAAATTAGGTTTATTAATAGATATGTCGAAGCAGTAGATTAATAACAGCAATAGTGCATGTAAATTTTTCTGCAATGCAAAAGACTCAGTCATAATAAAAATAAAGTCAACATCACTTTTTAATAAAACACTTCTACCTTACATTCGAATATTTAATTTCTGAGTTTCCCATACGCGAATATAGAAAAATTCAAAGAGTATGCAAGTTATGTATTATAAGAAAGAACTTATAACTTCCTGTATCGATCAAGTAATTACTCGAAGGAAATTAGAAATGAAGGCGACTAGCCTCACCACGCGAAAAACATTAGGAATAGATATTAATATGGACCTAATGAACAGGCTCCTCATTTCCAAAAATTTCGTTGTTAATTTACGTATTTCTCACAAAGTAAAATAGAGAAGACAAATCCCTTAAGAAAACATTTCTCTTGTAATTTTTTTTCTGCAGTTCTTGAGGTGACGTGTCCCTACAACTTGCATTTAACGTGAAGAAGACTATGAATTAGTATTTGCTTGTTTGATTCATTTATTTATTTATATCTTATATCGACGGGATATATTCTTATATGTAAAAATGATGTTTAAAGGTACAATGTGCGTGGTTGATGAGTAAGAAATAAAAAGAGATAATATTATAATTTATGCAGATTTTGAGCGATGACATGTTTCATAAAGGATGTTAGAAAACTCGAAAATTTAAAAAATTATGAAATTTCATATATTAGTAGTAATTATGAAATTACTAGTAATAAGTAGAGTAATTCATACATAATACAAACATATTTTTTGTTCGTACTATAATTTGATCGTAAGGAGTGAGATCCCTTTGAAAAAAAGATGCTAAATTTTTTTTATGTATTATGAACATTCACGTCTAAAATTTGATTCCTAATCTTACAAAGTACTTTACATTTAACCCTCATCCATCCTTCATTTTTCCAACTCAATTTGACAAGTTTATACAATAATAAAAAATTAGTCTATAAATGAGGATATACAATATTTATTAACATGAAATATTAATAAAATATTTAATCAAATGTTCTATTTGCTACACGAATGAATATCTACTACCAAAATATAAAACAAAATCAAGAGTGAAATGTTATTAGTCAAAATTTATCGATTAATAATATATAGCAAAGAATAAAGATATTATCATTGATATTATCTATCATTGATTTTATTATTTTATATGAATTTTCATTTCATAATTTTTGGATTATTAATGCTAACAACTCTTCACAATCATGCAGTTTTGTTCATTTAAGATTAGTTTTAAATTAAAAACTAGATATCATTCTTCTATTTTGTGCTTTTTCTTTTTTTTGCTAAATAAACGAAGAAATTTTGTAATATAGTGATCAATTTCAACAATCACAGAAGCAATCAATATTCAATTGTTCTTAACTTTGAAATATTTGACTTTGAAAAATTCACAAATGGGAACGTAAGCCAGTGAACTAATGTTTCTCTCACTTTTTCTGTCTCTTCCTTCTTTTAATATACCTTTTCTATAGATTTTCTATAGATTCTATAAATGTCTATAGACATTTTTCCATTGCTTGAATGAATATCTCTATTGTTTTTGTGAAATCAAAAACAAAGTTGTCAAAATGACATAAATATATTTGAATGCCAGGCATGAAATTTCTTTCCCTAATTGTCAAATATACGAAGAATTGTTCTCAGTAGACATTCAGCTACAAGTAACTAAATACTGTTTTCAAAATATCGTTTTAAATTTTCTCTTACAGTTATTTTCTATACAATTTGATCACAGATGACTTCTTGTTGGTATTTAAATTTTCAATCTAGTAAAATCTTTCAATCTAATAGCAGCTGATACTTATAGAATTTTTGTGATGTAGCAAACATTTATAATAATGTCCAATACGTTTAAATTAAATTAACTTAAATTCACAGGTCATTAAATTTTTATACGATCGAATTAATGGGGTTAAGGTCATATAATACAATATGTCTGTATTATTATTATTGTCTTCAAGCAGCTTACTGATGTATTTTCTTATAACGATATCATTATTTTAAGCTGTTCTTTTTTATACATATTAAGTTTCAATTATAGTTGCTGCAATAATCTTGAATTAAGCAGAGATCACATTTCATTGAGAGAGGATGACAGTTTTTAACAAATCTAAATAACTTTATGATTTAGTACATAACTTACACAAGTTTTGGTTATAACCTTGGTTATAAAATTCAGATCAAAATTTGAAAAATAATAATATTACAGTCATATTGATATTAGTGTTCTTCGAAACATATCTGAGACTGCAATGCACACATTTAAATGACACGCTGAAAACAGAAATCATCTGTCATTAACTCCAAGTATATGAAATTTTCTGTCGTTGATATAATGAATCTTTGGTGTTAACTTCCAATCAAAAATATGAGTTCATTATTTATAGTCTTCATATGTAATTAGGTCCTAACTTGATCTGATCATGCTGGTGAGTCACAGGTGCCATTATGGGAAGTTTCACGAATTTGAACCGGAAGTGAAAGACTCACTGATGACCAACAGAATTAGCTACGAGATAGGATTTCCCCCCAGACAATTATTGTTGGATTGATGGAGGTAGTGGTTTGATAGGCCAAACAAGCTTTAAGTGGAATCTTCCGATGAAGTTGATGTGTGAACAGTACATACAGTCGGTCACAAAAATATTGGGACACTATGTAATCTTGACTTCTAACATTTATATTTTGGTACAACCAGCAACAAAAAGAGCGTTACATTATGTTAAAGTATAGTATCTAGATTGTACATACAAAAAATGGTTTAATTTTTTCATAAGCAATTAAATAAAGAATTCACTTTATCAAAAAAATTGTTGCAAGACAGACAATTATTGCAATTGTTGCATTCGATTCCATTCTTTAGAAATATTTATATTTCACATTTATACGAACTTTTTTTTTTATTTTAATGTGCTGAATCTACTACATATTCTGACTCACCATATATATATCTTATATTTATTCAGGAATATAGCACAATTGCTCTTTATAGCAAAATTAATATGAGACCTCTCCTAATATCAGACTCCAGTTTATCTTCATTATAAAATTTTGATAGCTACTTGCTAGTATCTGCAAATGATTATGTTGCATGTACATGTCGCAATTATTTTAATTTTAAAACAGTTAAAAGAGAAAACAACTTTGCTTAGTTGACTACGGCAGTAGTCATAATCGCATTTTTTAACGTTGTGACAGAAATCTTTTCTCAGTTGTTAGTGTGAATAATAATATCACAAAATTTGGTTAAATTTCATTTTGGGGTAGGACTTTTTAAAACTATTTTCACATATTTGAAGATATTTATAAGATATTTCACATATTTGAATTTTGAATATTGGAAATCATTGATTTAAAAATTACACGTTGTTAATGTTCAATAATTTACATCCAATAAAATAGTAATTTCATAAATAAAAAAAAATTTACTTTTTTTATTTTACTTACTTATTGTACACGTTTACGAAGTAAAAGCTGAAAAAGTATCAATTAATGAAATTTCTCAAAATTAATTTAATTTTTAATGTTTATTATAATACTGTTTTAGGCGATATTTTTCACATAAAAATACCGCACATGATTTGAATATAATATTTCATTGTAATAATTTTCACACACACACACACACACACACACACACACACACACACACACACACACACACACACATGTATGTATGTATTCAAATCGTACTCTAATCGTTGTTCAGGTATCTAATTCATTAAAAAATACGAATAACATTCATTGGAAAGCTAAAATATTATTTGAAAGATTATCGAAGCGAAATTTCATAAACGACTTATTTATTTATTTATTACGTATTCCGATAAATCATAAAATTTACTTGATTATCACATTAAAGTAAGTCATAGAGTACTCCAAAAATACTAAAATTAATAATTATAATTTTTGAACGAACTTGAACTTGAAATTTCATATAATTATTATTGCTTTTTTTAATTTATTATCTATCAACTAATAAACCAAACAACTTAAATAATGAGAACAGCCACAAATTTTATTCATAAATGCTCAGTATTTACAAGTTTAAACACCAAACAGAAACTTATTGCGCTATGAGTGTAATCTAATCATGCTCGTAGATAAACTTAACTCAATCGTAAGCAATACGCAGCCCGCATCAAAGTGAAAATGTCAACAGTTTTTTGACCTAAAGCCAAGCAAAGTATATAACAATTTTCAGTTTAAATCTAAAAAACAACACTTCGGGAAACATGTTTAATATAAAAGTTTCACAGTTCTGAGAGTGAAGTACAACTATCATATTTGCTTTTTACGTGTTGGGCGTGTTGGTTTAGATTACTTGACAGTCAATCTTTTTTTCCAAAAGGAAAAGCATATTTTTCTTTATAAATTCTTATTCCATGATTTCAAAAAAAGGGAGAAATCTGTATGAAACATTTTTTTCATAGGACATTTCTTATATTTCTTAAAATATTCGATAATACAATAGACGGTTAATAATAAATGATAGAAAGTTAAATGATACGAACGAAACCTGTTTACTTGTTCTGATATTTTTAAAATGATAAGGTAAAATTAATAACGATTACTCATTTCAAATTAAATAAAATTTAATTTTAATTTTAATTTTACATTTAACAGTGACTGATGATGCACAATGTCAAAATATTCTCCATTTTGTGCTAGACAATATAATCTCTGTTCAAATTTTATTATTTTTCTTAATAAACAGAGATTGTCTCTGCCGGTTGTGCGAAAACATTCATTATGCAATAAAAAAGTAACATTAAAAAAGTGTAATCATTACTGATTCCACTTTATCAGTTTCAAAATAACCAGAGCAAGTAAACAAGTTTCGTTTCTATCACTCAACTTCCTCTCCTCTATTTTATCAAATATTGTTCTAAAAAAAGATTCTATGAAAGAAATGTTTCAGAAGTTTCTCGTTTTTTACTACATTTATAAAAAAAAGTTGATAGTCAAAAAATCTTGAAAGCTATATAATAATTACACATAGAAAGCAAGCATAACAGTTGTACTTCTCTTTCGAAACTGTGAAATTTTTTTATTAGACATTTTTTCCGAAAAAGCGTTGTTTCCGAGATATTTAGACTGAAAATTTTCAAATGAATATACTAGAGTATACAGGGTAGAGTCTCATAACGTGACGACATCAAATAACTCATAAAATATTTGTTGTATAAGAAAATGTTCAGATAGAAGTTGCATGGCTTCCAGGGGGACATATAATACTGTAATTAGTTTTATTCTGCTTTTTTATGAAGATATGAAGGTCACCTTCAATTTTTTAAATGCAATAGTTAATGTTTCTTTCCTAATTCGGGTAAAGCGTTAAATTCTACATAAAAAAATATTACACCAAATAGGGTCTGAAATAGTTACTGAAATTAACGTTTTTTCTAATACAATGTAAAAAAATATTTTTGCTAATATCTCAGTAACTGAATTTTGAAGGGCAAGGAAAGGTGGGAAGATTTTAGCTTTGTGTCCTTATTAGTTACTCAGATATTAATAATAAACATTGAATTATGCCTATACAGATGGTGACCCATCATTTCCGGTGAATTGGTTAAGCTTGCACAATTGCCGTCATTATAGTAATCGTCCCCGGCAACTAACAATTGACAAAAGTGACAAGTAGCGGACGACGTAATAAAGATAATCGTCCTCGGTGTCTATATGGTGTTCCATATAAAATCCGACGTCGACGACATTTTACATACTGGATTTTACTGACAACTTTTCTTTCATGTCTAACTAGTGGCCGGCTAACAAATTAAAAAATATAATCCAATCCAACACTGACATAATAATTATTATGATGGTTGGGCCATGCTTCGACGTCGGTCTTTAACTAGAAAACCCTATAGATAGTGAAAACGATATAGCTATCACGTTCGCGGGTTACTCCAGTGCAACGCTGTCTAACAATAAAATTACGTCCCAACTACCGGCGATAAAAATCGTCGTCGTATGATTGACTTATTTATCGGTCGGACGACAATGTAACAATGTTCATGTCCAACTGGCTGTCTTGATTAGAATGAACAAATGTTCCAATTTTTCAGGATTTTTCCCTATTTTTGGTACAATGTTCCGATGTCTTCAAAATGAATTTTGGGGATTGTTGTAATGTTCCGATTTTCAAATATTCACAATTTTTAGACTTCACTTACTAATTTACGCGACTGTTGTGCTTAAATCTTGAATTTGTATCATTTCGTATTATCGTAAGGCAATGTGATATTATGATTCAAAAAAGAAATCGTTCAGTTAATATTCATGATGTATAAAAAGTACAGGTATAAGAATAATATACATATATAACGAGTAATTGTGCATAAAAAGGTACACCTCACTGATTTTGACGAAATTTAAATATGTTGTAAAACTCAACATTTTGAGTAACTTTCTCCTATATATATATATAACCTTCGCTCGGCTTTAGTTTCCGAGATATTTGCGAAAAACTGTTGCTACTACTACAATGAACTTTGTCTATACCTGCGCGTTCGTGGCAACGTATGTGTCAGCTGCTTATCTACTGTTTCTATAAACACATCGCGGCAGCTGGAAACCAATATGTATAAGATGCAAACTTCTTAAAACAAATGATGGAGCTGAGGTTCTTAAACTATGGACAAGGCACGGTTTAGGGTACGATTATGGTGGAGCAGCGAGGAACGAGGATAGTGGCGAGGTGTCGCAACAAAACAAACCAATGTAATGTAATAGAAGTGTTTATAGTGAAGTGCCGAGAGGAGAGCTGCGAGGAAAGCGGCGTATAGTAGCGGTGTGGCTAGAATCAAAAAAGTTTGTTTTTACTAGCGGAGACCAACGCGTTCGGCAACATTCGGATGCATTCGGATGCATTCGGTAGCATTCAATTGAAGATTGAAGTGTGAGCGAGTGATAATGAGAGCCCTGAGAGTGAGAAGACTCCCCCGCCTATTTTGCAGAGGAGAGGTTTCAAGGACCATGGGCTGATTCTGGTGTTTATAAACCAAGCTGGATAAGAGTTGGATCGAAGAAGTTACACGAACGCGAGCGAAGGCAGGCGGCATTCGATCTGTAGAACGTGGCAGAGATCGGACGTCCGAGGCAGTCGTCAAGTGAAATATACAGTGACTCTTATTAATATTCGGACATCATGCTATTCAAAATATTGCTGTGGACTTTGATTGTTTGTAACAGTAAGTTTAGATTAATTTTTTAATAATATTATATATTAGAACGTTCATTATAGTTTATAGTAACATAAATTTCATTTATTTATTGCACATACTTTTCTCAATATCAAACAATAAATGAATTATGTATGTCGAAAATGTAGCGTGGCAAAGGATGCCACGTATTCGGACATTTGAAGAACTATAATATTTGAACCTGAAAATTATTAACATAAACAATAATTAATATTTTGTTGAATAGCCCTTAACTTTAATTACGTATTGCAAATGTTTAGGCATATATCCAGGTTAATCGTTGTTTTAACTCCTTTTTCGATTTTATTGGTGTTCGAATTTTCCTGTCCAAAAAATCCCATACGTTCTCGATGGGATTTAAGTCCAATGATTGTGGCGGCAAATGTAATATTTGTGAACAATTATATAGCAGATATTCTTGAACTATTCTAGCTTTATGCTTGGGGTCGTTATCTTAACAATATTTAAATGTGCGTTCACAACATCCATTGCGATTGCACTTTTTTCAAGATTTTGTTGAAAAATATTAAGATACTTGTTTTTCTAAAATTTAAAGATCTAAAATTTTTTCTATAAAAACCAACTGTCCAACCCCTTTTGATGAAATGAACCCCTATACTATAATACTTTCATCGTCGTGTTTTATCGTCGGATTTAAATTTATACAATTTAGCGCTTTATTTCGTTTTACCCCATAGTTTACGTCGCTGCTAAATATGTTAAATTTACTTTCATCGAGGAAAATTACATCATTCCACCAAGTTTCTTTTTTATGAACGTACTGATTAATCGAACAATGGAAGAATATTCCGCTAAATTATTTAAAAAAAATTACTGGAAATATCCCTAAGCGTCTGTTTATGTTAACAATTTTCAGGTTCAAATATTATAGTTCTTCAAATGTCCGAATATTTTTGCTACGCTACATTTCGACATAATTCAGTTTATTGTTTGATACTAAGAAAAGTATGTGCAATAAATAAATAAAATTTATGTTACTGTAAACTATAATGTATGTTCTAATATATTATTAAAAATTAATGCAAACTTACTATTACAAACAATCGAAGTCCACAACAATATTTTGAATAGCATGATGTTCGAATATTAATAAGTCACTGTATTTTTTATTATTGACGGGAACTGTGTAAAATTATTTCCTACAAAAGTATTTATATATCTATTATTTCTGTTTTTTTTATTATTATTTATTATTTATTAACTGCATTTTTTTATATCTTTCCAGCTAATAATACAACATAAATAGAATAATAAATAATTATTTATTTTCTTTACTAATTTGAAACCATCCTGAAGAAATTTACACGAAAAGGAAAGATTGATCGAAGTGAGTTTGAGTTAGATTTTTTAAAGAAAACTTATTCACGTTTCAGTCACTTCGACATTTTTCGACTTTGTCTACGTACGGGATTATTTTGCAGAAATTCGTTCAACAACTTGAGAAAATTATTAAGGATGTGCATTTTGATAGCCAGCGGATACACAGAGCAATTTAAAGCGTAGAGGATCGACCAAAGCGGAATTGGTACGATACACCCTGCGGGTGGAATACCTACGACTCTGTGATACGGCAGGCCACAATTTTCATGCCAAATATGTCAGTTAAAATTATGGTTGTGCGTAGTTATTGTAATACTTTTTATGGAAATTGTATCTACAGTATTTCTACTTAGAGGATTAACACGATGATATGTAATTATACAATAATTTCACTATTTATATTATAATATAATTTTCATTAATGTATTTGTTGTGAGTGTTGGTTTTATATGTGTCAGTGTGAGTATCGTTGGATGAGCGAGAGTCTTTTGTCTCTAATTATAGTCTGTGGTGTAAATGTGATATGTGAGTCCCATCTAGTGTGAATGATGACTTTGGAAGAATGTCCCAGAGAGTCAGTTGTTCTTGAAGAGTCAGAGAGTCAGAACAAAGAGGTAAAGTAATACGAGAGTGAGTGTAATAAAAGAGTGAGATAAGAGAACTGAGTCATCATTTAAAATAATATTTCGTGTTCATTGAGTTATTATATTCTTGGGTAAATGTACTTCGTGTTTTTCGTGAAAAGATATTGTCCATTCTACCTATATTTGTTTCATTAATTATTCGCGTAACTATTCGTTTATTGCACTAATATATTCGTCAAATATTTATGAAATATTAAACAAATATTCAAATCACATCATAATTAGTATCCTATTATCTACTATAGTATACTAGATATCTAGTAATATCTACTATTATTATACTAGATACAATATCTGTTACTTCTTATGAATACATTATTTCACTGTAAAAAAATTTTTTACTGTTTCTTTTTTTCTTTTAGGAGCCTTTTTAGGTGCAGATGTTCTGACAACACGTATAAGTGTGTGCGTACAGGAGAAAACGTGTCTGTTAGTTCGTACGTATATCATTCTCGACAAAACACAACAGCGGATAATATAGAAGAGGAAATATTTGAAGGATATGGAATATTTTAAATAAGCGATCATTATATCAGTTAATATCAACTGATTACTAGTGAGATTTGAATCACTTTTAATGGACGGTCACCCATCCTAGCAGTGTTTCGCAGTTTGCTTGCTTGACATTGTGATCGCTGGGACTTTGACACTAGGCGTACAGCCACGTATTGCTTGGATGATAGTCCGTGTTCGGATTTCGTTCTAGAGAAATCATAGGCCGCTACAAATTATATTGACTACATTATATCAATATATATATATATATATATATTATATATTATATCAATTAACTGATACTAGTGACGGTATTTGAATACTTTTAATAATTGAATACTTTTTAATCCTTGTAGAATAAAAATAAATAGAATGGAAATCAAACGAAATTGATTACTACCTAACCTAACCTACAGACACGAGAATTTTCGATTTTTTATATGAAATAATATTTGTTTATAAAATGTTTTTACGTAAAAATTTTTCTAAATTTATCATCAATAATTTTAGTAAAAAAATTGTTAAAAATCGTTCATCCTATCTTAATTACGTAGAATGAATCTTGGAACGATGCGACACACTAACGTTGCACAATGGTAAAATCCGTTGAGTTCCTGGCCATTATTTCCAAATCTGCGAACATTTATGCAATTATTACATATAAAAATATGCAGCATATGTTCAAAAAATATTGTTATTTTTATTTTTATTATTATTTATTATTTTATTATTATTTTTTATTTATTACAATTTTCATTACAATATGTAATTACAATTTTGGTAATTGTGCATAAAAGGGTAGCTCACCGATTTTGATGAAATTTAAATATGTTATTAGGATGAAAATTTTGAACAACTGTTTTCCTACACATATAACTGCCGCTTGGCGTCAATTTCCGAGATTTTTGCAAAAAACTATTGCTACTACTGCAATGAATATTGCCTATAGCTACGTGTATGTGGCAGCGCATGTGTAAGCCGTTGTGCGTGCGTTAAGTCGCCAATTGTTTGTGGTTTCTATAGATAAATCTAGGCGGACAGCAATGGACGCGTATAACGGGTGTACTTAAAAACTTGATTTGAATAGCCGGCCGCGGCGGCCAGAATAAAAAGTCTAACCCGAACTTCATCCATTAAATTAGTTACTATGTAGTATAGTTAGGCTTAAGTAAGGTTCGGGTTAGGTTTTTTTATTCCTGCCAGTTTTTAAGTACACTCGTTATACGCGTCCATTGTCGGCCGCCTCGATGTATTTATAGAATAATAATATCAATCGGCGATTCAACGCTTACACACCCGCTGCCACAAATGCGTAGGTATAGGCAATATTCATTATACATTCATTATAGGCAAAAATCTCGGAAACTAAGGCCGAGCGGTGGTTATATGTATAGAAAAAAAGTTGTTCAAAATTTGATAACATATTTAAATTTCATCAAAATCGGTGAGGTGTACCCTTTTATGTACAATTACCATATAACGTTATACATATTTGTATATAACAAATATATCATTGAATATGTAAAATATATATACACTTTTTTAATCCTTGCACTCGTTTTGGTCATCCTGATTTTAATCAATATTCATCAATAATGATTAATTTCCAAGATATTTTTAACAAAGTCATATTTTACAAAACAGATTGTTCTTCTATTTCACAAATTAATAATTTTAAAATTATTCATTTCAATTATAAATGTTGTGTGATCAATGAAACAAAAAACAAACAATGGCTTGAATTTCAAACAATGCGATCAAAGTTACCGTATTCTACGTTTTGCAAATTTGAATATGATCATAGAATTTGTTTGTTTCTTGCTATGTTTGTCGATCGTATGATAATGGTTTTGTCGTCGTATGACATTCAGTTAGAATATTGACTGAATTGATGATACGGCGACGATTTTTATATTATTACAGAAGATAGAAAGTTAAATGATACGAACGAGACTTGTTTACTTATTCTGGTTATTTTAGGACGATAAGGTGAAGTCAATAATGATTAAGCATTGTAATTTAATTAAAATTTAATTTTAATTTTAATGTTTATTTTTTTGTTATAGTGTGAATGTTTGCACAATCGTCAAAATATTTTCTATTTTGTATTGGACAATAGTAAAATCTTTGTTCAAATACTATTATTTTCTTCAGTGAACAGATCATTGTTCAAATCATTGCATAGCACAAAATCCAGAATATGTTGAAAACCTCTTCTGATTATACAACACCATTCACTATGTAATAAAAATAATATCAAAAAATATAATCATTATTGGTTTTTATCGTCTTAAAAATACTCAGGACATGTAAATCAGTTCAAGTCATTCGTATCGCTTAACTTTCTATCCTCTGCATTATCAAATATTTTTTTAAAGAAAAAGTCGAACAAAAAAAATGTTTTATAAAAGTTTTTCTTTTTTTCTTTTTACCACAGAATAAGAATGTGTAAAGAAAAGTATAGTTTTCCACTTGAAAAATGAAAATTAATCTTCAAATAATCTTGAAGACACCCAACATAAAAAGTAATTATGATAATTGCACTTCCTGCTAAAAAATGTGAAACTTTTGTATTAAACATTTTTTTCGAAAAGGCATTGTTTTCTAAATATTGGGACTGGACATTATGAACATTTCCGTTAATATTTGTAATTTATTTTCATATCATTAATAGTGCTACATTATTTATTATTATGATATCTCCATAGTACAGTATTCATAAATTACTTTATTTGACAATTAAACTTTCTTTCAGTTACCTCTCCATCAAATCACATTGTCCAAATTCAACCTCTTTTTATTAAATAACCATTTCTTCTTAATCATATCACTAGCTTTATGACTATTTATTATCAACTCTGTAAATCCTCAGTCTCTTCTCCAGCCTCAAGGTTCAAAAGTCCCAACAATCATAAATAGTTGAAGTATACTTCATCATCACACATTTCTAAAAATATCTTCTACTGAATTCAAATTGTTTAGAAACAGATAAATGTTTTGTCTATTAACCTAAAATCATTTTTCATAAACGAGTCTGTATCAGACAGTTTTGCTGCTTCTACATTTTCCACCGACGCATCCAAATCAGAATTATTGGTAAAATATCCAGGATAAATCAAAGATGCTCTTCACAAAAGATCGCTTTCGTTTAATAATACAAATCCTCTGTTTTTAAATGATCACAAGATTGATCTAGTTTAGCATTATAATAAGATAATGGTTCAAATGACAAGTTAAAAAAATCTTCTGGGCTTTTGAAAAATCCTCTTGTTTACATTAATCAAATGTATATTATATGTTTGTTGGAAGATTGTAAGGAAACTTCGCAAGAAATAGTACCAGTTGCAGATGAAGATTTCATAATAAAAAATATCATTCTCCTTCATGACGTCATTTTCACTAATGGAAGTAAAATTCAGTGCAGTTACTATACATGGATACATGGTAAATAATTAATTATTTTAATATCATGTTTGTTTAATTTTTCTTTTGGTGCAATTCCAGTGAGAATAAAAATATTTGGTAAATTAATTGCCCCAAATGAAAGAATCATTTCTTTTTCTGTAAAATTTGAATTTCGTTATTTTTGGTTGTTGAACATATTCGATGGCTATTGCATGTTTTGTTTTTGTATCTACAAGTAATTTCGTGACATATACTTCAGTTTTAATGGTTAGAATCTTACGTTCGCGTCTGATGGGTCATATGAAAGCACTATTTGTGATTTGATGTATTCCATCCTAGTTGGTTGTTCGCATTGGTGTACATGAGTTTGAAACGGAGCTCTTACTACACGTTCAGCAGTATATCGGTGTATAGAAATTGTTCTATCAATGTAATCATTTTGATCATGGTGGTGTGAATTCTGTTTTATTATCTGAAGAAAATGATTTTGGATATGATAGTTAATGATATGAATTTTAATTAAATTATTGGATCGTCGTTGTTTTCTGATTTGAAAAAGCACGATAAAATAGTAAAATACTTCAGCCGTATTTTCCATTTTCTGCCTATATTGCAAACGTAACTGATATAATTGGTAGAACTGGAACCACCTATAAGTACGATAATAAATTTTTTAATGCCCAGATATTAGAAACGTTAATTAATTAGAATTATTTGTATCAGAAAAAGAAATAGAAAGAAATTTATGATGTAATAAACACGAGCATTTTACGAAGTCCGATTATACAAAATATCTATAAATTGATAGTATCGAATTTCTATGATAAATTGATAATATAAAATAAATAATATAAAAGTCCTTATATAATTCCCTATAAGATAATATAAAATTCCTGTGAAAACATACAGGTATAGTTCTAGTTGTATTTCTGGTGTCAAATAAATATAAGCAAAAAAAGTTTAAAAGGTAAATGAATAGATGTCATGTATGTAACTGGTAAGTAATTAAAGAAATGTCGTTTAGTCGAGATTTCTCGCTTAGATGTTCGTGAGCTTTGTGAATTGTGTAAAATTTAATGAATATGTTTGGTATTGGATACAAACATTCTGATGATGTGAACATAATGTCGAGTACACACATTGTTTGCGAATCTGACTTTTTCTCTATGCATTTAATTAAAGGGAGTTAACTCATTCTACGTGTGATCTATATCACACTAGGCGACAGACTTTATATATGTCTGATAAATTTGAAAAAAACTTTCTAAATTGAGATTAGTGTAAAAGCAATTGGTCAATAATTTCGTTTAGTAGATTATTCTTACAAATATTAGGCACCCAGGAAAGTTCTTGTCGATTTTTCAAGATCACAATTCTAAAAGTTTTTCTAATTAACAATGAATTTTTGGAGAAGAAAAACTATTATTTTTAATATCTAATGTGATAAGTTAGTAAAAGTTCAGAAAAAATGACGGAAAAACAGCCAGTATTGGTAAACAGGGAAATATTGTTTCTTCAGAATAATGCCCGATCTCGTGGTAAAGATGACTCATGATAAGTGTTTTTCACTCTAAGTGTGTAACATTCCTCATGTTTTACGAACTTGTAATGGTTTTCTTTATAGTAAATTACAATTTTAAAATTATTAATACATGCTTTTAAGTATAAATGATTTATACTTTACACATAGTAAAAAATATTTTTAATTAACTAAATTTTCAACTATTTTTTTAAATTATTATAATATTAAAATATTAAGATTTACTTGTATTTAAATTTATTTAAACTTTTACTATAATTATGCAATATCGTGCATTGGATATGACAAATAACATAAATTCTATTAGTCGTCAATTAAAAATTTTGTTTATTAGTTAAAATATTATTCAAAATTTTTCGAGTACTTCGAAACTATATCTACCAATATATTTTTACAAACTTTACCTATCAATATCATAATAATAACAAAACTTTATTATTTATTTAATATAAATCATTATTTTATGAAGATTTAATGAAAAATATGAATATAAATATAGGATAAAGAAACGTTTTTACAAATTTGATACAAAAGACTACATTATATTTTTGCATGGGGAATTGCAACTTTTGGGAGTGATAGGGGAAATTTTAAAGTCCAACAAAAGGGAACCTTATATTTATTTTTCTTCGTACGTTCGTAGTACAATGTTGGATCTATTGAAAACAAATATAAATAAAAAGATTTATTCTATTATTATTCTAATATATATATTCTTCTATTATTATTAGTCCAGATATAAGAAACAGAATATTACAAATTCAATAATTCTATAACAGACTTTGTTCCTTCTAGTTAAGCATACCAATATTTGTTATTATTTTGGCTCGTGGCAAGACATACATTTATTTCCATGATCAATAACGTTTTTAATGTATTTTATACGTTTTTAATGTGTTTGTATACCTGTATTTTCTCTCAAAAGTAACACCAAGGTATTCAATGTGGTTAATTATCTCAATATAGAAATTACTCAAAGTAATATCATTGATAACACTTTTTTATCACATATCATGAGTATAATTTCTACTTTCTCTACCGCTAGCATAAGATTTTTCGTATCCATCTAGTGCTTACTCTCGCTAACAGCGTTATTAATTTTATTCGCTATATTGCATCTGTAGAGCGATGCAAAGAAACTGATAATTTTAAAGCGCTCCACTATAGCAGAGAGTTAGAAAATATATTGGAAGACTTTCATTAGCACTTTACATTTAGATCCGTGAAGACGAGCTTATCAGAAGATTGCTAAAAGGGCAAATAAGAATTATTCGAATTAAAAAGTAAATTACCACTTAAAAAGATAATATCAATTAATAATTAAAGATTGGTTCTACCATTCGAAACTACATTCGAAACTTCACTCGATGCGGAGATTGATGCGAAAAGTAGTTTCGACCAGCAATCGAGTAATATAGATGCTGAAGCGATAACTCGAGCGGCCAGAACTCAGATCAGGGATTAGACTGGATTCCATTTGAAATTATTAAAGTTATCAGCAACCATTCCTTACAATAAGCAGTGAAATATTAAAAAATGCACTAGTTTCGATTAGTTGGAAGACGGCAAAGAAGTGTTGATTCCGAAGCCTTTCAGTACGAGTGTATGCACTATATAAATCGCTACGAGCATTATAGATGTGTATATACGTCATACAAATTAGATACTGCGAGCACTGTTGACTGTCTTCTTTTTTTTCATTTCTTCTTTTATGTCGCATCGATAGCGAGGTCGTTAGCGATGACGGTGGTATCAAATATGTGTGGTGGTGTTTTTGAAATATTTTAAAACTCTTTGTACGTCATTTTGAGAAGTCAGATTTATGTTTGGGTTAGGTTAATTCTGTGTTTCTGTGGTGTAGCATTCGTGCAGAATGTAAGTGACTGTTAATGTGTAGATATTGCAATGGCTGCAGTTGGGAGGTGTAGTTCTTTTAATTTTGTGTCAGCTTCGTATGACCAGTTCTTAGCCGTGTAATTATTCCTTCTTTCCTGTTGCTAATGTTTGGTATTTGTTGGTGAAAGTCTCGGATACTTTTGTTGTGTAGTTGAGTGCTTTTTGTTGTGATCCATGTATTGTTCCAGTCATTTTTTATTACTTTTTTATTACTTTTTTATTACTTTTTTATTACTTTTTTGCAGTGGATTATTTGGTTTTCACAAGGGATTGGAAGATGGTTGCGATTGTCAGTAAATGAGAAAACTGTAGCTTCTTTCGCTGCTGTATTGGCTTTTTTATTTCCTTCTATTGCTTGGTGAGCTGGAATCCAAATGACTGTAGCTTTTTTGTCAGGTTGATTGTGGTTTAGTTCTTGGATAGTGGTTATCAATTGGTTATCTTGGTCATATGATTTCGTTAAGGATTTTGTAACTCATGGAGTCGGTGTGTATGACGACCTGGGCTTCGTTATTTGAGCGTATTGTAAGGCTTCCAGAATGGCATAAGTTTCGGCTGTGAAGGTGAATAATGAAGAGGGGAGATTTTTTATTTTTTTGGCTTTTTCTGTAATGATGGCGTATCCAGCTACAGTGTCCGTTTTTTGAGCCGTCAGTGTAAATCTTATTGTGGTGGACGTAGCTGTTGTTTAATTCTAGGAATCGGGCCCTGTGGTCAGTTGGATTGAAGATTTTTTTGGGGAGTTCGACAAGACTGGTGTTTGTTGTCCATGGAGGTTTGTGATGGTTTACGTTTGATGGCAGAGTGGATTCTGAAAGTGGTGGATTGGAGGATTTTGGTAAGTCTAATATGAAAAGGGGAGGGAATTTTGGGTTTATCGAGGTAGAGAGCTTTGTATCTATTGGAGAAGATATTGTTGTAGGAAGGGTTATTTGGAGTGGATGAGACTTTTATTGCGTATTTAAAGGTTAGGAACTTTTTTCTGATTTCAATGGCTATTTCTTTGGCTTCGAATAATAGGCTGTTTATGGGACATGTGCGGTATGCACCTGTGGCCAGTCTTAGAGCTGAGTGGGAGATTTTATTATTTTTTTGGTGGAGCTTTTGGCTAAGTCATAAAGGGTAGAGCCGTAATCTAGTTTAGATCTAATTAACGCTCTGTTATTGGAAAGAGTTTTTATAATGTTAAGTCTTTTTATGCAGGACTCTTTTAAGGATTTTAGGTATGGTCCAAGATAGTTTTTCGTCGAAAATAAGGCCTAATATATTTTGATGGTATCTGTGAATTTTATTTCAAAATTGTAGTAGTGGTTACCATAGATGAATCAATATACATGATGTTTGTATATTGATATGGAAGGATGGGTGTGGCGAGAGTGAGTGTATAATTGTGGTGTGGTGTGATCTGAGTGTTTGAGATATTTCATGGCAGAAGAAAGAACGAATGAGAGAGATGTATGCGAGAACAGTTCAGCGCGAGCATGGTGACGAAAAAACAAGTGTGATCGGGAAGATGCCCAGTCGAGAGTTAGAGAGACGCGAGGTTGAAGTGTAGCAGAGTATGAGAGAGGTAGAGTGTGAGAGTTAAACATTATATTATATATGTTTTTCATAATTTGTATTAAATTACTTACTACAAACAGTGTGTTTATCATTCGATCCACTAACAAAAATCACTCAGATATAGTTTAGGTGGGAGTTTGAATTTGATTTTCCTAGTGAATAGGATGCCTTGGGTTTTTTTGGGGGAGAAAATTTTAAGCCAGTTGTTTCTGTCCTGTAGGGTATGGATGGCTGTTTGTAAATGGAGTGTACATTTTTTCCACTACATGTGATTGTAATGTCATCCGTAAATGACTAGGCTTTTATTGGTTTGAGGTTGGATGTGATAGAGTGACTGTTGACTGTATTTACACGGCAATGCAATAATTTTTGGGTTACTATTTTACTATCTGATTTATCTCATTGATTATCGTTGACGATCTTGTTTTTAAAGTTTGCCACATGCATTACTTACACATTTAAAATAAACCTTGAAAAATGAACAAAGGGAAAGACGAGTTTCATTTTATTGTGATTATTACAAAAAGCGATAGTATTTGAAAGTCGAAATGTGTAATAGACCACTACTTATTCATAGGAGCCGTGGATAAACGAGATATGTTATTATCAACAATTGAATGTGTGTGAAAGACTACGAAATAGTATAAGAAATGTGTAAGAATGTGTTTTTCATTTGTTGAATGTCTGTATATGTAATTCACATTTCATTTACGTGGAATATACGAAATTTTATATTCATTTCAACATTTCTTATACCATAATAAGGGACAGCTTAGAAAAGTATTAAGAAACACGTGGAAGGAAAAAAAATACAATCGAGATAATCATTTATGGTTGGCAGAAAGATACTTTCTATCGACGTATAAAAATGAAAAAGATATCAGAAGAATCTAAAGATATATTGTTTGTCAAAAACGTCGAAGAAGAAAATATACACATTATCAATGTCAAATGTGTAATATATGTACGACTCTACGTCACTCTTATGTTTTGAAATACATCACACAATCTTGGATTATTAAAATATTTATAAAACAATTTGATAAATAATAAATTTTTGAATTTAAAATTGGATAGATCTTTTTTATCCTAAACTACGTTGATATATATAAAATATTTTAAAATTGACATCATAGCTAATTCATATCTAATTATGTTTTTGCAATTTTTTTTTTATTCTTCAATTTTCCATTAATTAACTCGCTTTTTAAAGAAATTTAATATCGCATTTCTGTTCCCATTCAAAATTTTTATACTAACATAAAAACAAGATTTTCTTTCTTCAAATTTAAAATAGTTTTCTGTTTGGTTTCACTTAATAACTTTCCACGATCTACTTTTATTAACGATTAAATTTAAATTAATTTTACACAAATCAATATTGGAATATATAAATTTGTCACAGAGAAGTTTTATTTTTTCTCTATCAAATGATTTAAATTTATTATAATTCTTGAAACTCAACGTAAACAGATGCTGTTCTTATTATATCACTGAAGAAACAATACTCTACATAAATATACATACAAAATTGTTCCAAAAGTGTTCTATCCGAAAGAAGGACTAATTGTATTGGATAACAACGTCGTTATAAACAATCAATCACTAGTAATCAATTAAATTAGTTATAATAAATTCGATATGAATCGTAATCAGTTATGATTAATTAAAAGTAATTACTTTAATAATAAAAATTACTTTAATTACATTATTTTAATAATAAAACTAGACGAACTAGATTACTTTAATAATAGAAACTAGACAGTTATTTCGGTGAATGCTTTCTCCCATTTCTTTCTTTTTAATTTTTCCAATATGTGTTTATAAAAAAATTCGCCTCTTGCTTGTTAATGCTACGCTCAATAAAATAATTTCACATTTATCGCGCTTGACCACGATATGGTAGCATAAGTTCTCTCTTTCTTCCTTTCTCTTTTTTCTTACATCTAAGTATTTTACATCGGAGTTTCTGAAAATAGAGATATGTGGCATTTTATTTTTGTGACGTCTCCCGACTAGTTGCTACATCATTGCGGGTCATTCGCGCGCATTTAAGTTCTTTTATATCTCATTTTCGAAGTTCCATCAACTTTCTCTCTTTGGCGAGCAACCAAGATGAGTCTTCGCAGCGTTCGTCTTCAATATATACAAATTCCAAAAGATACAAAATCACCAGCTGCAAGTGGATGCGGCTAAACAACGGATCGATAGCAATCACTCAGGTTAATTGTAAGTACGCACCGTTTGGACCAATCTAGGATGGGTGGACACCGTTTTCCAGCCTCTAGAGATCCGAAACACAACCAAGCGTCTCTGGGATGGTAAAGGGATCTCCGCCATCAGCCAGCTCCCCCCCCCCCCCCGATAATTAATCTCCCTCACTAAATGAATTCATCATGAGACTAAATATGTCTAGCCAAAAACGAGAAATAGCTCTCGCTATTGGACGACAGCGAATATGACAGTACAAGCATTTGTTTTCGCTATCGTTCATATTTTACAGTTTTTATTTTCTTTGTTATTGCTATCTTGACTTTAACGTATTAATTATGTATATTAATTAACTTGAATAACGTCGTATAACGCGTTCACCTCCATGTGTTGGGCGAACCTTATGGTCTGTGCGATACTTTCATCGCCTTTACCAATTAACATATTTATGTGATATTCGTCGGGTATGGCGAGGTCCAATTTCCGTAATTTATTTAATTTATGGAAACAGTAATCCCATAGTGACTGGCCTGGACTAACTTCATAAAGGACCGCTTCTTTAAAAAGTCTATAGAAAGGAATGAACTTACGGAATTGAAGAGCCAATTCGCTCTTAACACCAAAACTACCGAGTGGTCAAAATGATTAATTCATAATTTTTTTTGGTAATTGTACATAAAAGGTACACCTTATCGATTCTGATGAAATTTAAATATGTTGTAAAACTCAAGATTTTGTGTAACTTTTTCCTATACATATAACAGCTGCTCGGCTTTAGTTTCCGAGATATTTGCGAAAAATTATTGCTACTACTACAATGAATATTGCCTATAGCTACGTGTCTGTGGCATCGCGTGTGTAAGCGTTGAGTCGCCGATTGTTTATGGTTTTTATAAATACATCGAGGCGGCCGGAATAAAAAAGCCTAATCTGAATCTTATTTAAACCTAACTATTCTAGTAATTTAATGGACTAGGTTCGGGTTAGGTTTTATTAGGTATATATATATACATGTATATAAGTATATATAGAAGTGTATATATATATATATATATATATATATATGTATATATTTTGGATTTATAAATTTTTATAATAACATTTCTTGACAAATTGAAGATTAATCTAATTTAAACAGAAATATAATCGAATTTAAACAAAAATAAAAAGAATCAATTTAATAAGTAAATAGAATAATTCATTTATTAAATTCTTATCGGAACAAAATTAGTAACTTTAGATATTTGTACATAGTTTTTCTTGTTATTGTTAATCCTTCTCTTTAGAGTTCAATTTTTACACTGATAAAAAGGTAAATTTCTTCTGCACACTTTGAACAAATCTACATTTTACAGGAAATACATTCGAAACATTCCTCTCTAAGAATACACTGCATAGAATGTATTCAAGGCTCATTGTATCATCTGTTTCATCAAAGTCTTCTATCCTTCTTTTCTTTTTCAATTTGTCTCTATTTGCAACGTAATTTTCACGTGAATCTATAATATGAACTAATCATTGGCGTCAGTTGAGTCCGGTTGTACGTGATCTTAAATTACTACTTATATTTCTATTTAAATATAGTACCAATATATTTAAAACTTTAAAATCCTGCTTCAACTGTCTGTAATGTTACGAAACGGGAAAGTATAAAATGTTCAGGAAAAATATTTATTTACATAGTTGTTTTATAAAAAATGCTTCTGTTCAAAAATAAATGAATCGCATCATGCATGATGCTCGTATCATAAATGAGAGCCTTACATCTTATAAATGAACATAAAAAATTTTAGATATTTTTTAAATCACCAAAAATCCTTGTGAACATTATTTTTATGCAAAATGACAATCAGCTACGAATGTAAAGAATCACGTTTGATTCTTAGTTGCAGTTTTTCATAATTGTGCAGATTGTGCGTATGCAAATTTTCATTGGATTGCGATAAACATTTCTACGAACAATTATTTCTTTTAAAATCAAATTCTCATGAATGTGTTCAATCTCCTAATATTTATAAATGCTGATAATAGTGGTTGAATTCTGCGTGATCCTCTTTGGGATGGGTGATTTTGATTATCGATAACCATTATCGATGGTGAAAAATTTATTTGATTACATTGCTGTTGTTGACATTACTGATGAAATTTATTTTGCTATATTACATGCTGCTAATGTTAATTAGACACGATATACACGAACCACCGGATTGTGATGCGATCTTCATACAAAAGAGATAAAGACAATATTAACATGAAAATATCGCTTCGTTCAATTCACGTTATCTTTTCCTTGCTATGTCTGACACTATCGACGACACACAAACGTTTTATGAGATAGCAATATTTTTATGTTTATGCACTTTCTGTCTCTCCTGTTCCTTCTTCTTATCGATCTTATGCGAAAATTGGACTGTAATCATGTTGTTCATGTACATCCGGTCTTTATATTTATACTTATAATTAATATTATATTATGTCCAAAATATTATATTATATATCCAATCGTCGTTATTATATTGATGAAATTTTAAACAATTTTCTAAATGTATGCAAAAGTTACGGAACGTGTAGTACTTATGTTACAGACAGTACTTATATTTTGCAAAAGTTATAAAAATATTCAGGCAGTCATAAATCTTAACATTAATAGGACTATTTCTAACGTTTATTATATGTATAATACATATAATATTTTGAACCAAAAATTTATATAAATTTATATAGTACATATAATAATTATCTTTATTTCTCCTTTATTTTTTGTCTACTCTTCACCAAAGATACTCAGATAAATTTGGACGGGAATACCATTCAGGACTGTATGAAATAACAAAAGTGAAGCGAAACAATTGATACGAAGTATAGATACGAAGTATAGATCGGTGACAGCGAAAGAAATGATCAAATATATTTAATATATATTTATTTAAAACGTTCTAGACCTACACTTCTGGATACAACAATTAGCTGCAAGACTTACACATCTGGATACAACAATTAGCTGCAATTTGCGTATAACAAAAATCTATCTGTGGCTAAGATCGAATGCGGTTCTATATACACTACCGTCCATAAGTCACCGGACACTACGACAAATTGAGGTACGGGCAATTATATTCGATGAAATATCCTATTTTATGAAACGAAATTACTACTTATTACATATGTATTGTTTAATATCTAGAATACATATATCGTACAGTTTATGTGTCAAAAATCTTACCAAAAAGTATATCTAATGTATCTTATATCTTTGTTTCGCCGATATATCCGCCTCGTGCAGATATAGCCTGAAATAACCGTGGCATTCTTTCGATTAATTATTTCGTCAATATTTCGGAATGAATTTCCACGTTTCTTCTAATTTCTTCCATAAGTCTTTTTTCGATTTTGGACACGTTTTCCGAAGTCTTCTGTCCAATTCATCCCATAATTCTTCGATTGGATTTTTTAAATATTGTATATATTTTTTGATATTTTTTAAAATATTTATTTAGACCATATACGAAAAATATCAATTTTGTTTTCAAGTATTATTATAAAATAAGTACATATAACAAGAGTGTACAATAAAATTAATCCAAAGAAGTATATCCGTGTTCTAATAACTATTCAGCTCAAAATAAACAAGTGTCTGGGTTTGAATGTAAAATGGAAAGAGCGGTATCAGTGGAACCTTGTCAAAAGGTCTTTGATTAGAATTTTCTAGAACTTAGTTAAGATAAGTTCGCTATTAGTTTTAACATAGTGACCTGTCTCTAGTTGTCAATGAGATTGTATGAAACTCTTTGAATATATTAGAGATCCAACACAATGTATTTCACTACACCACAATATATTTTAGAGATCGAAGAGTTTACAAGAGCCAAGTGAAGGAATAATTATACATACATATGTGTGTATGTATATAATGGGCAATCGTGAAGAGTTTATGAAAAATTGGAAAAAGAAAGAAAGAAATGGAAGTTACGAAGTATGCGACATTCGATGTTGCATCGTTCAGTGATGCAAACAAATGAACATTTCTTTCTGTTTATTTTTATTCCTAAGTGTAATATCCATCCTAGATATTCCGTCATAAAGTTTCCGCTAATATTTCTTTTTAATTTTTTACAGAAAAATATTTATCAAAGTAAGAAAACAGTTCTAATCTAACGAGGAACGCATTTTGTAGCTCATTTCAATTCAAAATTGTCTTTAATTATAGCCATTAGTAATTACAGTCATAACAAAGATAAGGCTCATTCTATCTGTACAAAAAGCATCGTGCAATAAAGTTTCAGTTCAGTTGTTGTTTACAATAATACGTTTTATTATTATTTCTTGTATACACCTTCTTTTATAATACATATTAAGTTGAATTCGAAGAATTCATCGGTAAGTCGGTGAACGATAAAGCCAACAGAATTTGTTAGACAAAAAAGAAAGAAGAAGACACATATCGTTATACTAATTGTAAGACTCCTGTCAATAAGTGCATTTGGTTTCTTCTTGTAGGTTGTAACAGATTCTATGATACTACCAATGCAAATGCGTACGACCTGGCATGAAAGCGGTTTGATACAAATATTCAGATGGATCGGATTTTTGTAATGAAAAAGTTTTACCAGAATCTGCATTGTAAAGATTTTACACTGTAGATCGGCCAAAACCACAAGTTCAAATTTCCATCAAAAGCGTTACCAATACACAATCCAATGAAAATGGCAAAATTATTCTTACATCATTTGACATGTAACATAAAAATATAAAACTTCACGGCAATGTGGTTACCTACGCAACGAGGAGAAAAAAATCCATACGACGCGGTAGATATTTACGAGCTACGGTAAATAATGGACTGCGGACAAAGTGACTAAAGCAATGGCGAGCGACATGGAACTACAAATTACTGAAACGGCGTTACAAAGAAGAAAAATCAATCATTCACAATCGTTATCACACAGCGTGTAGTCTACATTTTAATCAGCAAGGTATCATTAGATATTATTATTTGTTTTACTAATTCCGAAACAATTACGAAAACGAATATTTATGCGCGAACTACACTACGGATATTTCGACGTAATCAGAACGAAACATCTGACACATGGAATATGCTGATGGCCGAGTATAAATCGGAATATAAAGAATATTGTAAAGAATTATATACATTATAGTAACTGACCTCTATTCAGAGAAATTGAGCGCAGATTTGATCGAGTAGAAAGAATTAGGTGAATTGCGGAAATTTAAGATAAATAGTAAATTCAACCGATATTAATCCCTATTTACTGATACGTGGTGACAAAATATTAACTATTTGTTTGCAAAATCACTAGAAATAAGAAGACATGCCATTTGCGTGCTGAAAGATTGTTTGTAAGGAAACAGAGACAGAAGTAGTATTAATTGCAGACGAAGGTTTTCTGTGTGTCTTCTTACAATAGAAAATATCTTCTTTCTTCCTGGATATACTTTCACTTGTGAAATATGTTGCTATTACTAGATCATTTGTTGTTACATGGTCTTGAAAATTCCTTTTAACTGAAAAATCACCAACTACTTTAATGACATATTTTTCTTAATTATTCTCTCGGGCTAAGACCGGAAAGTATGAGAAATTTTGGTGAATTAATCAATTCAGCTGAGAGAATCACTTTTTCTTTTTAGCAAAAACTGAGTTTAATTTAGTCCGGTTGTTTGTGGTCGTTGAAGCATATCTCTATTTTGTCTTACTGTCTACAAGCAGTTTCGTGACATATGCTTCAGTTTTGATAATTAGATTCTAATGTTTGTGTCTGATGGATCGTATGAAACCGTTGCTTGCTTTGGCATGTTCTATTAGTGGAGGTTGTTTGTAGATTCATCACACCTAAATGGTTGTTTGCGTTGACATCTTGAAAACAATTCAATTTTTAGTATACAATTATAGAAAGGTAGTGTATCAATACATATGTATATATACCCTAGCCCTTGAAATCACACAATGCTTATTATTTCTGGATTGACAAGCGTGTTGCTGTAGTTGTGATATGTCAAATCGATATTATTTTCTAATAACATAAGAGCGAAAACTACACATTAGCTATTTGTGGTTCTTCTATACCAACTTCCCTCCCTCAGTAAAAGATTAGTAATAAGTTGCAAATGGAGTACGAACAGAAATTTGGGATAGGAACGTTTGGAATTAAAATTGTACAAAATTGAAATTCCTTGGAGAAACTTTAGATATGGCACTACTCTAAATGAAAGTGTTATGATTATTAAAATACAGATTGTTTACCGTCTAAAGGAATTCGCATGATCTGGTAAAGATCGTAGTATTGGATGCACGAAGTGTTTATAGATGTGTGTGGAATAATTGCATGGAATGGAACACGTTTATCATTTCGAGTACACGTGACACTCTATTTATGACGGAACTATCGCCCAGAAAATCTATACGATACGTTAGATAATACAGAATTTTAAATTTAATTGATAGTTATATCTGAGAAGTGGTCGCATCACAATGATCGACGTCACAATAACATCGTAAATGAAGTGTTTTATGCAATTTCGCACGAAATCGGATATTATGATTTTTCTGATGATCGATTGCGATATTATCGTTAATGGGATCACTCTGAAGTAAGTAAAAGGAGTAAATATACTTACGATATGTGTATTTCTATGTACAGCTTCTCGGCGCTTGCATATTTAATATTTGTAATAAACGTTTTGTAATGTTTGTAATAAATTAGAATATAAGGAAATGTATATATTAATAATTAAGTCTTATATTAAAAATTACTTGTATTAATAAACGACGTACATGTTGCGTACGTATATGAAGTCTCGAGTTAAATGGGATAGTTTTTATATCGTTCCATTTCTTTTATAGTTACGTACATGTAGATACATGGATAAATACACATATTATTAGTCCGATATAGATGTGGAAATATTAAATAATGCCTGATAAATAAAAGTGAGATAAAACTAATGGTAATATGAATGATAAAAATGTATGCCATGACAACAACATCTAGAAACTATCGAGTGTTATAAAAATAAAGTAAAGAAGAAATATAATTAAGTAGAAGAACTGTTTCTTCTTCAACGGCTTTTAGATATATTGCAGATGTCGATATTTTGAACAACGTTTTCCTTTACATATAATCAGCAATTGAATCTAATTACCAAAATTGTTCGAGCCATTTCCTATAATTTTAGTTATTAGAATTATGTGTACGAAAGACGTTAAGCTTATTGTCCACAATTTATTATTCTATTTTTAGATAAGGGCAACGGCTCACCCGTTTTTTTATGTTGGCTAGAAGGCCCAACGTCTGCTACGCTTTATCGCATTCATAGCTTATTGTTTTCTTTCACAGCCACTGATCCTGTTATGTTTGTTTCTTCTGAGAACGGTTGGCATCGATATCTGTATCGATGTTTAATAATTTCACCGTTTTCAGAGGAATTGGGTGAAGATTAATCAAACGGCTCATCGTCAAAGTGATTGGCCCGCACTCGCCATCACTTTTTTATAAAACAAGCCCGCTATCAGCAGAGAAGACAGTGCAATACATACGGTGCAAGTCAGTGCGACATTAAATTCACTCAGTTAGTGCGTCAAATAATCACTCCGCAGACAGTACATCATACAATTCGGACTATAGTCATTATCACCCCTATGGATGATCGCTATCTCAGTCATAAGCTACGGTGATAATACGTTATACTATTACCACTTATTTATTATACAATTCACTTCTCGCGAGCTCCGATCATCTGTTGGAATCGCAATATATATTTTATCATACTTCGCACACGGTCGCTATCCACCTCAAATACAAGCTCCCGAACCGTGCTCATACAAAATGGAAGAAGGAGAAGAAAAAAAGTACATTTTCTAGACTTTAATCTTTTGGTTCTTAATAACATGATCTTTAATTAAATTTATTACCTCTGAATACTTGTTTTATGATTTGACAAAGTGAGATGGAACCTCGTAGTTCCAGCCATGATTTCCTTCCTCTACCCATTCGTCGAAATCTGTTGGATTATCAAGAGCATACACCATGTAATTGATAGTACTGGAACCACCCATCACTTGCAAATAGGATAATAAGTTTTTAAAAGTCAAGATACCAGGTACTTCAATAAAACTTTCTGCTACAGTGAAACGAAGGTAAAATTTTTCAACTGTTGCGAACATCTTTGTATAGGTAGAAAATTTCATGAGTATACCAGTCGTATTTATATCAGCGAGATCAATGATATCTCAAAATATTATAAAAACACATATATAAAAATGCTAATACGTTCGAATATATATTCATATACTACTATATTACGACAAATAGGTATTGCAAAGTTTCTTGTAAAAAGTTACAGTATTCTAATATGTGTATACTTTAGCCCTTGATATCGCTCAAATTCTGTCCATTCTATATCAATAGATATTGGTCCCTAATAAAATAGGGGTATAGTATCAGCTACTTCTGGTTTTTACATACCAGTTTTCAATAATAATATCTAGAAATTTGAAAAGATTTTGTCATAAATTGTCAGCGTGTAAGTTGTGCTATTGTTCGAAAACTTTTGGAAGTAATTGTAGGTAAAACGAAATTCTAGGAAAATCAACTCCTGTTTCAGGGATCATTTGTAATCCGTTCTATAAAACAAAACTATGTTGACACAAGTTTCAAGCGGATTTGTCAACAAAATCTGAAAACTCTGGAAACATGTTCAATCTCTCCAAAATAAGATTACACTATAATTGCCTAATAATTTTCTTCAATAGATGATTTGCATATATAATATATATAGAGTGATAATTAATACATATCAAGAAATGCATTGTATTATAAGTTGTTTATTGGATTATGTATCTCCGAAAACAACAAAATAGCAATAGTGAATGCAATTCTAAGTGCATAAAAATCCGTAGTATGTTTATAACCTTCAATAGATATTTCCTATTTAGTTTTCTTTTTTCAGTATTCAATTGTTGTGTAATCTTAAAAATTGGATAATCTCAAGAATCAGAGATATTCACAGATTAATAATGACACAAAATGTTTAATTACAAGTACCTTCTAATTTACATCGCTTAACCTGTTTGCAAGTACATATCCAGTTATTCTAGCTCTCACGATAATAAAATCATAGTCTCTCTATAAAAAATTCGTTTTATATGAAATATAATTTTAATTGTGGAAATATTTCAATGAAATGGATGCGTCATTATCACAGAAAAAGCCCAAAAAACAAAAAAATCTCTCTTCTTCATCATCCATCTTCACAGCCGAAACTTATGCTATCCTGGAAGCTATCAAATATGCACACTCAAATAACGAAGCCTAGATCGTCGTATACACCATGAGCGTTACAAAATCCCTAATGAAATCATACGATCAAGAAAACTATCTAATATGCACCATCCAAGAACTAAACTACAACCAACTTAACACAAACGCCACAGTCATCTGGATTCCAGCTCATCAAGGAATCGAAGGAAATGAAAAAGCCGACGCAGCAGCGAAAAAAGCCACAGTTCCCTCACTTACTAACAATCGCAACCATCTTCCAATCCCCTGCGACGACTAAATAATCCATTGCAAAAAAGTAGCAAAAAATGAATGGAACAATACATGGAAAACAACTAAAAGCACCAAACTACACAAAATTATTCAATACTTTCATCAGCAAACACCAAACTTTAACAACAGGAAACTGACACATGAACACAAAATCAAAAGAACTACACCACCCACCTGCACTCATTGCAATAATCATCCATTAACAATAACCCACATACTGCACGAATACCATACCACAGAAACTCAAAGACAGAAATACAGAATCAACGCAAATATAAACCTGACTTCTCAAAATGACATACAGAGAGTATTAAAATATCTCAAAAACATAAACTATTACACACATACCGTCGTCGCTAATGACCTCACTGTCGATGCATTAAAGAAAAATAGAAGAAGAAGAAGAAGAAATACGTATGCACAATAATAATGAATATATGCATAATTATTATAATATGTATAATTATTATAAAATGTCATCTTACAGATAAGTATACAATAATTAGTCTATTTAGTTTATTGTTGTCCTGTGTTGAAATAATCTATCCATAGAAATTTGTCGCACAATAAATTCTAAAATATCATGTTAGAAATAACAGGAATATTGTTAAATAATTTTATGTTTCAATTCGAATTTTATATAAACATATGGAATACTTTTATTTGCATTACTTAACGATCCGATTAAAGTGCTTAAACCAAAGGAAAATTTCAACAATATTTTAACAAAATTATGATATAGATCAGTAATAGTATTTTAGTAACAGTGTATGTAACACAGTTATTACTAGATAACAATACAATCGCTCGAAATTTTAGACATCTAAAGTTTTCTCTATTTCAATCAAACAAAACTTTTCGTTCATTTTTTGGAAAAATGAGAATTTTTGTAGTTCTTACATTCTCCAAATGTACAAATATGTGTAAAGTGATATAAATATAGTGAAACAAACTGAAATACAGAATAATATAAAAGCAACTATACCATTGTATTCTATAGGTAAAAATTAGATTCTGTTGTCATTTAGCAAAGCGTTTCTAAATTCGCCATTAGAAAGTTATAAATGGCTATAAATGAAATGAGCGTATTCATAATGAAATTTACTTAAATAGTAATAATATAATGAATTTGAATTTGAGAGCATGAATATACGATCTACATGACGCTTGCATGTACAAATGATATCGTGTTTCAATCGTTTCATTTGTTTCATAGGTACGTGAAACATAAAATTTAAAGCATTTAGTAATAACATATCATTCTTTCGATACGACTGTTGAGTTACAAACAACATCTGATAAGTAAAAATGTATAAAACTAATCATTGTATGACAGATATTAATGTACACTATGATAATAATGTGTTTAAAACTTGTCGAGTATTTAAGGAAAGTTTGAAAAGTAGAAAAAAGAATGTTTTAGAAAAGCTAGTTTTTGGATATGTCGTAAATATTGAATAACTTGTTTCTTTGTCAGTAATCCAGTTTTCGAGATATTCGCAAAAATCTGCCGGTATTGGAAATTGAATCCATTAGCGTGCATCTGTGACACACTTCAAGCCATTCTCTTTATTTATTTTACGAATCTAACAATAAGTATATAGATGACTTCTACACCATAGTAACATCCGTCGTTTGTTCATACATTCTAAAATAAAAAATGACGTCATTTATTAGTTATAAAATAAAAAAATAACGTATTTTAAAATAAAAAGTAAATGCATTTATTCGAAAATTAAGTATTTTTTACAGTAACTGCCTGCCACTTCACCACGACCGCATTGAGGACAATAGTATCAACAGGAAACCCAGTTCATTGATGACCTTTATTGTTAAATGAGTTATAATACGTTCGTTGAAATTCTGGATATCCAGTTGTACACGCTGTTTTAGCTAACATAAGCTCGAAAATTTTCAAACGTGGAATACTGCGAAGGAATCGGCAGATTATGTTAGTTCATGTGGCCTTGGCAGGCAAAATTGCTTTTTTGCAAATTATTCAAGATTACGCAGACCATTTTGTGTATAATAAGCTAAAGATAAGAATTCGATTTGAGTTGATTTGTTATGCTGATGCATGATTGATAACTAACATTGAAACGGAGATAAGTACAATTAGAGGCTTATTTATTGTAGCTTTTTGCGAATATTTCGGAAATTGAGGCCGAACGTGGATTTTAGGCAAAGGAGGAAGTTGTTTAAAATGTCGATATTTACAACACATCCAAACAATTCTGACAGTTTCATCATGAAAGATTATTGACGTTAAAAAATTCCTTATATATTTCAATTTCTTAACTATTGTAATTCGATAGTAATTCAGTGATGTTGCTATTGAACAGTGAATATTAGTGCAGTCCTCGGAAATTTAGGTACAATTTAAAAATCCATAAAATTTTTGTGATAATCAAAAATATACATAGAGAATATTAAAAGTACAGTTTTGCAGTTTCTATTTGATATAATGAATTTTTATTTCAATTTTTAGGTGCTCTTACAGAAACAAGTTATTTTTATAAAAAAAATTTTGGTTCATTTTATAGAAAAACAGAAATACATATGTATATATATATATGTATATATATATATATATATATATATATTATACATATTATTGTACTTTTTAGATAGACGTACAAAAATAGCGGAGAAAATTAAGTTCAAGGAGCATGCATTCACACATGTAGATACGTGTATGTGCATACTATATGGTGCGATATTTATCATATCATATGCCTTCTCAGATAGTTCTTTTATAATATATAATATATAATTCATTGCTAGTATTCATCTATATTATTAGGATACAACATTCGGTACTATTACATTCTCGCATATTGCGCATTAAATATTTAAACTACTGTAATTTTGTAAAGGAAATCGTACAGAATTGTATTTGAGCTTATTTTGAAGTTTAAGACTTCTATTTTGGGAATATATCGTTCATTTTACTCTAAATTATTTTTATTTAATATGTTTTTGCATTAAATGGTCGGTAAAAAATTAAAGATTTATTTTTTTTTTTGACAGCACGACAAATTGTTGTAGTATATAGAAATAAAAATGGGAAATATTTAAATTATGTGCCTCAATAGCAATTTCAAAAAATTTACAGTAACAAATGAATTATAGAGCATAGAATTAATGAATTCATTATGAAATTATTCGTGAAAACAGATTTGGGTTGTATTATTTAATACTGTGCAATAAGATTTAGGTTGTGCTATGAAGGAAAATTTTTTATCCGAATATGTCATTTCACTTGATATTTCCAATTGTTGAGGCTAAAAATTACGGTGTTGTTTCGCGGAAAAGGAATACTTTCTGAATAATACATTTGTCAACGTTATTTTAAATACATTTGTCAATGTTATTAAAATGAATTCTGTTGATGGTGAGAGCACGTGACACACGTCGTTCTTCCGTACAGTCACGTTTAGAATTCTTGGCAACATGAGAAAAGAGACAAGTCATCGTTTTGAATTGCATCTAACTAAAAATAGAGCATCGAAGATTTTTATATTAATAAAAAATTTCAAATCGTTATTTTTCTAGAATATTCCAATACAGAATTGTGCGTGTATAATTAAATTAATTAAATTATGCGTTTATAATCAAATTAATCTGCCCCGCAAGGCATCATAAAAACTCGAAATGCTCGGTTAGTGCTAAAAATAAGAACTACAACAAATAACAACAAATAACAATATATATGTTGGACTTGTAATTACTGTGCATTCCACAGTGTAGTTAATTTATTACAGTGATATATATTGATGGTTTTCATGAGACGGATGAAACGATTAGAGTTATGAATTACATAGTTAATGCTGCAATTTTATGAGTATTACCACTATCAGTATTGAAGTATTGCAATGTTCCAAAGGTTAGCCCTGTCGTCAACTAACACGTACAGTTGCATGACGCGCGTGACATCGCATTTGATAAAAAGCACAAGTATGATTGATATTACACTATACATTTTTGTATTGTCATTTCTATTTCTGTGGCTAAGTCATTACGATGTTAACTTCTCGTAGGAAAATATTGATTAAATATTTTAAATTCTATTTTATCGAGGCTTTTCGGCATTTATTTATTGAGAAAATAGAGCGATTTGTTCAATGAATACGCCACTCATATTTCCGCATATTTACCCTATACCGCTTCCTAATAAACAGATAAAACTGATTAAAACTAAACTTCCACTCCAAACTTCTATTGTGTAAATAAAAAACTTTTACTCTCTTAAAAATAGAAAATAATTCTACAATATATAAACAGGAAAACATTTGTATTGCTGTAAAAATGTTAAAATGACAAACAGATTTCCTAGACATATTATTGTAGATAGATTAAAAAATTTAAACCATTTGATAAAAATAAATCAAAAATATCTTGACTCGAATTTCGATAAACTAGAATACTGGATGAATGGAAGATTTAACAATACTGTTTTTGAGTAGCGATGTTAGAATGAGCATTGATAAAACAATTTAAACTCTCTGGATATGAAACTTTTTATTTTCTCTTACGAAATTTTCTTTTTACTGTTAATAAATAATTATATGATTATCTCAACGTACTTTCTTCTAAATGTGTGATTTGAATATTATATATTTAAATATTTGAATATTATATATTTTTCGCTGAAATATCCGCTTAAAGGTACATGATCCTCTAGAAATATTATTAATCGAATATAAAAATTAATAATAACTTTTGAAATTGAAGTCCTATAACGGAATTAAAATGTTAATGTTCAAACAAAAAAGAAATGATTCAAATGAAGAAAAGGTGCATGTCCGACAAGTAAAAAGGAATAATTTTTATTTGACTCTTGATAATTTTTTGCTGATAAACTAAGAGACTCCGATACACTTTCAAATGTAAAGAAAATGGACTGCATACTTTGGTAAACGTACAAAATCACAGGCGGCAAAAAAATCCGAATACCCGTACTAAGAAACATTGCCCGCAATACCTTTTGCTACACAAATGTAGAAAAAGTAGAAAGTCTTGCTGGAAAAAATTAATAACCTCGCACGGAATACATCATCCTCCCATTGATCAAACCTCCTTATATACGAACTTACCCACATACAAGCACGCTGAAATGCAAGCCTCAGCATATAAAAAACCTAATCAAGAAACTCTCCAACAACAAAGTCACTGGATCGGACAAAATCTCCACAATTGCACTTAAAAAACTCCCAACCCATCATTCAATTATATTACATATTCAAAGCTTGCGTTTCTATTTTCCTACGGTGGAAAACCGCCAAAGTAATTCCAATCCCGAGGTAGAGAAAAAGAGCCTAAGCACTATTAGCAAGGTATTCGAAAAAATCATCCTCATCCACCTCTATCTCATGTAAAAAACCACAACATATTCATTCCACAACAGTTTGGCTCCAAGAAAAAACATTTCTGCGTCTAACAACTACAACGTGTCATGGAATAAGCAATAATTACCATAGCAATAAATAAAAATAGATTAACACAACTTATTTTTTTAGACTTCGGAAAAGCCTTCGACTCAGATTGGCATAATGCCCTTCTTATCGAATTACAGGGAATAAACACCTCACCCTCGCTCATCGGCATAATAGCCAATTACCTAAAAAATAGAAAATTCTATGTCTCAGTCAACAGTACTCCCTCAACCACCAAAAGCATCATTGCGAAAGTCTCTATACGCAAGACTCCATCGTAGGTCTGCTCCTATTTATCCTTTACATGAACGACATTCAAAGCACTCCAAATTCCTCCTCCACTTGACAGTTTATGTCGATGATACTGCCATCTTCGCCTCCTCACGGTTCCTCAGAAACGCAACAAAATACATTCAGGCCCACCTTGACAAGCTTCAAGAATACTTCCGTAAATGGAAACTTACAGTCAACCCAGCGAAGACGCAAGCCATTACGTTCATCAACAAGAGGCTCAAGCCCACTGATCAAGTTATCATATCAGGTCAAAATTTGCCTTGGACATCCACGATCAAATACATATACACTTGGGATACACTTAACACAAAAATCACCTGAGCCCTTGCAATAACAAAAAAAAAACCTGGCTTACCCTGCTCTTAACAGACTGTATGCACTACTCTCAAAAAATAGCAAACTCAAAACCAAGATAAAAGTAAACTTATACAGATCATGCGTCAGACCAATAATCCCATACGGTCACAATATCTGGGCTGCAGTACCTAAGACATGTATCAGCAAGATCCAAAAGATACAAATAAATTCCTGCGTATCATCTTGAACAAACCATACGACACGTCAATCCGCAAACTCCCCGCAATATCCAACATACAAACAATCCATGATTATACCAAGAACTCATTTGAAACCGCTCATCACCTAGAGCATCAAAATCCACTAATCAGCCAGAAAGGAAATTACAATGCCAACATCTCACTGAAAATCAAGAAAAGACTACCAAATCACGCAATTACCACAACATAAACGCGAACAGGGTCACACCTCACAAAGAAATTAACAGAAATATGCAGGTTTTTTGAAATTTTTTTTGCTACTAAGACTACAACAATAAGTAACCACATAAAATCATTCTCTCCCCATAACATCAACTAATCCGCACGTTTTCTATATAGGATCCTTCGGCATTACAAGAAAATCACTAACAAGCAAAAAAAAAAAAAAAAGAAAGACGAGGGCAATTGGATTCTATACGAGCTATAGCACGTATATAGAGAATCAGACGAGCTGCAGTGATTTTTGTACAGACGTCGAATTGTATAATTGATTAAATTGTATAATTATATATACATTCCTTACACTTCCATTATTATTTGTTTCGACATTAACAATTTATTACGAAATGAGAGAAAATAAACTGTATTTCAAATATTACTCCATATCATAATGTGTACACATTAGTTTATTTCTACATTACATGATTACATTATTTATTATTTTAATATTTATTTTATTATTACAGCGCATAAATTGGGGTAATTAGTTTCCATAGTTAATCTTTCCTTGACTCATCAATCCATCACGCCACATCATTTAGAACCAACATAGCCAGACAACCAATCCTCTTTAATCATATCACTACCTTTCTCTGCGATCATAATAGTAGGCGCGTTCGTATTTCCCCTAGTAACCCTTGGCATAATCGAGGCATCCACAACTCTCAAACCATTGATTCCATGAACCTTCAATCTCGCATTCACCACAGCCTCTGAGTCCGAATTTGGTCCCATCTTGCAAGTTCCAGACGGATGATAATTAGTTTCTGTATACTGCCTGATCGCGCATTTCCAATAATCCTTCCGACCAAACTCAAACTCTTCACAACCAGGCAAAGATTTATTAATCAATTTAAAGTCATATTTTTTAAACGATTTTGTATCAAACAATTTTAAAGCTATTTCCACACTTTCCGTTAACACTTCCAAATCTGTTTGATTGGAGAAATACCTATAATCAATTAAGGGTGGTCCCCACAAAGGATCACTTCCATTCAGTAATATAAATCCCCTGCTTCTAGGCGACAATAAATTTGGCACAATGTTAATAGCATTATAGTAACAGAATGGGATAATATTTTCGTCATAAGCTTGTACTGGATCATTTAGAAAATCTTGTCGAATAGTACCACGGAATAAAAATTCTATGTCTGGTGCTCCTTTTTCGTGTTCATAGGATGTTTGTACGAAAGCAGAGGATGAGAGAGTACCAATTTCAGATACAGGTCCACTATGTGTCATCGTATAATTGTAAATGTCTGCCACCGTCATGTTGTAACTCTCAGTCGTGGAAGTGGAATTGATTGCAATTACAACACTACTCATTGTTGGATGATCCATAAGGTTCCTTCCAACCGATAAATTACTAATTACTCGAATACCGTGTTTCTTTAATTCTTCTGCTGGACCAATTCCAGAGAGCATAAGGATTTTTGGAGAATTAATGGCTCCAGCTGAAACAATCACCTCCTTTTTAGCACGAACTATGTTTGATTTAGTCCGGTTGTTTCCTGAAGTATATTCGACGCCTGTTACATTTTTTGTTTCGTGGTCTATAAGCAATTTAGTAACGTATGTTTCTGTTTTAATCGTTAGATTCTTGCGTTTGCATCTGATGGGTTGTATGAACGCTTTGTTAGTGCTTTGACGTGTTCCATTAGCGGAGAATGTCTGTAGATACATTATACCTAATTGGGTCTCTGCATTGACATCTACGTATTCGTAACCAAGTTCATGCCATGCTTTCAATATGATATCGTTGTTCTTGTCGTCGTACGGAAATCGTTCTACCGACTGGTAACCACCTTGTCTATGGTAATGTGGATTTGCTTCCACTATCTAGAGAAAATGAAAGTTTTACCTGAATAGCTCTTGGTATTGAATGATACCGATTCTAAATTTAATACCTCTGGATTCAAGTTATTTTCTGATTTAAGAAAATATGGTAGAACATCTTCGTAGCTCCAGCCATCATTTCCTGCTTCTGCCCATCCGTCATAGTCTTTTCGGTTACCACGGATGTATATCAACGTATTGATGGTACTAGAACCACCCATCACCTGTAAGTGTGATAATAAACTTATGAAAGCTCAAATACCAAAAAACATTAGCACGAGAATTATATATATTTTAATTTATAGGTTAGAGAAGTGCAATATTTCTATGTTGTATATAGTTCCTAAATATGTTGCAAGTTTCACGAATATAACTATAATAATCGAGTTATGTCTAATATATTAATCTTATATTCTATTATATTAGTATAATACATCATATTAATCTTATGATAATATTATGTATAAGTGTAGAAATATTACATATATAGGATGTATCTTTTAAGTGAGGCCACTTGAATATTTTTTTGAATTGTGATGATGCAGAATATATTTCTCGCCTAACATGAATAGTACCAAAAGATCACTAATTGATTAACATTGATGTACCAAAATTTAAGTTTATCTTTTAAAGAATGATTGATCACTCTCGTATTACTGCGAAGGACGTATGCGAACACGAAAATCTGTTCCGTGAAGAGCTCGATGTATAGGTAAATAGTGCGGGTGAAATTTTTGTCCTTTTAATATCGGTATTATACTTGTTTGTATTTTTGTAGATATTTAAGTATATACATATATATATATATATATACATATATATATATATATATAGGGTGATCCATTTAAGTGAGGCTATTTGTATATATATGTTACACATATATATTATACACATATAAAGAAAGTCTTTTGTGTACGAGTATTTCCGTGGGTCACCATATGCACGTATATTGTACCAATAACATACAAACAATTAGGAATTTTTACCTTTATATTTAATTCTTGACAACAATTTAATTTCCCGTATATAATTCTAGAAAGTTAGTGTATCAAAATATATGTATACATACCTTACCCCTTGGAACCACACACTCTCTGTTCTGCCTGGCTAGACAACCATACTGCTGCGGTTGCGTGTGATACCTCCAATCGATATTGCTGCCTGCTAGCAGATTGGCGAAACTCGGAACACCAGCTACATCTGGTTCTTCTATACCAGCTTCCAATAATAATATCTGAAGATATTTATAAAATTTCAGCGGACTGTCATAAATTGTTAATGTGTAAATTTTGTTATTGTCCGGAAACGTTTGGAAGTAGTTATAGCTGAAATGGATCTCCCCATTTCTAACAACCCGTTTTCCTAAACGGGAATCATATATGTTCTGATTTTTAGTAGACGAAAAACTTTCAGAAAGTCTAAAAATTTAGATAACGCATGCATATGTGTTTCAAATCAAGATCAGACTATACAGAATTGACCTGTAATCTTATTGAGTAGAGTCAATAGAAATTCCAGACATATAAAGTGAAATGTGAATCGAAATGTACCAATAGCGTGTCATATTATGAAGTCACTTTTCGGATTATCTAACGTCAGAAATATCATCGATAATCCCGAATATAATTTTATATGAATATAAATGTCCTCTAAATATACTCTAAATATCCCTAGTAAGATTGTAATCTGTACAAATATACTATCCTTTATCTAGCTTTCATTTCCTTCAACTGTTTAGAAATATTAGAAAGTACGTCTAGTGACAGACATCTGCATTTAGTAATGACACAAATAAATACCTTCCATTGTTCCACTTCGCTTAATCTGTTTGCAAGAACACATCCGGCTGATCCAGCTCCCACGATTATAAAATCGTATTCCTCTTCTGAAAAATTCGTTTTGTATAAATATAATATTAATTATAAATAATAACATTTGTAGTTATATTTTTAATTATTTTAAAATATATCAGCATACATTCTCAAATGTTATGTTAGAATTATTATGTAAACAAATAACAATCAATAATATTATATTTCAGTCTGAGACATGGTACACTGTCGCACTGCAACGCATTTTTTTGCAAAGTTTAATGATTATATGTATTGTTTAAAACAAAAGGAAGTTTTCAAAATATTTCACCGAAATTATCGTGTATAGATAGAAATAGCAGTTCGGTAGGAACACATATACACAGACATGTATTAACTGACGTACTTCTGTCGATCGAAATTTTAGTTCCACTAATATTTTTCATTTTCAATGCAACAAATCTTCTCATACATCATTTGTAACAATGAGAATATTATCTTTCAGTTTGATAAAATTACAATTTAAATTTATAGTGTATACCGATATTTGGTATTCCGTCTTTGCGATTATGTAGGTAAAAACAAGACAAAAATATCATTTATCACTGTATCCATAAATGTTTCATCAAGAAATTATTACGAAAATAAGAACCATGTGAGCATTTTGAAACGTCAACCTTCTTTACTTAATGTAAATGTGATGTTGAGACTATCTAATTTTATTTCAAGTTCTCTTCACAAGCATCAAATTCTTCATATGCGATTTTGATTCTTCTACCCAATCCGTTTTCCGGATAAAACATTTCTTTGTTGTAGATCTTTACTTCTAAAGTTAAGAAATATTGTCCAATAAGTAGAAGTCCGACATTCTCGGAGATTGGAGGGGACTGATTCTTCTCTGTTTTACATTTTCCTGTATCATAGTTGAATTATTTTCATTTATATTTACCTGTGTCATGTGGACAGATCTCGTCACTGGAATTACTGAATAGATGAGTGATGAGTGCCAGTAACATAAGTGCTTGTGGTTGACAGGATGTCAGTTCAGAACTGGTAGAGCAAACGCTTGTTAGATTTGGAGGTACCCACGACATTTTTCTTTAGAAATGATAATTCGTCGTTTGCACTTCTTGTGCTTTGCGATGATTTGCTCGACTCTTGAAGAGACTCTGTATAATTGAATAGACACATGTATACACATAAATATATAGGGATGCCTATAAGTATTATCGTTCTTTTTGTGTTTAATAAACATTACCTCCTACATTTAATGCATGACATAATTTCTAGTGACAATAATTTTAAAAACATATTTTGAACAAAATAAAATTTTTTATAGTACCTTTAGGTACTCCTGGCTACCCTATTAATAACGCTCCATTATATTATATTTATATTGTTATGGAATTACATTATATTCACGTATTAAAAATTCTTATTCATTTATATTTTGAAATACTTGTGCCATTGTTATAAACAATTAAATGTATGTTGTTTATTATATTACAGTTTTTATGTCAAACTATATTATTGATGATGATGACTTAATATATTGATTAAGCATAATTTAAGGCTTGACTAATTGTAGAAGTGTTGCAAAGTTTTTGTTACGACTTTTGCTGATCATCAGTGATCGACAAAACGAGAATCGACAATATAGTTAGTTGGCCCATTATCATTTCTGTTAATGAACGTATGAATGTTGTACATCGAACTCACAAATGTATTCAAACACTCGCTCACAAAATTCTGCGGTGCATCTCTATTCGTTATAAGCATTGGTAAATGCTAAAAATCGATGTAAAATACAAGAACATTTAAAAGCCAATATATGTAGTACTAAGAGCATTCAGAATATTCTACAGAACGAACAACAGTTTATTACAGACATTGTATTCTTGAACACTTTGTAGCATTAAGTATGTAACTATCCCATTTGATCATTAATATGAAATATTCTCAATGTTTTTGCGAATTATTAATTATTACTCTTAACTGTCATTATATGATATTATGTGCTAAAGCTCAGTCAGGAAAAAAGTAGTATCTATCGTTATTTCTGTCAGAACAATAACTAGCTTGCGACTAACTTGCGACTTCTGCAGTATAATCTTTTGGCTTTTTACGGTGCTACTATCCGTGACGTGGCGGCATGAACTCAGAAACTGTTTTGCAGCTCGCTAACATTTAGACAGCGTGTTTCTACATCGTCAAATAATGTATTATAATAAATCGTTCTAATTTTTACTAAAAAAGCAACACATAAAATAGAGTGGTAAAGGATTAGTAATAGGTTGCAAATGAAGTAGGAACGGAAGTTTGGGGAACTTGAACGTTTGGAATTAAAATGGCACAAAATTGAAATTGCTTGGAGAAATTTCAGATATAGCACTACTCTGAATGAAAGAGTTATAATTATTAAATTACAGAATCTCATATAATAGTGTTTGCCGTCTAAAGGAATTAACACGATCTGTTAAAGAACGTGGTTTTAGATGCTCGAAATGTTTATTATAGGTGTGATTAGTATGTGGAACAATTGTATGGAATGTAACACTTTCATCATTTCGAGTACACGTAACATTTTATTTATGACGGAACTATCGGCCAGAAAATCAATATTATACGTGAGATAACACAAAATCTTATATTTAATTGTTAGTTACTTTTGGGAGGACGTGGCGTCTGAATGATCGCCGCCACAATAACATCGTAAATGAAGTGTCGTATGCAATTTCGCACGAAATGAGATATTCTGATTTTTCTGATGATCGATTGTGACATTATCGTTAATTCGATCACTCTAAAGTAAATAAAATAAATAAATATACTTACAATATGTGTATTTCTATGTATAGCTTTTGGTCATTTGCAATTTTCAATGTTTGTCACGTTCTTTAATAAAGTAGAATATAAGGAATTAATAATTAATTCTGGTATTAAAAATTACTCAAATAGTATTAATAAAACGGCGTACACGATGTTTGTATGTATCTAGTTCTGAAAGAAATGGGGTACTTTCTGTATCGTTCCATTGTTTTTATAGTTGCATATATCTCTATATATATAGGATTAAATTGGCATATTATTTGTCCGATATGGATATCGAAATAAAGTGTCTCATAAACAAAGCTAATCGTTATTTAACAGATAAAAATGCATGCCATAACAATTATGTGTTACGAACTATCGTGTAGAGTAAGACGGGAAATATGCTAAAGTAAAAAGTTGCTTCATCTTCAGTGACTTTCCAATATACTGTAGATGTCAGTATTTTAAACAATCTCTTCCTTTGCATATTATCGGCGATTGAAGCTTGTTATCGAAATGTTTCCAAAAATTTGCCGGTACTCAAACTTCTGTAAAGGAACCGGTCATTGATCATCTGGCTAACAAATTGGTGGCGTGGCAGGTAAAAAATTGCTGAAGTCTACTTGAGAAATTATCCAAGGTTGTGCGAACCACTTTGCAGATAAGAATACGGTTTGAGATTATTATATCTGGTCAAATTGTAGCGGCAGATAATCATTTTATAGGTAGAATTATAGGCTTATTCATTCAAGGTTTCTGCGACTATCTCGGAAATTGAGGCCGACTGTCGATTGTATTTCTAAAAGAATAAAAATGCACAAAGTTTAGCTATTTGGTTATTATTCTAAATTCTTTTAAAATGGCCTACAAAAATTCATGTCTAAAGAGCTGAATTTGCGAATTTGTGTTGACGTACATGTGTACTTCAGAAAATAGTAGCTTAAGGCATGTATATTATATAATCTTCTTTTTATCCACAGTATGTATATTAAAATGTTCGTTGCTATGTGTGATTTTACATTTCTTTCTCAACGTGCCATCGCAATAACCATAGAGTATATTTTTAAATATTTAGCACAGTATATTTAGTATAGTATAGACACGGGACACGTATATATTGGGCGATGTCAGCGTTGCATCCCAGTCTAGTATGGAATCGATCTTATGACGATTAACAGTGGTTGATTGTCTTTTCGAGGTGCACCATACAGATAAATATTTCGGGAAGATTATAGATTTTGTGTACTACCTCTTTGCTGATTTTGATGATTTCTAAACATCGGTATCGACTATGTCACTCACGAGCATAGTTGTCCGGATGTTAATCTGCTTACGTCCATCGTTCTGTTTATCTTATTATACGCTAGGAATCTACATAACTTCGACTACAATGAAATGTTTCATATGGAATAATTTTGGAATTTCTCACATTTTATTATAAATTTCTATCTTAAAAAATATGGTCCAAAAAATGTAGTAATTAAATAATTTCTTAGTTTTCAACAAAATACAAAATTGCTATAGTTACCTGCAATATCACGATGCCACTTCTCACCAGAGTTTTCTGAATTTCTTCCAAGATCACAAGCTTTTGAATGAATTTACACGTTTTTAAAGTTGGCTTTGTACATAACAGAATGATAGAAATTAATAAGTTCATATAATGGATCAGAACAAAATAAGAATGTGGAAACAAAATAGGTTGGAATAGAATTTCTTTTACAATCCTAGCAACAGGCAACGTATGGTATACTTTAGTAAATCTGAGATCGATTCGTCATTGGCTTCGTATGCATCGTACGTAACAGAAATGGTGGAATTGATTTTGTCATTTTTTATACTTTCTTGGTTTGCCCTTATGATTGGAGTCTTGTTTCTGCAGGATTAGAAAGCGTGAGATATTAATCTATCTTCACCGTAAAAAATACATCCATGATATAAATAAACTGATGAATGATTACATGTACGATAGTTTACATAAAAATCTATAAAAATTTATAAAATACTCAGACATATAAAATACTCAAATTAGTGCTCCTTCTGACAGATAGAAGTGAATCTTTCTTTAAATATTTCTTCATACATATGTATATGTATAAATATGAATCTAAATAAATCTGCTGCGTTGTAATAAATGAAGGTGATGTAATTTTAATTTGCTAAAAATTATATTGTACTAGTTACATAAAAATTATGAATATTACGTATCATATATATTATATATTCGTTAAAAAAGATTTCATTCTTTTATTTTCACAGACTTTGAATTACAATACATAATTCTAATATTAATATTTTATTTTTATACTAGAGCAACTGTGCTTAAATATTATGTTATGCACATTGTGTACCTATATAGTTTACTTTGACATTACAATACTACAATATTTACTATTTATACAATATTTATTCTTGTTTTACAGCGCATAAATACGGACAATTAAATTTGAAAGTTAAACATTCTTTAATCCACCAATGCATCACGCCACATCATGTAGATCCGACATCAGCAGACGACATCATATCATTAGCTTTCTGCACGATCATGGGGGTTCGTATTCTCCGTAACAGTTTTCGACATGATCGTAACGTCTCTCAAATCATCGATCCTATAAATCTTTCACCTCTCATCCACCAGATGATACATAGTCGTTATGTACGCCATTATCACACATCTTCAATAATCTTCCCCAGTTCAAATTATCTTCATGCAGGCAAAGTTTTCTCGGTCTAAAATAATTTTTCTTAATTGATTCTGTATCAATTACTTTTATTGTTGCTTCCACACTTTCTATTAACATGTTCAAAGCATTATTGTATAAGAGAATTGTTTGATATCTATCACAAAAGTTTGGGTCATTTAAAAAATCCTCTGTATTAGCACCAAGCAGTAACATTGTTTCTGTTACTGCCCTCTACTAATCTCAATTATTACTAAAAATTTAGCGAGATACAAAAAAGAATATGGGAGTTCAGTTTATGTCATATACCTACACATATAAACAATCCTGTTAACCCTCCGCCTATTATGCCGGAGTCACAGTTTTGACCTGTGCTGGGAGTTGCATGTGTTAATGATCTCACTAACACATGAGCATCATGCGGCTGTGCGCGACGTGTTTGCCAAATAGCCGAAGTGACGACGACTAAAGACGAAAAAAATCCGTTTCTGGTAAAAAATCAGTTCCGAGGAAGAAAAACGTGTGCAGCAAATCGAAGCAATTTTTTTATTTCAAAGTTTATTTCATATTTTAGTATTTTTATTATTGTTTTACTATTTTAGTATTTGATATTCAATAGTTTGCATTATTTTTGTTTTTAGTATTTAGTATTTTATACTATTTTTGTATCTAGTATTTTATATTATTTTTGTATTTACTATTTAAATTTTAGTTTTTAGCACTATTTTAATATTTTACTATTTTTATTATTAATTTACTGTTTTTATTATTATTTTTATTCTTTTTGTTACTTTTTTCCGTTGTTTCTATTTGTTGACGCAATGTCTTCATTGCCAATGAACAAGTTTTCTTTGTCTTCTTTCGCTCAATTTGCACAAGACGTTCCTGACAGTGAATGACATAAATGTATAGTAAATATATATAACTTTATTATTCATGTGACTATTATTTGTTCCTTATTATTTACTCCTACATGTATGATTCCTATATGAGTCGGGTGTCTGTCACTGTGTTGGTACAATATCGGTGAGCACCTCGGTCTCGAGCGACCGTCACACTACGTACAGTATCGGTGAGCCGTCCGGACGACCCTAAATATGAGTTAGTGAGATATCCGTATGAGTCAGAAATGACTCCAGCACGGGACGCTGAGGTTCGGTAGTCGGAGGATTATAGAGCAATTTAATTTTCACGAATTCCTAAGATTGTTAAAGTATACTAAGTATTCTTGTGCTAGACCTAGTGAAATACCAAGTCTCTTAATCAAGCATATTCTCCTGTCTGGTGCTTTTGTATTTCCCAATTTAAACAGCAACACTACAACATTATAGTTAATTTATTACATTTAATTATATAATATTAAATATTATATAATAATTTAAATTCTTGAGCTCTTCTTTTTATGTTGATTTTTCTTTTTTCTTAAAATATTATGGGCAACTATGAGGGCACACATTTTTCGCACCTCCATGATAGTGATGTCACCGTTTACGTTCGCGTTTCGAACTAAACTACACCACAGTGAATAGGACCAGAAACAATGAACTCTCAGATAGACACGGTTTTGTCTATCGGACAGTAAGCTCTCGGAGAGTATTTCGGTCTCTCTCGGAGAGTGAAAATCTGTTAAAAATTCAGTAATCTGAGGTCAACTATGTTTATACTGCCTTAGAATCAAATATGACGAGAAGTTAAAGTAAGCTAAATGTTCACATTTCCACTACTGTAAATGGAGTAACATGTTAATAAAAATATCATATAATATGTGTTTTGAATTCGTCTCGATGTCCTCTACAATACGGTGGAAAAAAAAACTTATATACTTCCTATTTGTTTCATCCAAAGTGATCTTGATTTAGCTATGAAAACAAACACTTTTCAAAATTTTTTTATTGATACCTCGTACCGTTCAACTTTTGTTCTAAATTTTTTTTTGTCAGATGACTGTAAGTAGGAGAAAGATCGTGCGACACGTTACAGGAAACACCCTGTATACTACTGCTTATCATCCAAATTAGTATAAAAGGGTACTGGATATACGAATTGTTTATGAATATGATTAGTATGTGGAAGAATTGCGAGGAACGATTTTCATTTCGGGTGACGCGGCAGACTGCGACTTTGTTTATAGTGAAAAATTCGGATCCGATATCTATATTAAATGTTAGGTAGATAATGATATCACAGTGATATTATAAATGAAGTGTCTTACGTACGAATGACTTTAAAAGCTACTTTTCACGAAATAATCTGTCTTTGTTGATGATCACTTATGACGTTATTGTTAATGCGACTATAAAATGAATAAAATAAGTAAATGGAATTACAATGTATATTTCTATATATAGGTCCTAGTCACTTACAAGTTTCAATTTTTTGGTATTCATGACAAAATTAATTAATGATAATAGAAAATAATGCATTAATTATTAATTTTCATAATAAAACTTACTTAAATAGTAATAGTTTAATGAATTTCAATTTAATATACGATCTACACTTTCTTATACGATCTACGTTTTATTTGCTTTATAGATACGTGAAATAAAATTTAAATAAAATTAAAATAAAAGCATTTAATAATGACATACTATTTTTCCGATACGACTGTTGAAGTAGTAAATAATGTCTGATAAGTAAAAGTGTATAAAACTAATCATTATATGACAGATGTTAATGTATACTATGATAATAATGTATTTAGAACTTATCAAGTGAAAAGTTTAAAAAGTAGAAAAAATAATGTGGGGAAGTTCTAGAAAAGCTAGTTTTTTTGTAGTTTTTAAATATGTCGTAGGTATTGAGCAATTTTTTGAACAATTTGTTTCTTTGCATATTGTCCGTAATCCAGTTTCCGAAATATTCGCAAATATCTGCCGGTACTGGAAATTGAATCCATTAGCATGCACCTGTGACGCACTCCTAGCCACCACTGTCTTTATTTTACAAATCTGAATACCTAGATGTCTTCTATGTATACCATAGTGACATGTGCCATTTGTTTGCAACATTTATACGTTCTAAAATATAAAATAACATCTTCTAATGAATTTATTCGAAAAATAAGTATTTTTTACAATAACTGCCTGTCACTTCACCGTGACTAGATTGAGGACAATAATACCAACAAGGAATATATTTCATCGATGACATTTATTGTTAAATGAGTTATAATGCAGACATTCGTTGAAATCCCGGATATTCAGTTGTGCACGCCGTTTTAGCTAAGCTCGTAAATTTTCTAGCATGGACTACTGCGAGGGAATCGGTAGATTATATTCATGTGGCCTTGGCAGGCAAAATTGCTTTTTTGCAAATTATTGAAAATTATGCAGACCACTTTGTATATAATGAGCTAAAGATTAGAATTCGGTTTGAGTTGATTTTTTATGTTCAGCTGTAGCTAAGCGGTAGATAATCAACACTGAATCATATATAGTTAGAGGCTTATTTATTGTAACTTTTTGCGAGTATCTCGGAAATTGAGGGCGACCGTGGATTGTAGGCAAAGAAGAAAGTTGTTTAAAATGTCGATATTTGCATCACATCCAAACAGTCTCGGAAAGGAAATAACTTTACTGCAGTTTTATCTATAAAGTTTTATATATAAATTATTGACATTAAGAAATTCCTGATGTATTTCACGTTCTTAACGACAATAATTTAATAGCAATTCACTGGTGTTGTTATTGAACACTGAATATTCACGCACTCCTTGGAAATTTAGGTACAATTTGAAAACCCACAAAATTCTTGTGATAACCAAAAATACACATAGAGAATATTAAAAGTACAGTTTTGCAATTTCTATTGAATAAAATGAGTTTTTATTGAAATTTTTAATTGTCCTGCAGAAACAAGTTATTTTTGGTTATTTTTATAAAAAAATTTTTGGTTGTTTTTTATAAAAAAACAGAAATGCATATTATTGTACACTGTACTTTTCAGACAAACTTACAAAAATAGCGGTGAACTTAAGTTCAAGGAGCATGCATTTATGTATATGTATACGTATATACATACATACTATATGACATGACATTTATCACATTATGCCATTCAGTTCTCTTATAATACATTGATAATATTCATCTATAATTAGGATACAACAGATACTCTTACAATCTCGCATATTGCGCATTAAACATTTAAACTATTGTAATTTTGTAAAGGAAAACAGCACTTTTGTACAGCATTGTACTTGGGTTTATTTGAGGTCTATTTTGAGAATATATCGTTCATTTTATTCTAAATTATTTTTATCCAATATGTTTTAATATTAAATGGCGGCTTACTTTCTATTGACACCGCTACAAATTGTTATAGTATATGGAAATCAAAATTGAAAATTTTTAAATAATGTCTAGAAATACTGAACAATGTGGCGGTTAGAAAAACTGCCTCATATGGCAATTTCAAAAAATTTACAAGTGTAGGTTGTCTACCGCAATTTTCGAAACAGTGCTAAAATCGGAGTCGATTGGAAGATCGACGTCGATCATTTCTGTGAAAACGTCCAGGAAAAGAACGCGAGCGACGTTGACAATAATAAGCGGTGGTATGGAGCACGGCAAACGTTCGAAATTCTTGCCAACATGAAAAAAAGGACGAGTCGTCGTTTTAAATTGCACATAACGAAAGATAGAGAGTTAACAAGAAATTTCAAATCGTTATCCTCCTAGAATATTCCAATGCATTTATATGCATATATGCAAAATTATATGCGTATAATTAAATTAAAATTGTATGTCTGCCCCGTAAGGCACCAACAAAAAAACCAGCATACGAAATTCTCGGTTAATGCTAATAATAAAATCTAGAAACGTCCTTTGTATTACTGCAAAGTAATAATTTCATTTGTTGGATGACCAACCCAGACAATACTGGATCTATGCAAATACTGACAACGAGCTAGCAACAATCCACATAAAAGTGGACTGTAAATAGTTAGTCATAAGGGCAAGATCCAATACTTGGTCATCCATGCTCCTTCCCCTTCCACTTGAGGATGATAATATATAAGGACATGTTTTACAATAGAGAGACAGAATACTACAGTAGAGAGAGACAGACTAGAATACTACAGAATAGCATAGTATAGCTGAGGTTAGCATAAAACATTCTATATCATTCTATATCATCCTACATTATACACGACCACGAACAAGGAATAATCTCTTTAAAATTATAAGCGTGTTGACTCCACGGAATCCAACACATTTGACTCATGATAGTTTTTTTGCGGATGAACTAAGAGAATCTGACATCTTTATGAAAGGAAAAGATTGTTGGAAACATCGATTCAAGAATTACTGAAATCGACGAGGATGTAATTTACCACTTCATAAATTTCCAGAAACGCGTCACTTTAGATTAGGTTGAAATATTGAAAATAGCTTGACAGCATGGCGTTAAACAATTATTTGTCACGACCTTGGGAGGTGATTGGACGCTTTCTATTTTACAAAATCGATACATATTAGGTGTAACGTAGAAATGTAAGTTTAGGGTCATTTAATAGTAAACTAAGAAAAAAAGAAATAAGGAAAGAAAAAAGTAGGATACGTAATAATGAATCTAACGTATCTATGTGAGACGATTGATATTTTTCCTGCATTTGAGCACAGAATTTAAGCATATTAGAAATAAAGCGAGAAAGACAATTAATCAACTGTAAAACTTTTTTGCAAGACAGTGGCGATTGAGTAGCGATTCATCATTTCTTGGAGATTTCTTCTCCTCATAATGAAAAGAATAGCGCGTAGTGAAAGAACATTTGACCCTGAATCTCATATAGCTCAATTCTGCAGCCCATTGTATATACAGATGTACATCCATCTGGAGATATAGAATCATCTCTGAAAGCCATAACAAATAATTCATTAAGAAAGATCCTGTACATAAAATTAATATTTGCAAATAGAATTTTTGACGACTCTTTGGGGATGTTTGTGATGAGGATAGTGATTTATATGATTTAAGACACTGGCATATGGTATATGAATAACGTTTATTTGGAGCGACATACACCAAAACGCGAAGGACGCGGAAGACGCGGTGTACATGTAGCTACTCGCTGATGTCCACGTCGCGAGCTTATCCGTGCGTCGCTTGCCCGAATTTTAACTTGAACTTTTTTACTTTACTTATACGTCACACTCGAAACTAACTAGAACTCCTCGCTTTTCTCGCTACGAGGAAAACTCGGTCCCCGTTTCGGACATCCCTGATTAGCCGACTCGTTTTCGAGCTTTAGCCAATTAGGTTGTCACGAAATTGCGCCGCCTACTCCTTGCGTTCGTGACGCGTTTTTCCTGAGAGTGGGGCTGCAATTTCGCCGGGGCCGATTTCCCAGAATTGTGGCGATGTAGCAGGGTTTCCTCTGGGCCTCACTTTCTTCAAGTGCCTAGATGTCGATCTGGGTGGCCCTTAGGAATCCTAGAGTTTACGACGCTTCGCAGAGATGCTATTGTGGCCAAATTTCTAAAAACTATAAGTATGCACTATCTGGTCTTACGCACTGTAAAAACTAAACTTGGCCTTCGCAATTCAATAGTACAGACGACACGTGAGTCGTAAATTCTCCTTCTTGTCTGAGAAAACGTCTTCTCTCCGACATCTGCTAGCCGCTACAACTCGAATGCTAACATACAAAATTTGGCGGAAAATATTTAGAAATAAAAATAAGGCAATTATTTACAATAAATAGAATGAGAAGGACCAGAGTGCAGCTTCATTTATTACAAATGCTTGTTCCTTCCATTAATACTTCTTTCAATATTAATAATTTATCTCCTAATGAGAACAAATAAATTATAATTATTTAAATGCTATTCTACACCATATATAGTTTATTTTTATATTAGAAGATTACATTATTTATTATTTTAATATTTATTTTATTATTACAGCGCATAAATTGGCGTAATTAGTTTCCATCTTTCCTTGACTCATTAACCCACCACATCACATCATTTAAATCCAACATAGTCAGACAACCAATCCTCCTTAATCATATCACTACCTTTCTCCGCGATCATAATAGTAGGCGCGTTCGTATTTCCCCTAGTAACCCTTGGCATAATCGAGGCATCCACAACTCTCAAACCATCGATTCCGTAAACTTTCAATCTCTCATTCACCACGGCCTCAGAGTCCGACTTCGATCCCATCTTGCAAGTTCCAACCGGGTGATAAATAGTCTCTGTATAATGCATTGTAGCGCATTTCCAATAATCCTTCCGACCAAACTCAAACTCTTCACAACCAGGCAGATGTCTATCAATCAATTTAAAGTCATATTTTTTAAACGATTTTGTATCAAACAATTTTAAAGCTATTTCCACACCTTCCGTTAACACGTCCAAATCTGGATTACTGGTAAAAAACCTGTGATTAATTAAGGGTGGTCCCCACAAAGGATCACTTCCATTCAGTAATATAAATCCCCTGCTTCTAGGCGATAATAAAATTGGTAGAATATAAATAGCATTATAGTAAGAGAATGGGTTGACATTATCGTCATATCCTTGGGGATCAGTTAAAAAATCTTCTCGACTAGCACTAAGGAAGAAAAATTGCATATCTGGTACTCCTTCTTCGTGCTCATAGGATGTTTGTGTGAAAGCACAGAACGTGACTGTACCAGTTGCAGATAAAGGCCCCCTATGTGTTTCGTTATAATAGAAAATGTCTTCCACCATCGTGAGGGTATTCTCATTCGTGAAAGTAAAATTTAGTGCAAATACAACACCACTCGTTGTTACGTGATCTTGGAGGTTCCTTCCAACTGATAAATTACTAATTACTTCAATACCATATTTCTCTAATTCTTCTCCTGGTCCAATTCCAGAGAGCATAAGGATTTTTGGAGAATTAATGGATCCAGCTGAGAGAATCACCTCTTTTTTAGCAAAAACTGTGTTTAATTTAGTTCGGTTGTTTCCTGAAGTATATTCGACGCCTATTACACGTTTTGTTTTGCTGTCTAGAAGCAATTTCGTAACGTATGATTCAGTTTTAATCGTTAGATTCTTGCGTTTGCATCTGATGAGTTATATGAACGCTTTGTTAGTGCTTTGACGTGTTCCATTAGCGGAGAATGTCTGTAGATACATTATACCTAATTGGGTTGACATCTACGTATTCGTAACCAAGTTCATGCCATGCTTTCAGTATGATATCGTTGTTCTTGTCGTCGTACGGAAATCGTTCTACCGACTGGTAACCACCTTGTCTATGGTAATGTGGATTCGCTTCCACTATCTAGAGAAAATAAAAGTTTTACCTGAATGGCTCTTGGTATTGAGTGATACAGATTCTAAATTTAATACCTCTGGATTCAAGTTATTTTCTGATTTAAGAAAATATAGTAGAACATCTTCGTAGCTCCAGCCATCATTTCCTGCTTCTGCCCATTCGTCATAGTCTCTTTGGTTACCACGGACGTATATCATAAAATTGGTAGTACTGCTACCACCCATCACCTGTAAATATGATAATAAATTTTTAAAAGACATTAGCACTAGGAAAATATATGTTTTAATTTATAAAGTAGAGAAGTGCAATATTTCTAAGTTTTATATAGATTCCTAGATTTTTTGCAAATTTCACGAGTATAACTGTATTAATCGTGTTGTGTCTATTATATTCATGATATTTCGAATTATTTTGTGTAGTTATAGAAATATTATATATACAGGATACTCATTTAAGTGTGGCCACCTAAATATGTTTTCGAATTGTGGTAATGCAAAAAACATTTTTCGCCTAACGTGCATCGTACCAAAAGACAAATAATTGATTAATATTGACGTTCAGATATTTAAATTTTTCTTTTAAACAATGATTGATTGTTCAGTTCTTGAAAACAGTTCAATTTCTTATCTATTTTTCTAGAAAGTTAGTGTATCAGAATATATCTATACATACTTTACCCCTTGGCACCAAACACGCTTTGCCCGCCCTGGATAGACAAGCGTATGGTTGCGGATATGTTTGATACATCCAATCGATATTGCTCCTTAATAACAGGGGCGAAAGCCGGAACATCAGCTACCTCTGGTTCTTCTATACCAGCATCCAATAATAATATCTGAAGATATATATAAAGTTTCGGAGGACTGTCATAAATTGTCAATTTGTAAATTTTGTTATTGTCCCGAAACATTTGGAAATAGATGCAGCTGAAACGAATCTCCCCATTTCTAGCAAACCTTATTCCTGAACGGGGATCATTTATGAAATGAAAACTTTCAGAGGATCTAAAAGTTCTACCGCACACATATGTGTTTCAAATAACGATTAGACTAAACGGAATTGATCTGTAATGTCATTTAATAGATTTAATAGAAAAGATAGGTATATACGAGAATTAAATCTTCATGTCAGTTAAAACGTACCAAAGCATATCATACTATAAAGTCGCAGTTTGGAAGTCTAACGATGAAGTTGATGAAATATTATCGAGTAATAATAGCGAATATTATTTTATATGGATATTATGAATTTAAATGAATATAATATTAGTATCCTCAGTAAGATTATAATTTATATATATTTTAGATGTTCTTTATCTAGCTTTTATTTCTTTCGACTCTTGTGAAATATGGAAAACATGAATCTAGAAACAGAACCGCAGTTAGTAGTGACACAAAATAATGAATTACAAATACCTTCCAATGGTTTACTTCGCTTAACCTGTTTGCAAGAACACATCCGGCTGATCCAGCTCCTACGATTACAAAGTCGAACTCCTCTTCTGGAAAATTCGTTTTGTCTGGATATAATTTTAGTTATACAGAGAAAATATATTTATAAATAATAACACTTATGGACGTAACGCTTTGGTCCAACGTTTTCCTGTATCATAATTGAATTATTTTCATCTGCATTTACCTGTGTCATAATGTGGACAGGTCTCGTCACTGGAATTACGGAATAGATTAGCGATGAGTGTCAGATACAGAAGTGAGGATGGTTGACAGAATGACAGAGCAGAATCGGTTGTGCAAAGGGTAGATATATTTCGAGGTACCCATGACATTTTCCTTAGAAATAGTGATTTGTCGTTTGCGCTTCTGGAGCTTTGCGATGGTTTGCCTGACTCTTCAGCAGACCTGTATATGTATAATTGAATATTATACACATGTATAAACATAAATATATAATAGGTATCATATTAGTGGTACCCACGGCTAATGTCATTTCTTTCAAATTTAATAAATTTAATACTATCTCGTGAAAACAATTAAAAAAAACATTTTAAATAAAATAAAATTCTGTACAGTATCACGAAGCAACAATACTCCTATTAATAACGCTTCATTATATTATATCTGTATTGTTATAGAATTACATTATGTTTATATATTACAATCTTCTTATACATTTATATTTTGAAATACTTGGGGCAACAATTGGATATATTGTTTATTACATTACAGTTTTATATCAAACTATATTATAGTGATTTTTTCCTATTTATACCTATAGATACGAAAAGAAATTTTCAAATTTTCGTTGCCATTTTGAATAAGCCTTAATAATAAGCTTAGAATGATATATATCAAAATATTTAAATGCATTTAATCATTAATTAAATTATGTTTTATACCTATTACTGAAATCGAAATTCATGTTACACCTATCCCGATTTGTTTGACATAAATCTCTTTCAATAAAGGTTAAGAGGATTGAAAAAAAGAGTAGTGAATCTTCCTCCTATTTATTTAAACAAGTTGCAATTATGAGTGATGCATGTATTGCTTTAATACTACAAAAGAGAACCTGAAAGCCTGAATAACAACGTCATTACTTATTAAAATGTATCAAATCAAACAAATGGCTAATAACGTTAGAATTCAATGAATTGTACCGATATCTTTTGCTACCGGAAGTTAATAAATGTCTGAACCTTTTTTTATAAATGAGATCTGACCACCAAATTGTTACTTCAAAATTTCATATCAATTTCCTGAACAATATGAAGTGTGTAAAATCACGATGTAATACTGAATATCTTTACCTAACAGCAGGTTGGCAAGTGTGTAATGAAATAGAAATTTATTGTATTTACTGAAAACGAAATTGAAATTTATTAATTGATTGTTAAAAAATGGTATCTATCGCGATTTTTGTAGTATAATCTTTTGGCCATTCACGGTGCTTCTATCCGTGATGCGGTGGTATGAACTCTGGAACTGTCCTGCAGCTAGCTAACCTTTATAAAAGTAGAGTGGTGAAAGATCAGTAATAGGTTGCAAATGGAGTACGAACAGAAGTTTGGGACGGGAACCTTAACGTTTGGAATTAAAACTGTACAAAATTGAAATTGCTTGGAGAGTCTTCATATATGGCACTTTGAGTGAAAGTATTATAATTATTAAAATACAGACTATTTACCGTCTAAAGGAATTCACATGATCTGGTAAAGATCGTGGTACTGGCTGCACGAAGTGTTTATAGATGTGGTAAGTATGTGGAATAATTGCATGGAATGGAACACGTTTACCATTTCAAGTGACACGGTACACTGCGACTCTATTTGTGACGAAACAATCGGCCAGAAAATCTATGTGATACGTCAGATAATACGGAATCTCATATTCAATTGTTAGTTACTTGTGGGAGGACGTCGCGTCGGAATGACCGATGGCACAATGACACCGTAAATGAAGTGTCTTATGCAATTTCGCACAAAATTGGATATTCTGATTTTTCTGATGATCGATTGCGACATTATCGTTAAAATGATCACTCTAAAGTAAATAAAAGGAGTAAATATACTTACAATATGTGTATTTCTATGTACAGTTTCTGGGGACTTGCAATTTGAGTGTTTGTAATAAATGTTTTGTAATAAATTACTTCAGTGATATTAATATAATGAAATTTCATTCAATAGCAGAAATAAGCGACGTACATGGTGTTTGTACATAGTATATCGATCTCGAGTTAAATGGGATAGTTTTTCTATCGTTCCATTTCTTTTATAGTTACGTACATGGACACATAAACATATTATTAGTCCGATATGGATAATGTCTGATAAATGAAAATGAGGAAAACTAATCGTTATATGACAGATAAAAGTGTATGCCATGACAACAGCGTTCCTAGAAACTATTGAGTATTTAAAAAGATAAAAAAAGAAATATAATGAAGGTGCTGATTCTTCTTTACTGGCTTTTTTTAGATATAATGTAGATGTCGACATTTTGCACAATGTTCTCCTTTTTCATCTAATCAATAATCAAACTACCGAAATTGTTCGAGCCATTTCTTATAATTTTAGTTATTAAAATTATGTGTACGGAATATGTTAAACTTATTATCCGCAAGGAATTTATTATTTTATTTTTAGATAAGTGCAATGGTTCGCCCTTATGTTTTTTTATGTTGGCAGGAAGTCCTAACTTCCACTACGATCTATCGCGGCTGTACTGATGCGATAGCTTACTGATTTTTCTTCCGATGACTGTTATGTTTGGAGTCTTCTAAAAACGATTGACATCGAACTTTGTATCGATGCTTAATAATTTCACCGTTTTTAGAGGAATTAGGTGAAGGTCAATCAAATTGCTCGAGATTCAGAGTGATTGACAATCGCCATCACTATCCTATAAAATCATTAGAATCACTCCGTTCTCAATGCATCATTAACACAATTCAGGTTATAGACAGTCTTCCTGCTATATTTTCCAGCTATTCCTGCTATTTCTGCTATTACATTTATTGCTAGTACTAATACGTGGAGTAGCTACTAAGAATATGTCAGATTGTTATTTATTAGTCGTATGACAATCACTTATATTTCATACAGTCTTATAGCGATCTGCGGTTTTATATCGGCATCATTTCATTTTACATCATTTTCAAAATATTGTACTTCACCAGACGGTCGCTATCCGCCAAAATACAAGCGCGCAAATCTGATCGTATTTCTAGGTCCATCGAGCCGAACCAGTACTCTTAAAATCTTCCGGTATTTGAAATTGAAATCTGCTTATTTATGTGCATCTGTGACATACTTCCAGGCGTAGCTGTCACATTAGACATCTTTCTTTTCGTTATGTATATACACACAGATAAATTCCATGAAAACCATAACTGCATATGCCGATTTTATGCGACGTTTGTACGTTATAGAGTAGAAAATGACATCCTTTGAAAATAATTATTTCTAGAAATAATTGCAAATTGTTTCACCTATAGCTAGTCGTATTGAGGACAGCAACATACATCCAGTACGTTGGTGAAATTCATTGTTAGTAAATTTATAACGCAAACATTTCTTGTAATGTCACATATGTTGTCCTCGCCGTTTTAACTAAGCTCACGAATTTTCGAGAGTAAAGGAATCGGCGAGTCAGTGGCTAGCAAATTGGTGGCATGACAGGCAATATAATGGCGAAGCCTTTAGAAATTATCCAAGGTTGTGCGAACCACTTTATAAATAATAAGTTGCAGATAAGAATGTGGTTTGAGCCAGTTTATTTCATCTGGCCGCCTTATGGCAGCAGGAAATTATCATTAAAACATGTATACGTGCAATTATAGGCTTACTTGCACAAATTTTTTCCGCCTATTTCGAAAATTGAGGCCGACTGTCGGTTATACTCATAAAAATGCACAATGTTTTGCCATTTGGTTATTATTCTATAAATTATTATTCTATAAAATAATATCTCTTTTAAAATGGCCTACAAAAATACATGTCCAAAGAGCTGAAATTGCGGAAGAGTGTCGATGTACATGTGTACTTCAGAAAGCAGCAGCTTATGGCATGTGTACATTATACAATTTTTTCCTTATCCACCGTATATATATTAAAATTTTCGTTGTTACGTGTGATTATGCATTTCCTCCTCAACGTGTCAGTATAGTACAGTGTATTTTGTATAGTATAGACATGGCACAATAGATACGGTATATATTAGGTGATGTCAGAGTTACATGCCAATCTCGTATTGAAAGCTTCATCAGTATTTTTTTTTTGTTTTTTAGCCAATTATTTCACTTTCCTCTATTCGGCGTATTTTGATCTGATGACGATTAACAGTGGTCGATTGTCTTTTCAAGGTGCACCGTACAAATAAATATTTCGAGGAGATTATAGATTTTGTGTACTACCTCCTTGCTGATTTTGATGATTTCTAAACATCGGTATCATCATTCACGAGCATAGTTGTCCGGATTACATCCATCAGTTAATCTGGTTACATCCATCGTTCTGTTTATTTTATTATATACTAGGAATCTACATAACTTCGACTACAATGAAATGTTTTACATGGAATAATTTTGGAATTTCTCACATTTCATTATAAATTTCAATCTTAAAGATATAAAATGAAAATAAAATAATTAAATATTTTCTTGATTTATAACAAGATGCTATGGTTAACTGTAATATCACGATGACACTTCTTACCAGGATTTCAGAACTTCTTTCAGGATCATAAGCTTTTGAATAAATTTATACGTTTGTAAAGTTGGTTTTGTACATAACAAAATGATAGAAATTAATCAGTTCATACTTTTGAAAAGTTCGAATAGCGGAGAAGAACAGAATAATTGGAATAGAATTTCTTTTACGATTCTAACAACAGGCAACGTATGGTATATTTTAGTAAATCAAAGATCTTCATTGGCTTCGTATGCATCGTATGTAACAGAAATGGTGGAATCGACTTTATTATTTTTTATACTTTCTTAGTTTGCCGTTATGATTGGAGTCTTGTTTCTACAGGATTTGAAATCATGAAATATTAATCTATCTTGCCTCGTAAGAAATACATCCATAATATAAGTAAACTGGTGAATGATTACATGTGCAATAGTTTACATAAAAATCTATAAAATAAAAATTTATAAAATACTCAAACATGTAAAATACTCAAATTAGTACTCCTGACAGATAGAAGCGAATCTTCCTTGAAATATTGTTTCTCCATACATATGTGAATAAACATGAATATAAATAAATCTGCTGCGTTGTAATAAATGAAGGTAATATAATTTTAATTTTAACATTGTATTGCTGGCTACATAAAAATTATGAATATTATATATCATATACGTTATATATTCGTTAAAAAAGATTTCTAATTATGCTTTTATTTTCACTGACTTTTGAATTACAATACATATTTCTTCTAATATTAATATTTTATTTTTATACTAGAGCAAATGTGTTTAACTGTTATATGTACATTGTGTGCATATATAGTTTACTTTAACGTTACAATAATACAATGTTTATTATTTATGTGGTGTCCCAGCGCACAATTCCGGGCATTTATATTTGAAAGTTAAACATTATTTAATCCAATGCATTAAGCTACATCATGTAGATCTAACATCAGCAGTCAACCCTACTAGCTTTCTCCATAATCATAATAGTATGGAATTCATGTTCTCCGTAACAGTCCTCGGCACGATCGAAACGTCTGCAACTCTCAAAGTTGCAGATAAAGGCCCTAATGTGTTTTCTCATAATAGTAAATATCTCGTGGAAGTAGTTCAATTTATCGAAATTACTAAAGTATTCGTTGTTTTACGGTCCAGAAAATTCCTTTTAACCAATAAATCATTAATTACTTTAATGACATACTTCTTTAACTCTTCTTTTGGATTTCCAGAGAGCATAAGAATTTTCGAGAAATTTGTATTGTTGGCCTTTTTAATGATTTACTCAACTGTTGCGAACAAGTATACACAATTAGATACTTTATATGTATATATTCTATTTCTGGAAACACTTAAATATTTAGGAAAACACAGAAAGTATGAAAAAATTTGTGAGTGTGTGAGATATTAAAGAACACACAAAGCTCTTGCCTATTTGAATCTGACTTCGAGACGAAATGTAAACGTCATTATAAAATTTGTAATTGCTGTATTGTACCATCTTTGATTATATATTGCTGTAACTGAAATATATATTTTTTTTTGTTACAGATCCCTCCACTTTCTACATATTTGTTAAATGTCATTGAAGACTGGCAAATACTAATCAGTGTAAATCACGTAATTAACGTTTATCAGAATAATTTGCAAATAATTTCTGTGATCTTAATAATTTTCAAGAATTCAGGGAGATATAACACAGAATATGGGAGTCCAGTTCATGTCCCTATACGTTTGAACAATCCTGTTAAGGAACAATTTAATTTCCACGAATTCCCAAGATTGTTAAAGTATACTAAAAACTGTTGTGTAAGACTTAGTGAAATAACCAAACATATATTCCTGCCTGACACTGTCGGATTTCTCAATTTATGCAACCGGACTTATGTTAGATCCAAAGATCTAACTTTCACGGCTGACAACTCAACAAGTACCCTTTTGGTTATTTATGGTACAGATCAAAATCAAAGTAAAAATAAATGAATTTCTTCCTGCAAAAATAAAATTTTTGTTCCTTTCCGTACAAAGATAGTAAATTATTTGTTGCTTGTTCGAATGCTGTTTTAAGTTAGGCGGTTCAGATAAAGATGCAAGGATGGAATGTTATAAAGCATTAACGCATAATATATTTCTAAGAGTTCGAAACGTTCTTTAAAAATGCTTTAATTCTGGATTATGCCATGTATCAACAGGATTGAATATATGTTATCGCTTACACGTTATTAGAACGTTTCAGATAAATGTTAAAAATCGGCGCAATATACAAGAAGATATAAACATCATTGCATGCGCCACCAAGAACATTTAAAACGTTTATTAAAAAATTATTAAAGACATCGAATTCCTGAATACTTTTCAGTATTAAGTATACAATTATCATATTTGATATTTATGAATTAACATGAATTAATATTAATATTTTTGTTGATTATTAACTTTTACTGCAAATATTATTATATGATATCATGTTCTAAGTCTCATCAAGAAAAAAATAGTAGTTTTTGCTATATATGTACTAGAATAGCTGTGCGATCTTTTGGCTTTTTGCGGTTTGTATTCACCGCGCAGCGGCATGTATTCGGGAAATGTTTTGTAGGATGTATCTTAGTTGCCCAATAACATATGTAGGAATCTGAGTCACCAATTTTAGGTATCCCGGACGAGATCCCAATTTATAGAAATTTTATTAAATGGTTGGTTGTTTATTTGGAATTGAATAAGTAAGATTGGTTTATTAATATTGAATAATGAATAATGATGTACACTGAGTTCTTAATTCTCACAACTCTCGATACACTCTGTTCTCTTTCTCGCAACTCTCACTCTGTTCTCTTTTACGTCTCGACTTCTCGACACTCGGTCTCTGACTCCTCGATACGCACTCTCTGCCTTCTCTACACGCACTGCCTTTCTTCCGCACAAAATTTATCACTTGTAAACAGATACACACATACAAACGCATCCATACTCTGAGTCTTAGACGTTAGGCCTGAAAGGCTGGCCATAAACAGTCTTAAGGACCTAACTTTCTTTAGTGTTTATGTTATACGACTCGGGATACCTGCAGTCGAGCATCAGGGAAAGTCTTAGGTCCTTTTCCAGAACTGCCTATCCCACACATATTATAATAAATCGTTAATTACAAAGAAATATTTAATGGTTGAGTGGTAAAACATCAGTACTAGGTTATATCTGGTGTGCGAACAGAGGATTGGAATAGGAGACTCACAAGGAATTAACTTTGCTCTGAATTGCAATCACATGGAAATAAAAACGTTAAGACATCACTCATGGCCACTACTCTCACCAAAAGCATTCCAATCGCACAATTACGTGGCCTCGCATACTAGTGCTTATTAGATTCGTGATAAGAGCCAAAAGGGTATTGGATGTACGAGTTGCTAATGATTGTGATTTGTTTGTGATGTGTTGTGATGTGTCGTGATGTGTTTTGTGGAAAAATAGCATGAAAAGTTTATCATTTCGGCTGACGCAGCAGAATGCGACTATGTTTGTAACGAAAAAATCGGATACAGTATCTATATTAGTCGTTAGGTAGATAATGATGATAATGTAGTGATAAATGAAATATCTTGCGCACGAATGATTATAAAACCTACTTTTCACGAAATAATCTGCCGTTGTTAAAGATCGCTTCTGACACTATTGTTAATGCGATTATAAAATGAATAAAACAAATAAATGGACATACAATGTTGTACCATGTCACAGATCCTAGTCACATAGAAATTTCAATTCTCTGATATTTAAGAGAAAATTAATTAAGAATAATAGAAAAAATGCATTAATAATTAATTTTCATAGTGAAGTTTACTTAAATAGTAATAATATGAATTTGAATTTAATAGCATGAATATATGATGTACAAGGTGCACCTGCAAGTTCCTAGCTCGTACAAGATCGTATAAAGTTCCGATTTAAAGGATATCGTATTTCAATCGTTTAATTCGTTTTGTAAGTACGTGAAACATAAAATTTATAGCATTTAATAATATCAATCAATAACATATTTTTCCGGTACGACAGTTGAAGTAGTAAGCAATGTCTGATAAAAATGTATAAAACTAGTCATTATATGACAGATATTAATGTATACTATAATAATAATGTATTTAGACTTTATAAAGTGTTTATGAAAAGTTTAAAAACTAAAAAAAATAATGTGGGGAAGTTCTAGAAAAGCTAGGTTTTTTTGTAGTTTTTGGATATATCGTAGGTATTGAGCAATTTTTGAACAACTTGTTTCTTTGCATATTGTCCGTAATCCAGTTTTCGAAATATTCGCAAAAATCTGCCGGTACTGGAAATTGAATCCATTAGCATGCACCTGTGATCACTCCAAGCCACCACTGCATTTATTTTACAAATCTGAATACATAGATGTCTTCTATGTATACCATGTGCCATTTATTTGCGACGTTCATACGTTTTTTTACAATAACTGCCTGTCACTTCACAGTGACCGGATAGAGGACAATAATACCAACAAGGAATTTCATGATGACCATTTCATACCATTTCGTTGATGACATTTCTTTGTTAAATGAGTTTATTTAACAAAGTGGTAGGTACATAGTGTTAAGGATTGTCTCGACTGTTCCTCTGCGTATATACTTTGGGTGCGAAGAACCACCAACTGTGTGGAAAATGACTGAATGCCATGTTATCTTGCCCTGAGTCTGCTGTTTGTAAGTGTGATGGCTTATAACACGTGATTCCTGGTGAAATCAAGAGCGGTGTACAAATGACTGTTGTCGAATTGTTTTTTTCTTTTTCTTTTATTATGTCCAAGAGCCTTCACAATTTGCTCAGCAAGGACATTCGGTGAATTATAGTATCAGATGTGGTTTATTAGCACGTACATGTTATCCCTGTGGAGAACATCGGTTAACACTGGATATCGTTAGGGCAGAAAGTCTTTTGGATGCTTTCTATGCAGTCTGCGAGGCAGACTAGTTTCGTATAATCTTTTTGCGTCGTTGGGGTGATTGTCTATCCTTTTTTTATTTGTCGCAACAACTGATGATTTCGTCGGTAACTCTTTTAATTTTGAGATCCTTCCAGATTTTGTCGTTTCGAACACACCATGGAGCATTGGTTACCGTTCTAAGAATTGTAGATTATAATGCCTCAAGTTTAGCAATGTGGCTTTTGGCAGCTATGCCCTACATCTCGATGCCGTAGGTCCAGATAGGCTTTAAATTGTTTTGTATATTAAAAGTTTATTGTCAAGACTTAGTTTCGACTTTTTGGACGTAAGCTAGTACATGTTTTTCTTCTTTATACGAATTTGGTCGATTTTAGAGTGTATATGATGTTTCCACGTTAATTTTGAGTCCAAGTGTAATCCCAGATATTTAACCGATTTGGTTTGCGGTACAGGAATATTGTTAAGTTTTATATCAGAAACAGTACTTTTCTTTAGGGTAAAGGTAATGTGCTTGTCCGCGTTTACTTTTATTTTCCATCGGTACAGCCATTCTTCTAGTTTTGCGACGTGTTTTTGTAAGATCTATCGCTTCCGTTGGGCGATTGTGGGCGGATAATATATCGTCCGCAAATGTAAATGAATCGGTTTCACTCGTGGTTGAAATATTTGACGTATATATATTGTGTATAAGAAGGGGCCTAAAACGCTATCGTGTGGGACGCCCGCTTCTATGTCATAACACTTATTTTGATGCTTGACGAAAAAGATTCTTTGCTTTAAGTAGGTGCTTTCAGTGTGTTCATAGCAAGGCCTGAGAAATTTTTGACCAATTTTGTGTAAAAGACCCTCGTACCAGATTTTGTCAAATGCCTTTTCTATGCTAGAAAAAGAGCCGCACAGTAGTGTTTGGGAGTATGTGTAATCTTGTTTGTAAGTCTGTGTATCTGCTCTATTGTTGCGTGTTTGTTTCTAAAACCAAATTGATGTGACGGTATTAAATTTCGTTCTGTAGTTATCTTTTTTATTCTCGTTAGAATTATTCTTTCCAGTACTTTCGACGGTGGGGGTAGCAGAAAAATAGGTTTATAGGATGATGGCAGGTGTAAATTTTTATTGGCAGGATAATCTGTACTACTTTCCAATTAATGGAGAAGTATTGGGTTCTTAGTATAGCATTAAATATTATGATTAACATTCTAACAGCTTCAGGTGGAAGTTCTTTGATGATTTTTCCATTAATTAGGTCGAAACCTGCGGTTCTTTTAGTTGAGATGACAGCAAAAAGTTTTTTAACTTCCTTGATGGTGGTTCTTGGGATTTCTTGATTGTAATTGATATTTATCAGGACTGTAGACCTTGTGCTATCGTGTTTGTCGTTAGGTTGGAATGTGTTGTATAAATGTTCGGCAAAGATTGTAGCTTTTTCGAGAGCATTTCTTACCCAGCTACCATCAGGCGGAAGACAGTGCGATAGGTCTTTTGAACCGTTTGGTGGTTTTCCATAGTGAATAGTTCATATCTTCGTTGAGAGAAAGATTACGGATGTATAAGTGAAATTCGTCGTTGCAATGTTAGAGTATTAGCTGTTTCACTTCTTCGGTGATTGCGTTCAGTCTTTTTTTATTGAAAGGGTTTTTTTTGTTTTTGCCACTTGTATTTTAGTTCACTTTTGAGTGATGTGGTCTGAATATGAGTTAAATTGTTGTTTATATTTTACTTATTTAGCAGACATCCATCTTACCATTTGAATAAGATTAGTAAAATTAGTCACAGCTGATTCTATTTGTTCGGGGGTTTTTAGTGGTATGTTGCAATTTATGTTGTCGTCTAAGTAGTTTTTAAAGTGTGCCCAGTTAATACTATTGTTGCATAATGTCATGTTTTGAGTGAATACTGGTTAGTGAAGATAGTCGAGTAGAATCGGCGAATGATCTGAACTGAGATTGAAGCAGGAAGTGGACTTTATTTAACTCTTTGATTATACCGAAGTCTAGTAGATCTGGTGATTTGTCGTGCGCAGCTGGACAATAAGTTGGTTCATTGGTTGTTAGTGTATCTAAGAATAGTGTTCGTATGGTTTGTTCTAATGTAAGTCCTCTAGATAAGTTTGTTTTAGAACCCCATAAAACGTGCTTGGCATTAAAACTGCCACCGGCAATAAATTTGTATTCCAGACTTTGAAAAAAGTTTGTGAATTGGTGTAGAGAGATTTTCTGCTTTGGGAGACAGTAGACTACAGCCAGCGTGAGTTTGTGTTGTGTTGATATTGAAGTAGCTTGTATGTTCATGTGTGCTATTGAAGTTTGGAGGATGTGTTTGTAATTTTTTGTGATTACAGCTGTTCCTCCACAAGCTCCTTACCAGTTGGGTGATCAGTGGCGTATATGGAATGATATTTTCGTATAGTTTTTATATGTTAGATGAGTTTCTGCTACAAGCATTATATCGATTTAATTCAGATAATCTCTGATGTAACCCGATCGCATTCCAAATACGATTTTTAATTTATTGTCCATTATTTTGAGTTGTTAGTGAGCACGTTCATTAGTAATTAGTTCTATCAATAAATTGAGTTGTTTTGATTGTTCTTTCAACAGTTGTGATTGTTCTAGTATCATGGTAGAGATGGATTCAGTGTTTTTTGCAGTTTGCAGCAGTAATTTTTTAATTTCAGATGTATCTGATGTTAGTTCGTCATGTACTGTAAAAGATTGTGTTTTGTTTCGTGTTATGTCAGGAAATTGTTCGTGTAAACGAATGACTATATGTATTGTTAATGTTATTATTTCGATTGTTAGACTGAGCTGGTGGAGTGGCAGTATCTGTGATATGTTTGGCTCTATGTGTAGGGTATAGTTTTTGCTGTAGTTGGTTTCTTATTATACCCTTGTAGCTGACAGAGTGATTTCCCCTACAGTTGTAGCATTTTACTTCGTCTATTTTGCTTGATGTTGGGCAGTTTGAGATAAGGTGCGTGCCAGCACAATTTACAGATGCAGGATTTCTAAAGCAGTAGTTGTATGACCGTAAGCTTGGCAGCATATGCATGTGGTATATCTCTTTTAGTTTTCGGCAGGTTAAATGTTATGATGGTATTAAGGAACTTATTAAGTTTATATATATCCTTATTATTCTCATTAGGCTCTAATTCGATGAAGAAAAGCGGTAAAGGTTGCTTGGTGTCATGTTTAACTATATTGTTGATCTGTTTTAAGTGGTCGCCGAAGTCTTTCAGTTCGCTGTTAATGTCATTAATATTTGTTTTTGGATGTATACCTCTCAGTAACGCCTTAGAGCTTCTATCTTTCTTCAGCTGGTACGTATAGAAATTCGCATTCTACTCTTTCAGGGCTAACACAATTTTACTATATATTTCGGTTGTATATGCTTATATTATGATATGGGTGTCTTTTAACCCTCCGAGTAGTGTGCATGGGTCATTTTTGACTCGCTGCATTCAGGCTACGTACACAGTGACATAGGCTTCCCACCATTGGTTAATTCTTTATAGCAAGAGTATTATTCCTATTACAGCCGGTCACCAGATGACCATCGATAAGGTAATAAACTACGAAGGACGAGGATACATCGACATGACCTTTTTTGAATATCTTTCTCCTATATGCATTTTCAGTATAGCCATTTCTTCATCCTTTCCTTGTAGTTGCTAAAACACACTTCCAACAGTAATAGCCAATAGACATACCTCTTTTCTGAAACACTCAACGACAAACAAGAAAATATAGCCTCAAATTTATATTGTTTCTACTCGACAGTCGGCTTTAGACAGCATTCGAACAAAGTGCACGCTCTATCCACGCGGCAACAGTTATCATTGTTCTTGTTTGTTATTATTTTGTTATTGTTCTATTTGTTTTTATTTGTTACTTATTATTTGTTTGACATGTTCGCGCAACAAACAAACGAATCATCAGCCTTTTCTCTTGTGGAAAATTATCACAACGATGTTGAATAAATATTATTTTTTTATAAACCATAATACTGTTGTATATTATATCTTCCTATATGTACAGCTAAAATGCGAACATTACATACAATACGCACGTATAGCGATGAATGTTGAACCTTCAGCGTATTGGTAATGTTCATGAGGACCTCGTGTCTCATGCGACCGTCAACGTGTTGGTATATATACGTGAGCTCGAGCCTCGAGCAACCGTGAATGCGTCTAAATTAGTGGAATATCCGTGTGAGTCAGAAATGATCCCGGCATAGGACTGCGTGCTTCAATACTCGCAGGGTTAATTGTTTTAGTGAATAGTTATTATCTGCTGTTTTTTTAAGTAGTTCACGTAAGGATCCAATAATTTGGGTTAGGTTGGAACCTTCTGTTTGTTGGGTGGAACAAAACAGAGAAGAATTTTCTTTAGAGCCCTAACAGCAGGCAACGCGTGGAATTCAACAGATCAATCCTCCATTCGCTTCACTTTAATTGTACGAAAACGAAGTAGTGGAATCTCCGTTGTATTTTTCAAACTTTCTCCGAGTTTGTCTCTACGAATGAAGTGTTACAGGAACCAGTTGAAACCGTGACTTTCATATTAGTACAATTAAAAATCCATGAAATAAAACAAAGTATTTAAAATGTCAAATTAGTGTTCTCATGTCTTTAAAATTTATTTCGTTCGTTCGCATTAAAATATAAATTTTAGAAATCTGCAGCGTTAATGTCATTATAACTGAATGCAATTATAAGTGAGTAATAATTATACTACAATGCAGCTGCAATTATTACAAATACTTGTTTCATCTACTAACGTTTCATTCAATATTAATAATTTATCTCAAAATGCGAAAAAATAAATTATAATTAAAATTTAAATAATATTCTACACTACTACATAGTTTATGTTTATATTAGTAGATTACATTAATTATTATTTTAATATTTATTTTAGTATTACAGCGCATAAATCGGGATAACTAATTTCCACAATTGAACTTTCCTTAACTAACAAATCCATCACATCACATCATTTAGATTCACATGGCTAGATAACCATTTCTCTTTAATCATATCACTAGCTTTCTTTGCGATCATAATCGTAGGCGCATTCGTATTTCCCCTAACAATCTTTGGCATAATCGAGGCATCTACAACTCTCAAACCATCGATTCCATAAACCTTCAGTCTCTCACACAGCCTCAGAGTCCGACTTTGATCCCATCTTGCAAGTTCCAACCTGATGGCAAATAGTTTCTGTATATACCATGATCACGCATTTCCAATAATCCCTCTCACCAAATTCAAACTCTTCACAAAGGCAAAGGTTTATCAATCAATCTAAAGTCATATTTTTTAAACGATTTTGTATCAAACAATTTTAAAGCTATTTCCACACCTCCCGTTAACACGTCCAAATCTGGATTACTAGTGAAAAACCTAGGATTAATTAATGGTGCTCCCCAAAATGGATCAGTATCGTTCAGTAAGATAAATTCCCTGCTTTTAGGCGACAACAAAATTGGTACAATGTTAAGAGCATTATAGTAAGGGATTGGGCTGACGTATTTGTAGAAAACTCCTACTGGATCATTTAGAAAATCTTCTAGACTGGAACCACTGAATAAAAATTGTATATCTGGTACTTCTTTTTCATGCTGATAAGATGTTTGTATGAAAACACAAGAAATAAGAATACGAGTTGCAGATAAAGGTCCCCTGTGTGTCTCGCTATAATAGGAAATGTCTTCCAACATCTTGGAGGTATTCTCATATGTGGAAGTAAAATTTAGTCCAATTACTAAACCAGTCGTCATTACATGATCCTGAAGGTTTCTTCCAACCGATAAATTACTAATTACTTGAATACCGTGTTTCTCTAATTCTTCTGCTGGACCAATTCCCGAGAGCATAAGGATTTTTGGAGAATTAATGGCTCCAGCTGAGAGAATCACCTCTTTTTTAGCAAAAACTGTGTTTAATTTAGTTCGGTTGTTCCCTGAAGTATATTCAATGCCTGTTACACGTTTTTTTTCTGTCTACAAGCAATTTTGTAACGTATAATTCAGTTTTAATCATTAGATTCTTGCGTTCACATCTGATGGGTTGTATGAACGCTTTGTTAGTGCTTTGACGTATTCCATTGGCAGAGGTTGTTTGTAGAATCGTCATACCTTTTTTGGTTATCTGCGTTGATATCTACGAATTTGTTGCCAAGTTCTTGCCACGCATTCCGCAAGATACAGTTGTTTATGTCGATGTACCGAAATCGTTCTACCGATTGGTAATCACCTTGACTATGGTAACGTGGATTTTCTTTCACTACTTAGAGAAAATAAAAGTTTTACCTCCTAGTACTGAATGATATAAATTTTAAATTTAATACCTCTGTGTCCAAGTTATTTTTTAATTTCAGAAAGTATGATAGAACTTTTTCGTAGCTCCAGCCATAATTTCCTCCTTCCGCCAATTTATCGTAATCTCTTCAGTTTCCACGAACGTACATCATCGTATTCATAGTACTGGAACCATCCATCACCTGTAAGTGCAATAATAAATTTTAGAAGGCCCTTGTACCAAATACATTAGCATTAAAGCTATATATTTCTTAATTTATAGATTGGAGAAGTATAATATTTCTAAGTTGTATTTACATAGATTTCTATATATATTGCAAATACCACGAATATTGATATAACAATTGTGTTATATCGACTATATTAATCCTGTGTTATATTACTATAATATATTGTATTTTACAATATTTTATAGTACATTAAAGTATAATATAGTATATTAATCTCATATTAATGATATTTAGAAACATTTTGTATAAGTATAGGAACATCATGTACAGGGTGAGTCTCGTAACGAGACGAACACAAATACCTCATAAAATATTTGTTGTACGAAAAATGTTTCAGATGAATGGTGCATGATTTCCAAGGGGACATATGGTACTGTAATCAGTTTAATGTTATTTTGCTTTTTTATCAGAATATGAAGGTAATCTTCAATTTTTTAAATGGAATAGTTAATATTTTCTCCCGAATTCCGATAAAGCGATGAATTCTACATAAAAAAGTATTTTACCTAATGGTGTCTAAAGTACATAATTACTAAACTACACAGTTACTACTATAGCAAATGGAATACGAACAGAAGTTTCGGGTAGGTACCTGAACGTTTGGAATTAAAATTGTACAAAACTTAAATTGCTTGGAGAAACTTTGGAGGTATGGCACTACTCTGAATGAAAATGTTATAATTATTAAAATACAGATTGTTTACCGATTAAAGGAATTCGCATTATTTGGTAAATGTCGTGGCATTAGATGCACAAAGTGTTCGTAGATGTGATTGATATGTGGGATAATTGCATGGAATGGAACACATTTATTATTTCGATGGAACTAATGGCCAGAGAATCTGTTATATGATACGTCAGATAATACAGAATCTCAAATTTAATTTATAGTTACATTTAAGAGTATGACCGACGCAGCAATGACATGGTAAATGAAGTGTCTTATGCAATTTCGCACAAATCAGTTATTCTGATTTTTCCGATGATCGATTGCAACACTATCGTTAATGCGATCACTCTAAAGTAAATAAAAGGAGTAAGTATACTTACAATATGTGTATTTCTATGTGCAGCTTCTGGGCGCTTACAAATTTTAATGTTTGTAATAAATGTTCTGAAATAAATTAGAATATAAGGAAATGTATATATTAATAATTAATTCTTATACTTATAACTCTTATAAAATTACTTGAGTTGTATTAATATAATAAAATTTCATTCAATAGCATAAATAAGCGACGTACACGGCGTGTACGTATATCGAGTCTCGAGTTAAATGGGATAGTTTTTGTACCTTCCATTTCCTTTATAGTTACGTATATGTATACATAAACATATACATGGGTATATAAACACATTATTAGTCCGATATGGATATGGAAATATTTATTAGTGTCTGATAAATGAAAATAAGGAAAACTAATCTTAACATGACAGATAAAAAGTATGCCATGACAACAACGTGCCTAGAAACTATTGAGTGTTTAAAAAGATAAAGTGAAAAGAGAAATGTAATGAAGAAAAAGTGCTGATTCTTCTTTAGTGACTTTTGGACATATTGCAGGTGTCGACGTTTTGAACAACGTTTTCCTTTTTCATATAATCTGCAATCGAAGGCAATTACAGAAAATTGTGCGAGCCTATAATTTTAGTTATTCGAATTAAGTGTGCGAAAGACGTTAAGGTTGTTATCCACACGGAATTCATTCAATTTTTTAGATGAGGGCAATTATGTTCTTTTATGTTGGCAAGGAGTTTCAACTTCTATTAGGCGACTGTACGCGATAGCTTACTATTTTCTTTCTCGGTGCCTGTTATGTTTGGTGTCCTCTAAAGACGGTTGGCATCGGTCTCTGTATCAATGCATAATAATTTCACCGTTTTTAGAGGAATTAGGTGAAAGTCAATCAAACTGCTCGAGATTCAGAGCGATTGGTCCAGTGTCAGCGGGGATGCTGATAATCATTATCATTGCGATAACCATTACACTCACTCCGTTACCAATGCGCCATCAACACATTTCAGGCTATAGACAATCTTTTTGCTATACCGCCATATTTTAGCTATTACTATTATATCTGTTATTACCATTATTGCCTAATCAGATCAATCATTAGTCGTACGACAATCATTAGTAATTTATAGCGATCTCCGGTTTTATATCGGAATCATTTTATTTCATAGCATTTTCAAAATACGATTCACCAGACGGTCGCTATCCGCCTAAAATACAAGCGCGTGAATCCGATCGTATTGCTTGGTCTATCGGACTGAACTACAAATATTCTTAAGATTTTCCTGTGGTTGAAGTTGAAATCTGCTTATTTATGTCCAGGCATAGCTGTACATCAGCCAATTTTCTCTTCATTATGTATTTACACATACGAGGGTTGTCCCAACAGTATTCGACCACTGTTTGTATTTTAAAACATACTTATTCCGGGGTAATTTCCACGATGTCCCTTTCAAAGTAATTCCCTTCCGACTCTATAACTTTCTTCCAACGGTCGATCCACTTCCCCAAGCAGTCCTGGAAGTCCTTTTCTTTTATAGCTAGCAGCTGCTGCGTAGGATTTTGTGTTACTGCTTCGGGTTGAAGAAGTTGAAGAATGCTATGTTTTTTTAAGTAATCTTTAACAATGTGAGCAGAATGAGCCGAAACGTTGTCATTGTGCAGTAATCAATTGTCACTTTTCCAAAGATGCGGCTGTTTGCTCTGTACTACGTCACGCAATCGCCTCAACACTTCTAAATAATATTTTTTATTTATTGTGCGATCTTGTGGATTGATGGTAGACAACATCTTTGCTATCGAAGAAGTTGGTGAGCATGATCTTCACGTCGCTACTCCGACTCTGCCATCTTTTCTTCTTTCTTTCTTTTTTTCTTTTATCTGCGTGTCACTCATGGAGTCATCTCCGTAAACTTTTGGAATCATACGAACTGTCTCCGAGCAGGTGTAACCAAGTTTTTGGTAAAACTTGATGCAAATTTTGCTCGACTCGCTCCGTCATTGTGTAACGCGACGCTCGGGGAATTTGACGTTCACAAAACTGCGTATTGCTGTTGACTGAATAGTTTTAGGCTTCTGTTAATTGATAAGGTTATTTCTAAAGGATCTCCTTAAGTGTTCCATACATGCTTTTTATAATTGGATACTCAAGGACAAAGTTATATGCAGAGGTCGGATACTTTTTGGACAGTCCATGTATATAAATTCTACGAAAAACATAACTGCCAATGCCGATTCTATGCGTTTGTACGTTATAGAATAAAAAATTACATCCTTTAAATAATTTGCTCGAGAAATAATTATTTCAATAAATAATTGATTATATATTGCTGCAACTGAAATACTTATTTTTTTAATTATATATCCGTCCGCTCTTTATTGCATATTCCTTAAATGTTATGTGACACAGATACTAATCGATGTAAATTACGTAATTAACGCTTATCAGACAAATTAGCAAATAATTTCTATGATTTTAATTATTTCCAAGATTTCAAGGTTCATTTCACGTAACGTCCCTATATGTTTGAACAATCTCGTTAAGGAACAATTTAATTTCCATGAATTCCTAACACTGTTAAAGTATACTAAAAACTCTTGTGTAAGACTTAGTGAAATACCTAGTCTCTTAATCAAACATGATACTGACCTACCTGACGTATCTGACACTGGCGCATTTCTCAATTTGTACAACCTGACATAAATAAGATCTAACCTTCGCTGCTGGTTGGAGAATGTAACAAGTATCCTTTTAGTTTTTTATGGTACAGATCAAAATCAGAATAAAAATGTGTTGGAAATAATACAGAGCTGCCAATCGCGACATCTCCTGTCTTAAACGAATAACGTTTGCTTGGGAAACCGACTTAATGCAATACCTTCAACAATGTAACGCCAGTTAATAGAGAGGGCAGATCAATCATGCATTGAATAGAAATTATTTTTGTAAAATAAAGATAACAAAATGACAAAATGGTAAATGACAAATGATAAAAACAACAAAATGAATAATCTCCTTCCTGCAAAAATAAAATTTTGATTCCTCCGCACAAAGATAGTAAATTATTCGTTGCATGTTCGAGTGCTGTATTGACTTAGGCGATTTGGATAAACATGCAATAACAAATTGAAATGTTATAAAGTATTCACGCATAATATATATATTTTTAAGACTTTCAAATATTCTTTAAAAATCCTTTAATTGGGTTCTGTATTATCTTATGAATTAACAGTTAATGATCGCTTATGATTATTGCTAATGCGACTATAAAATGAATAAAACAAGTATGTACTTACAATATCTGTATTTTTATGTATAGGTACTAGTCACTTGAAATTTTCAATTTTCTAATATTAATGACAAAATTAATTAATTATAATAGAAAATAATGCATTAATTATTAATTTTCATGATAAAATTTACTTAAATAGTAATAGTTTAATGAATTTCATTTTAATAGCATGAGTATACGATCTACACTTTCTTAGAAGATCTACGTTTTATTTGCTCTATAAGTACGTGAAACAAAATTTAAAGCATTTAATAATGAAATATTATGTTTCCGATACGACTGTTGAAGTAGTAAACAATGTCTGATAAGTAAAAGTGTATAAAACTAATCATTATATAACAGATATTAATGTATACTATGATAATAATCTATTTAAAACTTATCGAGTGTTTATAAAAAGTTTAAAAAGTAGCAAAAATAATGTGGGGAAGTTCTAGAAAAGCTAGTTTCTTTTCGTAATTTTTGGATATGTTGTAGGTATTGAGCAATTTTTTGAACAACTTGTTTCTTTGCATATTGTTCGTAATCCAGTTTCCGAAATATTCGCAAAAATCTGCCGGTACTTGAAATTGAATCCATTAGCGTGCACCTGTGACGCGCTCCTAGCTACCACTATCTTTATTTTACAAATCTGAATACATAGATGTCTTCTATGTATACCATAGTGACATATGCCATTTATTTGCAACGTTTATACGTTCTAAAATATAAAATAACATCTTCTAATGAATTTATTCGAAAAATAAGTATTTTTTATAATAACTGCCTGTCACTTCACCGTGACTGGATTGAGGACAATAATACTAACAAGGAATATATTTCATTGATGACATTTATTGTTAAATGAGTTATAATGCAGACATTCGTTGAAATTCCGGATATTCAGTTGTGCACGCCGTTTTAGCTAAGCTTGTAAATTTTCTAGCATGGACTACTGCGAGGGAATCGGTAGATTATGTTCATGTGGCCTTGGCAGGCAAAATTGCTTTCTTGCAAATTATTCAAAATTACCCAAACAACTTTGTACATAATGATTTAATTTAAGTTGATTTATTGCGTTCAACTGTAGCTAAGCGATAGATAATCAATACTGAACCATATATATATATGTGGGATAGGCAGTTCTGGGAAAAGTCCAAGACTCTCCTTGGTGCTCGACTGCAGGTGTCCCGAGTCGTATTAGATAAACAATAAAGGAAGTTAGGCCTGGGCCTCGAGACTGTTTCATGGCCAGCCCTTCAGGCCTAACGTCTAAGATTAAGAGTATAGATGCGTTTGTGTGTATGTGTGTATGTGTGTACGAGTGATGAATTTTGTGTAGAAGAAAGGGAGTGCATGTAGAGAAGTCAGAGAGCGAGTGTCGAGAAGTCGAGACGTATAAGAGAACAGAGTGAGAGTTGCGAGAAAGAGAACAGAGTGTATCGAGAGTTGTGAGAATTAAGAACTCAGTGTATGTCGTTATTCATTATTTAATATTAATAACCAATCTTATTCATTATTCAATTCTAAACAACCATCATTTAATAAAATTCCTACACACATATATATATATATATATATATATATATATATATATATATATAGGTACATTTAGAGGCTTATTTATCGTAGCTTTTTGCGAATATCTCGGAAATTGAAGCTGACTGTGGATTATAGGTGAATGTTATTTAAAATGTTGATATTTACAACACATAGAAACATTCTCTGAGAAGAAATAGCTTTTCGACAGTTTTATCATGAACGATTATTGACGTTAAAAAATTTTTGACATATTTCAAGTTCTTAACGACAGTAATTCGATAGTAACTCAGTAATGTTATTATTGGACAGTGAATATTGGCGCAAGTCCTCGGAAATTTAGGTACAATTTAAAAATCCACAAAATTCTTGTGATAATCAAAAATATACATACAGAACATTAAAAGTACAGCTTTCTAATTTTTATTTGATATTATGAATTTTTATTTTTACTTTTAGTTGTTCTTATAGAAATCAGTTATTTTTAGCCATTTTTATAAATAAATTTTTTGTTCGTTTTATAAAAAAACAGAAGTAGATCTAAAAAGTAATAAGACTGATTTCTGTTCTCGATATCTGGCTACACTGTATGAGTGTAGCTTTGTTACATAAGACGTATAGCCCTACTCTATCTCCAGTATAAGTTTCAGTTTGATTGAGTTATCACAAGCGATTCGGCAGCAAGTTTTATGAGTACGTTCTAGCGACGCGTTACGAAAATAGATCAGCAGCATATCGAGCAGGATTATGCGTTTAAATTATGTGTTAAACTTAAAGACAACGCAACAGAAACATTCAATAAATTGAAACTGGCTTACAGTGATCATGTTTTATCCAGGGCATAAGTTTCTAAATGACACAAGGCATTTTTGAATGTTCATGAAATCGTCGAAGATAAAGCTCGTTCTTCAAGATCATGCACTGTAAAAACTGAAGAAAATGTCGAAAAAGTGGAGACTCTGATTAGATCTGATCGTCGCTTGACAGTTAGAATGATTGGTAGTGAACCAAATTTAAATCATCAACTGTTTACGACATTTTGACTCAGAGTTTGGGTATGCGAAAAATTTGTGCGAAGATGATTCCAAAGGATTTCACGGAGGAGCAGTAGGGGTGTATGTAGACTTCCTTAAACAGGTAGAAATTGAATCAAATCAACTGATTGAGTCCTTTTGACTTTTTCCTCTTGCCAAAGATAAAAAATCATCTCAAGGGTCGTTATTTTGGAATCGTAATCATCATTCAGTAGATTGTAACCGACAAACTGAAAACAGTTTCATTAGAAGAGATCCAGCATTGTTATCAGGAGAAGAAACAACGTCTTCGAAGGTGTATGGCTTCTCAAGGGAATCATTTTGATCGAGATAATGTAAATTTATGAATAAGTGAAATATAAACATTTTTATAAAACCAGTTTCATTACTTTTCAGACACATCTCGTGTAATACATATTATTATACTTTTCCGACAGACTTACAAAAATAACGGAGAAATTAAGTTCAGGGAGCATACAATCATATACGTATGTAAATACATACGTATACACTGTATAACGTTACACTTATCATATTTTGCTTTCTCGTATAGTTCTTTTATAATACATTGATAGTATTCATCTATAACTAGGATATAACAGTACTGTTACAATTTGGCATATTGCGCGTTCATTTTATACTAAATTATTTTTATCTAATATGTTTTTGCATTAACTGGCCGGTAAAAAATTGAAAATTTATTTTCTGTTGACAGCACTATAAATTGTCTTAGTATATAGAAATAAAAATTGAAAATGTTTAAATTATGTCTAGAAATATTGAACAACCTGGCTGTAAGAAAAAATACCCCACATAGCAATTTCAGAAAATTTAAATCAATAAATTAGTCGAATTATAAAGCATAGAATTTATGAATTTACTATTAAAACATTTGTTTAAGTAGATTTTGATTGTACTATGAAATACTGTGTAATATGATTTTGGTTGTTCTATGAAGCAAAATTTTTTATCCGAATTTGTCATTTCGCTTGATATTTCCAATCACTGAGGCCAAAAATCACGGTGATGTTTCACGGAATAGAAACACTTTCTGGGACATTCGTCAACATTTATCGATGTTATTGCCATGAATTCTGTTGAAGGTAAAAGCAAGTGACACGCGTCGTTTTTCCATACATCTACAGATATATTGCAATTTTATGAATATTATCTCCACCGGTATTCAAGTGAAAATGAACTTCAATGATTAGTCCTGTTGCGAACCAACATAGGATACGAGTCATAAACAATTGAATGACGCGCACAACATCGCATTCTGCACTGTCATATGATTGACTATTACACACATACATATACTATACATTTCCGTATTTTCGTTCTTATTTCTGTGGTCATTGCCACAAAGACAACTTCTCTGTAGAAAGATTCCAAATAAACAATGGAAGTGTGGTTTTTTCAACGAATATGCTATGAACTATAGTTCCGCATGTTTCCTCAACAACGATAAATCTGATCAGATACATCTTAACTTCCATTCCAAATTCCTGTTGTGTATATAATTACTTTTACTTTCTCCATAGTAGTAAATCGTTCTATAACAGCTAAACAAGAAACGTTTATATTTCTGCAAAAGAGTTAAAATTGAAACAATCAAATTTCATCAAAAATATTAAACATATTAGGGAAGGTGAATAATGATAAATTGAGGGTAGGTAGATAAATATAAAAAAACATTGAGCCATTCAATAAAGATAAATCAAAAAATCCTTGACTTGATTTTCGATAAACTAGAACTGGGATGAATGGAAGATTTAACAATACTGTTTTCGATTTTGAACAAGTCAGCCAGCACTAAATGTTCGTAGTATTCGCGTTCTAAGGTAGCGATCCTAAAATGAGCATTGATGAATGCAATTTGTTAAACGAATCTCAGAATTCCGACTGGATATAAAATACTTTTTGAAATACAATTATGAAATTTTCCTCTTGCTATTAATAAATTGAAGGAATTACATAATAATCTTATACTTTCTCTTCTAAATTTATGATTTCAATATTTTGTACTTTTTGCTGAAATATCCGCTTAGAGGTACATGATCGTCTAGAAACATTATTACTCGAAAAACTGAACATAATCGAATATAATAATTTTTACAATTGACCTATAAATTTCCTAAACATATTAATAGTAGGTAGATAGAAAACTTAATAAAAATATCTTGACTCGAAATTCGATAAACTAGAATACTGGATGAATGGAAGATTTAACAATACTGTTTTTGATAATAAGTTAGCTAGCACTAGTTGTTCGTATTTTCAATGCTCTTCCTAAGCTAGCGATGTTAGAATGAGAATTGATGAAAATAATTTGAAGAACGAATTTCTGAACTCTCTGGGTATGAAAAGTTCTGTTTTCTATTATGAAATTTTCCTTCTACCATTAATAAAGTGAAATAATTATATAATAATCCCAACGTATTTTCTCTTTTAACATTCTGATATCAATATTTTATATTTTTCGCTGAAATATCCACTTAAAGGTATATGAAACTTCTAGAAACATTATTAATCGAATATAAAAATTATCGAACATAGTAACTTTAAAAATTGAACCCTTATAACAGATTAAAATGTTAATGTACAAACAAAAAAGAAATGATCTAAATGAAAGGAAATGAAGGAAAAGTACAAAGTAATAATTTCATTTGACCCGATAGTTGTTTGCGGATAAACTAAGGAGAATCCGACATCTTTATGAAAGGAAATAGTTGTTGGAAATATCGATTTCTATATTTAACTCAGTTACCGAAATCAACGAGGAAGTAATTTTCATTTCATAAATTTCCAGAAACGCGTCACTTCAGATTAGGTTCAAATAATGAAATAGCTTCGAAAGTATTGCGTTAAACAATTATTTGTCACGACTTTGGGAGGTGATTGGACGCTTTCTATTTTATAAAATCGATACATGTATCAGACTGCATTTTATGATGTAAAGTCAATAGATACATATATAGGCGTAACGTAGAAATGCAAGTTTAGGGTTATTTAATAGCAAAGTAAGAAATAAGGAAAGAAAAAAGTGGGATACGTAATAATGAACTGACGTATCTATATGAGATGATTGATATTTTTCCTGCATTTGAGCACAGAATTCAAGTAGAGAATCTTGTAAGCATGTTATTATATTTATCATATTTATTTGTAAGCATCTTACAAATAAAATGAGAAAGACAATTAATCAACTGTAACACTTTTTTGTAAGAGAGAGATTGAGTAGTAACTCATCATTCCTTGGAGATTCTTTCTCCTTATAATGGAAAGAATAGCATGTAGTGAAAGAACATTTGACTCTGAATCTCATACAGATCAATTTGACAACCCATTGTTTATACAGACGTACACCCATTTGAAGAAGTACATAGGATTACATCTTAAAGTCACAACAAATAATTCAGTAAAGAAGATCCTATACACAAATGAATGTTTACTATGTTTATAATTTTTGATGACTCGAATGTTGATATACAAAATTGGGCGGAAAATTTAGAAATAAAAATAAGGCAATTATTTGCAATAAATAGAATGAGAACGACCTTTTTAGCAGAATTTGATTCGAACACAACCTATAAAATATAATAAGTGGTATTGAATACATTTATGTATGCTATTACGTATATCTGCACAATCTTGGACTCCCCCAATATAATATTGGTGAAAGTGCTACTACGGTATCCTAAAGCGATTCTTAGAGCTACGTATTGAATTCTCTCTAACTTTAATATTAGGGTTTTAGTTTTAGGAGCGTAAACAAAGAAACTATAATCGATATGAGAGCGAATGAGGCTTTTGTATAAAGAAATGAGCGTGGAAGGTTTAGCTCCCCATATTATACCATAATAAATTTAAGAATGTTTAGTCTTTTTGAGCATTTATTGCGGATGTAATCAATGTGCACATTGAATTTAAGCTGGTAATCGAAAAATATAAAAATTGAACATAGTTACTAGATCTGATAGAATAATTATCAATTTTAATCGAGCCTGGTCGGATCCCTTTGGTTGAAGTGAATGAGGATAGTCTTTTCGGGTGCTAAAGATAGCCCAAGGTGATCAAGATTGGCAGCTAAGGTGGTAATAGTTTTTTCTAAACTTCTACTTTCGCTAAGTATTGTGACTGGACGGTAAATAGCTATGTCATCCGCGAACTGTGAAATCTGGATAGAAGGATTTAGGCTGACTGTAATATCATTGACGTAGATAAGATATAGGAGAAGGCTGAAGATTCCACCTTAGGGGAGGCCCTTAAATACTTTTCTTGTGATAGTGTAGGAGTCGCTGACGACAAACGTGACATTACGTTCGTGCGTTAGAAAGCTTACGAGATTAACAATATTATGTGAGCATCCCATAGCACTGAGTTTTTTCGTTAGAATATCATTGTTGACATGGTCAAACGCTCCCTTGACATCAAGAAACCAAGCTAGTATGTCTTTGCCCATTAAAAAGGCCTCCTCCACGGACATGGTTAGCATTGAAAGGTTGTCAACACAGGATCTTCCGGATCGAAATCCAGCCTGAGAAGAAGGAAAAAGATCAGAGGTTTCTAACTACTATTGAAGCCTTGATTTAATCATTTTTTCCAGTATCTTACACAGACAAGATGTTAACGAGATGGGTCGGACTCCATTACCATCCTTCTTATTAATGAAAAACGTAAGACTTTCCTTCCGTGCTGGAGGATATATACTGAGCGAATAGATCTCATTGAGCAGATCAAGCAGTATCAGTTTGACAATTAGAATGTATTGAATTCTGTCAGGGCCTGGAGAGGCCTTGAGACTACAACTATTAAGGGCCAGAGTAAATTCATGAAGGCCAATTCGCGAAATGAAACGGTTATTTTTATTAGCGTATAGTTCTGGAAAGGCGAGAGATGGTTTAGTGGTTACCCAAGCAGGACTAAGTTTGTTAATTGCATCTTCAATTTTATTTAATCGGTCTGAGTAGCCTTCATTGAATTTGACACTGGACCATTTATTTTTTAGGATCCTGCATTTCTTCCAGACATATGTCACATCGGTTTCGAAGTTGTTACTTTATGCAAATTTTCTGAAATTGTCAATTTTACATTTCTTTATACACTTTCTCACTGAAGCTACGCGTTTCTTATATTCTATATAATCAGCTATGTTGCGTGAGTATCTCCACTTTTTAAGTGCAGCTTTCCTTAGATGTATGAGCTTAGTACACTCGTCATTCCACCATGGAACTGGATTCCTGTGCTGTCTGACATTTGCAGTTTCCGGACAAGGGGTGCAGTTTGAAATAGCTTCCGTTATAGCATTTACAAAAAAATTGTATTTGCCGATGGTATCGATTGAATCGAATGAAGGGTCTAGAAGTTTCGAAAACGATTGTTTCACTAAGGTACGATATTGGGTCCAGTTGGTTTTATTGGAGGTAAATCGCCGTTGTTTTTGAATGTATGGTGTTTTATCGACCAGAAGGTTTACAGTTATAGGAAAATGGTCTGCTCCCACGGTCTGCTCAACTATATTAAATTTAATTAAATCATAAATGGCTGGTGAGCAGAGAACTAGATCTATATTAGATAAACTATATCGGTTAAAGTCAATGTGAGTAAGTGTGTTATGATTGACTAGAATTAAATCCGAGTCGTTTATAGAGTTAAGGAGTTTAATTCCGTTAGTATCTATATTGGAGCAGTTTCATGATGTGTGATGGGAGTTGATATCGCCGAAGATGAGACTGGGATCATGCATATTTAGAGAGGAAAAAAACTGGTTCCATTCTATCTGTGAGACCGAGCATCCAGGTACCCTGCAGAAGACAGCTAAGTTTAAGGTGGAATTGAAGTTATGTAATTTAATCACTGTTCCGTACCAGAATTCCAATAAAAAAACGGAATTTTCCGACCACGGTGTTAGTATCCCTTTACGAATACTAACTAGTTCAATGTTACCGTCTTGTCTTAGGAGGATTGCCCTTTTATTTACACTATTGCCTATATTATTATATTTCCTTTATTATGTGTTAGATTTGTACATTAATTGTGACGTTGTTGTCTCGATTGATTCCCTTTTTCGACTGACTGTCTCGAATCTTCCAAACGCTGTCGACTGTCTTTTTTCTTGGAGTGGATGTAAGTGGATGCGTGTGTGCGAGATGTAAACAAGGCGAGTGCAGTAGTGAGTCGTGGATGGTGGTGTGTCATAGTGCGTAAGACGGAACATGCTGCCCCCCGTTGAACGATTGGTTCAACTGATGAGATGTTGTGTGAGTTTTGAGATTCGATGATGGTCTTACATCCGATTGTATAAATTAAGATGTGCTATCATTATTAATGGGTAACGGGGTTATATTTCTAATGTTTCGAGTTACGATTCCAGCTGCGGTTTTGATGGAGATGGTTCGCACGATGCCGTCAGCCCCAGGATGATTTTGAACGATCCTTCCCATTTTCTATTGGAGCGGTGGCAGGTTGTCCTCTCGGATGATGACCAAAGTCCCTTTTCGGAGTTTGATCTCTCCCCGAGTCCACTTCGTACGAATATTCAGACCATTGAGATATTCCTTGTGCCAACGAGTCCAAAAATTCTGACGGATTTTTTGTAGGTGTTGCCATCTAGATAATCTGTTGACGGATGTATCTCTGAAATCATACTCGGGAATGTCTGTTAATGGTTGACCAATTAAGAAATGACCTGGGATAAGTGGAGATAGATCATTAGGATCGGTTGATATAGGGGTAAGAGGACGTGAATTCAGTATTCCTTCAATTTGGATAATCAACGTGTTGAATTCTTCATATGTGAATAATGTTTCTCCCACGGCTCGTTTCAATTTGTCATTCCGTAAAAATTCCTTAGGGAATAAACCTCTAGATAGAAAGTCGGCTGGGCTTGGACTAGTTGGGACGTGTCTCCAGTCGCCTTTATTTGTTTTATGTTGTATATCTGATACTCTGTTTGCGATGAAGGTTTTTAACAAATTTGGTTCAGTGTTTATCCAATGAAGGATTATGCTTGAGTCAGTCCAGAATACTGTTTTATTTACACGCAACTTAGTAGCTTGCATGACGGTATGGTACAGATTTGCTAATAGCAGTGCTCCACATAACTCCAGCCGAGGCAAAGAAATTGTTTTGAGAAAAGCTACCTTGGACTTTGCACACAATATGTGACATTTCACTTGATTTTGACTGGACGATCGTAGATAGAGACAAGCACCATATGCCTTCTCGCTTGCGTCACTGAAGCCATGTATTTGAATCTCGTCTGCCTCCCTGAATATAACGTGGCGAGGATATGACAGGTCGTTTAAGAGCTTAAGTTGTATGCAATATTCACGCCACGTGGTGTAAATGTCTGACGGAACGGATTCATCCCAATCGAGTTTCAATTGCCAAAGAGATTGCATTAACATTTTTGCTATTATAATTACTGGTCCGAGTAATCCAAGCGGATCATGAATTCTTGCAATTTGGGAGAGCATGATTCGTTTATTAATTTTGTGGTCTATGTTAATAGGGCTGACTGAATAGGTGAGGGAATCAAGGTGTGAATTCCAGAAGAGTCCTAATGTCTTCAATGTTGACTCCTGATTAGATAGGGTTAATTTGATGGACCCTTCAGGCAATCCCTTTAAAAGGAATTTATCGTTGGATGCCCATTGACGGATGTGTAATCCACCTTCCTTTAACAGTTGAATGAGTTCGTCTCGGAGTTGGATTGCTTCATGTTTTGTAGGTGTACCCGTAATGAGATCGTCTACATAGAAATCTCGTTGTATAATTTTTGATGCCATCGGGAGACGATGAGCTCCGTCCCTTGCCAGTTGGTTTAAACACCGTGTTACTAAATATGGGGCTGCTGAGAGACCGAAGGTAATGGTGTTTAGTTCATATGTTCTTAATTGACCCTTGCCATTTCGCCAGATAATTCTCTGAAATTTTCGATCTTCTGGGCGGACCCAAAATTGACGATCTTTTCGATGTCCCCTGTCAGCACGTAGGTATGTAGACGAAATCTCAAAATCAATGATTGAATATCGTCTTGAATCGTTGGTCCCACCATAAGTGTGTCATTTAGTGATAGTCCAGTGTTGGATTTCATAGAACCATCGAAAACGACGCGGACCTTCGTCGTCTGACTGCTGTCCTTGATGACTGCGTGATGGGGTAAATAAAATCCGGATTGTGTATTGTGAGAAAGTGTTAAGTATCCGAGGTTTATGTATTCCTGGATAATTGCGTTGTATTTTAAAGCGGGGTCACTATTTAGTCTGGTCTCGAGTGATAGAAATCGTTTCAAAGCAGCCTTTTGGGAGTTACCCAAATTGTTTACAGTGTCTCTAAAGGGAAGGGCGACTACATATCTGCCATCGGTTGCTCTTGTGGTGTTGAGTCGGAAGTGGTTCTCCGCTGCCTGTTCTTCTGCAGTAAGGTGGGGTTTGCTAATGCCTTCTTCAATTTTCCAAAATGTTTCCAACTCGAATTGCAGGTTAAATGTATGGTGTGTTTGTAACAGTTTCTTATTATTACTTGGGACACTTCCTCCAATGACCCAGCCTAATTGTGTTTTTTGAAGTATAAGATCTAAATTGGTTGCTGATGGAAGTTTAATTTGTCCGATGCTGAGTAGGGATAGAGATGGACCTGAGCCAATGAGTATTTGTATTGGAGCTGCTTTATTGAAATCAGGGTCCGCTAATTTGATGTTTGGTGGCAATAAATTTACGATCGATTGTGTTATTTGGGACGAATGCGGAGATAGAGCGTATAATGAAAAAATTGAGTGTTTTCGTAAGATTGGTGTGATTGGATTGGATTTTTGCAGTTTTGTAATAGTTGCACGTAGTATGCAGAGAATTTAATGCTCTTACCGGAACAGCACAGTACCTTTTCTGCAGACGTAATCTATTGACCAAATCATCGGTGATAAAATTGGTAGTGGATCCAGTATCAAGAAGAGCTCTGCATTGTGTGTGTGTTCCGTCTCTTGCGTACACCTTTATCCTCGCAGTGGTCATCAATTCCTCAGTGCAGGAATCGTGGGGTGATGCAAGAGGTGGTGCCGTTCCGCTGGTTGTTAGTCATTGTTTTTCCTGAGCAGGTTAGGTTTATTCCGCGTGCAGTAATGTGTGATGTCTCCCATCGCAAATTCGGCATGAGATTGATTTACACTGTGAGGCAGCGTGTCCTTTACGCAGGCAGTTGCTGCATAAGTGAGCTTCCAGGATGTACTTCTCACGTTCAGGAGGGGATTTATTCGTGAGTTGTTCGCATTCATATACACGGTGAGTGTTGTCGTTACAAAGTGGGCAGGTGATTGCAGATGCATTAAATGTTTGTATTCGTTTCGTTGAGAATTTGTTCGTGGTTGACACTTCAGGCTTGTTCTTAGTGTTAACGCCTTGTCGTAAGTTCCTTTCTCCGGCTTCGAGATATCTTGCTTTGTCCAGAAGAAAATTGAGGAATGTATCCAAGATTGGAATAATATCCGGTGATTCTAACTTCCTTTCGAATTCCATCCTCGTATCACGATCCAATTTCGGAAGAAGCATTATGATCACGATTGTGTCCCATTGATCAACAGGCTGGTTTAAAGTTTGTAAAGCTTTGAGATGTTGTCGTATGTTATTTGCGAATCGACGTATGGACGATGCTGAATTTTTTTCAATGGGAGAGGTATCGAGTAAGAGCTCACCATGACGCCAGACGATAAACCGTTTGCTACCGTAATTTTGATTCAGTAATTCCCAAGCTAATGCGTAATTATCTTCAGTGAGGTCGATTGAATTTAAAATTTCTGCCGCTTCACCGGAGAGTGCGGACCGTAGATAATGTAGTTTTTGTGTGTTAGATAGTGTTATTTGAGTGACATGAATTGTGATTTAAAGGAAAGCCAATGTTCCAATCTTCCATCAAATGTTGGTAATTCAATCTTTCGTAGTTTTACCTTACTGTTTTACCTTACTGTTTGATGCATCTGTTGCAGTTGCCGGAGAAGAACAATTTTCAATTATGCTAGTACCCGCATTGAGAATCTTTTCCGCAGCAGTGATTAGATCATCATATAATTCTTTTATATTTTCACGCTCTTCGGATTGATCATTATCTAACAATTCTATGGCGTTTTGAATGTTCTCAAAATTGTCGAAGCCTTTGATGAGTCGTTTCATTTTTACGTTTAATTTTACAGGGTCTGGTTCTGAATTGTATTTGGATAAGTACTTACTGAATTGAGTCAGATGTCCCTTGATGACAGCTCTCCGTTTAATGAGATCCCTTAAACCTTGAGTTGTCTCTTCTTCTGCCGTGAATGGCATTGTTCAGAATACTTGTATTATCCTTTCACGTTCTTAGATGTTATACACAATCACTGCACTGATTCTTTAAGTTTTATGCCGAATCCGGCTCGAAGGACCAAATGTTCCGTACCAGAATTCCAATAAAAAAACGGAATTTTCCAACCACGGTGTTAGTATCCCTTTACGAATATTAACTAGTTCAATGTTACCGTCTTGTCTTAGGAGGATTGCCCTTTTATTTACACTATTGCCTATATTATTATATTTCCTTTATTATGTGTTAGATTTGTACATTAATTGTGATGTTGTTGTCTCGATTAATTCCCTTTTTCGACTGACTGTCTCGAATCTTCCAAACGCTGTCGACTGTCTTTTTTCTTGGAGTGGATGTAAGTGGATGTATTTGACAAGCTGGGGTAGATTTCGCGCAACATTTTGATAAGCGAAGTAAGGTCATTTGCGAGGGATTGTGCCAATTGAACAATGTCCAGATTGCCTTTGGCTTTAGTTAGCAGATCTTTATATGTTCGAATTTTATACGTTATCTGAGTTTGAGAATTATTTTAAAGCTTCTAAACAACTGTACACGTATGTAAGATCATATATAGGATCATATATTCATTCAAATAAAACATTCTGATAGAAATCAATCAGATTACAGTGAAATGTTCATATAATAATTTGAATATAGTACAAAATGCAGCAGAATTTACTTTAGAATCCTAACAGCGGGCAACGCGTGGTACACCATAGCAACAGATCCATTCACTTCACTCGCTTTGTACGAAAATTTCAAATATTCTCTGAGTTTGTCATTACGAATGAAGTGTTACAGGAACAAGCTGAAGCTGCGAGTTTTATATTAGTACAATTAAAAATCCATGAAATAAGACAAAGTACTTAAATGTTCAAATTAGAAACATCGCGGCGGAAGACGGTACTGAGCGCATATGAGTGAGGCAAGAGGTAATAAAATTCAGAGAAGATTGAGAAGTGAGTGACAGATTCGAGGCGGTGGGTGAAATGAAGGTGAAACGGTTAAGCGAGGAAAACAGAACGAAAGAATTTTGAAGACGGGAAAGAGGGGAGATTTCTAAGGATAAATGAAACTCTGGAAGAGCAAAGAGGTTAGGACGTTTAAAAAAATGGTCACCAGAACATCAGCACGAAAACAGAGATTAAAGGATTTGGAAGAAGGGCGCATAATGGAGAAGACGACCGTCCGATCATCTAACGGAGACGGAACGGGCGAACAGAGAAAGACGGCAGACTCCGGGTCGGAGTCGGAAGACGGGCAGAGGATGTTTGAGAAGATGTTTGAGAAATTCGTTGGTGAATTGGATACTTGGAGAAAAGAAATAAGAGAGGAGGGAAGAACTAAATAGAGGCAGGAGAGAGATAGGGAGAGGAAAGTATGGGAGGAGGAGAGAAGAAAGAAGAAAGAGCTGTGGCAGGAAGAAAATAAGACGTTGAAAGACAGAGTGAGAGAACTAGAGAAAAAAGAGGAAAGAAGAGAAAGAGAAAAGAGGAAGCATAACATTATAATAAAAGGAATTAGGTGGAAGGGGGACGACATTAAACGGGAAACGAAGGATTTCATACAGAACGAGATGAAAGTGGAGATAAATGTGACAAAGGCTATAAAGATGAAGCTGAAAGGAGAGGAAGGAATGGTAGTAGCAAAGATCGGGAGCTGGGAAGAAAAACGCATGGTGAGCAAAAACAAAATATTAAAATGAGGCATTTATTTCGACGACGATCTGACAAAAGAAGGAAGAACACAGAAGAAACTGATGCAAAGAGCGATTGAAGAAAGGAAGAGAGGCAACCAAGTGAGTTATAGAAAAATTAGAATCGGCAATAAATGGTTTTACTGGACAACAAAGAGACAATAATAGAGGAAAGCGGTACACAGAACCTATGAGAAAGAAAGAGCAAGGACGAAAAGAAGAGGGTCGAAGGAGGAGGAGTGAGTACGTGTTTCTGAAAGAGCGAAGATGTGTGGAATTTTATGGATAAGTTCAACATTTTGGGCCTCACGGAAACGTGGGTGGATGAGAAACAATGGGAGAAACTGAAAGAAAAACTACGGAGCAAATTTAAATGGACATGTATCCCGGCGATAAAGGAGAAAAAGAAAGCAAGGGCCAAAGGGGGCATGATAATGGCAGTAAACAAGAAAATGGACTGTTCAGAGACCAAGGCACGTAGCGAAAGGGTGGCGAAAATGAAGCTAAGGATAAATGAGAGGACGTGGAGTATATTCACAATCTATAGCCAGAACATAAAGGAGATATTCAAATAGAGCCAGAAGTACAGGAGGGTAGGGAAGAGGGAAGGCTACTAATAGGAGGAGACTTTAATGCCATGACAGGCGAGGAAGGAGGCCCAATAAGGGATGTGAGGGATACAGAGGAGAAGGCAAGAAGATCAAAAGACAAGGTGGTCAACGGGGAAGGACGCATATTGTTGAATAAATTGACCGAAAAAGGTTGGACAACACTAAACGGGAGCAACGGATCAGAAGGAGGATGGACATATATCCGGTCGGAAGAAGGGCTAAAACACTACCATATGAACTGCGAGCGGTGAGCCAGAAAGATGAAATAAACGAATTCTGAAAGGAAATTAAAGAAAAAGTTAAAAACGCCACGTTCAAAAAGTAAAAATCCAAAAATGGAAGCTGGGCAGGAGAGGGTGGTTCAGCAAGGAATGGAAAAGAAAAGAAAGGGAAGTCAGGGAGATGATAAGATGGTGTAAAAGAGGCAAAATAGGAGAGAAGAATACTTGAAGGAAAAGGGGGATTTTAAAGAATAGTGTAAAAAAGAAAGAGAGAAATATGAAACAGAAGAGTGGAAACGGAATGCCATTACGACGGGAGCCGAAGCCTGGAAATATATAAACAGGTTTAGGAAGAAAAGAGAAGGTGGAAAATCAGGAATTTCAACAGAAGAATGCAATGGACACTTCATGGAGTTACTGGACGGAATGAATGAAAGAATCACGCTTAAGCTGAAGGATGGCGGAGGGGAGTTGGAACAGAGAGAAGAGCGATATAAACAAGGAAATGCTAATAAAAAAGCTAAGACAACTAAAACGGTCAAAGGCACCGGGAGAGAACGGAATCGACAACGAAACATGGAGGTTAATGCCAGCCGAGATAGGAGAGGAATTTTTAAGACTACTAAACAAAGTCTGGGGAGGAGAGGGATTGCCGAAAGAATGGAGGACTGGGGTAATCTACCCTATACACAAGAGAGGGGATAGGTCGGATGTGAAGAATTGCCGGGAAGTAACACTGTTGAATACCGCCTATAAAATATACGCAAGTATCTTAAATGACATGTTAGTGAAAGAGTTAGAGGGAAAACTGGGGGAAGAACAGTTGGGATTTAGGAAGGGGAGGGGTACAATCAATGCGATCTATGTACTCGACCATATTGTAACCAGAGAGCTAACAATAAGAAGGAGGAAAGTATTTATATTTTTTGCAGTCCTAAAAGCGGCGTTTGATAGACTGGACAGGACGGAACTACACAGGATATTGAAGGTAAAAGGAATAAACGCATACCTGAGGGAAAGACTAATAGAAATATACAAGAAAACCAAAAATGTCGTAAGTAGTACGGAAAAAGAAACCTGGACATTCTGGACCGAAAAAGAGGTAAGGCAGGTGTGCCCTATCCGCTGAGCCCTATTCTCTTCAACCTGTACATCTCAGACTTGAACGAAGAAATTCGTAAAGTGAGAGAGGGAGGAATTGTAATAGGTAGATACAAGATATGGGCCCAGATATACGCAGACGTGATATTGGTAGTATCGGGACAGGAGCTAAAGGCAATGATAAGCAGATTTGTTAGATACATAAAGAAGAAGCTGGAATTAAGCCGCGATAAGTCGAAGGTTATGGTATTCGAGAGAGAAGTGGGTGGAAGGGTGAGAAGGAAATGGGCCATGGAAGACAACGAAATAAAAGAAGTTAAAGAAATGACTTATTTGTGGTATATTTTCCAGAAGAACAGAAGCACGAAACGCCATGTGAAGGAAAGAGTAAGAAGGGCAATGCTCGCAATGAAAAACATGTGGAATATCGAGGAGAGACTATGGAATGGAGACTTTGGTAGGAGAACAAAGATGTTCGACGCCCTGGTAACAAGCGTAGCATTATATGGGTCGGAAATCTGGGAATGGAAGAGGGAGGAGAGGATAGACTCAGCAAAAAGAAAATAACTGAAATGGATCATGGGACTGGACCCAAACACGCTCAATTATTATTTCTGATGGAAGAGGCCAAATGCGAGGAAATGTCTAGCATGGTACTGAAAAGAGAACTAAAATATGAGGCACACACGAGGAGATCGGACAAAAGGATTGTGGTGGAGTGTATTAGAGAAGAAGAAACGGAAAGGAAGGGAGAGATAAAGAACAAATGGAAAGAGCACAGGAAAACGGCGATGGAAAGATACAATCTGGAGAAGAGTGATAGGAGAAGAATCAAGAAATGACATAGGGAAAATAATGAGCAGAATTACGGAAAGGATAACAAGCAAGGAGGAAGAGGAAAGGATAAAGAAGATATGAGGTTCAAAATATAATATGAAAGAGTACGGATAGACAGACGTCCAGAATATCTCAAAACGAAAAGAAAGAAAAGAGACATAAGACTGATAGCAAAATTCAGATGTGGCAACGAGCTGAGGGGGAGGTAATACTGGTGAGAAGAGGGGGACAGGACATGCAGAATATGCGAAGAAGGTGAAGAGGATATAAAGCATGTTTTACGAGAGTGCAATATGACCAAGGAGAACATAAGGGAAGAAGAATTCTTGGATGAGAGGGGGATAGGCTTGCCGATAAAACACAAAATAGTAAATGAGAGAGCAAGAAAAGAAAAAGAGGTGAAGAAGTGATAGCAGCGAGACCAGGGACCAAAGACAATGAGCCAAAGACTTTACAAAGACGTAGATTCTGATAGATTATATATGCTATAGGTCCTTTCGGTTAGAAACAAGATGATTATGTATTATGATGAATATATTAATGTATGAACCGGACGTCATTCAAAGTCGAAAGGCAAGGATTAAGCTAAATAAGTAATGTTCAAATTAGGTTCTCATGTCCTTAAAACTTATTTCGTTCGTTCGTATTAAAATATAACCTTTGAAAATCTGCAGCGTTAATGTCATTATAGCTGAATGTACTTAAAAGTGACTAATAATTATATTACAATGCAGCTGCAATTATTACAAATACTTGTTCCTTCCACTAACGTTTCATTCAATATTAATAATTTATCTCTAGATGAGAACAAATAAATTATAACTATTATCTCACATCATATATAGTTTATTTTTATATTAGAAGATTGCATTATTTATTACTTTAATATTTATCTTAGTATTACAGCGCATAAATTGGGATGACTAATTTCCACAATTGAACTACCTTAACTCATATCCATTATGCCAAATCATTTAGATCCAACATTGCCAGACAACCATTCTTCCTTAATCATATCACTAGCTTTCTCCGCGATCATAATAGTAGGCGCGTTCGTATTTCCCCTAGTAACCCTTGGCATAATCGAGGCATCCACAACTCTCAAACCATCGATTCCATAAACCTTCAGTCTCTCATTCACCACAGCCTCGGTGTCCGACTTTGGTCCCATCTTGCAAGTTCCAACCGGATGATAAATAGTGCTTGTATATTTCATGATCATGCATTTCCAATAATCCCTCTTACCAAATTCAAACTCTTCACAACCAGGTAAAGGTTTATCAATCAATCTAAAGTCATATTTTTTAAACGATTCTGTGTCAAACAATTTCAAAGCTATTTCCACACCTTCCGTTAACACGTCCAAATCTGGATTACTGGTGAAAAACCTGGGATTAATTAAGGGTGCTTCCCACAAAGGATCACTATCGTTCAGTAATATAAATCCCCTGCTTTCAGGCGACAACAAAATTGGTATAATGTTAATAGAATTATAGTAAGAGAGTGGGCTGACGTTCATGTCATAAGCTTCTACTGGATCATTTAGAAAATCTTCTCGACTAGCACCACGGAATAAAAATTGTATATCTGGTACTCCTTTTTCATGTTGATAAGATGTTTGTGTGAAAACACAGGAGATGAGAGAACCAGTTGCAGATAAAGGTCCCCTGTGTGTCTTCCTATAATAGGAAAGGTCATCCACCATCAAGGAGATATTCTCATACGTGGAAGTAAAATTTAGTCCAATTACAAAACCAGTTGTTAATACATGATCTTGAAGGTTCCTTCCAACCGATAAATTACTAATTACTTCAATACCATATTTCTCTAATTCTTCTCCTGGTCCAATTCCCGAGAGCATAAGGATTTTTGGAGAATTAATGGCTCCAGCTGAAACAATCACCTCCTTTTTAGCAAGAACTGTGTTTAATTTAGTTCGGTTGTTTCCTGAAATATATTCGACGCCTGTTACACGTTTTGTTTTGCTGTCCACAAGCAATTTCGTAACGTATGATTCAATTTTAATCGTTAGATTCTTGCGAGTGCATTTGATGGGCTGTATGAACGCTTTGTTAGCACTTTGACGTGTTCCATTAGCGGAGGTTGTTTGTAGAATCGTCACACCTAATTGGTTATTTGCGTTGATATCTACGAGTTCGTAACCAAGTTCTTGCCATGCATTCAGCAAGATATCGTTGTTGATGTCTTTATACGGAAATCGTTCTACCGATTGGTAACCACCTTGACTATGGTAACTTGGATTTTCTTTTACTACCTAGAGAAAATAAAAGTTTTACCTGGATGCTTCCTGGTACTGAATGATGTAAATTTAAAATTTAATACTTCTGGGTTCAAGTTATTTTCTGATTTCAAAAAGTAGGGTAGAACTTCTTCGTAGCTCCAGCCATAATTTCCTGCTTCTGCCCATTCGTCGTAGTCTCTTGAGTTTCCACGAACGTACATCATTATATTGAGAGTACTGGAGCCACCCATCACCTTTAAGTGTGATAATAAACTTTAGAAGGCTCAAGTACCAAATACATTAGCACTAAAGCTATATATTTTTTAACATATAGATTAGAGAAGTGCGATAATTCTAAGTTCTATATACATAGATTGCTAGATATGTTGCAAACTTCACAAGTAGAGCTATAATAATCGTGTTGTATCTGATATATTAATCTTGTGTCACATTCCTATAATTTATTTTATTATATTATAGTATATTAAAGTACAATATAATATATTAATCTTATATTAATGATATTTGGAAACATTTTGTATACGTATAGAAATATTATATATACAGGGTATTCATTTATGTGAAGCCACTTGAATATTCTTTAGAATTGTGATGTAAAAAATATTTTTCGCCTAACATGAATGGTACTAAAAGATCACTAATTGATTAACATTGATGTACCAAAATTTAAATTTTTCTTTTAGAAATTGATTGGTAACTCTCGTATTACAGAAAATCGCACTGTTAAGGTGGCTTGCGAGCACGAGAATCTACTACGTGATGATCTCGATATATAATAATCAAGTGGTTGAAACTTTTGTCTCTTTAATATTTTATTGTCCTTTTATTATACTTGTTTGTATCTTTGTAGATATTTAAGTAGACTCACTTAAATGGATCAACCCATATATATATATATATAAAATTTTGTGTACGATTTTCGTGGGTCACTATACACGTATACTCTACCAATAACACACAAACGAATAGGAATTGTTAGCTCATTTTTAGTTCTTGACAACAATTCAATTTCCCGTTTATATAGCTCGCGACAAAAAATAGCACACCCAGTGTTTTTGTTAATTATTATTTAATAAATTACAAAAATATCATTTTACAAATACATAAGTATTGTATGTTAATTTTTGCAACGTATGTAACGAAAATCATAACAGAGTCCTCATTTTACCTGTAAAAACGAAACAATCCTAAAAAATCGGTGCGACAAATTAATTTCACACTATTTTTATAAATCAGTTTCTGTTCATTTACCAAGAAAAATCAAATCGTTATCAATATGTAATATGTTGTAATACCTCCAGACTTTTTCATAATTGCAATCTTTCGCCTTGGAAGAGATTAATAAATCTTTTTAATTGGTTTTTTATTTATTTTCTCCCATTCCACTAAAGTACATTCTTTTAATTCATTTATGTTACTGAACTGTTTTCCATTGGCATAAACGGGTCTTGCAAGATCTTCCCATTAGTTTTCTATTATATTCATGTCTGGAGAATGGGCTGGCTGTTACCTTCAAGCTAATAATATTCATAAGTCATATGACTTTACTTTACTTTTGCTGTATGAACCGCCGCATTATCTTGTTGAAATATGAACCCATTTCCGGGTATCCTTGTAGCACATCTTTCAATTTGTTCACTAATTAGTTCTAAATAGATTTTCGCATTCATTTTACCTCAAATAAACTTTGTGACTGTTCTTTCATGGTAGCGATTATCATTACACCTCCGCCACTCATCTGACGACGGCTCAAAAATTTTATATCTTTCCGCAAGTCACGATAATAGTAATTTCATCCAGCAGGACCGTTCAGTTTCTTCTCATCACTAAATAATATTCTTTTCCATTTTCCATCAGTTTAATGCACACGCTCTTCAGCAAATTCCAATCATGCCTTTCTACGTGCCTCTGTTAAAGAATGTTTCCTTTGCAATTTCTTTCGCTATAAATGATGACATTGTTGCAGAACACGTTGCAAGTTTCTAATATTCGTTTTTATCCCACAAGCTTCAACAATCTGCCTTGCAGTAAGCGATACTGCTATTATAATGGCACATTTCTTGCGTGTTGTAAGAGCTGCATATCGTCTATGCCGTTTCTTTTTCCTGCAACTTCTTGGATTTTTAAGTAAATTGGTGATGACTTTTCATTAGCACATAATAGCTCTTGCTATCTGTGATACAAAGAAATTTTCTCTTGATAATAACAAAACTGTATTTTTTATCATGATTCATTTTTTACAAACACTTTACGATATAATATACGATATTATAAAGATTGAAAGTCACTTGTCCGTATTCAACTGAGCAGTGAAAATATGCCACGTGTGCTATTATTTTGTCAGACTGATTTTTCGCAAGAAATAGTACAACAACAATTCCAAGAATTAAGAAGCAATGTTTAAATGCTGTCATCACATTACTAGAAATATAAACAATAACTGAAGATGTGTACAACTAGGAATATATGTACATATTTCTATGTTCGTTCATGAATTTCACATAATTTACAGAGTGTGCCACTTTTTTTGTTGTGGACTATAATTCTAGAATGTTAGTGTATCAAAACATATGTATACATACTTTACCCCTTGGGATGAAACACTTTTTGGTCTTCCTACTTTGACAAGCGTGTTGCTGCGGTTCTGTGACATACATCCAATCGGCATTGCTTCCCGTTGTCATATAGGCGAAACCCGGAATTCCAGCTACCTCTGGTTCCTCTATGCCAGCTTCAATTAGTAATATCTGAAAATATACATGAAATTTCAGAGGTTTGTCGTAAACTGTCAATGTGTAAATTTTGTTATTGGCTTGAAACATTTGGATGCAGTTGTAGCTGAAACGAAACTCCACATTTCTAATAAAATTATTTGTTAATCTTGAATGGGGATCATACACGATCTGATTCTTAGTAGGCAAAAAACTTTTAGAAAGTCTAATAAGCAATACATATGTGCTTCAAACCAAAATCAGACTAATCTGAATTGACTTGTATTCTCATTTAGTGGATTCAATAGGAATTCCAGATATACAAAGTAAAATGTGAATCAAAATGTACCAACAGCGTGTCATGCTATGAAGTCGCTTTTCGGATTACCTAAAGTTAGAGATGATGAAATTCCGAATACAAATTTATATGAATATACCTCTAAATATAGTCTAAATACCCTCAGTAAGGTTGTAATCTGCATAAATATGCATGCTATGTTTTATCTAGTTTTCGTTTTCTTTCACTTGTAGCTTTTCGCAGAAGGACAAACAAAATAAGAAGAGTCTATGACTCAGAAGTAGGCTGCACAATCTAAGACAACCCAATAGGCTTAAGATGGAAAAGACTTGGTCGATTGGGAATGCACAAGATCGAGAACCGAGCTTTCCTTCTGCGACAGAAAGAAAAGAAAGGAGAAATTTTGTTTTCGCCTTGGACAGAACGGATCGGAAATGAGAAAGATGCTTTCGGTAAACCGCGGAGAGTGCTAACGTACATGCATATGTGCATGCGCGAACAAACCGTCGTTAGAAAAGCGATTTCGATAGTTCCGCGTTTGTGCAATTAGAGAACTGCAAAGACAAATTTAAAGACAAATAATACACAAAACTAATTTATCACATCCCAAAATGTCCTCCCCCTCAGACTGATTAGAAATATCAAAAATGTACGTCTAATGACAGATTTGTGCATTTAGTAATGATAAAATAATTAATTATAAATACCTTCCATTGTTTTACTTCGCTCAATCTGTTTGCAAGAACACATCCGGCTGATCCAGCTCCTACGATTATAAAATCGTATTCCTCTTCTGAAAAATTCGTTTTGTATAGATATAACTTTAATTATAAAGAGGAAATATACTTATGAAAAAGAATTTATAGTTATATTTGTAATCATTTTAAAACATATACATTGTCAAATATCATGTTGGAATTATTATATTAACAAATAACAGTCAATAATATGTTTCCGAATGTTACACTGTTGCACTGTAACATATATATTTTCGAAGTTTGAATATCATATGAAATGTTTAAAACAAAGGGAAGTTTCCAAAACATTTCATCATATGTAATGTATATATATACACATACAGACAAGTATTATTACTGGACCTACTTCTGTATATCGAAATTTTAGGTCCACTAATATTTTTCATTTTTGTTGAAACAAATCTTCTCATACAATATTTGGAACATTGAGAATATATCTTACCTTCCAGTTTGAAATAATTACAATTTAAATGTATAGAGCGTTCCGGTTATTCTAACTCTGCCATTAAGTTCTGCAGGTAAAAATAAGATTAAAACGTCATTTAACAAAATGTCCATATCATGTATCATCAAAAAGTTATTAAGAAAATAAGAATCATGTGAGCATTTTGAAACGTTAGCCTCCTTCATTTAGTGCAAATATGAGACTATTTAATCAAGATTTTAAATTTAATTTTATGCCAAGTTTTCTTCGCACGCATCAAGTTCTCCATATGCGGTTTTGATTCTTCTATTCAATCCGTTTTGCGGACAAAACACTTCTTTGTTGTAAATCTTTACTTTCAAAGTTAAGAAATATTGTCCCACAAGCAGAAGTTCGGCATTCTTAGAGATCAGAAAATTGATTCTCCTCTATTAATCTATTATTGAAACTGCTCATATTGATCGTATTTATCGCAAACCGTATTTTTGGATACGCAACACTTTAGTCCTACATTTCCTATATTATAGTTGAATTATTTTCATCCCTATTTACCTGTGTCATGATGTGGACAGGACTCGTCAGTGGAATTACCGAATAGAGTAGCGACGAGTGTCAGAAACGCAAGTGTGGTTGGTTGACAGGATGACAGTACAGAATCGGTCAAACAAACGCTTGTTAGATTTGGAGGTACCCACGACATATTTCCTTAGAAATGATGATTCGTCGATTGCGCTTCTTGTGTTTGCGATGATTTGCTCAACTCTTGAAGAGATGTAATTAATAATCTATGTAATTAATAATAACAATATAATGTAATAAAATAATAATGATATACACATATATACACATGAATATATAATACGTATTACATAATATTAGTGGTAAACTAATGACTAATGTCGTTTCTTTTAATATTAATATTTCATTTCTTTTAAAATTTAATAAACATTACCATCTCGTAAAAGAGCAATGTTACTTATGGTTATTTCTATTCATAACGATACATTTCATTATATTTCTATTGTTATGGAAATACGTTACATTTATGTATTTCAAAATTCATATTCATTTATATTTTGAAATACTTGTGACATGTTATAAACAACTGAATATATGTTGTTTATTATATTACAGTTTTATATCAAACTATATTATATTGATGTTTCCTACTTATATCTAAATGCCGTTTAGCGAGACGGAAAGGAACTTTCAAATTTTCATTAACATTTTGAACAAGCTTTAATATATGCTTAGCATAGCATATTTAAGAGTATTTAAATTCTTGTAATCATTATTTAAACTATGTTTTATACTTATTACTGAAATCGAATTCATGTTACACCTTACTCGGGCATATCTCGATTTGTTTGAAACACATAAATCTTTTTCAATGAAGATTGAGAGAGTTGACAAAAAAGAGTAGCAAATGTTTTTCCTACTTATTTGAAAGAGTTACAGTTAGCGATGCATATATTGCTTTCATATAACAATGTCAATATAAAACAACGTCATTACTTATTAAAATGTACCAAATGAAACGAAACTTTGATTAAATGGCTAATAACATTAAAATTCAATGCGTTGTACCGATATTTTCCAGTACTAATTCGGAAATTAATAAATGCCTGAACCTCTTTTTTTATAAAGATCTGACTTCCAAGCCGTCACTTCAAAATTTTATATCAGTTTCGTGCTTTTCTGAACAGAAAATATGAAGTATGTAAACTCATGATATAAAATTGAATATCTATACATGACAGTAGACAGGTTTGTAACGAAATTGAAATTTATAAATTGAATTATTTATATTTCCGTACTATATATTAACTTCTACTGAATTTGATAATTTTACGTTGATAGCATAGGACAAATCAGGTTAGAGTAAGTGACTTAAAAAATTTAAGTAAATTTGAGGTTTGGCTAATCGTAGATGGGATGCGAGATTTTTGTTCCACCTTCCGCTAATTATCAATGATCGAGATGCATTCGGAAGGTGACAATAAAGTTGGCTCGTTATCATTTTTGTAAATGGACGTGTGAATATTATATATCAAACTCACATAAAGTATTCAAACATTCACTCACAAAATGCGAGTTTTACGGTGCATCTCTGTTTATGGAACACATGTAGCACTGTTAAATGCTAATGATCAATGCAATATACAAGAACATCTGAAAGCCAGTGTATTTATTTGATACCAAGAACGTTCAGAATATTCTTCAGAAGGACAACAGTTCATTACAGACATTATATTCTTGAATATTTTGCAGCATTAAACATGCAACTACCCCATTTGATCATTAATATGAATTATTATCAATGTTTCTGTAGATTGTTCACTGTTACTATTAACTGCCATTATATGATATCATATCCTAAATTTCATTCAGGAAGAAAAATAGTATCTATCACGACTTTTGAGATATAATCTTTTGACCATTCGCGAAGCTTCTATCAACCATGTGGAGGCACAAACTCGGGGACTGTCCAGGAGCTAGCTAGCGTTTATAAAAGTAGAGTGGTAAAAGATTAGTAAAGGTTGCAAATGGAGTACGAACAGAAATCCCTACTTGGAATCAGAACCTGAACGTTTGGAATTAATAGTGTACAAAATTGAAATTGCTTGGAGAGACTTCAGATATGGCACTACTCTGATTGAAATTATTAAAATATAGGTTATTTGCCGCATAAAGGAATTAGAATGATCTACTGGTGCACGAAATGATTATAGATGTGATTGGTACGTGCAATAATTGCATAGAATGGAACACGTTTACACGTTTCTCTTTCAGAGAATGACGTATCGGAATGATCGGAATGATGTCACAATGACATCGTAAATGAAGTATCTTCTGCAATTTCGCACGAAATCAGATATTTTGATTTTTCTGATGATCACTTACGACATTATTGTTAATGCGATCACTCTAAAGTAAATAAAGGAAGTGAATAAACTTACAATATGTGTACTTCTATTTTACAATATGTGTACTTCTGGTCACTTGCAATTTTAGTGTTTCTAATAAATGTTCTGTGATAAATTAGAATACGAGGAAATGTATATATTAATAAATAATTCTTGTGAAATTTCATTCAATAGCACAAATAAATGATATACACAGTGTGTACATATATCGAGTCTCGAGTTAAATGGGACAGTTTTTATGACAGTTCCATTTCTTTTATACTACGTACATGTAGATACATGGATCCATAAACATATTATTAGTCTGATATGGATATGGAAATATTAATTAATATCTAATAATCCTATCTATTGTCCTAACCAAACATATTCTCCTGCTTGATACATGCTCATTTCTCAATTTATATAACCGGGCTTATAAAGTAAAGCGTGGAAAGAAGAATAGACGTAGCAGATAAAAGAAATGAGTCAAATGATGAAAAGAAGGAGGAAATGAGGAGGAAATCTGGGAAGAGGCGAATAGAGCGAAATCACAATCGAAAGTATAGATATTTATTAACAAGCAACAGAGAAGGAAGAAGGTGATAGAGTCAAAAGTAACAAAAGAGGAATAGATGAATCATTTTAGAAAGAATTTAGGCGGGGTCAAATGGAAGGAGGAAAATAGGTACAGAGAGGAGTATAATAAAAAGGGAGATTGGGAGGAACTGAAAGATGAGGAAATTGGAGAGTAAATAAAGAAAATGAAAAATGGAAAAGCAGCAGGTTGTGATGGAATTCAAGCAGAACCGTGGATATACAGTGTAGCGTTAGAAAGAAATTGTTAGAGTTAATATAAGAAACCTGAAAACGGTAAGGATTTCCAGAGAAATGGAAAAAAGGTATGATTTTACAGCTGCATAAAAAAGGAGACAAGAATATAGCAGGCAATTTTAGTATTTAATCACACTACTGAACAAGGGTTCAATAAGTTATATGCAACAGCACTGAACGAAAAATTGACAACCGAAAGAGAATCGAAAGTGATACTGAGTGATACTCTAGCAGGTTTTAGAAAAGCTAGAAGTACGATAGATAACATGTACATGTTATTAGAATTAAGATAGATAACATGTACATATGATTGACAGAGAGTTGAAAATCAAAGGAGGGAAATTATATGCCTTTCTTGTCGACTTGATAAGAGCCGCCTTTGATAAGGATATAATGATTTTGGGAACTAATGACGAGGAAGAGAATAAGATTAGGGATAATAGAAATGGTAAAAGAGTTTTACAAGGAGACCAAAAATGTAATAAATGTAGGAGAAGAAATCACAGAAGAATCCTGGACTATGGGTGGTTTAAAACAAGGTTGCTGCCTAAGCCCTACGTTGTTCACGCTCTACATAGCAGACATGGAAGAAACACTAAGGCAAACACTGGTAGCAGGAATCAAGGTGGGGAAAATAAAGTTCTGTTCTGTAGCTTATGATATAGCAGATATAGTGATTCTAGCAAAAAGTGAATAAAACATGAAACATCTGATGAGAAAGTTAGAGATATATCTGGATAAAAGAAAGCTATCACTAAATGTCAAGAAGTCAAAAATGATGATTTTTAGAAAAGAGATAAGTAGGAAAACAACCTGGAGATGGAAAGGCGAGGAAATAGAAATGGTAAAAGAATTTACATACTTGGTGGTAAGGCTACAAAAGAACGGAGATGTGGAAGCTCACATTGCGCAAGTAGTAAGAAGGACGAATATTATAATAAAGGAAATATAGGGAATAGGGGAAAGAGTATTTAAAGAAGATTTTGGAAAAAGAATTTTCATGTTTGACACTTTAGCGGCAAGTGGTATGATGTACGGGGCGGAGACATATGGGTGGAGTTGGAAACTATGCAAATAAAATATATTAAATGGTGTCTAGGTTTAGACTGATACATGCCAGGATGTATAGTTCTAGATAAAACAAAGGTAGATAAGCTAAGATTAAAAATAGGGAAAGGAGCGTTAAAATATGAAGAAAAAATGTGGAAGCTAGAAGACCAAAGATTGGTAAAAGAATGTCTGAAGGAAAAGATTTTGATTGGGAGGGAAACAAGAAGCGGGATTGAAAGATTAAACCATCTGCACAGGAATGGTGTCAGTCAGGAAGGGATGGAAAGTCTGAGAGATGAGATAGGGAAGGAAGAAACGCATAAAGTTTTGATGGAGCGTGACAGATATATCCAGCTATAAATGCAATATGATAAGATAAGTAGGTCGAAATATAATGCTAGGTATAAATTTATAAGATGCTACAGAAGAACTGAATACTTAACAAAGAAAGGCAGCCGGAATAGAGACAACCAGAGGTTGTTAGCGAGGGCAAGAGGCGGCAATGTATAGGAGTACAATAAATACTGGTTGAAGGATGAAGAGAGTAAATGCAAGTTATGTGAGAGACAGTTTTGTATGCTAAAACACCTAATAGAGGGATGCGAGAAAGTTGAAAGATGTAAATATAGCGTGGAACGAGTGATGGGGGGCAGTACATGCGAAAAAATAGTCAAGCGGTCAAGGACGGTAGACAAAAGTAAAATAGCAAAAGAAAAGGAAGGTAGAATAAGGTAATAATAGGTTAGGTAATAGCGACAGTAAATGATTGTGTACAGGTGTGAAAGAATGTGTTTGACCGTGAGAAATATATGTTAACCAAGTTTATTTCTTGGCCTTAAAGGCAGAAATTAACAAATTATTATTATTATTATTATTATTATTATATTGTTTCTCCGATACGACTGTTGAAGTAGTAAACAACGTTTCATAAATAAAGATGTATAAAACTAATCATTATATGACCGACATTAATATATACTATAATAATGATGTGTTTATCGAGTGTTTAAGAAAAGTTTAAAAAGTAGAGAAAAGAGCATGGAGAAGTTCTAGAAAACCTAGTTTCTTTTCGATAGTTTTTGAACATGTCGTAGATATTGAACAACTTGTTTTTTTGCACATTGTCCGTAATCCAGTTTCCAAAATATTCGTAAAAATCTACCGATACTGGAAATTGAATCCATTAGCGTGCATCTGTGACATTCCAAACCACCACTCTCTTTATTTTACGAATCTAAATACATAGATGTCTTCTACGTACAACATAGTAGCATGTGTCGTTTGTTTGCAACGTTTATACGTCCCAAAATAAAAAATAACGTCTTTTAATGCATTCATTCGAAAAATAACTATTTTATACAATAACTATCTGCCACAACACCGTGACCAGATTGAGGACAATAATGTCAACAAGAAACCCAGTTCATTGATGACATTTAGCGTTCAATGAGTTATAATACAGACATTTGTTGAAATTTCGGATAACCAGTGCAAGTCGTTTTAGCTAAGATCGCAAATTTTCAAGCGTGAACTGCGAAGGAACCAGCAGATTATAGTTCATGTGGCCCCGGCATGCCAGGCAAAATTGTCTTCTTTTCAAATTATTCAGGATTACGCAAACCACTTTTTACATAATATGCTAAAGAGAAGAGTTCGGTTTGAGCTAGTTTATAATGTACGGCTGACGCATGATTTTTAGGTAAACAACATTAAAAATTAGGTGCAATTAGGGGCTTATTTATTGCAGCTTTTTGCGAATATCTCGGAAATGGAAGCCGACCGTGGATTATAGGCAAAGGGGAAAATTGTTTAAAATGTTGATATTTACATCACATACAAACATTTTCTGAGAGGAAATAACTTTTCATCATGGAAAGTTGTTGGCGTTAAAAAGTTCCTGATATATTTCAGTTTCTTAACGATAGTAACTCGATAGTAATTCAATAGTATTATTATTGAAAAGTGAACATTCGTGCATCCCTTTGGAAATTTAGGTACAATTTAAAAACCCACAAAATTCTTGAGATATCCAAAAATATACATACAGAATATTAAAGGTACAGTTTTGCAATTTCTATTTGATATAATGAATTTTTATTTCAGTTTTTTATTTGAATTTTTAGTTGTTCTAGTGGTAGTGGTTACCATAGATAATTATATATTCTGGAATGGATATACATAATGTTTGTATGGAAGGATGAGTAGTGTGCATATAATTGTGGTGTGGGCTGAGTTGTTTGATATATTTCATGGCAGAAGAAAGAACGAATGAGAGAGATGTATGCGAGAACTATTGAGCGCGAGCATGGCGACGAAAAAGAGTTGTGATCGGGAAGATGCCCAGACGCGAGGTAAGAGAGACGCGATGCATGAGTGACGCAAAGCATGAGAGACGAGATAGAGAGTGAATTGATGAGAGTTAAACATTATATGTAGTTCATAATTTATATTAAATCTATCAATAATCAGTGTGTTTGTTGTTCGATCCACTAACAAGTGGTCTTGGTTACTGATAAAGTTTTTCAAAAAATATTTGTGAAAGTGAATAAAAAGGTTGCGTGGAATATCGCGAGCGTTGAACCGCTTGACGATTCAAACTACTTTATGTGGAAACAGAAAATAGGATTAAATCCTATGATCGAAACGATTGTACAAAAAGGTGATTGGTGTAAAACCGTTGGAAAAATCAATCGTAGGAGAGGCTAATTATGAAGAAAAACTAAAAAATTGGTATGAGTGGGATGATAACAATTACGCAGCTACCATTATGGTTAATACAATGAGTAAGGCACAATTACTAAGGTATAATAGCATAAAAAGTGCCGATAAATTATGGTCAAAAATTGAGCAAGATATGGCTGCCGAAACGAAAGAATTAAAAACAAGATCACTTAATGAACTTTCGAATATCAAGATGGCGAAAGACGAAACAGTTAATGCTTTTATAAACAAGGCAGAAGCCTTAAAGAACCAATGTATGCAACTTAGAAGAGACAAGGAAGACGAATTAAGGAACATGAATTAAAAATATATATATTATGAGGGGTTCGATCAGAATATGATCCTAACGTGAGAGTACTCGAATCACAGAGGAATATATCAGTGAATGACATAAAATTCGCGTTAAAACAGGAGGAACTCAGAAGAATAAACACATGAGACGATTTGGTTGCACAGCCTATTTACTAAAGAAAGGAGGGAATAAAAAGAAATTCGACATAAAAACAATAAAAGGGATCTTTATAGGATATAATGAAAATAATACTTATCGGATATACATACCAAAATACAGACAGAAACAAAAAACATAAAGTGCGACTGCGATGTAAAATTTGATGGGAGGGGGGGGGGACGGATCGGACTTGCTGCGCTACGGAGAAGGTAATGATGAAAAAAATGAAAAACCAATTGCCGTAAGTTCAGATGTCGAGAATGTCGATGAAGACGGTAACGAAGTTTTTTTACTGAAGAGGAAATTGGAAAAGAGAGAGAATTAAGAATTGAGATGGATGAAAGAATCAGTGAAGAAGAAGACAGCGACTATGAAGATGCGAGGATTGAATTTCTAAACAATGAAGATACTAGGGAAGAAGTCAAGAAGTAAATATAGAGCAAGAAGAACCGATAACAAGCAGAAAAGTAGGAAGACCAAAAAATCTAATGAAGGAAGCGATAATAGTAAATAAGTCTCTAAGAAAACAAGAACAAGAAAAATTGGATGAACAGAGGAACGTGAGAAGATCTACGAGGATAAGAAACCAGAGGGCAATGAGAAGTGTAGATGAAAAAATTCCTACTACAGTAACAGAAGTAAAACAGTCACCTGAATGGGACAAATGGAGAGAAGCAATGAAGAGTGAATTAGAATCGTTGCAAAGACATCAGGTATGGGATTTGGTGAATCGACCCAAGAATAAAAAGGTAATAAAATGCAAATGGATTTTTAATATAAAAAAAAAATTTTGAAACAATGGAAAGAAAGTACAAAGCACGACTGGTCGCATTTGGTTGTGCCCAAAGACCGGGATTTGATTACGAGGAGACATTCTCACCAACAATTAGGATGGAAACGATACGATTAATGTTTAGCATATGTGCAGAAAATAAAAGGAAAATCAAAATTTATGATGTAAGAATTGCATTTTTACACGGTACATTGAATGAAGAATTGTACATGGAGATACCTGATGGTATCGAAAGAAAAAATGGACAAGTTTGCAAACTCAAAAAGAGTATTTATGGGCTCAAGCAAGCAAGTAGGTATTGGAATAAATATATAACTGATATTTTTTTGCAGATTGGATTGAAACAATATGTCTATGATCCCTGTCTGTTCTACATAAGGGAAGAGAACAATTTTTTATAATGCGGGGTGCATGTAGACGATATGACGGTAGTCAATAGTACAGATTTTTTTGAAGAAAAATATTTAAATAAATTAAAAAAATACGTGGAATTAAAGAATCTTGGTGCAAACAACTATTGCGTATGGAGTTGAATTATAAAAAGGAAAAATTGAATTATAAAAAGGAGAAATTGATCGTTAGTCAGAAGAACTATATAAAACGATTGCTGAATGTGTATGAAATGAATGATTGCAATGTGGTAAGTTCACCAATTGATGCGAATCAAAAATTGAATGAAGATAATGGAAGCCCGATGAGTGACGAGAAAAGTTATCAAGAATTATTAGGACGATTAATGTATTCGAGTGTCTCAACGAGACCTGACATTTCTTTTACGCTAAGTTGTTTGTCTCAATTCAGTAAAAATCCAAGAATAATGCACATGAATGCATACTCCGATATTTGAAAGGAACAATCGATCATCAAATAGAATATGGGAATACAAATTTGAAGAAAAGAATAATTTGTAGTACCGATGCTTCATGGGACAGCACTGCGGATGCAAAATACTTTAGTGATATTCTTGTTCATCGAAATGGGGACCTTGTGCACAGGAGGACTAAGAAACAGGCGACAATTGTTCTATCTTCTACAGAAAGTGAGTTGGAGGCGATGATGGAAGGATTAAAAGAAATATCGTGGATGAGTGATTTATTAAATGAAATCGGAATGCCGTGTGAATACAAACAGTTAAAGTGCGATAATTCGAACGCGGTAAAATTATCTAACGGAGGCAACTTTAAAACAAAGACGAAACAACAAAAATCACAGAGAAACGTCTCGTCTTCACCTTTAGTACTTGTACAAACTTAAATTCGAATCGGCGTCCCATTTCAGCTAACGATAGTGTTCCGTTTCGCCCCAAATGACATAAATTAATAACTACATTAATAACTACATTTTAACATGAGATAGAAAATCGAATTAAACGAGAAAATGTATGGTAAGGACTACAGAATAAAATGCTATACTTACCGTTGTACTTACCGAAATATTTAGAATGAATCTTTAAAAAATAGCACTGAAGTGAACATAAAATTAGAACTTTGACATTAGAAAGTTTTCCGTTGTTGTCACGCAGCTAATGACGTTTGTTCGGCTCTGCGGTCTATAAGGAAATGACACAATGCCTACTCTGAACTACACAACACGATTTCAGCTCAGAAGTTCTTATCTAAGAGAAACCCCAGTGTTCCGTCCTACTCGCCGTTCCGATTTGCCCCACATTCCATTACATACTATATGACGTGACATTTATCGTGATTATTCGCTTTTTCAGATAGTTCTTTTATAATACATCGATAATATTCATCGATAATTAGTATACAGCAGGTATTGCAATCTTGCATATTGCGCATTAAATATTTAAATTATTATAATTTTATATAGGAAATTAAACAGCATTGTACTTGGTTTTATTTTGAAGTTTGAGGCACCTATTTCTCGAATATATCATTCATTTCATTCTTAATTATTCTTATCTATTATGTTTTTGCATTAAATGGTGGGTGACTAAAAATTGAAGACTCATTTTCTGTTGACAGCGCTACAAATTGTCATAGTTTATGTAAATAAAAATTGAAAACTTTCAAGTTATGTCTAGTAATACTGAGCTACGTGGCTGTAAGACAAAATACCTCATATAGTAAATTCAAAAAATTTAAATTGACAAATTAATTGAATTTTAGAGGATAGAAGAATTTATGAATTTAATACGAAAACATTTGTTTAAGTAGATTTTGGTTGTACTATGTAATGTGATTCAGGTTGTTCTATGAAGCAGTCTTTTATCCAAATTTGTCATTTCACTTGATGTTTCCAATCGCTGAGGTCAAAAATTACGGTGATGTTTCGCGAGAAAGGAACACTTCCTGAGACATTTGTCACCAATTATCGATGTTATTACAATGAATTCTGTTGAAAATAAGAGCACATGGCACACGTCGTTCTTTCGTACAGCCACGTTCGGAATTCTTGCCAACATGAAAAAAAGAGACAAGTCATCGTTTTAAATTTCACCTAACTAAAAATAGAGCAGAGCTTTATCACCGAAGATTTTTCTATTAACAAGAAATCTCGAATCGTTATTTTTCTAGAATATTCCAATACAGAATTTTGTGTGTATAATTAAATTAATTAAATTATGCGTCTATAATTAAATTAAAGTTTTATGTCTGCTTCGTAAGGCACCAGAAATAAACAGCACACGAAATACTCGGCTAATGTTAATAATAGGTACTGGGAACAATCAATAACAATAAGTATGTTGGACTCACAATTATATAAATGCATTTCACAATGCTAGTTAGAACTCATTACAGCGATAATGATAATAATAGTTTTCAGGAGCCGAATGAAACAATTAGAGTTATGAATTACATAGTTGAGAAATGATTGCAATATTATGAGTATTACCTCCATCAATATTGAAGTGCTGTAATGCTTCAAGGATTAGTCCTGTTGCAAATCAACTCCCGTACAAGTAGTCTTAAACGCTTGAATACTGTCGCATTTGGTGCCGAAAATGCATAGTCATATGACTGACTTTTACATACTATACATTGTTGTCATTCTTATTTCTGTGGAATCACCATGATGTTAACTTCTCGTTAGAAAAATTCTGAATTAAACATTGTAAATTCTATTTCAACAAGACTTGGCAATAAATGTTCTGAAACGTTCCGCATATTTATTCACCGACGCTGTAATAATTAGATAAAACTGATTAAACCTTTAATTTCATTCTAAACTCTTTTTGTGTAGATAATAACTTTTACTTTCTTTATAGTAGGAAATAGTTCTATAATAACAGTTGAACAGGAAACATTTATATTGCTGCAGAATAGTTAAAATTGTGACAAACATATTAGTGTAGGTGGATAGAAACATTGAGTAATTCAGTAAAGATAAATCAAAAATGCCTCGACTTCAATTTCGATAAACTAGGATACTGGATGAATGGAAAATTTCTGTTTTTGATAACAAATCATCTAACACTAAATGTTCTTAGTGTTCGCGTTCTAAGCTAGCAATCTTAGAACGATCATTGAAAGGAAGAAAGCAATTTCTAGAACGAATGTCTGAATTTCGACTGAATATGAAATTATTTTTCTATTATGAAATTTTCCTCTTGCTATTAATAAATTGAAACAAGTGTATAATAATCTCAACATACTTTGTCTTGAAAATTTAGGATGTCAATATTTTATATCGCTTGCTGAAATATCCGCTTAAAGGTACATAATTCTCTAGAAACATCATTAATCGAATATAAAAATTATTGAACATATTAACTTTAAAAATTGAACTCCTGTAACAGAACTAAAATATTAATGTGCAAACACAGAAGAAATGATTCAAGTAAAAATAAGGAAATGAAGAAAAGGTACATGTTCGACAAGTAAAAAATAACAATTTCATTTGACTCTCGATAATTTCTTGCAGATAAACTAAGAAAATCCGACATTTTGATGAAAGGAAAAGTTTGTTGGAAATGTCAATTTCTATATTTAAGAGCTACCGAAATCGAGGAGGAAGTAAATTTCCAGAAACGCGTCACTTCAGATTAGGTTGAAATGATGAAAATAGCTTCATTTACTATGGCGTTAAATAATTATTTCTCACGACTTTGGGAGGTAATTGGACGCTCCATTGTATAAAATCGATACATATATTAAACTGCTTTATGTGATATAAAATCAAGATATATTAGGCGTAACGTAAAAATGCAAGTTTAGGGTCATTTAATCGCAAAGTAAGGAAAAAAGAATTGAGGAAAGGAAAAAGGATACGTAATAATGAACGTATCTATGTGAGATAACTAATGTTTTTTCAGTATTTGAGCACAGAATTTAAGAGTACTTGAAATAAAATGAAAAAGACAATTAATTAATTATAACACTTTTTTTGCAAGAAAGTGGTTGTGTAGCGATTCATCATTTCTTGGAGACTTCTTCTCCTCATAATGAAAAGATTAGCAGGTAGTGAAAGAATATTTGACCCTGAATCTCATATAGCTCAACTCTGCAGTCCATTGTATACACAGATGTACACCCATCTAGAGATATAGAATCATCTCTGAAAGCCATAACAAACAATTCATTCAGAAAAATCCTGTACATAAAATTGATATTTGCAAGAATTTTTGACGACTCGAATGCTAAGGTACAAAATTTGGCGGAAAATATTTAGAAATAAAAGTAAGACAATTATTTACAATAAATAGAATGAGAAGGACCAGAAAGCAGCTTCATATACTTAGCTTATTATAACTATATACAAGGCACTTAAAGCAGGTCACCTGCATATTTCGCTTGTTTTCGGAGATAGAAGAAAATGAGCCAGACAAACTTATTTGGTATCGAGGAGCTAATAATCTGATGTTACTAATCTTTTTATAGGTAGAAGCTTCAAGGAGACATAAAGGTCAACTTTAGTTATTCAAGTAAAACGATATCGTTTACTTATATTCTGATAGAGGATTTCAAAATGAATACAATGTTCTATAATGAAGGTCCTATTATGAGTAGTGAAAAATTTCCCGATCGTAATGGATCTTCACTTTTTAAACTATACAATGTTTCGGACTATGTATCCATGTTCAAGGACGACATTTTGAACATTTGTATTAGCACTGAGAACGTGAACAACATGTTCGAAGAGTGCTTTGAGATAATACGTTTCTCTTGCAGTTGACCTGGAGTGACCTTGAATGACCTTCATTATAGGACACTAGTATTCGTTTTGGAATCCTCTATCAGGATGTAATATAGTGTAATAATATCTTCCAATGGCTTACCTCGCTTAATGTGTTTGCGAGAACACATCCAATTGATCCAGCTCCTACGATTACAGAATGGTACTCCTCTTCTGGAAAATTCGTTTTGTATAGATATAATTATAGTTATACAAAAAAATATATTTATAAATAATAGCGTTTGTGGTTATATTCGCAATTATTTTAAAATATATCAGCATTCATTCTCATATTAGAATTTTTATATAAACCAGTAACATTCTATAATATTACGTTTCAGTTTGAATTTTATACTAGCTGTTACACTGTTGCAAAATGTATTCACTTACAAAGTTTGACGACGAAGTGAATTGTTTAGAGCAAAGAGAATTTTCCAGAATATTTCATCAAATTTATCCTGTTTAGTAATAGCAGTTCGATAGCAACGAACATATTATTACTAGACGTACTTTGTCGATCGACATTTTAGTTCCACTAATATTTTTCATTTTCAATAAAACAAATCTTCACAAACATCTGTTGGAACAATGAGAATGTTATCTTTCAATTTGAAATCATTACAATTTAAATGTATAGAGTGTTCCGGTTCGTTATTCTAACTCTGCAATTAAGTTCTGCAGGTAAAAGTAAGACTAAAATGTCATTTAGCAAGATGATTGCGTCATCAAAAATGTAGGTAATTAGAACCATGTGAGCATTTAGAAGTGTTAAAATTCTTCATTTAATACAAATGTGATGTTGAAACTATTTAATATTATTTCAAGTTTTCTTCACACGCATCAAGTTCTCCATAGTGGTTTTGACTTTTCTATCCAATTTGTCTTCTCGTTAAAACAATTCTTTGTTGTGAACCTTTATTTTCAATGTTAAGAAGTATTGTCCCTTAAATAGAAGTCTGGTATTTTTGGGGATCAGACAATTGACTCTTTTCTGTTAATATATTATTGAATCTGCACATATTGATCGTAATTATCGCACATCATATTTTTGTCGACGCAACGCTTTAGTTCTACATTTCCCTGTATTATAATTCCCTGAATTATAATTATCTATATTTACCTGTATCATAATTTGAACAGGAGTCGTCTTTGGAATGACCGTATAGATTAGTGACAAGTGTCAGAAACATAAGTGAGGATGGTTGACAAAATGACAGTACAGAATTAGTTGAGCAAACGCTTGTTAGATTTGAAGCTACCCACGACATTTTTCTTTAGAAGTGATGATTCGTCGTTTGCACTTCCTGAGCTTTGGGATGATTTGCTTGACTTGGAGAGACTTATATAATTGTATATCACATGTATTATACACATAAATACATAATACGTATTATACTAAGGGTACCTATAAGTAATGTCGTTTTAACAAATTTTTCTATCTTGTGACAATAATTTTAAAAAAATATACTAAATGAAATAAAATTTTGTTTGGTATCAAAAATGACATAACTTATGGGTACCCCTATTAATAATACTCTACTATTTTATGTTTTCATCATAATAAAATTGTGTTCATGCGTTACAAAATTCTTATTCATCTATATTCTGAAATACTTGTGGTATTGCTATAAATAATTAAATATATATTGTTTGTTTATTATATTATACTTTTATATCAGACCATATAATAGTGATGTTTCTTATTTACACTGAATGCCGCTTAGGCAAACGAAGAAATTTTCGAATTTTTATTAAAATTTTAAATAAGTATTAATATATGATTAGTGGTACAGTATGTATCAGAATATTTAAATGCTTTTAATCATTAATTAATTTAAGTTCATTACATCTATTGTTGAAATCGAAATTCATGTTACATTTTTCTCAGGTATATCCCGATTTGTTTGACATAAATTTCTTTCAATGAAAATTGAAAGGATTAAGAAAAACAATAAGAAATCTTCCTCCTATTTAGTTATACGATTTGTAACTATAGTGATGCTTGTATTGCTTTAATACTACAAATAAAAACCTGAGAGCCTACGTCATTATTTATTAAAGTGTTTCAAATCAAAGGAAATTTTGATTAAAATGTTATAAACGTTAGAATTCCATGCATCATTCCGATATGTTTTAGTTCTAATTCGGAAGTTAATAACTGTCCGGAACTATTTTGTATAATTGGGATCCGATCTTTCGATCAGATTTTTTACTTCAAAATATCAATTTTGTACATTTTTGAACAGTAAATATGAAGTGTGTGAATCACGATATAAAATTGAATATCTTTACCTGATAGTAGGTTGACAGGTGCGTAATGGAATAGAAATTTACTGCATTGTCAACGAAATTGATATTTATAAATTGAATTATTTATATTTCCGTCGTATATATTAATTTCTACTGCTGTAAAATTAAAAATTTCAGTTTGTTAGCAAGGGACAAATCCAGTTAGAAAAATGAGGATCTTATTTAATTAAATAAGCACAATTTAAGGCTTGACTGATCACATTGGGGATGCGAGATTTTTGTCACGGCTTTCGCTGACTGGGCTGCAGACGAGGAGTGACAATATAGGTGGCTCATTATAATTTTTACAAATGTACGTGTTAATATTATACATAAAACTCACACAAGTATTCAAACTTTCACTCATAAAATACAAATTTTGCGGTGCATCTCTATTTATGGAACACATGTTAGCACTGGTAAATGCTAATGATCGGTGCAATATACAAGAACATCTGAAAGCCAGTGTATGTGATACTAAAAACATCCAGAATATTCTACAAAACGACAACAGTTCATTACAGACATTGTATTCTTGAATACTTTGCAGCATTAAGTATGTAACTATCCCATTTGATCATTAATATGAATTATTATTAATGTTTCTGTGGATTGTGACTTATTATTATTAACTGTCATGATATGATATGATATCCAGAATCTCAGTTAGGAAAAAAATGGTATCTATCGCTGTTAAAACAATAGTAGCTATCATGACTTTTGTAATATAATCCTTCCGTCACTCGCGGTATTTCTATCCGCGATGCAGAGGCACGAACTTGGGAACTGTCTGGCAGCTAGCTAACGTTTATAAAAGTAGAGTTGTAAAAAATTAGAAATAGGTTGCACATGGAGTACGAATAGAAGTTTGGGGTAGAAACCTGAACGTTTGGAATTAAAATTGTGCAAAAATTGAAATTGCTTGAAGAGACTTCAGATATTGCACTACTCTAAATGAAAGTTTTATAATTATTAAAATACAGATTGATTACCGTGTAAAAGAATTTGCATGATCTGGTAAATATCGTGTAATAGATGTGATTGGTATGTGGAATAATTGCATGGAATGGAACACGTTTACAATTTCGGGTACGTGACATTTTATTTATGACGGAACTGACGGCAAGAAAATCTATATGATACGTCAGATAATACAGAAATTTAATTTAATTGATAGTTACATCTGAGAGGAGGTCACGTCAGACTGACCGATGCCACAATGACATCGTAAATGAAGTATCGTCTGCAATTTCGCACCAAATCGAATATTTTGAATTTTTTGATGATCGCTTACAACATTATTGTTAAAGCGATCACTCTAAAGTAAATAAAAGGAGTGAATAAATTTACAATATGTGTATTTCTATTTACAGCTTCTGGGCGCTTGTAATTTTAGTGTTTGTAATAAACGTTCTGTAATAAATTAGAATATATATAAATGTATGTAATAATAATTAATTCTTGTATTAAAAATTACTTGAGTAGTATTGAAATAATGAAATTTCACTCAATAGCACAAATAAACGACGTACACGATGTTTGTGTATATATCTAGTCCCAAATGAAGTAAGGCACTTTTTAAATCTTTTCATTATATTAGTTACATACATATGAATATATGTTTAAGTTAGCATATTATTTGTCCGATATGGATATCGATTTAACTTATAATGTCTCACAAATGAAATAAATCGTTATTGGACAGATAAAAATGTATGCCATGGCAATGATGTATCTAGAGACTACCGTGCTTAAAAGAATTAAGTAATTAAATAGGAAGTATGTAAAAGTAGAAAAGTTGCTCCTTCTATACTATAGATGCTTCAATATAATATATATGTCAATTTTAAACAACTTTTTCCTTTACATATAATCAAAGTTAGTTATTAAAATATTTCTAAAAATTTTCCGGAACTCGAATTTCTGTGCATCATTGTTCACGTGACTAGCAATTTGCTGGCATGACAAGCGAAATAATGCCGACACTAACTTTAGATATTATCCAAAGTCATGCGAACCGAATGCGTAAAAATATTCACATAATAAGTTGCAGATAAGAATGCGATTTGAGTTAGTTTATTATATCCGGCCAACTTATGGCGGCAGGTATACATCATTGAAGCATACATAGGTACAATTATATGCTCACTTACTCAAGTTCTTTGCGACTATCTTAGAAATTGAGGCCGACTGCCGATTATACCTCTAAAACCATAAAAATGCACAATGTACAGTTATCTGCTTATTACTATAAATTCCTGTAAGATGGCCTACAAAAGTACATGTCCAAAGAGCTGAAGTTGCGGAAGAGTGTTGACGCACATGTGTATTTCAGAAAATCGCAGCTTACGGCATGTATATAATATATAATCTTTCTTTTATCCATCGTATGTATATTACAATTTTCGTTGTTACGTGTGATTTTGCAATTCTTTCTCAACATGACATCGCAATAATCATAGAGTATGTTTTTAAATATTTAGTACAGTTTGTTTAGTATAGTATAGTCACGGCACAATAGACTAGAATAAGGTGTATAGTGGGCGGTGTCGGCGCTACATGCCAGTCTCGTGTTAAAAACTTTATCAGTATTTTTTTCTTTTTTTAACCAATTATTTCACTTTTTTCTACTCGGCGTATTTTGATCTGATGTCGATTTGCAATGGTCGATTGTCCTTTCGAGGTGTACAATACAAATAAATATTTCGGAAAGATTATAAATAACTTCCCTTCCTGATTTTGATGATTTCTAAACATCGGTGTCACTCACGAGCATAGTTGTCCGGATGTTAATCTGGTTACTTCCATCGTTCTGTTTCATCATTCTGTTTTATCATCTCATCTGTTTATTTCATTATACTCTGGGAATCTACATAACTTCGACTACAATGAAATGTTTTACATGGAATAATTTTCGAATTTCTCATATTTCAATCTTAAAGGTATAAAATGAAAAATAAAATAATTATGTATTTTCTTATTTTCTAACAAGATGCAAATTGCTATGGTTATCTGTGATATCACGATGCCACTTCTCACCAGAGTTTCTAATTTCGAACTTTTCAGAAGCTTTTGAATAAGTTTACACGTTTGTAAAGTTTGCTTTGTATTATACATAACAGAATGATACAAATTAACTAGTACATACTTTTGAAAAGTTCATAACGAATTAAAGATGCTCACCCACAGAGGATCGCTTTCGTTCAGTATAAATCCTCTGCCTTTAGACGATAATGGTAGTGATAGAATATAAATAGCATTATTGCATAGGAGAACTGTTTGACATCTATCACAAAAGATTCGTCTGGTTCATTTAAAAAATCCTCCTAGCTCCAAGCATTGACATTTGTATATTAGGCAGTTGCAGATAAAAGCTTCTATGTGTTTTCTCATAATAGTAAATAATCTTGTGGAAGTAAAATTTATTGGAACTACTAAAGCACTTGTTGTATGGTTTTGAAAATTTCTTTCAACTGATAAATCACTAATTATTTTAATGTTGTATTTCTTTAAATCTTTTTTTGGAATATTTCCAGAGACCATGAGAATTTTCGGTGAATTTGTATTGTTGGCCTTTTTAATGATTTATTCAAATGTTGCGAAAAAGTATACACATTTAGACATTTATATATCCTATTTCCGGCTAAACAGGAAACACTTAAATATATCAAGGACATTAATTAAATATCTAGGAAAACACAAAAAGTATGAAAAAGTTTGTGTGTGAGATACTAAAAGACACATGTCTTGCAATGCTCTTGTCTATTTGTCTCTGACCTTGAGAATATCACTAAAATTTGTAATTGCTGTATTGTATCATCTTTGATTATATATTGCTGCAACTGAAATACATATTTTTGTATTACATATCCCTCCGCTTTCTATTACATTTTCGTTAAATGTCATTTATGGCAGATACTAATTAATGTAAATCACGTAATTAACGCTTATGAGACAAATTTGCAAATAATTTCTATGGTACTAATGATTCCAAGAATTCAGGGAGATATAACGCAGAATAGGGGAGTTCAGTTAATGTGACGGCCCTACACGTTTGAACATTTCTGTTAAGAAATAATTTAATTTTCACGAATCCCTAAGATTATTGAAGTATACTAAAAAATCTTGTGTAAGACTTAGTGAAATATCTAGTCTCCTAGTCAAACAAATCCTCCTACCTGTCACTGGCGCATTTCTCCATCTATATAACCTAACTTATGTTAGATGTAAAGATCTAACCTTCACGGCTGATTGGCTAACTCAACAAGTACCCTTTTGGTTATTTATGGTACAAATCAAAATCAAAATAAAAATGAATAAATTTCTTCCTGCAAAAATAAAATTTTGATTCCTTTCTGTACAAAGGTAGTAAATTATTTGTTGCTTGTTCGAGTGCTGTTTTAAGTTTAGATAAAGGCGGTAAAAAATGCAATAACGTTTTGAAATGTTATAAAACATTGACGCATAACATATTTCTAAGACTTTAAAATATTCTTTAAAAATGCTTTAATTCTAGATTATTTGATGGATCAATAGTATTGAATACATGTTGTCGACTACACGTTAGAACGTTTCAGGTAAATGCTAAAAATCGGAGCAATATAACAAGAAGATAAACATCATTGCATGCGCTACCAAGATCATTCAGAATGTTTATTAAAGAATTATTAAAGACGTCGAATTCCTGAATACTTTTCAGTATTAAGTATATAACTATCATATTTGATCTTTATGAATATAAATTAATATTAATGTTTTTGTTGATTGTTAACTTTTATTGCTAAATATCATTATATGTTATATTTTAAGTCTCTGCCAAGAAAAAAAGTAGTAGTTTTCGTTATATATGTACTAGAATAGCTATGCGTTCTTTTAGCCTTTCGCGGTTTGTATTCACGACGCAGCGGCATGTATTCAGGAAATGTTTTGTAGAAAGTATCTTCGTTGCCCAATAATATATTATAACAAATCGTAATTTTTTACTAAGAAATGGCTAAAGGTTGAATGGTATAACATTAGTACTAGGTTATATATGGTGTGCGAACAGAAGATTGGAATAAGAAACTCACAAGGAGTTAACTTTGCACGGAATTGCAAACATGAAAATAAAAACGTTAAGACATCATTTATGGCCACTACTTTCACTAAAAGTATTCCAGTCGCTCAATTACGTGGTTTCGCACTCTAGTGCTTATTGTCTAAATTCGTGTGAAGAGCCAAATAAGTATTGGATGTACGAATTTTTTATGGATGTGATTGGTACGTGCAAAAATTGCATGGAACGTTTATCATACCAGGTGACGCAGCATAATGCGACTCCGTTTCCAGCGAAAAAATCGGATGCAGTATCCATATTAGTCATTAGGTCAATGCGACTATAAAATGAATAAAACAAATAAATGCACATACAATATGTATATTTCTATGTACAGGTCTTAGTCAGTTAGAAATTTCAATTTTCTGATATCCACAACAAAATTAATTAAGAATAATAGAAAAAATGCATTAATAATTAATTTTCACAATGAAATTTACTTACATAGTAATAATTTAATGAATTTGTATTTAATAGCATGAATATACGATGTACACGATGCTTGTACAAGTTACTAGCTTGTACAAGATAGCATCAAGATCCTATTTAGAGAATATCGTATTTTCGTTTCATTTGTTCCATAAGTACGTGAAAAATAAAATTCATAGCATTTAAAAATATCAATCAATAACATATCATTTTTCAGATACGACAGTGGAAGTAATAAACAATGTCTGATAAGTAAAAATGTATAAAACTAATCATTCAATGACAGATCTTAACGTATACCATGATAATGTGTGTAAAAATTATCGAGTATTTAAGAAAAGTTTAAAAAGTAGAAAGGTCAATATGGGGAAGTTTCAGAGAATTTCGTTTTCCTTCGATAGTTTTTGAATGTGTCGTAGATATTGAACAACTTTTTGAACAACTTGTTTCTTCGCATATTGTCCGTAATCCAGTTTCGAAATATTCGCAAAAATCTGATAGTACTGGAAATTGAATCCATTAGAATGCATCTGTCACACACTCCTAGCCACCACAGTCTTTATTTTACGAATCTAAGTAGATAGATGATTTTCACGTACACCATAGTGACATGCGTCGTTTGTTTGCGACGTTCATACATTCCAAAATAAAAAATAACGTCTTTTAATGTATTTATTCGAAAAATAACTATTTTACACAATAACTGTCTGCCACAACACCGTGATCGGATTGAGGATAATAGTATCAACAAGAAACCCAGTTCATTGATGACATTTATTGTTCAATGAGTTATAATACAGACTTTTGAAATTTCGGATATCCAATTGTGCACGCCGTTTTAGCTAAGCTTGCAAATTTTCAAGCGTGAACTGCTGCGCAGGAACCGGTACATTGTAGTTCATGTGGTCTTGTGGCAGGCAAAATTGCCTTCTTTGCAAATTATTCAAAGTTACACAGACCACTTTGTATATAATAAGCTAAAGATAAGAGTCCGGTTTTAGTTGGTTTGTTGTATCCGACTGACGCATGGTTGATAACTAACATTGAAACATATATATATATACAATTAGAGGCTTATTTATTCTAGCTTTTTGCGAATATCTCGGAAATTGAGACCGACTATAGATTGTAGGTAAAGAAGAAAGTTGTCTAAAATGTCGATATTTAAACATTTAAACAATCTCTGAGGGGAAATAACTTTTCATCATGGAAAGTTGTTGGCGTTAAAAAGTTGCTGATGTATTTCAAGTTCCTAACGACATCAACTTGATAGTAATTGAATGGTGTTGTTATTTAAGAGTGAATATTCGTACACTCCTTCAAAATTTAGGTACAATTTAAAAACCCACAAAATTTTTGTGATAAACTATATAATATACATACAGAATATTAGAAGTATAGTTTTGCAATTTCTGTTTGATAAAATAAATTTTTATTTTAATTTTTAGTTGTTCTCACAGAAACAAGTTATTTTTATTTCTAATTGTTTTTATAAAAAATAATTGATAGTTTTGAGGAATCGATTGAAACTATTAGAGTTGTAAATTACATAGTCATGAAATAACTGCAGTTTTACAAGTTTTATCTCCATCACAGTATTGAGGTGATATAATTTAACTTGATTTAATTTGGTCCTGTTGCGAACCAACATCGGATACAAATAGTCATAAACAATTGAATGATTACACAATATCGCATTTGGTACCAAAAAGGCATAGTCATATAACTGACTACTACATATTATACATATTTGTGTGACGAATTTCCTTTATCTCGCGAAAGAAATGATTATTAACGTGAATCTTAACAAGATTTATAACGCTTTGCTAATCTGTGACCGAACAAGATTTATCTTATTACGTATAACAAGGATTTAAGAATAACGAGGCGTATGCTGCAGTTGAAATCAGACTGTCCTGTTTTATTAGATTTGTTGAATACTTATACAGAGTGTCAATCATGGTTTACGTGACGAATTTTACAAGAGTGGGAATAGGTGTGGCAGGATTCGAGTCAGCAAAAGATAAGTAGGTAGCGTTTGCAAAGGCGTTCTTACATCTACGTGACAAATTCTACAAGAGCAGGAATAGGTGATTCAGTGGCGAGATTTAAAAGATAAGCTTTTGCAAAAGCATCTTCACATTTGTATTGTCATTCCTATTTCTGTAATGGAATCACCACGATGTTCGCTTCTCGTTAAGAAGATTCTTAATTAAATATTATATATTCTATTAATATTCTATTAAAACTACATATTCTATTTCAATGAGACTTCTCGCATGGCAATATATGTTATGAAGCATATTTACTCACCGACGCTGTAATAACTAGATAAAACTGATTAAACATTTACTTCCGTTCTAACCTCCTATCGAGTAGTGATAATAACTTTTATTTTCTCCATAGTCAAAAATAGTTCTGTAATAGCTAAACAGGAAACATTTATATTTGTGCAAAAGAGTTAAAATTGTGACAAACGAATTTCCTGAACATATTAATGGTAGGTAGATAGAAAACCACAACCATTCGATAAAGATAAATCAAAAATATCTTGACTCGAAATTCGATAAATTAGAATACTGGATGAAGATTCCACAATACCGTTTTTGATAACGAATCAGCTAACACTAAATATTTGTAGTGTTCGCGTTCTAAGCTAGCGATCCAAGAACGAGAATTGATGAATACAATTTGTTAAATGGAATCTCTGAGCTCCGACAAAGCTCTGGATATGAAATTATTTTTCCATTATGAAATTTTTCAATTTTGCTACTAACAAATTGAAGCAATTATATAATAACCCCAACATGCTTTCTCCCCTAAATTTATGATTTCAATATTTTACACTTTTTGCTGAAATATGCGCTGAAAGATACAAGAAACATGTACTCTAGAAACATTATTAATCGAATATAACTTTACAAATTGAATTCTTATAACAAATTAAAACGTTAGTGTGCAAACAAAGAAGAAATAATTCAGATAAAAGAAAATGAAGAGAAGGTACATGTTCGATAAGTAAAAAGTAATAATTTCATTTGACTCGATAATTCTTCGCAGATAAACTAAGAGAACCCAACATCTTTATGAAAGGAAAAAGTTGTTGGAAATATCGATTTCTATATTCAAGGATTCTCGAAATCAACGAGGAAGTAATTTACGACTTCATAAATTTCTAGAAACACATCACTTCAGATTAGGTTGAAACATTGAAAATAGCTTAATATAGTATGGCGTTAAATAATTATTTATCATGTCTTAGGGTGGTAATTGCACGTTTTTTATATTATATAAAATCGATACATACATCAGATTGCCCTTATGATATAAAATTAGTACATATATTAGGCGTAACGTGAAAATGCAAGTTTAGGGTTATTTAATAGCAAAGTAAGAAAACAAGAAATTTGGAAAGAAAAAAGTGGAATACGTAATAATGAATTCGCCAATTAGAAATACCATGATTTAAAACTCATTCGAAAAAGTTAATGACTGTTAATGAAAGAGATGCTCGTAGGATTCACATATGAAGACCATTTGTTGAAGTATCAAGATCCGAGAAGTCGGTTTTTGAAATGCGTGCATTCCGAATAGAAATCTAGGTGACAGTGGAATGCATATAAGCATATGGACATAAATATTTTATAAACTTATAACCAAGTAATATCAGAAACTTCGACTGTTTGTAGAATATATGTATCATAAATTTATCTCTGTTCCTTGCATTCTAATTTCTATCGTACAAATTTTAGTCTGAGATATAAGCAGCCAAGCTTCAGTCTTATAATAAACAAAAACGTTACTATTGAAACTATGGGTTAATACCTTTATACATTTGATCAATTTAATGCATTCAGTATATTTATAAAATTTGCAGTTTCACTGAATATTTTTTTGTTGAATGAGTTGATCGAATTTATCTGTAGTTACAGACTTTTCATTATTTTTATACAGATATCTTTAGAATAAGAATGTATTCCAGAACTATTCCAGAAGAGAAAAGCAATTATGTTAAATTCTTCGTTATCATTTTGATACTGAAACATTGGATAATTTAGATTATCAACAAAACGAATGAAAGTTATTTGTTTAATAGATAATGTAAGGAAGTTATATTATTTATTTTCATACGTTTTTCTACTAGACCAAATACTTGAATACGTACAGTTAGTTTGAAATCCATTAATATTATATATATATATATATATCAATATGAACAACACATTGAAATTGAATACTATATATATCAATATAATTGAAAATGATTGTCTTGAGTATCTTGAGTTTGGCTTCGATTACATAAAATAGACATTCACTCAAATACGAAGTTAAATTATTATTAACTGATATCACTAGATATTCGAAGCCACAGAAATTTTGGGCTCTACACTGTTCAATTTGCCAATTTCGTCACATTTTATCATAAATTTTTATCTCAAGAAGTACGTATAATAACATGAAGAAAGTTAAATAATTTTTTCCTTCCTAACATATTACATGTTATTGTAATTATTACTATGACATCACTTCTCATCAGAGTTTAAGAAGAATAAAAGTTCTAAATAAATTTACACTTATTCAAGATCATACATGTATACGTTTGTTCATTCATATAAAACAGTCTGATAGACATTAATCAGATTATAATGAAATGTTCATATAATAATTTGAATTTAGAACAAAACACAGCAGAATTTTAGAACCTTAACAGCAGGCAAAGCGTGGTACACCGTAGCAACAGATCCACCGTCCATTCACTTCACTCGTATTGTTCGAAAACGAAGTAGTGGAAACATCTTTCTATTTCTCAAACATTCTCTGAGTTTGTCACTACAAATGAAGTGTTATGGGAACGAGTTGAAACCGTGAGTTTCATATTAGTGCAATTAAAAATCCATAAAATAAAACAAAGTATTTAAAATGTTCAAATTAGTGTTCTCATGTCCTTAAAATTTATTTCGTTCATTCGCATTAAAATATAAACTTTAGAAATCTGAAGTGTTAATGTCATTATAGCGGAAAGTAATTATAAGTGAGTAATAATTATACTATAATGCAACTTCGTTTATTACAAGTACTTCTTCCTTCCACTAACGTATCCTTCAATACTAATAATTTATCTCCAGATGAGAACAAATAAATTATAATTATAGTTTAAATACTATCCTCAAATTATAATTATAATTATAATTTAAACATATCTTATACAGTTTATTTTTTTATTAAAAGATTACACTATTTATTATTTTAATATTTATTTTAGTCTTACAGCACATAAATTGGAATAACTAATTTTCACAATTGAAGTTTCCTTAACAAATCCATCACGCCAGATCATTTAAATATAACATGGCCAGACAACCATTCCTCTTTAATCATATCACTAGCTTTCTCCGCGATCATAATAGTAGGCGCGTTCGTATTTCCCCTAACAATCTTTGGCATAATCGAGGCATCTACAACTCTCAAACCATCGATTCCATAAACCTTCAATCTCTCATCCACGACAGCTTCAGGGTCCGACTTTGGTCCCATCTTGCAAGTTCCTACCGGATGATAAATAGTGTCTGTATATTCTATGATCACGCATTTCCAATAATCCCTCCCACCAAATTCAAACTCTACACAACCAGGTAAAGGTTTATCAATCAATCTAAAGTCGTATTTTTTAAACGATTCTGTCCCAAACAATTTTAAAGCTATTTCCACACCTTCCTCTAAAACGTCCAAATCTGGATTACTGGTAAAGTACCTGGGATTAATTAAAGGTGCTCCCCACAATGGATCAGTACCGTTCAGTAATATAAATCCCCTGCTTTTAGGCGATAATAAAATTGGTAGAATGTAAATAGCATTATAGTAGGAGAGCGGGGTAACATTTACATCAAAAGATACTGCTGGAGCATTTAGAAAATCTTCTCGACTAGCACCACGGAATAAAAATTGTATATCTGGTACTCCTTTTTCATGTTGATAAGATGTTTGTGTGAAAACACAGGAGATGAGAGAACCAGTTGCAGATAAAGGTCCCCTGTGTGTCTTCCTATAATAGGAAAGGTCATCCACCATCAAGGAGATATTCTCATACGTGGAAGTAAAATTTAGTCCAATTACAAAACCAGTTGTTAATACATGATCTTGAAGGTTCCTTCCAACCGATAAATTACTAATTACTTCAATACCATATTTCTCTAATTCTTCTCCTGGTCCAATTCCCGAGAGCATAAGGATTTTTGGAGAATTAATGGCTCCAGCTGAAACAATCACCTCCTTTTTAGCAAGAACTGTGTTTAATTTAGTTCGGTTGTTTCCTGAAATATATTCGACGCCTGTTACACGTTTTGTTTTGCTGTCTAGAAGCAATTTCGTAACGTATGATTCAGTTTTAATCGTTAGATTCTTGCGTTCGCATCTGATGGGTTGTATGAACGCGCTGTTAGTGCTTTGACGTGTTCCATTAGCGGAGGTTGTTTGTAGATACATTATACCTAATTGGGTCTTTGCATTGATATCTACGTATTCGTAACCGAGTTCATGCCATGCATTCAGTATGATATCGTTGTTCTTGTCGTCGTACGGAAATCGTTCCACCGATTGGTAACCACCTTGGCTATGGTAACCTGGATTTTCTTTCACTACCTAGAGAAAATAAAAGTTTTACCTGGATGCCTCCTGGTACTGAATGATGTAAATTTAAAATTTAATACCTCTGGGTTCAAGTTATTTTCTGATTTCAAAAAGTATGGTAGAACTTCTTCGTAGCTCCAGCCATAATTTCCTGCTTCTGCCCATTCGTCGTAGTCTCTTGAGTTTCCACGAACGTACATCATCATATTGATAGTACTGGAACCACCCATCACCTGCAAGTGCGATAATAAACATCAGAAGGCCCAAGTACTAAATACATTAACACTAAAACTATATATTTTTTAATTTATCGATTAGAGAAGTGTCAATAATTCTAAGTTCTATATACTAAATTCCTAGATAGGTTGCAAATTTCACAAGTATGGCTATAAGAGTCGTGTTGTAATATATCAATCTCGTGTTATATTACTATAAAATATGTGTATTATGATATACTATAATACAATACACTAATCTTATATTAAATATATTTAGAAACATTACGTATAAGTATTTCTTTTAAGTGAGAAAACTTGTGATGATGCAAAAAATATTTTTTGCCTAACATGAATGGTGCCAAAAGATCACTAATTGATTAACATTGATGTACTTAAAATTTAAGTTTCTTTTTTAAAGAATGGTTAGTCACTCTCGTATTACTAAAAATCCCGCTGCGAGGGATACATGCGCAGATGAATATCTGTTTCCATGAATATCGTGATGTATAACTAAATGGTATGATTGACAATTTTAATATTCTTTTTATTATACCTGTTTGTATTTAAGTAGATGGATCACATATGTAATATATATATATAATACACATATAATACATATATAATACATATATAATACATATATATATATATAATATGAAGAAAGTCTTTTGTGTACGAGTAATTTCGTGGGTTACGGAATATGCACTTATACTGTACCAATAACATAAAAATAGTAAGGAATTTTTACGTTTAATTCTTGACAACAATTCAATTTCCCGTATATAATTCTAGAAAGTTAATGTATCAAAATATATGTATACATACTTTACCCCTTGGGGTCACACACTCTCTGTTCTCCCCGGCTAGACATCCGTACTGCTGCGGTTGTGTGTGATACATCCAATCGATATTGCTTCCAGTTAACGTAGAGGCGAAACCCGGAATTTCTGCTACCTCTGGTTCCTCTATGCCAGCTTCAATTAATAGTATCTGAAAATATATATGAAATTTCAAAGGTTTGTTTCAGTTGTAGCTGAAAGGGAACTCCCCATTTCTAGCAAAATTATTCATTACTCTTAAACGGGTATTATTCACGATCTGGTTCTTAGTAGGCAAAAAACTTTCAGCAAGTCTAAAAATCCTGATAACGCATACATATTTGTTTGAAATCAAGATCAGACTAAACAGAATTGACCTGTAATCTCATTTAGTAGATTCAATAGAAATTCCAGATATATAAAGTGAATTGTGAATCATAATGCACCAATAGCGTGTCATACTATAAAGACGCTTTTTGGATTACCTAACGTCAAAGATGATGAAATATTGTCAACAATCCCGAATCCAAATTTATATGAATATAAGTATTCTTTGAATATAGTCTAAATATCGTCAGTAAAATTGTAATCTGCATATACTATGCTTCATCTAGTTTTCATTTTCTCCGACTTGTAGCATTCAGCAGATTGCCAAACAAAGAAGGGTCTATGATTCACGCGATGGTTGAGCCATTGAAACGTTAAGCCAAAGTTAGTTTCTTTCGTGCGGAAGACGACCTAATAAATTCTAGGCCGAAAAGAAACAATGTAAGCAGATCGTCCTCGAAGAGATTGCCACCACACTTCCGTGTAGAGTACGCGAAAAGTGGTTGGTGCAATCTAAAGCAATCCAATAAGCTTGCGATGGAAATGCTTGGCCGATTGGGGATGCACAAGCTTTCCTTCTACGACAGAAAGAAAGGAAAGGAGAGATTTTGTTAACTCCTCGTGCAGAACGGATCGGAAATGGGAGACAGACTTTCGATGAACCGCGGAGGATGAAAATGTACGAGGCATGTGCGCGAATGTACCGCAATTGGAGGAAATGATTTCGATAGTTAGAGAACTGCAAGTATGAGTGCATGTAATGCACCGTCATAATTAGAAGATAATTAAAGACAAATAATACACAAAACTAATTTACCACATCTCAAACAATCCTCCCCTTCGGACTGTTAAGAAGTATTAAAAATATGCGCCTAATGACAAACTTGTGAATTTAGTAATGACAAAATAATTAATTATAAATACCTTCCATTGTTTTACTTCGCTTAATCTGTTTGCAAGAACACATCCGGCTGATCCAGCTCCTACGACTATAAAATCGTATTCCTCTTCTGGAAAATTCGTTTTGCATAGATATAATTTTAATTACAAAGTGGAAATTTATAAAAATGAACATTTGTAGTTATATTTATAATCATTTTAAAACATATCCGCATACATTCTCAAATATCATGTTGGAATTATTATGTTAGCAAATAACAGTCAATAATCCTATGTTTCCGAATGTTACACTGTTGCACTGCAACACATATATTTACAAAGTTTGAATATCATATGAACTGTTTAAAACAAAGGGAGGTTTCCAAAACATTTCATAGAAATTATCGTGTACAGTAATAGCTGTTCGTTTCGAATACATAAATATATATATACAGACAAGCTTTACTATTACCAGATGTACTTTTGTCGATCGAAATTTTAGGTCCACTAATATTTTTCGTTCTCAATAAAACAAATCTTCTCATACATCATTTGGAACATTGAGATATTATCTTTCAGTTTGAAATAATTGCAATTTAAATGTATAGAGTGTTTCGGTTTGGTATTCTAACTGTGCCATTAAGTTCTGCAGGTAAAAGTAAGACTAAAATGTCATGTCACTATGTGTTCATAAATGTATCATCAAAAAATTATTAAAAAAATAAGAATTATGTGAGCATTTTGAAACGACTACCTCCTTCATTTAATGCAAATATGAGACTATTTAATCGAAACTTTAAATTTAATTTTATGTGAAATTTTCTTTGCACGCATCAAGTTTTCCATATGCGGTTTTGATTCTTCGATTCAATCTGTTTTACGAATAAAACACTTCTTTGTTGTCAATTTTCATTTCTAAAGTTAAGAAATATTAAGTCCCACAAATAGAAGTCCGGCATTCTTGGAGATCAGACGATTGATTCTTCTTTGTTAATCTATTATTGAAACTGCTAGTATTGATCGTATTTACCGCACATCATATTTTTCGCTACGCAACACTTTAGTTAAGTACATTTTCCTGTATCATAGTTGAATTATTTTCATCTGTATTTACCTGTGTCATAATGTGGACAGGATTCGTCACTGGAATTACTGAATAGATTAGCGATGATTGTCAGAAATGCAAGTGCAGATGGTTGACAGGATGACAGTACAGAATCGGTCGAACAAACGCTTGTTAGATTTGGAGGTACCCACGACATATTTCCTTAGAAATGATGATTCGTCGATTGCGCTTCTTGTGTTTGCGATGATTTGCTCGACTCTTGAAGAGATCTATATAATAATATTAATAATAATAATAAAATGTAATAAAATAATAATAATATACACATATATGCACATGAATATATAATACGTATTATATAATATTAGTGATACTTAGCGGTACAATGACTAATGTCGTTTCGTTCAAATTTGATAAACATCACTACTTCATAACAATAACTTAAAAAAAATATTATTTAAAAGAAGAAAATTTATTTAAAAATAAATAAAATTTTGTTGAGTATCAAGGAGCAACGTTACTTATGGGTACCTCATTGGTAACGGTTCATTCTATTATATTTGTATTGTTATAGAATTACGTTATATTTATGTATTACAAAATTCTTATCCACATCTATTTTGAAATACTTGTGGCATGTTATAAACAACTGAATATATGTTCTTAATTATATTACAGTTTTATATCAAGCTATATCATAGTGATATTTCCTATATTCACCATAGTGATGTTCGTATATTTATACCTAAATGCTACTTAGCAAGAAGGAAAGGAATTTTCAAATTTTCATTAACATTTTGAACAAGCCTTAACATATGCTTAGAATAGTATATTTCAGAGAACTTCGATTCTTTTAATCATTAATTAAACTATGTTTTATACTTATTACTGAAATCGAAGTTCATGTTACACCTTACTCGGGTATATCTCGATTTGTTTGACACACATAAATCTCTTTCAATGAAGATTGAGAGGGCTGAAAAGAAAGAGTAGCAAATCTTTCTTCTATTTATTTAAACGAATTACAGTTATAGAGATCCATGTATTGCTTTAATATAACAATGTCAATATAAAACTACGTAATTAAAATGTATCAAATCAAACGAAACTTTGATTAAATAGTTAATAACATTAGAATTCAATGCGTTGTACTGATATTTTCTAGTACTAATTTGGAAATTAATAAATGCCTGAACCTCTCTTTTTATAAATAAGATCTGACCTCCAAGTTGTCACTTCAAAATTTCACATCAGTTTCGTGCTTTCCTGAACATTAAAAATGAAGTACGTAAACTCATGGTATAAAATTGAATATCTTTACCTGACAATAAGCAGGTGTGTAATGGAATAGAAATTTATTGTATTTATTGATAACGAAATTGAAATTTATAAATTGAATTATTTATATTTCCGTTCTATATATTAACTTTTAATACTGTAAATTTGAATATTTCAGTTTCATAACAAGGAACAAATGAAGTTACAGTAAAGGAATTAAAAAATTAAATAAGCAAAATTTGAGGCCTGACTGATCATAGAGTGGATGCGAGATTTTTGTTCCGCCTTCCACTGATTATCAACGATTCAAATGCAATCGAGAAGTGACAATAAAGTTCGCTCATTATCATTTTTGTAAATGAACGTGTAAATATTACACATCAAACTCACACAAGTATTCAAACATTCACTCACAAAATGCGAGTTTTGCGGTGCATCTCTATTTATGGAACACATGTTAGCACTGTTAAATGCTAATGATCGGTGCAATATACAAGAACATCTGAAAGCCAGTGTATTTATGTGATAACAAGAACATTCTGAATATTCTACAGAACGACAACAGTTCATTACAGACTTTATATTCTTGAATACTTTGCAGCATTAAATATGCAACTACTCCATTTGATCATTAATATGAATTATTGTCAATGTTTCTGTGGATTGTTCATTGTTACTATTAACTGCCATTATATGATACCTTGTCCTAAATTTCAGTCAGGAAGACAAATAGTATCTATCACGACTTTTGTGATATAATTTTTTCGCCATTCGCAAAGCTTCTATCCGCCATATGTGGAGGTATAAACTCGAGAACTGTCCTGTAGCTAGCTAGCATTTATGAAAGTAGAGTGGTAAAAGATTAGTAATTGGTTGGAAATGGAGTACGAACAGAAATCCCTATTTGGGATCAGAACCTGAACGTTTGGAATCAATACTGTACAAAATTGAAATTTCTTGTAGTAACTTCAGATATGGCACTATTCTGATCGAATGCGTTACAATTATTAAAATACAGATTATTTACCGCATAAAGGAATTAGAATGATCTGGTAAAGAACGTCGTATTGGATGCACGAAATGATTATATATGTGATTGGTACGTGGAATAATTGCATGGAATGAAACACGTTTGCCGTTTCATGTAACACTCTTTTTATGATGGAACTATCGGCCAGAAAATCTATGACACGTCAGATAAAACAGAATTTCATATTCAATTGTTAGTTACCCTTCAGAGAACGACGCATCGGAATGATCGACGCCACAATGACATCGTAAATGAAGTATTATCTGCAATTTCGCACGGAATCAGATACTTTGATTTTTCTGATTATCGCTTACGACATTATTGTCAGCATTCTAATGTAAATAAAAGAAGTGAATAAACTTACAGTATGTGTAATTCTATTTACATCTTCTGGGCACATGCAATTTTAGTGTTTGTAATAAATATTCTGTGATAAATTAGAATATAAGGAAATGTATATATTAATAAATAATTCTTGTATTGAAAATTACTTGAATGTTATTAAATAATGAAATTTCATTCAACAGCACAAATAAACGATATACACTCTGTGTACATATATCAAGTGTCGAGTTAAATGGGACAGTTTTTATAACAATTCCATTTCTTTTATACTTACGTACATGTAGATACATGGATCCATAAACATTATTAAACCGATATGGATATGGAAATATCTATTAATATTTAATAATCCCATCTCTTGTCCTAATCAAACATATTCTCCTGCTTGATTCTTGCTTATTTCTTAATTTGTATAACCGGACTTACGTTAGATCCGAAGATCTAACCTTAGAAGCTGGTTGTAGAACTGAACAAGTTCTTTTCTTATATATCTTACAGATCAAAGTCAAAATAAATATGAAAATTGCTTGCTGCAAAAATGAAATTTAGATTCATTTCCGTACAAAGATAATAAATTATGCGTTGCATGTTCGAGTGCTGTTTTAAGTTTAGATAAATAGTTAAAGCGATATATGATGAAGATGTAGTAACCAATTGAAATGTTATAGAGCATTGACGCATTCTATACTTCTAGGACCTTAAAACATTCTTTTAGAAATGCTTTAATTGAGTTCTGGATTACCTCATGGTTCAACAACGTTGAATACATGTTATTAGAACGTTTCAGACAAATGCTAAAAATCAGCGCAATATACAGAAAGATATCAAAATCATCGCAAGCGCAACTAAGAACATTCAGAATGATTCACAGAACCTTTATTAAAGACGTTGGATTCTTGAATAATTTTCAGCACTATGTATAGAACTAACATGTTTGATCTTTAATATTAATTAATAATAACGTTTTTTCGTATGTGGAAATATTGTATGGAACGTTTATCATTTCTTGTGATGCAACAGACTGCGACTCTATAACGAAAAAATCGGATACAGTATCTATATTAGTCGTTAAGTTGATAATGATGATATCATAGTTATATTATAAGTGAAGTATATTGCGCACGAATGATTTTAAAATGAAACATACTCCTCACGAAATAATCTGTCCTTTTTGATGATCGCTTATGACATTATTGTTAATGCGACTGTAAAATGAATAAAACAAGTAAATAGGTTTACAATGTCCATATTTCTATAAATAGGCCCTAATCATTTGTAATTTTCAATTTTCTGATATTCATGATAGTATTAATTAATAATAATAAAAAAATGCATGAATAAATAATTTTCGTTATAAAATTTACTCAAACAGTAATAATATCATGAATTTGAATTTCACAGCAGGAATATACAATTTACACGATAATTGTACGTATATCAACTTCTGATTTAAATGATATCGTGTTTCAAGTGATTTGCTTTATAGGTACGTGAAACATATTATTTAAAACATTTAATAATAACATATTGTTTTTCTAATAGTGGGACCAAAACTGTAAGCGTCAAAAAAAACAAGTGAAGAAGACGTATAGAGGATCGAAACATAAAGAAGAATAGACGTAGGAGAAAAAAGAAATGAGGCAAATGAAGGAAAAGAAGGAGGAAATGGGAGGGCGAGAAATATGGGAAGAGGCTAATAGAACGAAATCACAATCGGAAGTATGGAAATTTATTAACAAGCAAAGGAGGAGGAAGAAAGTGGTACAGCCAAAGTAACAAAAGTGGATTAGATGAACCATTTTATAAAGGTTTTAGGCGGGGTCGAACGGAAGGAGGAAAGTAGAGAGAGGAGTATAATAAAGTAGATGGGGAGGAACTTAAAGATGAGGAAATTAGAGAGTAAATAAAGAAAATGAAAAGTGGAAAAGCAGCAGGTTGCGATGGGATTCAAGCAGAAGCGATATACAGTGTAGGTAGCGTTAGAACGAAACTGTTACAGTTAATATAAGAAACCTGAAAAGGGAAAGAATTTCCAGAAGAATGGAGAAAAGGGAAGATTTTACCGCTGCATAAAAAAGAAGACAAGAATATAGCAGGCAATTAGTGGAATCACACAACTGAACAAGGCCTATAAGTTAAACGTAGCAGTACTGAACAAAAGGTTAAAAACCGAAGTAGAATCGAAAGAGATACTCAGTGATACTCAAGTAGGTTTCAGAAAAGCTAGATTTACGATCGATAACATGTTCATCTTGCAACATGTGATTGACAGAGTTGAAAATCAGAGGAGGGAAATTATATGCCTTTCTTGGGGACTTGAGAGCAGGATTCGATAAGGATATAATGATTTTGGGAAGTAATTACAAGGAAGAGAATAAGTTTAGGTCTAATAGAAATGGTAAAAAAGATTTACAAGGAGACCAAAAATGTAATAAAGGTAGGAGAAGAATTCACAGAGGAATTGTGGACTACGGGTGGTTTAAGACAAGGTTGCTGCCTAAACCCTATGTTGTTCACGCTGTACATCGCAGACATGGAAGAAACAATAAGGCAAACACTGGTAGCAGGAATCATGGTGATGAAAATGAAATTCTGTGGTCTAGCTTACGATATACCAGATGATATAGTGATTCTAGCAAAAAGTGAATAAAACATGAAACATCTGATGAGAAAGTTAGAGATATATCTGGACAGAAGAAAGCTAACACTAAATATCAAGAAGTCCAAAATGATGATTTTTAGGAAAGGAAAAGGAAAAAATAGGAAAGCGACTTGGAGATGGAAAGAGGAGGAAATAGAAATGGTAAAAGAATTTACATACTTGTGGGTAAGACTACAAAAGAACGGAGATCTGGAAGCTCACATTAGAGAAATAGTAAAACGGGCGAATATTACAATAAAGGAAAAATAGGGAATAGGGGAAAGAGTATTTAAAGAAGATTTTGGAAAAAGAATGTTCATGTTTGACACTTTAACGGCAAGTGGTTTGATGTACGGGGCGAAGAAATACGGGTGGATAAAATAGGTGAAATTGGAAACAATGCAAATAAAATACATTAAATAATGTATTTAAAACTTATCGAGTGTTTAAGAAAAGTTTAAAAAGTAGAAAAAGAATGGGGAGAAGTTTCAGAAAACCTAGTTTTTTTCGATAGTTTTTGAACATGTCGTAGATATTGAACAACTTGTTTCTTTGCACATTGTCCGTAATCCAGTTTTCAAAATATTCGCAAAAATCTGCCGGTACTTGAAATTGAACCCATTAGCGTGCATCTGTGGCACTCCAAGTCACCACTCTCTTTGTTTTACGAATCTAAAGACATAGATGTGTTTTACGTACATCACAGTGGCATGTTCCGTTTGTTTGCGACGTTTACGACGTCTTTTAATGCATTTATTCGAAAAATAACTATTTTACACAATAACTGTCTACCACAATACCGTGACCGGATTGACAATAGTGTCAACAAAAAACTCAATTCATTGATGACATTTATTCAATGAGTTATAATTACAGACATTTGTTGAAATTTCAGATATCCAGTTGTGCACGCCGTTTTAGCTAAGATCGTAAATTTTCATGCGTGAAATGCTGCGAAGTAACCAGCAGATTATAGTTCATGTCGCCCCGGCATGCCAGGCAAAATTGTCTTCTTTGCAAATTATTCAGGATACGTAAACCACTTTGTATATAATATGCTAAAAATAAGAGTTCGGTTTAAGCTAGTTTATAATGTCCGGCTGACGCATGATTTTTAGGTAAACAACATTAAAACATATTAGGTGCAATTAGGGACTTATTTATTGCAGCTTTTTGCGAATATCTCGGAAATGGAGGCCGACCGTGGATTGTAGGCAAAGGAGAAAATTGTTTAAAATGTCGATATTTACAACACATACAAACATTTTCTGAGAGGAAATAACTTTTCGACAGTTTCATCATGAAAAGTTATTGACATTAAAATATTCCTGATATATTTCAGTTTCTTAACGATAGCAATTCGATAGTAATTCAATAGTATTGTTATTGAAAAGTGAACATTCGTGCATCCGTTTGGAAATTTAGGTACAATTTAAAAACCCGCAAAATTCTTGAGATATACAAAAATATACATACAGAACATTAAAGGTACAGTTTTGCAATTTCTATTTGATATAATGAATTTTTATTTCAATTCTTAGTTGTTTTTAAGGAGACAATTTTTTAGTTATTTTCATAAATGAAATTTGGTTGTTTTTATAACAAAACAGAAATGCATATTATTATACACTGTACTTTTCAGATACGCTTGCAAAAATAATTTAATACTTATATTAAAGCAGCATGCATTTATGCACGTAGGGGAATCTGAGCAGAAAAGGCACAAGATCTTGTTAGATGTTTAAGTGGTTTAAACTACAAGAAACTGGAATACAGTGCTGAAAACTGTTTGGTTAGGGAGAAAAATAAAATCTATCGAGGATATTGAAATTTCTGTTTCGCAAAAATTTTGGAATAAAACGGAACACCTACTTAAACACATATAAAAGTACAGATATCTTCATTTTTATTTAATAAACAGTACTAAATTATAAGAAAAATTATAAATTTATGTTATATTTTATATTTATATTGTGAAAAAAGTACATTATCGTAAATATAGATAAGAAATGTTAATAATAGGAAACATCTTGAATAATATTAATCATAAAAATACGGAAACAGATTAATTATAAAGTATTTTTCGTTATATTAACAACAAAGTCACAGAGAAACGTCTCGTCTTCATCTTTAGCACTTATACAAACTTAAAGGCTTGCCATTTCAGCCAACGCTGGTGTTTCGTTTCGCCCCAAATGACATAATTTAATAACTATATTAATAACTACATTTTAACGTGAGATAGAAAATCGAATTAGACGGGAAAATGTATGGTAAGGACTACAGAATAAAATGCTATACTTACTGTTATGAAATATTTAGAATGAATCTTTAAGAAATAGCACTGAAGTGAACATTCGGCTCTGCGGTCTATAAGGAAGTGACACAATGACTACTCTAAACTACACAACACGGTTAGAAATTCTTACCTAATATTAACCCAACTGTTCCATTCTACCCGTCGTTTCGATTTGCCGCACATTCCTTTACATACTATATGACGTAACATTTATCGCGATTATTCGCTTTTCCAGATAGTTGATAATACATTGATAATATTCATCGATAATTAGTATACAGCAGGTATTGCAATCTCGCATATTGCGCATTAATTATTTAAATTATAATTTTATAACGAAAATTGTATTGTTCAGCATTGTAAGTGGACTTATTTTAAAGATTGAGGTATCTATTTTTCGAATATATCACTCATTTCATTCTAAATTATCCTTATCTATTATGTTTTTGTATCAAATAGTGACTGAAAAATTGAAGACTCATTTTCTGGTGACAGCTCTACAAATTGTCATAGTGTATGTAAATAAAAATTGAGTATTTTTAAATGTCTAGTAATACAGACCTACGTGGCTTTAGGAAAAATTATCTCATACAGTGATTACGAAAGATTTAAAGTGATAAATTAATTGAATTACATAGCATAGAATTTATGAATTTACTACGGAAACATTCGAGAAAGTAGATTTTGGTTGTACTATGTAATGTGATTCAGGTTGTTCTATGAAGCAGTCTTTTATCCAAATTTGTCATTTCACTTGATGTTTCCAATCGCTGAGGTCAAAAATTACGGTGATGTTTCGCGAGAAAGGAACACTTCCTGAGACATTTGTAACCAATTATCGATGTTATTACAATGAATTCTGTTGAAAATAAGAGCACATGGCACACGTCGTTCTTTCGTACAGCCACGTTCGGAATTCTTGCCAACATGAAAAAAAGAGACAAGTCATCGTTTTAAATTTCACCTAACTAAAAATAGAGCAGAGCTTTATCACCGAAGATTTTTCTATTAACAAGAAATTTCGAATCGTTATTTTTCTAGAATATTCCAATACAGAATTTTGTGTGTATAATTAAATTAATTAAATTATGCGTCTATAATTAAATTAAAGTTTTATGTCTGCTTCGTAAGGCACCAGAAATAAACCAGCACACGAAATGCTCGGCTAATGTTAATAATAGGTACTGGTAACCAATAACAATAAGCATGTTGGACTCACAGTTACATAAATGCATTTCACAATGCTAGTTAAAACTCATTACAGCGATAATGATAATAATAGTATTCAGGAGCTGAATGAATCTATTAGAGTTACTGCAATATTATGAGTATTACCTCTATCAATATTGAAGTGCTGTAATGCTTCAACTATTAGTCCTGTTGCAAATCAACTCGCGTACAAGTAATCTTAAACGCTTGAATGATGCGCACAATTTCACATTTGGTGCCGAAAATGCATAGACATTTACATACTATATATTTTACTAACTGACTTTTACATACTATATTACATACTATTTTACATACTTACATACTATACATTGTTGTCATTCCTATTTCTGTGATCGAATCAACATGTTGTAACTTCTCGTTAGGAAGATTCTTAATTAAACATTATAAATTCTGTTTCAACAAGGCTTGGCAGTATATATAGTTCCGCATATTTACTCACCGACGCTGTAATAATTAGATAAAACTGACTAAACCTTTAATTTCATTCTAAACTCCTTTTGTGTAGATAATAACTTTTACTTTCTCCATAGTAGGAAATCTATAATATAATAACAGCTGAACAGGAAACATTTATATTGCTGCAGAAGAGTTAAGATTGTGACAAACATATTAGTGTAGGTGGATAGAATCATTGAGTAATTCAGTAAAGATAAATCAAAAATGCCTCGACTTCAATTTCGATAAACTAGGATACTGGATGAATGGAAAATTTAACAATTCTGTTTTTGATAACAAATCATTTAACACTAAATGTTCGTAGTGTTCGCGTTCTAAGTTAGCAATCTTAGAACGATCATTGAAAGGAAGGAAGCAATTTCTAGAACGAATGTCTGAATTTCGACTGAATATGAAATTATTTTTCTATTATGAAATTTTCCTCTTGGGGAGGAGAGGGTGGTCTCAGCAAAGAGAAAGTACCTAAAATGGATCATGGGACTGGACCCAAACACGCCCAACTATATTCTGATGGAAGAAGTGTCTAGCATGACACTGAAAAGAGCACTAAAATATGAGGAATACACGAGGAGATCAGACAAAAAGATCGTAGTGAAGTATATTAGATAGGGAGAAACGGAAAAGAAGGGGGAGGTAAGGAACAAATGGAGGGAGGGATGGCGAGGGAGGATGACAAGCTGGTCAAGATCAGAGAAGAAGCAGGAAATGACATAGGGAAAATAATGAACAGAATTACGGAAAGGATAACTAGTAAGAAAGAAGAGGAAAAGATAAAGAAGATACAAGGCTCAAAATACAATATAGAATATGAAAGAGTACGGACAGACAGACGCTCAGAATATCTCAAAACAAAAAGAAAGAAAAGAAACATAAGACTAATAGCAAGATTCAAATGTGGCAACGAGCTGAGGGGGTGGCAATATTGGAGAGAAGAGGGGGAGAGAACATGCAGAATATGCGGAGAAGGTGAAGAGGATACAAAGCATGTTTTAAGAGAGTGCAATATGACCAAGAAGGACATAAGGGAAGAAGAGTTGGACGAGAAGGGGATAGGCTTGCCGATAATGCACAAGATAGTAAACGAGAGAGCAAGAAAAGAAAAGGAGGTGATGAAGTGCAATAGTGGCGAGAACAGGGACCAAAGACAAGAAACCAAAGACTTTACAGAGACGTAGATTCTAATAGATTATATAGGCTTACGGTTAGAAATAAGATGATTATGTATATGTATATATTAGTGTACGAAGCCGGATGTCATCCAAAACCGAAAGGCAAGGATTAAAAATAAATAAATAATAATAATAATAAATTTTCCTCTTGTTATTAATGAATTGAAACATGTATATAATAATCTCAACATACTTTCTCTTGTAAATTTATGATGTCAATATTTTATATCTCTTGCTGAAATATCCGCTTAAAGGTACATAACTCTCTAGAAACATCATTAATCGAATATAAAAATTATTGAACATATTAACTTTAAAAAATGAACTCCTATAACAGAACTAAAATTAGAATTAATGTGCAAAAAAAGAAGAAATGATTCAAATAAAAATTAAAAAAATGAAGAAAAGTGAAGTAAACAATTTCGTTTGACTCTTGATAGTTTTTTGCGGATAAACTAAGAGAATCCGACATTTTGATGAAAGGAAAAGTTTGTTGGAAATGTCAATTTCTATATTCAAAAGTCGAGGAGGAAGTACACTTCATAAATTTCCAGAAACGCGTAACTTCAGATTAGGTTGAAATAATGAAAATAGCTTCATTTACTATGGCGTTAAATAATTATTTGTCTCGACTTTGGGAGGTGATTGGACGCTTTCCATTGTATAAAATCGATTCATATTAGACTGCTTTTTATGATATAAAGTCAAAGAAATGCAAGTTCAGGGTTATTTAATAGCAAAGTAAAAAAAAAAGAAATGAGGGAAAAAAAGTAGGGTACATAATAATAAACTTAACGTATGTATGTGAAATGACTGATGTTTTTCCTGTATTTGAGCACAGAATTTAAGAGTACTTAAAATAAAGTGAGGAAGGCAATTAATCAACTATAACACTTTTTTGCAAGAAAGTGGTTGAGTAGTGATTCATCATTTCTTGAAGATTTCTTCACCATATAATGAAAAGAATAGCATGTAGCGAAAGAACATTTGACCCTGAATCTCATATAGCTCAATTCTGTAGTCCATTGTATACACAGATGTACATCCATCTGGAGATATAGGATCATCTCTCAAAGCCATAACAAATAATTCATTGAGAAAGTTCCTGCACATAAAATTAATATTTGCAAATAGAATGTTTGACGACTCGAATGCTAACATACAAAATTTGGCGGAAAATATTTGAAAATAAAAATAGGGCAGTTATTTACAATAAATAGAATGAGAAGGACCTGAATGCAGCTTCATATACTTAGCTTATTATAGCTATATACAGGGCACTTAAAGAAGGTCATCTGAATATCTCTCTTGTTTTCGGAGACAGACAAACTTATTTGGTTTCGAGGGGCTAATAATCTGATGTTACTAATTTTTTTATAGGTAGAGGCGTCAAGAAGATATGAAGGTCAACTCTAGTTTTTCAAGAAAAGCGATATCGTTTTTTACTTACATTCTAATGGGAGGTTCCAAAATGAATACAATGTCCTATAATGAGTACTGAAAATTTTCCCGATCGTAATAGATCTTCACTTTTTAAACTATGCAAAGTTTTAGACTATGTGTCCATATTCAAGGACGACATTTGAACACTTGTATTAGCACTGAGAACGTGAACATGTTCGAAGAGTGCTTTGAGATAATACGTTTTCTCTTGCAGTTGATTTTGAGTGACCTTGAATGATCTTTAGTATAGGTCATTGTATTTGTTTTGGAATTCTCTATCAGAATGTAAGTAAAAAAACCATATCAATTATTCCATATCAAACATTTAATTTAAAAAACCAGAGTTAACCTTCATATCTTCTTAACGCCTCCAATTACAAAAAAATTAGTGACATCAGATTATTAGCTCCTCGATACCAAATAAATTTTTTCTATCTCATTTTCTTCTAACTCCAAAGACAAACGAGATATTCAGGTGGCCTGTTTTAAGTGCCCCTTTAATAATATCACTAGCTTTCTCCTCGATCATAATAGCAGATTTCGTACTTCCCCTTACAATTTTTGGCATAATCGAGGCATGTACGACCCTCAAACTATCGATTCCGTAAACCTTCAGTCTCTTATTCACTCCCTCAGGGTCCGATTTGGGGCTCATCTTGCAAGTATCAACCAGATGATGAAAAGTATTTGTATATTCCATCATCACGCATTTCCAATAATTCCTCTCACCAAACCCAAACATTTTGCAAGCAGGCAAATGGTTATCGATCAATTTAAAATCATATTTCTTGAACGATTTTGTATTAAACAATTTTGAAGCTATTTCCACACCTTCCATCAAAACGTCCAAATCAAAATCACTGGTAAAATGCCTAAAATAAATTAGGGGTACTAATCATAGGAGCACCCACAAAGGATCACTTCCGTTCAGTAATATGGATCCCTTGCTTTTAGACGACAATAAAACTGATGCAATGGAAATAGCATTATAGTAAGAGAATGAATTGATACCCTTGAACATAGGTGCATTTGGATCATTTAAAAAATCTTCTAGACTGGAACCATAGAATAAAAATTGTATATCTGTACTCCTTCTTCGTACTGATAGGATGATTGTGCAAAAGCAGAGGACATGACAGTACCAGCTGCAGATAAAGGCCCTCGATGTGTCTTGTTATAATAGGAAATGTATTCCACCATCATGGAGATATTCTCATACGTGAAGGTAAAATTTAGTCCAATTACAATATCAGTCGTTGTTACATGATCTTCAAGGTTCCTTCCAACCGATAAATTACTAATTACTTCAATACCATATTTCTCTAATTCTTCTCCTGGTCCAATTCCCGAGAGCATAAGGATTTTTGGAGAATTAATGGCTCCAGCTAAAACAATCACCTCCTTTTTACCAAGAACTGTGTTTAATTTAGTTCGGTTGTTTCCTGAAATATATTCGACGCCTGTTACACGTTTTGTTTTGCTGTCTAGAAGCAATTTCGTAACGTATGATTCAGTTTTAATCGTTAGATTCTTGCGTTCGCATCTGATGGGTTGTATGAACGCGCTGTTAGTGCTTTGACGTGTTCCATTAGCGGAGGTTGTTTGTAGATACATTATACCTAATTGGTTATTTGCATTGACATCTACGTATTCGTAACCGAGTTCATGCCATGCATTCAGTATAATATCGTTGTTCTTGTCGTCGTACGAAAATCGTTCGACCGATTGGTAACCACCTCGGCTATGGTAACGTGGATTTTCTTTCACTACCTAGAGAAAATAAAAGTTTTATCTAGATGGCTCTTGGTACTGAATGATATAGATTTAAAATTTAATACCTCTAGGTCCATGTTATTTTCTTATTTCAAAAAGTATGGTAGAACTTCTTCGTATCACGAATCATAATTTCCTGCTTTTGCCCATTCGTGATAGTCTCTTTGGTTATTACAGACATACAGCATCAAATTGATAGTACTGGTACTACCCATCACCTGTAAGTATGATGATAGATTTTCGAAAAAACCCAAATACCAAAAACTTTACTAAAAATATATGTATTTTAATTTACAGTTTAGAAAAATGCAATATTTAAATTACTAAGTATTATATAGATACATAGATTTGTTGAAAATTTCACGAGTATAACTATAATAATTGTGTTATATCTATTATATTTATGATATTTCAAGTGTTCTCATTTAAGTGAGCCGACTTAAATATCTCTTTGAATTATGATGATGCAAAAAATATTTTTTTCCTGAGATGAATCGTATCAAAAAATAAATAACTGAACATTGATATCCAAAAATTTAAGTTTTTCTTTTAAATAATGATTGGTTATTCTCGTATTACTGAAAATCCCACTGTGAAAGTCGCATGCGAACACAGATATCTGTTCCGTGAAGATCTCGATGTATCGATAAATCGTATGGGTGAAATTTTTGTCCTTCTAATATTGTTATTATGCGAATTTATATTTTTATAGACATTTGATAAATCTCACTTAAATGGATCATCCTATAGATTTAGATATTATAGATATATGAAAAAAATTTTTTGTGTACGAGTATTCGTGGGTCGCTATACATAGATTTACTATATTAATAAAATACAAGAAAATAGAAATTTTTATCTTGCTTTTAGTTCTTGATAATGATTCAATTTCTCATATCTAATTCTAGAAAGCTAGTTTATCAAAATATACGATAAATAAATATAAATATGTGTACATACTTTATCCTTTGGGGTCGCACACTCTTTTCCTTCTCTAGATAGACAAGCGTATTGCTGCGGTTGTAAGTGATACATCCAATCGATGTTGCTCTCAAGTAACATAGAGGTGAAAGCTGGAATTCCAGCTACCTCTGGTTCTTCTATACCAGTTTCCAATAACAATATCTGGAGATATATGTAAAGTTTTAGAGCACTGTCATAAAATGTCACTATGTAAATTTTGTTACTGTCTTGAAACGCTTTTGGATGCAGCTGTAACTGAAAGAAAACGTCCCATTTCTAACAAAACTTACCCTTATTCCTGGGGATCGTTTATGGTCTGATTTTCAATACTTCTAGAATGTCCAAACTTCGTGATAATACATATGTTTTTCAAATCAAAATTAAACTAAATGAAATTGTCCTGTGATCTCTTTCGGTAGATGCTATAGAAATTGTTGGTGTATAATGTAAAATATAAATTTTCATGTTAGTTAAAACGTATCAAAAGTATATCATATTCTAAAATCGCATTTTGGAATATCTAACGACAAAGTTGAAGTATCATCGAGTAATAATAACGAATATAATTTTATATGAATATAAATTAATATTAATATCCTCAGTAAGATTATAATTTATATATATTCTAAATATTCTTTATCTAGCTTTCATTTCTTTTGACTGTTGTAAAATATTAAAAATCCAAATCAGGAACAGACACTCGCAGTTAGTAATGACACAAAATAATTAATTACAAATACCTTTTAATGGTTTACTTCGCTTAATGTGTTTGAGAAACATCCGGTTGATCCAGCTCCTGCGATTACAAAATCGTATTCTTCTTCTGGAAAATTCGTTTTGTATAGATATAATTATTATTATACAAAAAAATATATTTATAAATAATAACGTTTGTGGTTATATTCGTAATTATTTTAAAATATATCAGCATTCATTATCATGTTAGAATTTTTATATAAACCAGTAACATTGTATAACATTATGTTTCAGTTCGAATTTTACACTTGCTGTCACACTGTTGCACTGCAGAATGTACTACAAAGTTTGATGACGAAGTGAATTGTTTAAAGCAAAGGCAATTTTCCAGAATATTTCATCAAATTTATCCTGTTTAGTAATAGCAGTTCGATAGCAACGAATATATGACACATATTATTACTAAACGTACTTTGTCGATCGACATTTTAGTTCCACTAATATTTTTCATTTTCAATAAAACAAATCTTCACAAACATCTGTTAGAACAATGAGAATGTTATCTTTCAATTTGAAATCATTACAATTTAAATGTATAGAGTGTTCCGGTTCGTTATCCTAACTTTGCAATTAAGTTCTGCAGGTAAAAGTAAGACTAAAATGTCATTTAGCAAGATGATTGCGTCATCAAAAATGTAGGTAATTAGAACCATGTGAGCATTTAGAAGTGTTAAAATTCTTCATTTAATACAAATGTGATGTTGAAACTATTTAATATTATTTCAAGTTTTCTTCACACGCATCAAGTTCTCCATAGTGGTTTTGACTTTTCTATCCAATTTGTCTTCTCGTTAAAACAGTTCTTTGTTGTGAACCTTTATTTTCAATGTTAAGAAGTATTGTCCCTTAAATAGAAGTCTGGTATTTTTGGGGATCAGACAATTGACTCTTTTCTGTTAATATATTATTGAATCTGCACATATTGATCGTAATTATCGCACATCATATTTTTGTCGACGCAACGCTTTAGTTCTACATTTCCCTGTATTATAATTCCCTGAATTATTATCATCTGTATTTACCTATATCATAATTTGAACAGGAGTCGTCTTTGTAATGACCATATAGGTTAGTGACGAGTGTCAGAAACATAAGTGAGGATGGTTGACAGAATGACAGTACAGAATTAGTTGAGCAAACGCTTGTTAGATTTGGAGCTACCCACGACATTTTTCTTTAGAAGTGATGATTCGTCGTTTACACTTCCTGAGCTTTGGGATGATTTGCTTGACTTGGAGAGACTTATATAATTGTATATTATTCACATGTATTATACACATAAATACATAATACGTATTATACTAAGGGAACCTATAAGTAATGTCGCTTTTTTCAAATTTAATAAATTTTTCTATCTTGCGACAATAATTTTAAAAAAATATACTCAATAAAATAAAATTTTGTTCAGTATCAAATATGACATAACTTATGGGTACCCTTGTTAATAATTCTCTATTGTTTTATATTTTCATCATTGTAAAATTGTGTTCATGTGTTACAAAATTCTTATTCATCTATAAAATTGTGTTCATGTGTTACAAAATTCTTATTCATTTATTCTGAAATACTTGTGACATTGCTATAAACAATTAAATGTATATTGTTTGTTTATTATATTATAGGTTTATATCAGACCATATAATAGCGATGTTTCTTACTTATATTGAACGCCGCTTAGGAAAACGAACAAATTTTCGAATTTATATTAAAATTTTCAACAAGCATTAATATATGCCGCTAGTAGTATAGTATGTATCAGAATGTTTAAATGCTTTTAATCATTAATTAATTTAAATTCATGTTACTGCTTTCTCAGATATATCCCGATTTGTTTGACATAAATTTCTTTCAATGAAGATTGGGAGGATTGAGAAAGAGAGTAACAAATCTTCCATCTATTTAATTAATCGACTTGAAACTATAATGATGCTTGTATTGCTTTAATATTACAAATGAAAACCTGAGAGCCTGAATACCTACGTCATTAAAATGTTTCAAATCAAAAGAAACTTTGTTTAAAATGTTAGTAACGTTGGAATTCAATGCATCCTGCCGATATTTTTTAATATTAATTCGGAAGTTAATAACTGTCCTGAACTTTTCTGTATAACTGGGATCCGACCTCTCGATAGGATTTTTTACTTCAAAATATCAATTTCGTACATTTCTGAACAAAAAGTGTGTGAATCACGATATAAAATTGAATATCTTTATCAGACAGTGGGTTGGCAGGTGCGTAGTAGAATAGAAATATAATGTATTGTCAACGAAATTCATATTTGTAAATTGAATTATTTATATTTCCGTCCTATAAAATTGAAAATTTCAGTTTGATAGCAAGGGACAAATCAAGTTAGAAAAATAAGGATCTTATTTAATTAAATAAGCACAATTTAAAGCTTGACTGATCACATTGAGGATGCGAGAATTTTGTTACGGCTTTCGCTAATTGAGGTGCAGACGAGAAGTGACAATATAGTTGGCTCATTATAATTTTTACAAATGAACGTGTAAATATTATACATAAAACTCACACAAGTATTCAAACTTTCACTCACAGAATGCGAATTGTATATTTATTGAACACATTATGATTGTTAGTAATGATTAATGCTAAAAATCGGTGCAATATACAAAAATATTTGAAAGCCAATATATGTGATACCAGGAACATTCAGAATATCATACAAAACGACAACAGAGTTCATTACAGACGTATTCTTGAATACTTTGCAGCATTAAGTATGTAACTATCCCATTTGATCATTAATATGAATTATTATTAATGTTTCTGTGGATTGTTACTTATTATTATTAACTGTCATGATATGATATGATATCCAAAATCTCAGTTAGGAAAAAAATGGTATCTATCGCTGTTAAAACAATAGTAGCTATCGTGGCTTTTGTAATATAATCCTTTCGTCACTCGCGGTATTTCTATCCGCGATGCAGAGGCACGAACTTGGGAACTGTCCGGCAGCTAGCTAACGTTTATAAAAGTAGAGTTGTAAAAAATTAGAAATGGGTTGCAAATGGAGTACGAACAGAAGTTTGGGGTAGAAACCTGAACGTTTGGAATTAAAATTGTGCAAAAATTGAAATTGCTTGAAGAGACTTCAGATATGGCACTACTCTAAATGAAAGTTTTATAATTATTAAAATACAGATTGTTTACCGTGTAAAAGAATTTGCATGATCTGGTAAATATGTGGAATAGATGTGATTGGTATGTGGGATAATTGCATGGAATGGAACACATATATAATTTCGGGTACGTGACATTTTATTTATGACGGAACTGACGGCAAGAAAATCTATATGATACGTCAGATAATACAGAAATTTAATTTAATTAATAGTTACATCTGAGAGGAGGTCGCGTCAGACTGACCGATGCTACAATGACATCGTAAATGAAGTATCTTCTGCAATTTCGCACTAAATCGAATATTTTGAATTTTCTGATGATCGCTTACGACATTATTGCCAAAGCGATCACTCTAAAGTAAATAAAAGAAATGAATAAACTTACAATATGTGTATTTCTATTTACAGCTTCTGGGCGCTTGTAATTTTAATGTTTGTAGTAAACGTTCTGTAATAAATTAGAATATATATAAATGCATGTAATAATAATTAATTCTTGTATTGAAAATTACTTGAGTAGTATTGAAATAATGAAATTTCACTTAATAGCACAAATAAACGACGTACACGATGTTTGTGTATATATCTATCTAGTCCCAAATGAAGTAAGGCACTTTTTAAATCTTTTCATTATATTAGTTACATACATATGAATATATGTTTAAGTTAGCATATTATTTGTCCGATATGGATATCGAGTTAACTTATAATGTCTCACAAATGAAATAAATCGTTATTGGACAGATAAAAATGTATGCCATGGCAATGATGTATCTAGAGACTACCGTGCTTAAAAGAATTAAGTAATTAAATAGGAAGTATGTAAAAGTAGAAAAGTTGCTCCTTCTATGTTGGCTATACTATAGATGCTTTAATATAACATATATGTCGATTTTAAACAACTTTTTTCTTTGCATATAATCATCGATCAAAGTTAGTTATTAAAATATTCTTAAAAATTTTGCCGGAACTCGAACTTCAATCATTGTTCACGTGGCTAGCAATTTGCTGGCGTGACAAGCGAAATAATGCCGACGCTAACTTTAGAAATTATCCAAAGTCATGCGAACCGAATGCGTAAAAATATTCACATAATAAGTTGCAGATAAGAATGCGATTTAAGTTAGTTTATTATATCCGGCCAACTTATGGCGGCAGGTATACATCATTGAAGCATACATAGGTACAATTATATGCTCACTTACTCAAGTTCCTTGCGACTATCTTGGAAATTGAGGCCGACTGCCGATTATACTTCTAAAACCATAAAAATGCACAATGTGCAGTTATCTGCTTATTATTATAAATTCTTGTAAGATGGCCCACAAAAATACATGTCCAAAGAGCTGAAGTTGCAGAAGAGTGTTGATGCACATGTGTATTTCAGAAAATCGCAGTTTACAGCATGTATATAATATATAATATTTCTTTTATCCATCGTATGTATATTACAATTTTCGTTGTTACGTGTGATTTTGCAATTCTTTCTCAACATGACATCGCAATAATCATAGAGTATGTTTTTAAATATTTAGTACAGTTTGTTTAGTATAGTATAGTCACGGCACAATAGACAAGGTGTATAGTGGGCGGTGTCGGCGCTACATGCCAGTCTCGTGTTAAAAACTTTATCAGTATTTTTTTCTTTTTTTAACCAATTATTTCACTTTTTTCTACTCGGCGTATTTTGATCTGATGTCGATTTGCAATGGTCGATTGTCCTTTCGAGGTGTACAATACAAATAAATATTTCGGAAAGATTATAAATAACTTCCCTTCCTGATTTTGATGATGTCTAAACATCGATGTCACTCATGAGCATAGTTGTCCGGATGTCAATCTGGTTACTTCCATCGTTCTGTTTCATCATTCTGTTTTATCATCTCATCTGTTTATTTTATTATACTCTGGGAATCTACAAAACTTCGACTACAATGAAATGTTTTACATGGAATAATTTTCGAATTTCTCATATTTCATTATAAATTTCAATCTTAAAGGTATAAAATGAAAAATAAAATAATGTATTTTCTTATTTTGTAACAAGATGCAAATTGCTATAGTTATCTGTGATATCACGATGTCACTTCTCACCAGGGTTTCTAATTTCGAATTTGTTTCAGAATCAGAAGCTTTTGAATGAATTTACACGTTTGTAAAGTTCGCTTTGTATTATACATAACAGAAAGATAGAAATTAACCAGTTCATACTTTTGAAACATTCATAACGAATTAGGGATGTCCTTTACAGAGAATCGCTTTCGTTCGCAGTAATATAAATCCTCTGTTTTTAAACGATAATGATAGAATATAAATAGCATTATCGCATAGGAGAATTGTTTAACATCTATCACAAAAGATTTGTCTGGTTCATTTAAAAAATCCTTTATTAGCTCCATGCATTAACATTTGTATATTAGGCAGTTGCAGATAAAAGCCTTTATGTGTTTTCTCATAATAGTAAATATTTTGTGGAAGTAAAATTTATTGGAACTACTAAAGCACTCGTTGTATGGTCTTGAAAATACCTTTTAACTGATAAATCACCAATTATTTTAATGTCATATTTCTTTAAATTTTCTTTTGGAACATTTCCAGAGAGCATGAGAATTTTCGGTGAATTAATAGATCCAGTTGAGACAATCATTTTTCTTCTAGCAAAAATTCAATTTAATTTATTCTAGATATTTGTGGTCGTTGAAGCGTATCAGGTGTATGTTTTGATTTGTTGTCTACGAGTTGTTTCGTGACGTATGCTTCAATTTTAATAGTTAGATTCTCGTGCTTGTGTCTGGTGCGTCATAACAAGAAAGCGATGTTTATGCTTTGGCATGTTTCATTAGCGGAAATCTTTTGCAGGTTCATAATACCGAGTTGGGTTTTCGAGTTTTAAATCTACAAATTTGTACTCGAGTTCTAGACATGCATTCAGCAAGGTGTTGGTGATGATATCAGTGTATGATAATTGCTGTACCAATTGGTAACTATATTACTTGTTTTTGAGTGGATTGTCTTCCACTATCAGGAAAAAATGAGTTAATAATTTCTAATGAATTTTAATTTTAGTTTGTTAGTTTGATTTTTGTTTGATCTGGCTCTAATTCGATTTAGGATAAACTTAGAGTATTATAAACTTATCACTACTCGAAAGAATTATTCGTGTTTTTTATAGATAATAATTCGGTAATTTTTAGAAGAGAACTATGCTTATGTTTTGTACATGTTTCTGATGTATTTAAAGTAGATGCAAGATATACATAACCAGTAGCAGAAGTCAAGATGAATCTGTTATAATGTTTAAGATGGATAAGATTGATCCAAGATTGTTACAAATCAATTTGAAGTTTAAATTAATTGATTTGTTTTAGAACAGTTTCATAAAATGTTGCTAATTTATTTAAAGGAACGTATAAATAAATTAAGAATCTCATGAAATATAATTGCAGTCTGGCATAAAGTGAATAGAAATCATTCTGATTAAAATTAAATAAGAAGAATAGTCCAATAAGAATAATAATAATTATGAGAACAACTGGAAGAAAAAGAAAATGAAAAATAATACATTTCCTAGACTTTAATCTTTTGGTGGTTGACAACGTGAATTTTAATTAAATTTATTACTTCTGGATACATGTTGTTTTCTGATTTAACAAAGTGAAATGGAACTTCGTAGTTTCACCCAGGACTTCCTTCCTCTACCCATTCGTAATCTGTTGGACTATCATGAACATTCACCCTATACTGGAACCTATCACCTGCAAATAGGATAATAAATTTTTAAAAGCCGAGACACCATGTACTTTATTAGAACTTTTTACTACAGTGAAATAAAGGTAAAACTTTTCAATTGTTGCGAACATCTTTGTATCGATTGCAAATTTCATCAATGTGTCTTATCAGCGAGATCAATGACATCTCGATATATTATAAAAACACATATATAAAAATGTTAATACGTTCGAATATATACTCATATACCACTATATTACGACAAACAGATATTCCACAGTTTCTTGTAAAAAATTACAATACTGTAATGTGTGTATACTTTAGCCCTTGATATCGCTCAAACTCTATTCATTTTGGATCGACAAGTGTGCTGCTCCAGTTGTGTGCAGTACATTCAATTGGTCCCTAATAAAATAGGGACAAATGCTGGAATATCAGTTACTTCTGGTTTTTTCATACCAGTTTTCAATAATAATACCTAGAAATTTTAAAAGACTTTGTCATCTTGTAAATGGTGCTATTGTTCGAAAACTTTTGGAAGTAATTGTAGGTAAAACGAAATTCTAGGAAAATTAACTCCTGCTTCAGGGATCAGTAACAGAGATCATTTGTAATCTGTTCCATAAAACAAAGCTATGTTGACACAAGTTTCAAGCGGATTTGTCATCAAAGTCTGAAAAATCTGGAAACATGTTCAAGATTCTTCAAAATAAGATTACAGTAAGTAAAATTACCAATAATTTTCTTTAATAGATGATTTGCATATATAATATATATATACAGTTGAATGTGAGTGATAATTAATACATATTAAGAAATGCATTGTATTACAAAGTCGTTTATTGGATTATGTACCTCCGAAAACAACAAAATAACAATAATGAATGTAATTCCAAGTGCATAAAAATCCGTAGTATGTTTATAATTTTCAATAGATATTTCCTATTTAGTTTCCATTTTTCAGTATTCAATTGTTGTGTAATCTTAAAAATTGTTATAATCTCATAAACCACAGATATTCACAGGTTAGTAATGACACAAAATATTTAATTACAAGTACCTTTTAATTTACATCGCTTAACCTGTTTGCAAGTACATATCCGGCCATTCTAGTTCTCACGATAATAAAATCGTAGTCTCTACATAAAAAATTCTTTTATATGAAATATAATTTTAAGTGAATAATGAATATATGCATAATTATTATAATATGTATCGTCTTACAGATAAATATACAATAATTAGGCTTTAGTTTATCGTTGTCCTGTATTAAAATAATCTATGCATAGAAATTTGTCGCGCAATAAATTCTAAAATATCATGTAAGAAATAACAGGAATAATTTTAAATAATTTTATGTTTCAGTGCGAATGTTATATGAGCATATGGAATGCTTTCATTTCCAGAATTTGAGGATCCGATTAAAATGCTTAACCCAAAGGAAAATTTCAAAAATATTTTAACAAAACGATGATATTCAGTAATAGTATTTTAGTAGCAGTGTGTATTTAATACAGTTACGCATTGTTACTAGATAACAACACAATGGCTCGAAATTTTGGACACTTTTTCCCTCTTTCAATCAAACAAAACTTTTCGTTCATTTCTTGGAAAAATGAAAAATTTGTAGCACTTACATTCATTTCAAAATACAACTACATAAGACACAAATATGTGTAAAGTGATATAAAATGTGATATAAATATAGCGAAACAAACTGAAATACAGAATGATGTAAAAACAACTATACCATCATATTCTACAGGTAAAAATTAGATTCTGTTGTCATTTAGCAAAGTGTTTCTAAATTCGCCATTAGAAACTTATAAATGAGTATAAATGAAATGAGCGTATCCATAATAAAATTTATTTAAATAGTAACAATATATTAAATTTGAAGTTAATAGCAGGGACATACGATGTACATGATGTTTGTACGTATATCAAGTCTCGATTTAAATGACATCGTTTTTTAATTGTTTCAGTTGTTTTATAGGTACATGAATTATGAAATCTAAAGCATTTAATAATAACTAAATATTATTTTTAGGACTGTTGAAGTAGTAAATAACGTTTGATAAGTAAAAATGTATAAAACTAATCATTGTATGACAGATATTAATGTATACTATGAATGTGTCTAAAACTTATCGAGTGTTTAAGAAAAATTTAAAAAGTAGAAAAAAGAATGTGAGGAAAAAGCTAGTTTTTTTACGATAGTTTTTGAACATGTTGTAGATATTGAACAACTTGTTTCTTTGCACATTGTCCGTAATCCAGTTTCCAAAATATTCGTAAAATCTACCGATACTAGAAATTGAATCCATTAGCGTGCATCTGTGACATTCCAAGCCACCACTCTCTTTATTTTACGAATCTAATTACATAGATGTCTTCTACGTACAACATAGTAGCATGTGTCGTTTGTTTGCAACGTTTATACGTCCCAAAATAAAAAAATAACGTCTTTTAATGCATTTATTCGAAAAATAACTATTTTATACAATAACTATCTGCCACAGCACCGTGACCAGATAACAAGAAATCCAGTTCATTAATGACATTTATTGTTAAATGAATTATAATACAGACATTTGTTAAAATTTCGGATATCCAGTTGTGCACTCCGTTTTAGCTAAAATCGAAAATTTTCAAGCGCGAAGTAACCAGCAGATTATAGTTCATGGCATGGCAGGCCAAAATTACCTTCTTCACAAATTATTCTAGATTACACAGACCACTTTGTATATAATAAGCTAAAGATAAACATTCGGTTTAAGTTGGTTTGTTATGTTCGACTGACGCATGATGGGTAATTAACATTGAAACATATATAGATACAATTAGAGGCTTATTTATTCTAGCTTTTTGCGACTATCTCCGAAACTGAGGCCGACTATGGATTGTAGGCAAAGAAGAAAGTTATCTAGAATGTCGATATTTACAACACACCCAAACAATCTCTAAAAGTAACTTTTCTACAGCTTTATCAAGAAATATTATTAACGTTAAATAAATCCTTACGTATTCCACGTTATTTACGACAGTAATTCGACAGTAATTCAATAATGTTATTATTGAACACTGAATATTCGTGTACTCCTTGGAAATTTAGATACAATTTAAAACCTACAAAATTCTTGTGATAATCAAAAATATACATACAATGTCAGACAATATAGAATGTTAAAAGTACAATTTTGCAATTTCTATGTGATATGTTGAAATTTTATTTCAATTTTTAGTTGTTCTTATAGAAACAATTTTTTAGTTATTTTTATGAAAAAATTGTTTTCATAAAAACAAACAAATGCATATTTTTATACACTGTATTGTTCAGATAGAACTACAAAAATAAACTTACAAAGTAGACTTACAAATAAATATACAAAATTATTCTTACAAATTAGACTTACAAAATAGACTGACAAATTAGACTGATAAAAATAATGAAGAAATTAAGTTAAAACATGCATTCATGTACATACTTACATATGTATGTACATGACGTGACATTTATTATAATTCGCCTTTTCAGGTAGTTATTTTATAATACATTGATAATATTCATCGATAATTAGGATATAGCAGGTATTACAATCTCGCAAATTGCGCATTAAATATTTAAATTATTATAATTTTATAAAGGAAATTTTACAGCATTGTACTTGGTCTTACCTTGAAGTTTGAGGTATCTATTTTCCAAATATATCGTTCATTTCATTCTAAATTTTTCTTATCTATTATGTTTTTGCATTAAATGGTGGGTGACTAAAAATTGAAGACTCATTTCCTGTTGACAGCGTTACAAATTTTCATACTATATGTAAATAACAATTGAAAATTTTCAAATAATATCTAGTAATACTGAGCTACGTGGCTGTAAGAAAAAATACCTGATATAGTAATTTCAAAAAATTTAAATTGATAAATTAATTGAATTATAGAGCATAGAAGAATTAATGAATTTACTACGAAAACATTTGTTCAAGTAGATTTTGGTTCTACTATGTAATGTGGTTTAGATTGTTCTATGAAGTAAAGTTTTTTATCCGAATTTGTCATTTCACGTGATATTTCCACTTGCAGAGACCAAAAATCACGGCGATATTTCGCGGGAAAGGAACACTTTTTGAGACATTTGTCAACAATTATCGATGTTATTACAATGAATTCTGTTGAAGATGAGAGAACGTGGCATACGTCGTTCTTTCGTACAGCCACGTTCGGGATTTTTCCCAACATGAAAAACGAGACAAGTCATCGTTTTAAATTTTACCTAACTAAAAATAGGGCACCGAAGTTTTTTATATTAATAAAAAATTTTAAATCGTTATTTTTCTAAAATATTCCAATACAAAATTATGTGTGTATAATGAAATTAATTAAATTATGCGTTTATAATTAAAGTTTTATTTCTGCTTCGTAAGGTACCAGAAATAAACCAGCACACGAAATGCTCGGCTAATGTTAATAATAGGTACTGGGAACAACCAATAACAATAAGTATATTAAACTCACAATTAGATAAATGCATTTCACAATGCTGGTCAGAACTCATTACAGTGATGACGATAATAATAGTTTTCAGGAGCCGAATGAAACTATTAAAGTTATAAATTACATAGTTATGAAATAACTGCAATAGTATGAGTATACCTCCATTAGTATTGAAGTGTTGTAATGCTTCAACGGTTAGTCCTGTTGCGAACCAACACTAACGTACAAGTAGTCATAAACGCTTGAATGATGCGCATAATATCGCATTTGGCATCGAAAATGCATAGTCATATGACTGACTTTTACATACTACACATTTTTGTATTGTCATTCCTATTTCTGTTGGGGTCCACCAATTATATCCTCTGGATCATCACTTCAAAAATTTCATATCAACCTCGTGTTTGATCAATCTCATCGCGAAGTGATACAAAATAAAATTTTTATCTAACAGTATAATAAGTGCGCAATAAAATAGATTTACTATTAAAACAAATATTTTCCAATTTTATTATTCATATTTTCATCGTATACCCTAACTTTTTACTATTGTTAAATTGAAACTTTCAAATTAAGCTAGGAGAATGAGGGACGAATGATATTTGTATATAGTAAATGTAGTAGGCATACTTTAAGGCTCGACTAATCATAGAGAGAATGCGAGATCTTTCTTACGGTTTTCTCTGACCATCAACGATTGAGGTGTGAACGAGAAGTGACAATATAATTGGCTCGTTATCATTTGTGTAAATGTATATGTGAATATAATTTTAACTCACAAAAATATTCAAACATTCGCCGTGAAAATTCATGTATCATTCATAATCACTTATAATCTTTCAATTTTCAATGTTTTACACGTTCAAGCAGTCAATTAATTCTATTATGAATTATAATTCTATGGTGTAAATTAAAATGAATGTTATAATATAATTGTAATATAAATGTTAAATTTAGCCTCATCTTCCATTTTCGGTTATTATAATTTTGCTATTATAATTTTTTGAATATAACGTATTTTTAAAAAAAAGTAACTAGAAATATGTAACTTTACTGATTCCTCCTAATTGATTTCGTGATTAAATGAACTAAATCAACCTATCATTAAATTTACCATATAAATCACAATAAAGAGCAATTTGTATATCATCAATTAATTTACATGCTGATAGCTAAATAGGCACAATTTAAATGACCAGTTGAATAAGCAGTACGATAGGATAATGAAGTGTGATTTAAAATTACAGATATACGACGTACACGATATGTAAGCAATATATTGTATGTTTATCAGATCCCGATGTAAATAGTATCGTTTATGGTCATCATTTATTATATCTGGAACATAATGTAACATTTGTTCACCACATTGTCATTATTCTCCTTGTAAACATATTGATGCAAATGATACCTATCGCGCATTATCAAAATATTGAATTTACATAAAAGCAAATTTTTATAGTTAATAGCTTTTATCACAGTAAAGGTATTTGTCACAGACTAGGTATATGAAAAGACTGCATTTCAAACGATTAGCAAAAAAGTTGTTTCTGTAACGCTCTCTACGCTTAAAGATCTGTGAGTTGGGAGACTACTCAAATCGAGTAACATGATCGCAGCTCTTGGTTAGATAACTTTCACAAACTCCTAAGATATATTTTAAGACACAAGACTCTAGTCTTGAAGCTGATAGAATGGCTAGTTTCTCAAACATATTCCCCCGTCTAATAGTTTCACAATTCTCAATCGAGCCTGGAGAATAGCTGCTATAATTGCTATTTTAAGTTTTAACAAGTTTCCTTTTGATTATTTATCGTACAACCCAATGTAAAAATTAAAATGAAGAAATTTCTTTGTGCAAAAATGAAATTCTAATCGTTTTGAGTTTAAGGCAATTTTAATCGAGTTGAGTTAAGAAGTTTAGCTTCGAAATATTTTTAAAAAACTTTTTATTTGAATTCTGAGACATTTAATGGATTAGCAGCATTTAGAATAAACTACATAAAATAATATTTTCCAATATGAATGTAAAACATTAGTATGTCATTAAAATTAAAGAAAATAACGATAAAGTGAATGAATTATTTTATTTGCACGAGAATGCTCAAAGGGTTAGTAAAGGATTTCAGTGTAAATCTATTTTCAAAACTCGATAACTCGATTTTCAGCTACGCGATTTTCTCGAAACGATTGTATCCATTCAGATTATTAACATTCTCAAACCGACCGTGATCATTGTTTGAAACAAGAATTACTCCGTTCAATAAAATTTAATATTATTCCATTATTTCATTTATAAATTTAAATAGACTGTATACAGTAGAATAGCAATTGTGTTGTTAATTTTCAAGCATGTTTGAGAATTCGAAACGTCCATCAAAGAGTTAAATTGATTTATTTGATCAATGTACAATAATACTATCTGCTATTTTCATATTGGAAAGAGGTGGATTTATTAGCCCATTTGCATCACAATTTGAAATGCACGTTGGATCAACGATGCTTTGATTTAAATGCTAAATATTTCTTCTTTTTATTAATATTAACCGATCATTATGAAACAAACCATAATACCAACAGGTTAAATATAAAATTCCTGGTCAGTCATAAACGAATAAATAAATTAAATATATGTTTGCTGAATTCGAAAATTTAACCGTTCGGATAATTTTACGATATCTAACGTACAGCGAAAGATAGACAACGAAAGACAAAAAATGATATAAAAATTAGGTACGAATTACATCCTGACACAGTGTTCCCGGCTGGCTGCTATTGTCCAACGATGAATGCTTATATAGGTATATATGGATGTATTTGTTTCTGTTTCTATTGAGATTTGCATTTGTGTGTTTCTATTTATTCTAGACTAAAGATGACCAACTGGTAGCCCGCCTTGCCTTCACTTTTCTAATCTATCTAGAGCTATCCTCTCCACTGTATTCAGAGTGTCGTGGCCACATACTTGCATTATATACATATATCTCGCATGCATATAAATTGTTTTCTTTACTGTAGCTGCTAAAGTTAAAGGAATACATTATTGCCCGTCGTAAAACAGAATGGGAATTAATGGTAGAGAAACTGCCTGTCTGATTGTGAGTGAATAACTCGTGCAGCCCGTGGCGGGGAACAACTGATTCTAGACGTTCGAGTTAGACCTGGTGCAGAACAGTCTGAAGCGATGCTTTGGAAGAATAGAGACACAAAATTCTTTTGTTTCATAAAAAAGAGGATGAAAGAATATTAAATTTCTGTTCTTTTAATAAAAGATAACGATTTGCCGCAAATCACTCGTTTACATGGCTCAAGTTAGCTGCTTGTTCTTAGCTCAGCTTGTTAATTGCTTGTTCTTTTATATATAATAATTTTATATATAGTAAGTTTCATAAAATTGAAAGATATACCTTCCAAAAGAATAAATTCTCGAAGCCAAGATTTTATATCTTTGCACTTTTACATTCCCCATAACTTCCTTCAAATTTCCCTTAAAAATAATTTTAAGAAGTAATTAAGTTGGTTAAAATTTTTTTTTAAATAATGAAATATAAATTATTACATATTTAAAATGTGTATTAATATTGAAACATGGATAGAGCTCTTTTTAATATGTATATACATAGATACATAATATAAAACGAAATAGTTTTAGATACTTGTATATAGCTTTAGATTTCTTGTATCAAAGTCTGGAGGCGGTATGTATATCTATATTTACCTCTTCTGTGTCTGGATATATACAATTAACAACACTGTAACGGATATAATTTTTCTTTTATCTTATCAACTTGTATTATTTCGTTTGACGTAGTTCTCCAATTCACCGTTGTTTAAGCGTAGAGTGCGTTAAAAAATCAGTGATATTTTTCCTAGTCGGTATTTCAGACCCTGAGACACGAAGCCCCATTTAATGTCGGGTCTATTCTATTCTTAGTTAATGATATTAGTACAGACGAGGTATATGACCTATCATATATGTACTTCGTCTGTGCTAAAACATTCGCGGCCGATAACGTAGTCCTACATCATTTCAAATTTATCAGCTGAATGCCGGTAACGTAGTTCTACGTCATTTTAAATTTATTCATTGAATACCGGCAATGTAGTCCTACTAATCATTTCAAAATTGGTGCACCTACTAGCTATAAGGCTCATACATTGTACAAATTGCTGAATACAATTTTCATTTATCTAGTAAATATATGAACATTCAATAAATAAGTGAACAACTAATGTTGCAACTGTCCAAACTATATCGCTGAATATAGTTAATACAGCAGTCAAATTTGCAAAGGGAACGTAATAACACGTATCGTAAGAAATTGACTATTCATTAAAATTTTTTTTATCAAAATTATCAGTACCTTCATTTCAAATTTTTATCAAGTTATATGTATATATACATGTTAATCATTTAAAAGAATCTCTTTAGGAAGAACTATGGAAGAAGGAGATTATTTTGTGAATAATATTTTTATGCGTTCTCTGATTATTCCTTGCGATACAGCTACATGTGTGGTGTACAGGCAAACGTCTCGTTGGACACGAATGTGTTGATATTTTGTTCTTAAGGGAGTATTTTGTAATTTGGCCTGAAATGATTGACTTCTTTGGAATTTTTTTCTAAGGAAACCATAATACATTTGGTATGCAGTTTTCGCACGCAGATTTATTCATACTTAAAAAATATTCACCATTCTTTTTTAACGAAATTAGTATTGTGAAAATTATATAGCCTTAAGTAAGGCATGTTTTTAAAAACGGCAAAATTTCGAAAATTAAGAAAATGGCAGCCTTTTGAATTTAAAATATCGATTTTCCTCGTATTTTTCGTTATTTGGGTGATAAAAGAAAAATGGAAAAAAACACCAGATTTTGAAATCCGTGGTTCATGCGATAAAGGTAGATCCGGTGAAGAACTCCTCCAAATTTCAAGTCAATCGGTCAACTAGAACGATATCATGTAAACCAGTTTAAAAAATATGGATTTTAGAAAAACGCATTTGAAGCTTTTGTTATCTGTTGTTCAAAAATATTCATACTTATAATCAATCTGCCAATCCAGATCCATACAGTGGACCTTTCTCGTGTTCGTAGAAATCTTACAGAGAAACCTGCTTTTGTTCTTTTTCTATCCATTTTAATGTAGAATGAATACTCGCATTCTGGATATTAACGTTTGGAAACGCATACGCTTTACTCGTTGATCGAAAGTAAACTGACTGCTAAATGCCTAAAAATATATCTAGAATAGTCGAAATGGACCTGCAGGAATCCTACTTTAAAACCCAAAGCCTTCAATAATAAAAATCGAGTGAAATTGAGGAAATAATATATGTACGACTATGGTACGTCTGTACGCTGCACGTTGCCAGCAGTGCACCGTCTCGTTTAAACATCTATAACATTGTTAATTTTACGAATTCCAAGAAATCTTTTTACATAGACATTTTCGAAAACATATACTTTGAGAAAATGTAAAATAAAAAATTGATTTTTTTAAGCCGGATTACCAGAATATACCCTTAATGTCTTTTTTTCGTATTACAAACGGGAGTTAATTACTATTAAATTACTCAATAATATTGAGTTCCCAAAGAATCTGCAAACATTTCTTTTACGCGATAATAATCGGGGAAATTAAGTTCGTAGAGCGATGTGTTCTTCAAAAATAAGAAAATGAGCGACAGTTACGGGGAGAGGGGATATAATGTAAGTCAGCGTTGATCATCCGTTTTTAGTTTGATTAAAAATTTACGTTGCCAGTTTGTCGAACGATGTTGAATCGTTCAATGTTTATTCCATGTCCGTCACGGATTTCTGGCCAGCCTGTTTCAATTCCAGTTTGCCGGGTGTATTAATCATAACCTCACATATTAGAAGAGCTATGACTCAAAATCGAAGAATGCAGGAAGTATGGAAAAATAATTCAAATAATAAATCACATGCAAAAGAATAAATAATTATAAGTAATAAATTAAGAGAGAAGGAAATATATGATTACTTCTTTTACTAATCAATGAATATGTATTATTATATAATTAATTATACATTTCCTTTCAAAAATCTTGAAACAAGCATCCATTTCAAAAATTATATGAACATGTTTGTTATGCAACAAAGAATCTATGAAGTGTTAATACATCAAGAATTGTATTAGAAAATAATCGTGCAATTGAAAAATTTTATTACCTACTGAATTATTAGATAAATACTGAGTGTTGAAAATAAAAACATGAATCATATTGATTTTAATGAATGTTATATTTGATATTTAATTATCTCTGTAACTATCCATCGTTCTCAAAAAAAATGTTTAAAACAAAACTTGGAGAACAGGTTTACCTAGATGATCTCACCTCCACTCTTTTTTAAATGAAATTATACATCTCTTTACGTATTAATAGATTCTGCTTTCTTCGTAAAAAAAAATGTATTAACCCACGTACGTCGTTAATAAAAATTATTAGTTTAGGAGAAATATTTTATAAAATATTTTATAAATATTGCACGAAAGAAAAGAACGACATAAGAATGTCATTTTTCATACGACGGATTGGTGATTTTAAGGCGATCGATAAAATTTAATTTATCATTTTTTAGGAATCGTTTTCAACGTGACGCAATACATGAACTTCCAGAGGGTATCGACGAAGTGATGAGAGGCATCGGCAAAGATGCCACCATTCAAAAATCAGAAAAAATCAACGGCACCAATCAGTCGTTGATCGATAATTTGATTTTACGTACCCATAGATCGTTCGTTGAAGGTACACGCTTGGATCAACTATCAAAGCATCCTGCAAAAATGCGTGGTCGATAAGCTGAGCCGTGGATCGGTGAGCGGTACTATCTTGTCGTCAACGGAAAACTGTGTCGAACACGATCGATTGTTCATCGGCGATGTTGAACCTGATAACAAATTGCACGAGTGAGTAGTCAACGTGGCGCACGTCAATTCTCCTATTTTCTGTCTGGTCGGCGATGACATAAACAAATGCCTGTTAGAGGAGTTTGAATGTCAGTTAGTATGTATGTTTCGTATGTATACTAAAAATACACTGGATTATATATTAGTAGTTGAGTTACAAAGGTTTCTGTGTTAGTCGTTATTTTTCTGGAATATTTCGAAGTCTTCTAAAGTTACTCTCGAAGAGTGATTCGTGAAATTATGAACATATATTATAATATAATATATTATAATATAATAAAATAGAGTATAGAATATATTATAGAATATAGAATATGAAGTAGAATATACATTATATTCACGAAACGTAATAGAGTTCAATAATTTTGGCTTCAATTGTATTAAAATTGGGAATTTTACGAATTATGTATATGTATTTGAATTTATATGTAATGAATTTTATTTAATAACAATCAATTTATTTGGAATTTCACTTTCAAGAATGATATATATGTGTCTATTTCTTCAATTGTTTATATAGAAATTATATTAATAATTATATTTATAACAAAATTAAGATTTTTTTGATAGATGTTATACAGTAATTTGTCATGTCTTGATTTTTTCTGGATTATTTCATTTAATTAATTTAATTTATGTTCAAACAAATAATTGATAAATCTATAGAAATTCATTAATACTATATTGGAATATATATTATATTCATAAAATACAATAGAGGAGAATAAGTTATATTCATAGAATATTTTGATATGTTTAATATAATATAAATGTTCTAATATTTGAATATTTTACATATATAATATATCATATATGAATATATATATTTGGATCAATATATGAATTGAATCAACACTGAGTATCTATTAATAGGTCTTATGACTATAAATATAAATATAAATATAACAATATTTGCTGTGTTTATTGAAACGTCAATAGTTGACAGTTATAACCGATCACGTAAGAAAAAATTAGGGAAACGAAGAAACGGTTGCTCGAAGGTGACCGGCGATTAACATAATACTTATAATAAACGAAATCATCGGTATCAGTTGAAATTTGGAGTTGAAGGTTTGTGTAACACGAAAGTGAAATAATATTGTCAAGGCAATAATAAAGTTTATTTTAAGTATTGACTTCCGTTATTAGGTTCCAAGATATACTTCCACTCACCAGCAAATCCCAGGTATATTCAAAAAAAAAAAAAAAATATATATATATATATATATATAATAATAATAATAATAAATTCAAAGTGCTTGAAAATTTACACTCCAGTACCAATCTTTTTAAAAAAGATATAACTAGACCGTATATTCTTGTGCAAATTCGTACAACATTTATGACTGTAATGAGGAAAATAAAAGGAATTGTTACTTCCATTCTGTGCAATTTTCCAATTTTTCTCCAATCTAGTTGTTATTCTTCATCGAATTTTAGAATTTCTATCTGGAAAGTTAATGAATTGAACGGTGATTTAATAGTTCTGCGACGAATAATTCTATGAATTACTCGATGAGTTAATGAATTAATTGAATTTTGGAAACTTGAGAGAATACTTAGATAGTAATTATTATTATAAAATCTTTATTTAATCCCCCTTTCCCCCCTAAAAAAAATTCAAAATAAAAGACTTCAATTGTGTTTTTGGATTATTACAAATGTATTGACGTTTCAGCTCATAGCGCTAGAAAACACGTCGGACGGTGATTTATCGAGTATAAAAATGGAGTGGAAACAAACAATTGAAACGGTCACATTCTCTTATAAATCGGCACCCAACAATCGAAGCCTGGGTTATGAATTGTCTTTGCTAACCAATTCGAGGTTTTTGTTTAAAATAATTTTCGAGAATGAAGTAATAGCGCATGAGCTGCACTTAAAATCCGAAGTAGAATGGCCACCAATGTACGTCAGAAATCTTGAAACGACGAAGGTAAACAATAGAATTGAAGAAGAGATTCTATTTAACATGTTGACTGTCAAATGAAATTTATACATTTCATCTACACTAATATTTAATTTTTGTAAAATGAAAGTGCAACGAACTTCTCGTTTTATAGAATCCACAGTGTCAATTCAAAGTTTCGATATTATTTTTATATCATTTTGTGTTGTATTATTGTAACATATATAAAATATATTAAACATTATTGAAATTGAATTAATAAATTTTAATATTACGTTGAATAAATTACTACATTGTAATATATATACATATATAATGTAATTTATCATTGATACGAAATTATTTTGTGTTAATTCAAAATGATAGCAATCAATTTGTTTTAATAAAATAAATTGATCGTCATAGTTTTGAAATATTTACATTGCATGGATACTTCAATTGTCAATGATCAGTCAACGTGTTAATATTATACGTATTAATATCAAGATTATTATCAATTAATCTTTCTTTTGCGCAATGTAGGTGGAGTTTACGTGTACAAAGCAGCAAAAAAGGCCGTGGATAAATTACGGTCATCAAATAACAGGCGGGACTGGGGTTGGGACCTCGGAGAATGTTCGAGTATACAGAGAATACCAAGTAGTTTCGAATGAACCACTTTCGAATCTAATTCATCTGTTAATCGTTCGAGCGAAAGATTTCTTGCAAATTGTACCCATTGGCAGACATGTAATGGTCCAACTGACAGACTTAAGTGAATATCGTTTTTTTTTCTCTTTCCGTCAATAAAATCTGCTCATTTCTAATTCATAGTTCACTGATCGATAAATTTGAAAAATATAAAAAATTGATGAAGTGATCCTTGCGTAGAGGGTGTCTTTCATTTGTTATTTAAATCACTCTCTTTTTATTCATACTCATAGTTGTACGTGACATTATCTCTGTGCGATTAATTCGAAATATCTTTTGATGAAAACATATAACTTTCGTTGTTCAATATAATTTTTCCAAAAATAACTGCTTAATAAGTTTGCTTTCCTCCAGTGATAATTTCTTCGTACGATAAACACGAACAACAACTTTAATCTGAACATTATTTTCTTCTTCTATTCTTGATGCAATAAATTAATTTGATTTAATGTTTGATTAACATGTTACACTGACATTCACAATTAACTCTACAAGAATCAATTTTTTATATTTGTATTAAATTTACCGCACTACAATACAAACCATAATGCAGCCTAATTTCTAGATTTATTGAATTAATTTTTAGATTTATTGAAAAGGAGGTCATCAATCAGAAATAACTTTGAAATTGCTTTTAGAGAAGAGCGTAACGCGACCGTACACCCCTGTCCCACCGTGCCTTCATCATAGCGACATGCCGCCAAAATACACACCCACTTGCCTGTGTTTCATGATCAAGAAGTATCCAAATGGCGTTCTCAGTCAGTCTTTAACAGCTCTTCAGGTTGGCCAGACGATATTCTTGAGCAATTCTGTAGGTTCCTTCGTAATGGGAACCTATGATCGTTATTCTGTCATTCACATGCTTGCTGGTGGCACAGGTTTAACACCGATGCTTAGTATCATTCAGCGAGCTTTGGCCAGACGCAGCGTGTTAGTGTTCCTACCATTTTTTTTCTAAAGTATCTATCTTTTTTAATACATCCAGAGAACTTATTAGAATTTAATCGTTTGTCTCTAAATTTTTTTGAATTTCGTTACATTATAATTCGTTAGGTTTCCTTGAGTTCTTCACACTACTATGTCAAAAATCTTAATTTTTATTTGAAGCGGACAAGTTCTTTTTCTGGAGTCTTGAATTATGACATATATTTTCGTACAGATCTGTTGAGTTTTAAATTTTAAAGTTCAAATTAAAAAGTTAGTTCCTGTTTCTTGTGTATTTCGATGAATTGCACGAATTTACATCTTTTAATTTTTATCTAATCTCGATGAAGTTTCTAAGTAATTTCTGATCTTAATAATTTATGTAATCCCGCAGGAAGGCTATAAATTTACTCAACTTCAACAAAGACGAAGAAAGTATGTTCTACGTGCAGCAATTGGAGAAAGTCAGCGGAGAGAAGTGAGTACCATCAATTGTCTCTCTGAATATTATGAGACATATAATGCGATATTTCACAATCTGTTTCAGATTAAAAGTTACGCATATTCTTTCGCAACCCAAAAGCACGTGGACAGGCAGATGTGGCCTGGTGTCTCATGAATTATTAAACGAATTAGTTGGAAAATGTAATCTCAATGCGTGTGTTTTCACGTGCGGGCCTCGAAATTTCTTGCAGATTGTGAGGACGTAAGAATGAAATAAAAATTCCAACTTTAAACTCCAAATTCTAGCTGCGAACTTTGATCTTTAAGCCTGAGATTTCGAGTTTAATTCCAATGTTCCAACTTTGCGCTCTGACTATTCTAATTTCAAATTCGAAATCTCCAACTCAAGACTATAATTATAACTTTAAACTCTGATCTCCAGATACAACTCAAAGTTTCGGCTTTGATTACAATTTCGTAGTTAGAGTCAATCTAAACTATAATCTAACTAAACTATAATTTTAAATTCTAGTCTTTGATCGTAAACTTTTCTCAAATTTCAATGGTAGATTACAGCTAAAATTCTGGACTTTAAATATATATTCTCTAGAATCCTTAACACGCTTATAATCGTTCCATTTTTTATTTTTTTTATTTCTTTTACTTTTTTTATTTTTGTTATATATATATATATATATATATTTCAATTAACCACACACGTGTTTTTCAGATCCCTTCGAGATCATCTTGACTGGAAGTCCTATCAAATACACGAGTTCGATTAGAAAGTGCGCTCTTTCTCTTTTTATACGAAACGTTGAAACGGCGTACAAATACGCTTGTTATCAATTTTTCCAAAATTTAAACACGAACGCGATAACTGTTATTTAGCCACGAAGAGTGTAGAGACGAACTGAATTAAATCAGTCGATATATAGATTTAACGACATTCAACTTTAATCACTGGACTGCGAATTTTTATGTAAATTCAGATTTTAAAAATTCGACGATAATTAGAAAGAAAAAGAAAAAGAAGAAAGATAAAGATTTCCTCTTGTTAAATATGCCAAATTTTTCCACAAATGCGTAAAAATTCAAAGTCTATCGCTTATAAGCACACTGAATTGATGTAATGATCGAGACATATGTATACGTCAACATTCGCGGACACTAAAAATTTTATCCTGCGAAAAAGGACAGGTGATTTATTTTTAAACTAATTGTGATATATAAATGTTTATTAGTCACATTTTGCCCGAATGCTCAGAATATCACATTTTAACAGCTATGCTATAACTACAATGAATGCTGTAGGATCCACGTCGATACAGTTCAAACTCATGTTATATTGCGTCACCACGAAAATCAATGTTATAGCATTCACGTCCGTGAACGTGTTGAAGATTGTATGTTGCTTATTTATACGTGTCAAGAGCATGTCTCATTCGTATTTGCCAGATTTTAGCTTGACACACTCAGGACGATGGACGTTTGTCTGACATTGGTTGTCAGAAGCTTGATTTTCTCAGTAAAGAGAAAAGTCACTCTGTTGCGACGCGAGATGTTCCAGTTTCTTTCCAAGTGCGAGACAATCGATATCTGCACTGTTATACGTACGTCCAAATTGCCCTTGGGGAATGTTGACCATTGGAAGAAATCGAAATTGTAAAACGATTTTCGAGATTTTAACTCAAAAATAGCTACTATATACAAACTGTGGATTTTTGTGCATTTGTGGAATACTTGAAGGTACGCAAGGACGCACGAAAACGTATAAACTAATGATTTTTATATCTGAACATTGTCTTATTTTAGAAAAATCGAAATTAAAATTTAAAATTTATTACTGTTATTATCGGTCAGAGAGCTGTTATTTAAATTTCTCCTCTGCGTCAATCCACACGTCTATGTCAATAGATCGGAATAGATTATTGCATCTAAAATTTAACTGTCGCAAGTAGAGTATTTAGAAGATAAAGCAAGCTTATAAAAATCTGCTTTATAAACGAACATCTTGCGTTTCCGGGCGGACCAATTGGAGAAAGGACAGTTGCGTCGTTCTTAAAAAGAACCTCTTTGGATACTTTAACTCCCATTTCCACAGTTTCGGTGTCGTGCGTTCGAGTTTTCATCGACAATTCGACTCCTTTGTAATATTTACATTCAATTTCTAGCGACAGATGTCAGATTTGATCAGATTCGAGAAAATGAATCCTCTTGTTTTTAATGTTTTGCAATTGGCACTTCCTTGCAACAACTGGGTAATTAAGGACGCAAGTTCAATTACAGATCGAATATAGGATTATCAGTTTATAGATTCATGACTGAAGTGATATTGTATATACACAGCAGATTTCACAATTTTTCCGAACAAGTTCGTTCCTGTACATGTACATATGTATTTCGTTGTTATTCATTAATATCTTTCAAGGATCAGGATTAATAAAATTAAATAACTTGAAAGAGGATTAGATTGAAACTGAAAATTTTGAAAATTAATTTAAACCTTCACCGGATTTCCAGGTCTTCCTTTCGAACAATTCATTTAGTTTGACTCGAGTGCAACACACTGTAAAGAGCAAACACTATATTTGTACTTATTGTCAGTATTATCATATTAAGTGCGCACACACATTGTACCATGTATTTACGGATTTCGACGAAAAATAGAAGAGAAAAAGGAAAAAAGAACAACAGGAGTAAGGACATATGAAAGTCTTTGAATTCTACGGGACGGGTGTCCGTGTAATTATGTGCTTTGCAAGCGATTCGTGTGAACAAATTATTTTTATAAAACTTGCTGTCTTTTAATCCATCATCCAAAGAGTTGTATTTTGAACGATTCGCAAGTATTGTATTTTCAGATACAGAGGCCAATTCAAAACGATCATTGTATTATTAATCAGGCAACAAGTACCTCACAAACGTAATCAGAAATTCACAACATGAATTTCTATCAGATTTTAACATCTAGATTGATTTCTATGCCAATTTTTTTGAAGATATAATTAAAAAAGTAAAATCTCGATGAAAAAGTATTCCCTAGAAAGCGTTACACTTTGAATTGTACATACTTTTTCATATTATTTTATGTTTTATTTTATGTGCAGATACGCGTTTATAGATATAGATATCTCTATAGTTTTTATATATTTTTTTAATGAAATTTGTCATTTTAAAATTTGTTACAAATGCATAGAAATCCACAATTTAACGAAAACTGGAAGGGGGGGGGGGGAGACTCTGGGTATCAAATTCAGGTCGCACCAAATGTGGAACATTTTCTTATTTTTGGTGAAGTAATTTAAGAGTTTTGGAAATGAAAAACTTACCTTTTTCTTTTTAGCAACGTGAAGAATCTGAAGTTTGAAGGATAGATTCACTTCTAGGAGAAGAAGAATTGATTCTCATTACATTCTCGTATGTATTTGACAAATAACAAAATGAATTTAAAAAGAAACTCAAGAAAACGAATTGAATAACAAATGTAAGAAATAAACTGAAAGAAATAAGTTGGAAATTAAATTTCATTTTAAATTTGGGATACTTGGCAGAGTTAGAATTTAATGTGATAATTAGAACATAAAATGTACTTAACGAACAAATGATCGTTATTAATGTTTATAAGAAGAATTTTTAGCGAAAATTATTAATTTTCATTTTTGCCAATATAATTTTGAATTTTCTATGAATTGCTCGTATTTTTATTACTTGTGCTATAAAACTCTGGAAACTGTATAGCTTACGTAAATTCCTCGCATTTTTGCATGTAACTTTCTTTGATCCCCCAATTATTTCAAGCAGCAAATTAGCAATAATCCTGTGAACTAATTTTACAATTTCTTCGGAGCTTGTATAATCTTCCACGTTATAATTGATATCGTCACTATGAATTCGACTAATTATTACAATTATCTCAAATACGTCATTTTTATGTAATATACGTCTCATAATAATAAAAATAAAATAAAAAAATAAAATAAATAAACCGTGAATGAGTTAATGCCCGAAATTTATTCACAAGAAAGCATCAAAACATTATTTGAAAAAAGAAAAATAGAAATTCAATCTGAGAATCAGCAATCTCATACTTTTGAATTTTTTACTGCTAACTTTCATCAAGCACTATTACTGGATTATAGACTATAACGATTTATATTAGATTACAAAAATTGAAGGAAAAATGCAGAAGTACTTTATACTCTTCATAATTAAGGTTAATAAGATTAGTAAGTTTTGGTAATAATTGTTGGTATTTCTATGTTGTGGGGGTGTACGCTGTGGTGTGTCTTCTATTGGAATGTCTTTATACAACTATTAGTATAATTTGTAGCTTGGAATTTTGATGATGTGAATCTTTTGGGGTGAGCCAGGATTCGGTGATAATTGCGAATGACTGCATTATAGTCTGTTAAAAATTTGAAGTTCTGGTATCTTATTTTTAATGTTCCATAAGATGATGTTGATAGGGTTTTTATATCTAGTTCCTTCACCATGATGTATTGTTGCTCGAACTCTATCTAGGTTGTTTGTGCATTTTGGGCATTATTTCGAGGGATATAATTTCTAACTGGACCAGGTCTGTTGCCTTAATATCATCTATTTGGTCTGATAGTTTTGGCTTGAAAGGATGTTTGGTATGCTGAAACTGTGGTGGTGGTTGAAATGATACCGCTTTTGCGTATGATATTCCTTGTCTTGTTTTTTGGTTTGTCTGAGTCAGGGAGGTTGTAGGGAGGTTTGAGATAAGTTGGAAGAAGCTCTGTGCTGGGAGGTGCGTGTTTGAGAGAGAGTTTTGCACATGTAGAGTTCTTTCTTCATTGGCAGTTTTTTTAGCCGAAAAAGACAGGGCATTCGAATAATTTGCCGGGTAAGCTTTTGCAGTTGGCGCATGTTGGGGGAGTTTCTGGGGTTTTGCTACAGGATCTGTTGTAATGTTGTAAGGCGTATTTGACCCACGCTTGTTTCTTGTTGTAGTTCGACAACGTGTTACCGTGCGGCTGGTAGCAGAAACACTGAATCGTTCGTTTATGTGATTTATATTTTTCTCAGTATATAGTGATATTCTCGTTGAATCTGACACGATTTATTTGTGCAAGTATAGTTCCGGGCGCGAACGTAACTCTATACATATATGAGGTATTTGGTGTGGGTTAGGTTTCTTTTCTATTTCAACAGAGTGTATGAGATTTAGACCCTGGCATCTAATGTTTTCACTTATTCTAGTTAGCGCTAGTCGGATCAAACCTCAAGTCGAACACTACGGTTAGTTTTCTCGGAGGTGACCGTATAAGCATGAAGTTCAATGTTTTCTTTGACGCAGATGGCCTTCCGTAAGATCTTTTATGCTTGTAAACATTATTTAAGTATGTCGTGATTTTGACTTGGAAAGTATTCTATTATTTTGATATAAGTGTCTCAAGGAATTTTAGATGATTTATTTTACCATGAATGTACATTAGCGGATGTTTGACATTTTGAGGTTTAGTAAGAGGGTTTAGATTTGTTGCAGTTTTCGCGTTTGAAATGTTGTTTTATGATTTCGTGTTTTGGGAGCCTGAGTCTAGCTCTCATTGATGACACAATTAGCGAAAACGCTGTACTTGGTTTTGGTAGGAATGTTTGGATTGATGTGCCCCTTTTCTGCATATTTGTGACAGGAGGTGAATCTGATAGGAATGTGGTTCTTTTTCATGACATGGTATATTTGGGTTGTTCTTCTGTAGCTTTTCTCTTTCTTTTCTTCAAGCCACCTTCTATGTGGATGCCTTGCCTGTAGGTGCGTAGTCCAGGTTTGCTGTTGCGGTTCTGTTTGTGACAATGTCTGATGATATGTTCCCTGCTTCAGGCGTGAGGGTTCTGGTTCTTGTTTGGCATCTTTGTTTGATTTTTTATTGCGCACACACTTGTTCACGGATGGGGGTTATATGGACTCTGTTCACCCTGAGGAAATACCGAAATTTGTGACCCTGCCTCTCGATGCTAAAACTCCCAAATGGTTGGAGTGTAAACCCAGTGCCTGCATTTCATGTATTAAGTAATATCATTTCTCAAAAAAGAGCTAAGTTCCATAAGTTCCGTCTGTGCCATAAATTATGGTCGCCGACCTTGACATATAAATTTTAGAAAACTGCAGCATTGTAATAAACAAACGTAATGTAATTATAACTGAGTAATGATCACACTATAATTCAACTTCATTTATTACAAATAGTTCTTCCCACCATTAATACTTTTCTTTAAATATTAACATCTATCTCAAAATGAGAGCAAACAAATTATGATTCAGTTAAATATTACATCATATCATAATGTGTACAAATACAGTTTATTTTTAGATTATATGATTACATTATTTATTATTTCAATACTTATTTTATTATTACAGCGCATAAATTGTGCTAATTAATTTCCACAGTTAATCTTTTCTTGACTCATCCATCACGCCACATCATTTAGATCCAATATGGTTAGTTAACCATTCCTCTTTAATCATATCACTAGCTTTCTCCGCGATCATAATAGTAGGCGCGTTCGTATTTCCTCTAACAATCTTTGGCATAATCGAGGCATCTACAACTCTCAAACCATCGATTCCATAAACCTTTAATCTCTCATCCAATACAGCTTCAGGGTCCGACTTTGGTCCCATCTTGCAAGTTCCAACCGGATGATAAATAGTGCCTGTATATTCCATGATCACACATTTCCAATAATCCTTCTCACCAAATTCAAACTCTTCACAACCAGGTAAAGGTTTATCAATCAACCTAAAGTCGTATTTTTTAAACGATTCTGTCCCAAACAATTTTAAAGCTATTTCCACACCTTCCTCTAAAACGTCCAAATCTGGATTACTGGTAAAGTACCTGGGATTAATTAAAGGTGCTCCCCACAATGGATCAGTACCGTTCAGTAATATAAATCCCCTGCTTTTAGGCGATAATAAAATTGGTAGAATGTAAATAGCATTATAGTAGGAGATCGGGGTAACATTTACATCAAAAGATACTGCTGGAGCATTTAGAAAATCTTCTCGACTAGAACCAAGGAATAAAAATTGTACATCTGGTACTCCGTTTCCGTGCTGATAGGTTGTTTGTGCGAAGGCACAGGACGTGACAGTACCAGTTCCAGATAAAGATCCCCTATGTGTTTCGCTATAATAAGAAAGGTTTTCCTCCATCATGGAGATATTCTCATACGTGGAGGTAAAATTTAGTCCAATTACAAAACCAGTCGTCATTACATGATCCTGAAGGTTCCTTCCAACCGATAAATTACTAATTACTTGAATACCGTGTTTCTCTAATTCTTCTGCTGGACCAATTCCCGAGAGCATAAGGATTTTTGGAGAATTAATAGCTCCAGCTGAGAGAATCACCTCCTTTTTAGCAAAAACTGTGTGTAATTTAGTTCGGTTGCTTCCTGAAATATATTCGACGCCTGTTACACGTTTTGTTTTGCTGTCTAGAAGCAATTTCGTAACGTATGATTCAGTTTTAATCGTTAGATTCTTGCGTTCGCATCTGATGGGTTGTATGAACGCTTTGTTAGTGCTTTGACGTGTTCCATTAGCGGAGGTTGTTTGTAGATACATTATACCTAATTGGGTCTTTGCATTGACATCTACGTATTCGTAACCGAGTTCATGCCATGCATTCAGTATGATATCGTTGTTCTTGTCGTCGTACGGAAATCGTTCTACCGATTGGTAACCACCTTGGCTATGGTAACCTGGATTTTCTTTCACTACCTAGAGAAAATAAAAGTTTTACCTTGGCTCTTGGTACTGAATGATATAAGGTTTAGAATTTGACACCTCTGGATCTAAATTATTTTCCGATTTCAGAAAGTATGGTAAAACTTCTTCATAGCTCCAACCATAATTTCCTGCTTCTGCCCATTCGTCATAGTCTCTTGAGTTTCCACGAACGTACATCATCAGATTGATAGTACTGCAACCACCCATGACCTGTAAGTTTAATAATAAACTTCAGAAAGCCCAAGTACCAAATATATTAGCACTAAGACTATATATTTTTTAATTCATCGATTAGAGAAGTGTCAATATTTCTAAATTCTATATAGATACTAGATATGTTGTAAATTTCACAAGTATACCTGTAATGGTCGTGTTGTATCTGCTATATTAATCTTGTATTATATTACTATAATATATTGTATTATAATATTTTATAGTATAACAAAGTATAATATAATATATTAATCCCATATTAATAATATTTGGAAATATTTTGTATTAGTATAGAAATATTATATGTACAGAGTATTAAGTGAGGCCACTTGATTATTTTTTCGAGTTGTGATGATGCAAAACATATTTTTCGCCTAGTATGTATGGTACCAAAAGATCACTAATTGATTAACATCGATGTACTAAAATTTAAATTTCTCTTTTAAAGAATGGTTGATCAATCTCATATTACTGAAAATCCCAGTGCGAAGGATGCATGCGAACATGAAAGTGTGTTCCGTGAAGATCCCGATATATAAGTAAATGGTACGGATAAAATGTTTGTCCTTTTAATATCGGAATTATACTTGTTTGTATTTCTGCAGATATTTAAGTAGACTCACTTAAATGTATCATCCTGTATCTGTATACACTCTGTAGTGAGGCACTTAAAACAGGTCACCTGAATAAGTCGCTTGTTTTCGGCGATAGAGGAAAATTCATCAGACCAAACTTATTTAGTATCGAGGGGCTCATAATCTGATGTTACTAATTTTTTCCCCTTATAGTTCTATGACATTTGCCATAAATCAGAACTATTTCCACTTTCTTTGCTATCGTATAACGCATTTTGAAAAAGTGTACACTAAGATTGAATATTACTGAGAGAATCTCAGTGCGACGGTGATGTTGATTACTGCTCGCTTTACTGAGATTCTCTCGTTCTGCTTTTTATCACCGTCAGAGAGAATATCATAGAATTATGAGGGAAGCGGCACGTGCGAAACTTCCCGATTGTAATAGACTTTCATTTTTTAGACTGTGCAACGTTTTAGAAATGTTCGAAGACTGCTTTGAGATAATGTGTTTTCTCTTGCAGTTTACCTTGAGTGACCTCGAATGACCTTCATAATAGGTCATTGTATTCGTCTTGGAATTCTCTATCAGAATGTAAGTAAAGAATCATATCGTTCTATTTAAAAAACCAAAGATAACCTTCATATTTCCTTGACGCCTTCACCCATAAAAATTAGTATCAGATTATGAGCTCCTCCATACCAAATAAGTTTGGTCTGATGCATTTTCTTCTATCTCCGAAAACAAGCAAGTTATTTAGGTGACCTGTTTCAAATGCCCTACCCTATATATATTATACATATATAAAAAAATTTTTTGTGTACGTATTTTCGTGGGTCACTAAATGCACGTATACTAATGCCAACAAATAAGAATTTTTATCCTACTTTTAGTTCTTGATAACAATTCAATTTCCCGTATATAATTCTAGAAATTTAGTGTATTAAATTATATGTATGTATACATACTTTACCCCTTGTGGTCACACACTCTCTGTTCTCCCCGGCTAGACATCCGTACTGCTGCGGTTGTGTGTGATACATCCAATCAATATTGCTTCTCGATAACATACAAGCGAAACTCGGAATTCCAGCTATCTCTGGTTCTTCAATGCCAGCTTCAATTAATAATATCTGAAGATATATATGAAATTGCAGAGGATTGTCATAAACTGTCAATGTGTAAATTTTGTTATTGACTCGAAATATTTGGATGCAGTTGTTAGCTAAAACGGAACTCCCCATTTCTAGCAAAATTATTCCTTACTCATGAACGAAGCTCATTTACTATCTGATTCTTAGTAGGCAAAAAACTTTCAGGAAGTCTAATAACGCATACATATGTATTTCATATCAAAGTCAGACTAAACGAAATTGACTTGTAATCTCATTTAGTGGATTCAATAAAAATTCGAGATACATAAAGTGAAATGTGAATCAAAATACCAGTAGCGTGTCATACAGACGTCGCTACTCGGATGACCTAACGCCAGAGATAAAATATTGTAAACGAATACAATTTTATATGAATATAAATATCCTCTGAATATAGCCTAAATATCCTCAGTAAGAATGTAATCTGTACAAATATACTATGATTTATCTAGTTTTCATTTCCTTCGACTGTTTAGAAATATTAAAAATGTACGTCTAGTGACAGACATCTGCATTTAGTAATGACAGAAAATAATTATAAATACCTTCCATTGCTTTATTTCGCTTAACCTGTTTGCAAGAACACATCCGGCTGATCCAGCTCCCACGACTATAAAATCGTATTCCTCTTCTGGCAAATTCGTTTTGTAGATATAATTTCAATTATATAGGAAAAATATGTTTATAAATACTAAAATTTGTAGTTACATTTGCAATTATTTTAAAATATATCAGTATATCATATTTAAAAATATATCATTCTCATATGTCATATTAGAAGTTTTATATAAACCAGTAAAAGTGTATAGTATTCTGTTTTAGTCCAAATGTTACACTAGCTATTACACTGTTGCACCGCAAAATATATTCATTTACAAAGTTTAACGACGAAATGAATTGTTTAAAACAAAGGGAAATTTCCAGAATATTTCATAAAAATTTTAGCGTTTAGTAACAGCAGTTTGGCAGCAACGCTTGTATGATATAGGGAAATATTATTACTAAATGTACTTCTGACGATCAAAATTTTAGTTCTACTAATATTTTTCATTTCCAATGAAACAAATCTCATACATCTTTTGGAACATTGAGAATATCACCTTTCAATTTGAAATAATTGCAATTTAAATGTATAGATTGTTCTGGTCAGAGACTGAAAACCGAAATATTTTGAGATTTAGGTATTATACCTAGACAGAGACTGAAAACCGAAATATTTTGAGATTTGAGTATTATACCCAGACAGAGACTGAAAACCGAAATATTTTGAGATTTAACTATTATACCGGTATTTGCTCCCATATTATCTTAATATAACCGCTATTTAGGAAATCGGTTTTAATACCGGCATAAGACGGTCATGTCGGTATTTTCATACGTATTTTATCGATATTTGATGTCAACGGTAAAAATACCGAAATATATACCGGCACGGTACCGCTTTACTGACGAAAACACAGTTTTCATTTTCTACGTACAGTGACTCTTATTAATATTCGGATATCATGCTATTCAAAATATTGTTGTGGATTTCGATTATTTATAATAATAATTTTGGATTAATTTTTTAATCATATAATAGAACATTCATTATAGTTTATAGTAACATAAATTTTATTTATTTATTGCACACACTTTTCTTAATATCAAACAGCTAACTGAACTATGTCGAAATGTAGCGTGGCAAAAATATTCGAACATTTGAAGACTACAATATTTCAAAATTGTTAACATAAACAATAATTAATATTTTGTTCAATAATAACTTAACTTTAACTTCAATAATATATCGCAGATGCTTAGACATATTTCCAGTAATTTTTTTTAAGTAATTTAGCGGAATATTCTTCCATTCTACGATTAATCGGTGTTTTAATTTCTCTTTCGACTTATTAACAAGGACAATTAGTCATTTTCCATCGAGAAAAAGGAAAAACGTATCGAGAAATCGGTCATCTCTTAAAATTAAGCAAGAGTATCGTGGCTGATATTGTATGGAGATACAACGACGAATTAGTATTAGAAATAATAAAGGATACGTGTATAAGCGTCATCAAATTTACTATTGGCAGCTTTATGAAAACATTTAATCATTGTCTCCTTTTCCTTTTCTAATATATTAATATTTTATTTACTTCGGTATTATATGAAATACATCTACCGACCTAACATCATTTTGATAGCATTATACCGGTATTCGCACCATTTCAGTTTCATCAAACGTAATCGAATAGTAACCTAAAAATGTCGGTATTTTACCGGTATTCGTAATACCGATTCAGTCTCTGGTTCCGGTTTGGTATTCTAACTCTGCCGTTATGACAAAAATATCATGTAGCAAAATGTCCATAAAATGTTTCTTCTAAAAATTATTAAGAAAATATGAATGATTATTTTGAAACGTCAACCTCCTCCATGTAATGCAAATATGAGAAAAATTTAATCGAGACTTTAAATTTAATTTTATGTCAAGTTTTCTTCGCACGCATCAAGTTCTCCATATGCAGTTTTGATTCTTCTATTCAATCCGTTTTCCGAAAGAAACACTTCTTTGTTGTAAATTTTTACTTCTAAAGTTAAGAAATATTGTTCCATAAGTAGAAATCCGGCATTCTTGAAAATCAGACAATTGAGTCTTTTCTGTTAATTTATTATTAAAACTGGTCATATTGATGGTATTTACCGTTCATCATATTTTTAGCTACGCAACTCTTTAGTCTTACATTTTCCTGTATTGTAATTGAATTATTTTCATTTGTATTTACCTGTATCATAATTTGAACAGATATCGTCTTTGGAATGACCGAACAGATTAGTGACTAGTGTGAGAAACATAAGATTGGATGGTTGACAGGATGACAGTACAGGAGTAGTTGAGCAAACGCTTGTTAGATTTGAAGGTACCCACGACATATTTCTCTAGAAATGATGATTCGTCGTTTCCGCTTCTTGTGCTTTACGATGATTTGCTCCACTCTTGAAAAGATTTATATAATTGAATGATGTACACATATATATACATAATAAGTATTATATAAGGGGTATCCATATGTAATGTCATTTTTTTTCAAATTTTATAAACACTATCATCTAGTGACAATAGTTTAAGAAAAATATTCTATATAAAATAAAATTTTGTATCGTATCAAGAAACGACATTACTTATAGGTACCCCTATTAATAATGCTCTATTATATTATATTTACGTTGTTATATAATTACATTATATTCATGTATTACAAAATTTTATTCATATTGGCATTATCATAAAAAATTGAATATATGTTGTTTATTATATTACAGTTATATATCAAGTTACATTATAGTGATGTTTCCTCTTATACCTAAATACCGCTTGAGAGCGGTAAAACGACAAAATTTTCAAATTTTCATTAACATTTTGAATAGGCATTAATATATGCTTAGCACAGTATATTTCAGAATATTGAAATGCTTTTAATCATTAATTATGTCAAATTTTATAGATTATTGAAATCGATATTACACCTTACTCAGGGTATATCCCGATTTGTTTGGAATAAATGTTTTGCAATGAAGATTGAAAGGACTGAAGAAAAGAGTAATAAATCTTTCTCCTATTTATTTAAACAAACTGTAATTATAGTGATGCTTATATTGTTTCAAATCTACAAATGAAAAATCATTACTTATTAAAATGTATCAAATCAAACAAAACTTTGATTGGCTAATAACATTAGAATTCAATGAATTTTATCGATATTTTTTTATACTAATTCGAAAATTAGTAAATGGCTGAAACTTTTGTACATAATTGGAATCCGACATCTCGATCAGATTTTTTTATTTCAAATTATCAATTTCCTGCTTTTCTGAACAGTAAATATGATGTGCGTGAATCACGATATAAAATTGAATATCTTTACCTGACAGTAGATTGACAGATGCGTAATGGAACAGAAATTTATTGCATTTACTGAAAACAAAATTAAAAATTATAAATTGAATTATTTATATCTCCGGTCTAAATATTAACTTTCATTGCTGTGAATTTGAAAATTTTAGTTTGATAGCAAGGGACAAATCAGGGAGTTAGAAAAATGATGGACTTAGTACACTGAATAAGCGCAATTTAAACTTGATTGATTGTAGAAGGGTTGCGAGATTTTTGTTTCTGCTTTCGCTAATACGATCGAGATGCAAACGAAAAGTGATAATATACATATTTGGCTCATTATCATTTTTACAAATGAACGTGTGAATATTATACATCAAACTCACACGAGTATTCAAACATTCACTCACAAAATAAAAATTTTGCGGTGCATCTCTATTTATGGAACACATGTTATCACTGGTAAATGCTAATGATCGGTGCAATATACAAGAACATCTGAAAGCCAGTGTATGTGATACTAAAATCAGAATATTCTACAGAACGACAACAGTTCATTACAGGCATTGTACTCTTGAATACTTTGCAGCATTAAGTATGTAACTATCCCATTTGATCATTAATATGAGTTATTGTCAATGTTTCTGTGGATTGTTAATTATTAGTATTAACTGTCATTATATGATATCATGTTCTAAATCTTAATCAGGAGAAAAGGAAATAGTATCTATTACTATTTCTGTTAGAACAGTAATAGCTGTCGCGACTATTGTAATACAATTTGGCCAATCATGGTGTTTCTATCCGCGATGCTGCGTCACGTAGGAACGTAAGAACTGTCCTTCACGAGCTCGTTAACGTTTAGATAGAGCGTTGCAAAGTGTCTACGTTGTCGAATAATGTATTATATCAAATCGTTAATTTTTATTATTTTTTATTATTTTAAAATAACAACACATCTGAACGTGGAGTGGTAAAGGATTAGTAAATGGAGTACTAAGAAGTTTGGGATAGGAACCTGAACGTTTGGCATTAAAACTGTACAAAATTGAAATTGCAAAAAAAAATTGGAATTGAACTGTACAAAATGGAGAGACTTCAGATATGGCACTACTCTGAATGAAAGTGTTATAATTATTAAAATACAGATTGTTTACCGTCTAAAGGAATTTGGACATGATCTGGTAAATATCGTGGTATTGGATGCATGAAGTGTTTATAGATGTGATTAGTATGTGGAATAATTGCATGGAATGGAACACGTTTACCATTTCGGGTACGTGACACTCTATTTATGACGGAACTGACGGCCAGAAAATCTATATGATACGTCAGATAATACAGAATTTCAAATTTAATTTGATAGTTACATCTGAGAAGTGATAGCGTCAGAATGACGGCTATGACATGGTAAATGAAGTGTCTTATGCAATTTCGCACAAAATCAGATATTCTGACTTTTCTGACGATCGATTGCGACATTATCGTTAATGCGATCACTCTAAAGTAAATAAAAGGAGTAAATATACTTACAATATGTGTATTTCTGTGTACAGCTTCTGGACACTTGCAAATTTTAATGTTCGTAATAAACGTTCTGTAATAAATTAGAATATAAAGAAATGTACATATTAATAATTAATTCTTATAATAAAAATTACTTGAGTAGTGTTAATATAATGAAATTTCATTGAATAGCACAGACAAACGTCGTACACGATGTATATATATCGTCCTGAATGAGGTACTTTTTAAATCGTTTTATTTATTATATAGTTGCATACATCTAAATACTTGGTTAAATTAGAATATTATTTGTCCGATATGGATATTGAAATAAAAAATAATGTCTCATACATAATAATGGAGTAAAACTAATTCTTACATTGCAGATAAAAATGAATGTCATGATAATATGCCACGTGTCTAAAGACTATCGTGTTTAAGAAAAAAAAAGTAATAAAGGAAATATGGTGAGATAGAAATATTGCTCTTTTGTTGGCTTTTTAATATACTGTAGTTGTCAATATTTTGAACAATTTTTTTCTTTGCATATAATCGACAATTGAAGCTATTATCGAAATATTCCAAAAGTTTGCCAGTACTTCTGTGAAGGAACCGGCAAATCATTGATCACGTGTCAAGTAAATTAGTGGCGTGGCAGGCAAAACTAGCCAAGGCCTTTGAATTTATTCAAGATTACGCAGGTCACTTTGTGCTATAATAAGCTACAAATATGAATTTGGTTTGAGCTGATTTATTATATTCAACCGACTGATGGCGGCAGATAATCATTATTAATACGTTAACATTTAGAAATATATCTATATCACACACGAGATGTATAGATAAGATATATGTATTTGCGGTGATAGACGAGATATATTTCTGGTGATCGACGAAGTAAATTCAAGAAAACATATTACAGATGAGGTACATGAATATTCATATGCCTCATCTGTGCATGTATTAAAAATTGAAAAACATTAAGATTACAGAAAAGAATAGTAGTTAAATATTGGTTGATATTTATTATACACTATACAGTATAATAATGCAATTACATCTTTGACTAAACTAAGATGTGATATCCATTTGCATCCAACACAGAATGTTGTATCTTTCTTAGTCATATTTCTACTAATATTTCTTCCCAGTGTTGTATTCTCTTCTATAATAATTGTTACAAAATTTTCTGATTTGGGACGTTGGTTGTATTCGTACTTGTGATCTTGCGTTTTGCTTTCCGCGGAACTGTATCGAACGGAGTAAAACGAAAAGGTAAACAAAGTATGCACGGCGTTTAACGTCTTAAAACATAAATAGATATAGCTATAAGCTTACTTATTCTGGCTTTTTGCGACTATTTTGGAAAGTGAGGCTGACCGTCGATTGTAGACAAAGGAGAAAGTAGTCTAAAATGTTGATATTTACAAACAGTTTCGGACAGAAAATAACTTTACGTTTTATCAAGAAAGATTATTGACGTTAGAAAATTCTTGATGTATTTCAAGTAGTTAACGACAATAATTCGATAGTAATTCAATAGTTGTGTTATTGAACAGTGAATATTGGTGCACCCTTTGGAAATTTAAAAACCCTAATTTTTGTGATAACCAAAAACATACATACAGAATATTAAAGGTATAGTTTTGCAATTTCTATTTGATAAAATCAACCTTCATTTCAATTTTTAGTTGTTCTTACAGAGATAAGTTAATTTTTAGTTATTTTCATAAAAAAATTTTTGGTTGTTTTTATAAAAAAAACAGAAATGCATATTATTGTACACTTTTCAGATAAACTTACAAAAATAACGGAGAACTTAGGTTCAAGGAGCATGCATTCATGTATGTATAAATGTATTTACATACATGACATGACATTTGCAGCATTGTGCCTTTTCAGCTAGCTCCATTTCTAATACATTGATAATATTCATCGATAATTAGGGCACAACAGATATTAGAATCTCGCATATTGAGTATTAAATATTTGAACTGTTATAATTTTATTGCTTTACAACTTGGGCTTATTTTTATGTTCGAAGCTTCTACTTGCAAAATATATCGTTCATTTTATTCTAAATTACTTTTATCGTTTTTACATTGAATAGCGGGTGGAAAATTGAAGACTCATTTTCTGTTGACAGCGTTATAAATTGTCATCACATAAATGAAAATTTTAAAATAGTATCTAGAAATACTGAAAAACATGGCTGTAAGGAAAAATACCTCACATAGCAATCTCAAGAAATGTATATTTATATGTAAATTATATATGTAAATTAATTGAATTATAGAGCATAGAATTTGTGACTTTGCTACGAAAACATTTCTGGTTGTACAAACAGATTTTGGTTGTGCTATGTAATATTATATAATTTTATATAGGTTGTATTACGAAGCAAATTTTTTTATCCAAATTTGTCAGTTCATGAATATTTCGCTCAGGCCAAAAATCACAGAAAAGGAACATTTTTCGGGACATTCGTCAAAAATTACCAATGTTATTACGATGAATTCTATTGAAGGTGAAAGAATGTGATACGCGTCATTCTTCCGTACAATCGCAGGTATATTATATAAAAAATAAAAGATAAGTGTTGAGGCTTACAGATACAGTGAGAAACAAAAGTATTCGTACACTTGCTATATCGAAATAAAAATACCAATATTTTCTAATTTATTAGATATATTTATGTAAATGTGATTATGTATCATACATAAATACAAATACATTAACAAATACATACAAAAAAAACTTAATTGTATTACTGTGTAACTTGTAACGATATAAAATTTACAAGATCGTAACAATTTGTCAGGACAGAAGTATTCGTACACTATTACTTTTGTTGACAAATATAAGACATACGTTGAAATTAAAACATTTTAGTCAGAGTAAACATTGTCATTTGATAATTCGAAGTCAGTTTTCTCAAAACAGTCATTGTGACAATACGTTATAATTAAATAATTTGCAATATGGAACGAAAGTATAAAGAAACGTCATTAGAAGAGCGAAAAATTATAATAAATTTACATCAAGAAGAAGAATCTTACGCAAATATTTCAAGTATTGTCAAAAAAAGTCGCTCGACAATACAAAGTATAGTAAATAAATATAAAGAAGATGCAATATTGCAAAATTTACTAAGGTGTGATAGGCCCAGAATATTAAGTTTGAGAAAAGAACGAAATATTGTTAGAATTATTAAGAAAAGACCAGAGACAACTACATTTGAAATTGCGACAGAAGTCTAGGAAAGAATGCAAAATAAAGCACATCCAAAAACAATACAAAGAGTATTACAGGGCAAGATACAGGAGCAGAGTAGCAAGAAGGAAGCCATTCAAATAAATAAAAAGAAAAGACTAGAATTTGCCAAACAGTATATAAATGTTAATCCTGATTTTTGGAATAATGTAATATTTTCAGATGAGTCAAAATTTAATATTTACCAATCAGGTTGCAAAAAACATATGGTGGAAACCGAATACAGAAGATTGGAGATAAAGAGTTTAAAACCCACAGTAAAGCATGGAGATGGAAGTGTGGAGCTGCATTGCTGCTACTGGGGTTGGAGAGTTGATTTTTATAGATAATAGATAAACATTTATATTTGAACATTTTAAAAGAAAATTTACAAAAAAGTATTGATAAATTAGGTATTGGAATTTCATTTTACTTCCAACAAGATTGCGATCCGAAACATACAGCTCATATGGTTATTATATAATACACCCTATATGTTATTTACTCCCCCACAATCGCTTGACATGAACCCCATCGAACACATATGGTGCGAACTTGAAAAAATGTGAAAATATAATATAAAATCAAAGGTCGATCTAAAAGATGTATTAAGAAAAGAATGGTATAATATACACCCAGATTTTATAAAAAATTTAGTATTATCTATGCCAAATAGAGTACATTCAATTATTCGTCAGGAAGGAAACCCAACAAAATACTAACTATAATGTTAACATAATTAATGCAACCAATTTCGAACTGTACGAATACTTTTGTCCTGACGAATTGTTACGATCTTATAAATTTTATATCATTACAAGTTACACAGTAATACAATTAAGTTTCCTTTGTACGTATTTGTTAATGTTAGTGTTTATGTATGATACATAATCAAAATTTACATAAATATATCTAATAAATTAGAAAATATTGGTGTTTTTATTTCGATGTGGCAAGTGTACGAATATTTTTGTCTCTCACTGTATGTTGTTGACTAAGTATTAGTATTGCAGCGTGATAATGAATATCGCGAAAATATGTTTGTCTTTTCTCTTTGACGTATTTTATTGCTCGTGATTCTGTTTTATAGAAATAGGTTAGCCGACGCTTGCTAATCACTACAACGCGAGCAATGTTGACAATAATAAGCAGTGGTATGGAGCATGGTAAATATTCGGAATTTTTGCAAATATAAAAAAAGAAACGAATCGGCGTTTTAAATTGCACAAAACTAAAAGGTAGAGAGCTAACAAGAAATTTTAATCCTCCTAAAATATTCCAATACAAAATTATGTTTGTAAAATTAAATTAATTAAATTACACTTGTATAATTAAATCAAAATTATGTGTCTGTTCCGTAAGACTCATCATAAAAACTAACACTTGAAATGCTCGGCTCGTGCTAAAAATAAGAGCTAAAAATAGTAAATAACAATACATATGTTGGACTCACAATTACTATACATTCCACAGTGTTGTAGTCAGAATTCATTACATATTATGATGGTTCTCAGGAGACGAATGAAATGATGAGTTCTAAATTACATAGTTATGAAATAACAGTAATTTTATGAATATTATCTCCATCAGTATTGACGTGCTCCAATGATTAATCACATATGGTGCGAACTTGATGTTGCGAACCAACATACATATGTACAAATAGTCATAAACTATCATATGTACAAATAGTCCTAAACGCTTGAATGATGAGCACAATATCGCATTTAGTGCCGAAAATGAATAATCATATGGCTGATTTTTGCATACTACATTTTTGTATTGTTATTCCTATTTCTGTGGCTGAGTCTTCACGATGTTAATTTCTCATTAGACAAATATTTGTTGAATACTTTAAATTCTATTTCATCGAGACTTTTCGCTATTTATTTATCGAGATGATAAAGTGGTTTGTTCAATGAATAGGCTACTTGTATTTCTGCATATTTACCCCATACCGCTTCCTAATAATCAAATAAAACTGATTAAAACTAAACTTCCATTCCAAACTTCTATTGTGTGAATAAAGAACTTTTACTTTCTTCAAAATAAAAAATAATTCTACAACGTGAACAGGACAACATTTGTATTACTATAAAAATATTAAAATTGTGACAAACAGATTTCCTAGATATATTAGGGTAGATAGACAGAAAACTTGAACCATCCGATCAATTTCTATATTCAAGAGTTACCGAAATCGACGAGGATAATTTACACTTCATAAATTTTCAGAAACGCGTCACTTCAGATTAGGTTGAAATATTGAAAATAAGCTAGACAGCATGGAGTTAAACAATTATTTGTCACAACTTTGGAAGGAGGTTGGACGCTTTCTATTTTATAAAATCGATACATATATTAGACTGCTTTTTATGATGTAAAGTCAATAAATATATTAGGCATAAAGTAGAAATGAAAGTTTACAGTTTTTTAATAGCAAAGTAAAAAAAAAAGAAATAAGGAAAGAAAAAAATAGAATACGTAGTAATGCATCTAACATATCTATATGAAACGATTGACATTTCTCCTGCATTTGAGCATAGAATTTTAGAAATATAGAAACATATTAGAAATAAAGTGAGGAAGACAATTAATTAACTATAACACTTTATTGCAAGAAAGTGGTTGTGTAGCGATTCATCATTTCTTGGAGATTTCTTCTCCTCATAATGAAAAGAATAGCATGCAGTTAAAGAACTTTTGATCCTGAATCTCAAGGTCAATTCTGAGGCCCATTATTTGTACAGATGTACACCCATCTGGAAATATAGAATCACTTCTCAAAGTCGTAACAAATAATTCATTAAAAAAGATTCTGTACACAAATTAATGTTTAGAGATATCATTTTTGGCGATGCAAGTCCTAACATACAAAATTTGACGGAAAACGTTTAGAAACAAAAATAAGGTAATTATTTACAATAAATAGAATGAGAACGACCTGTTAAATAGGTATATAACATAATATGGCATTGAATATATTTCTACGTATATCTGCATTGATTTGAGTTGAATGCCCTACTGGCCGCCAATTAGAAATACCACGACTTGAAAATCATTCAAAAAAGTTAATGACTGTTAAGAAGTTAATGAAAGAGATGTTCGTAGTATCCACATATAAAGACCATTTATTGAAGTATCAAGATCCGAAAAGACGTTTTTCGAAATAGATGTTTTCGAATACAAATCTAGGTGACAGTGGAATGTATATAAACATATGAACATAAATATTTTATAAAAAACCAAATAATATCAGAAACCTCGACTGTTTGTAGAATATATGTATCATAAATTTATTTCTGTTCCTTGCATTCTAATTTCCATCGTACAAATTTTAATCCTAGATCAGTAGTTCTAATGCTTCAGTCTTAGTTATTTCTTTTAAGTGAAGCCACTTGAATACTTTTTCGAATTGTGATGATGCAAAAAATATTTTTCGCCTAATATGAATGGTGCCAAAAAGTCACTAATTTTTTAACATTAATGTGTCCTTTGATGTAATTTTTTAACATTGAAAATTTAAGTTTTTCATTTAGAGAATGATTAGTCACTCTCGTATTACTGTGAGTCCCATTGCGAAGGATGCATGCGAACACGAAAATCTGTTAGTGAAGATCTCTATATGAATGGTATAGATAAAGGGTGAAATTTTTGTCCTTTTAATATTGGTATTATACCAGTTTGAATCGTTGTAAATATTTAATTGGTCTCACTTGAATGGATCACTTTATATATATATATTATACATAAAGAAAGTCTTGTGTACGAGTATTTTCGTGGGTCACTGTATACTATACTAATAACATACAAACAAGTAGGAATTTTCACCCTATTCTTAATTCTTGACAACAATTCAATTTCCCGTATATACAGTCCGCGAGAAAACATAGCACGTCCGGTGTTTTTATTAATTATTATTTAATAAATTACAAAAATGTAATTTTACAAATACTAAATAATTTTACATAAGTATTGTATGTCAATTTCTGCAACGTTTGTAACGAAAATCATAACACAGTCCTTATTTTATCTGTAAAAACTAAACAATACTGAAAAGTCGGCGCAACAAATTAATAGCACACTATTTTTAAAAATCAGTTTCTGTTCTTATTTACGAAGAAAAATCAATATTTAACATTTTGTTGAATCTCCAGACTTTTTTATAATTGCAATCATTCGCTTTGTATCTTTTTAATTCATTTATGTTATGGAACTGCTTTTCCTTGAGATAAACGGTTCTTAATATTATTATTAATATTAATATTGTAATATTATTATCTTCAAAATATGACTTTATCACTCTTGCAGTATGAACCGCCGCAATATCTTGTTGAAATATGAAACCATTTCCGGATGTCCTTGTAGCACATCTTTCAATTTATTCACTAATTAGTTCTAAATAGTATTTCGCATTCATTTTGTCTCAAATAAACTTTATATCTGTTCTTCTATAGTAGCCAATACCAGCCTATATCATTATACCTCTGCCACTCATCTGACAGCGGCTCAAAAATTTTGTATCTCTTCGCAAAGTCACGATAATAGTAATTCCATTCATTAGGACCGTCAAATGTTTTTTCATCACTAAATAATATTTTTTTCCATTTTTTGGTTCAATGCACATGTTTTTCAGCAAATTTCAATCTTGCCTTTTTACGTGCTTCTGTTAAAGAAGCTTGCAAAACTTTGCAATTTCTTTCGCTGCAAATGTTCACATTTTTGCAGGACACATTGTACGTTTCTAATATTCGTCTTTATACAAGCTTCTAATCTGCCTTGCGATCAGTCAGTGATGCATTTGATGCTGCTCCTATAATAGCACGTTTTTCGCGTGTTGTGAGAGCTGTATGTCGCCTGTAACTTCTTGGATTTCAAAGTAAATTGGTGATAATTTTACATTAACAGCTCTTGCTATCTTTGATACAAAGAAATTTCTTTTTGATAATAACAAAACTGTATTTCACTATCCGTTAGCTTTTTATCACAATCCATTTTTCACAAACACTTATATAACCGATATAATATTGTAAATGATGATTGACAATCACTTGCCCGTATTCAATTGATTGTGAGCAGTGAAAATATGCGACGTGTGTTATTATTTTGTCGGACAGATTTATCGCGAAATACAACAACGATTCCAAGAATTAAGAAGCAATGTTTACATGCTGTCATCGCGTCATTAGACATACAAACAATAACTGAAGAAGTGTACAAGTAAGAATATATGTACATATTTTGCGAACGTTAAGCAGGCCGCCCGTTCCTAGGAGTGGGAAAACTTTCTCACCTATTTCGTAGAAGAGGTCACTCAAGGTTAAGGATCATGGGTCGATTCCGATGTCTTATGTTTATAATCGATGCATATAACCCAAGCTAGGATATCTAGACAAGGGTTGGACCGAGGAGGGTACCAGAATTAGAGCACGAAGCCAAGCGGCGTTCCTTCTGCAGAACGTCGCCGAGATCGCACGTCCGAGCTAGTCGTTAAATTATATATAAAATATATAACGTTTTCTTATTAACGGGAAATAGCGTGTAAAATTATTTCCTACAATTTCTATGATCGTTCATGAATTTTACAAAATTTACAGGGTGTGTATCTTTTTGTCGTGGACTGTAATTCTAGAAAATTAGTGTGAGCTGGTGTTAACAATGCCGCTCGTTCTTTGGTGAGACTTCCTCGCAGAAGAGACCACGCGAGGTTTTGAAGACCATGGGCTGATTTAGATGTTAATATTACCAAGCTAGGGTATCGGGATAAGAATTGGACTGAGTAGAGCACACGAACTTGTGATAAGGGCTTATCTGAAACCATTTCCGGCCAGCACCGAGCCAGGATGATCCATCGTCCTGGAACGTGCAGACTCAAGCAGTTCCCCCACCACTCTGGAAAATCAAATATATAAGAAACTTCGGAACCTCAATAAAAGATCAGATCAGAGTTGAACGCCATACGTTTCGTGTTATTTCTCCATTACGTTAGATAATCACCGAATTAATATATTTCAATTTCAAACAAACATTTATAGTGAACCATCGCGCTCCATCACTTTACGTTTACCTTTGTGATATTCTCCGCGTGACATAATTTGGCGATCCTGCCAGGATCCACAAACTCCATCGCAAGGAAAACTGGACAATTGAAGATCCACGGATTTCAATACCAGGGACTACGTGAGCCATACCTCTGCGAAACGTCACGGATCCAGAACCTTGGGTGATAAGGACAACGAGACTCCGCTTCTACGGACGAGATCTCCAATCTACGGCATCTTTATTTACCAAGGTAAATTGAAATGGCCTCTTCATCTGATTCTCAAAATTTAAGTGAAGCGATTGCTTCGCTCGCGATTAATATGGAAACATTGTGTAAGCAAGTTAACAAACAAAACGAAAGAGCCTCCGGTCAGGACGAGCTATTTAGGAAGATTGCCAAAAGATCGGAATCTCATGATCAAACATTAGAGAAGCTAACCAGTATAATAAAAAAATTAGAGACTGCACATGAAGAACAAAATCGTGAACTGAAAAGACTCGCGAATAATATTAACGCTTGCGCGTACTCTGAGACAGTACACACAGACATACAGCTTGAAGTAACGGACGACGAATCTACCCAATACACCGCTAGAATGACGCACGAACCTGTCAAAATAGATTATAAGAAAACGCGAGAAGAATTAAAATCAAGAATAATTAGCCACACCGAGCAAATTATGAAACCTTCGGAAGCCTTGCGAACGGTAGAGACACTAAATGGAATTAACGATACGGGAGTAGAAGAATTCATTAACTCTGTAGGATTTGCACGCACAAGAGTGAGTGACACAGCTTCACTGTTACGCATGATTTTGACTGAAAAAATAATAGATAGAGCAAAACAAAGCATACGATTCTGCCAAATAACGTCATACGAGGAACTATATGAGGCCCTCCGAACATAAATCTCGATCCCCACCACCGTTAGTGGAAGTAGAAATAAGATGCAAAACACTAAACAAGGAACTAACGAGACAGTCCATTCATATTCCAACAGATTTAGGCAAGCTTTGAACGAATTAGAATATGCAGTACAAGCCAAACATAGTAATCCAATCGCCAGGAACATAGCACTTGAAGAAGAAAACAACGAAGCAGTTCGATTCTACATACATAACTTGCGCACGGATTTAGCCCAATACATCATTCCTATGAGGCCTACGTCACTCATTGAAGCGCAACAAGAGGCATCCAACATGGAGATATGGCTGGAGGAGACTGCTATCAGACGAATAACTCATCAACCGAGCCACCGTCCGGCAATCAACAAAGGCGTAATCAGAACGCATCAGCCATACTCCCCCTCCAAACCACCTCTAATCCATACCAAGATCCCGACCGCACTAAAATGTGACAACTGCCAAACAACCGGACATACTCGCAATAACTGTTACCTCTTAAAGCAAAATTTTCCCATAACTCAGCACGGAAAGATTCCCCCACCTCGAGTAAACAGTACAGAAGCGACGAACGAATCAACAGATTGGAACGATGTAGAACAAGAAGAGACGAAGGACTACGAATCAACTACACCCCAGGAGAACTGCAACACGTCCGATGTAAACTCCCAGGAATGTCAAAACCCGGAAGAATGCTATTGGACACCGGAGCAGGAGTCAACCTGTTAAAAGAAGAATACTGTGAGACCCGCTACACTTTAAAAAAACCACGATTAGATTAGGAAATGACGAACACCAGCTAAAACACATAACCTTTTGCAAAGTCCATGATAAAACACACGCCTTCCTAATAATCCCAAATGACTTCCCACTAATCGAAGACGGAATAATCGGCCTCCCTTTCCTAAAATTACACCGATACACTATAACCAATGATAAATTATAAATTGATAATGACTTCATTCCCTTGCAGATAACTAAAGAAGAAATACCACCTCAGTCATTCAAAGTACTTTGTGCTAAAATCGGAAATGAGGTTCTACGGGTTTGCTACTTCAATCCTGGTAAGCAAAACGTCACCACTTCAAATCAAATCCAATCAAGCAGTAACTTTAGAGTCCATGAACTTCTGAACAAATTACGAACTGACAATATCGAACCACAGTACGCCGAGACGATTAAAAAAATAATCTGCTGTTACCACGACATCTTCACCCTCGAAACAGACCCACTACCATGCACCAACTTAACATCACACGATATCCACCCAAAACAAGACAAACCCATCAACATTAAATCTTATAAAACTCCAGAATGCCACAAGACAGAAATACAAACACAGATCATGCTAGACAAGGAAATTATAGAACATAGTGACTCACCTTTCAATGCACCAGTAGTACCTAAGAAGACAGACGCATCCGGCAAGCAAAAATGGCGAATAGTGATCGACTTCAGAAAACTCAATGAAATTACTGACCAAGACGCGTACCCGCTTCCAAATCCCGACGATATCCTTCACCACCTTGGAAACGCGAAGTTCTTCTCTGCCCTGGATCTCTCCTCAGGATTTCACCAAATCCCTATGCATCCGGACAGTAAGAAATACACAACCTTCAGATGGCCACTTCCAATATAATCGTATGCCATTCGGATTAAAAAAACGCCCCTGCTACTTTCCAACGCATGATGGACACAGCATTACGAGGACTGATAGACCGACATTGTTTCGTATATTTAGATGACATAATAATCTTCGGCAATACCATTGAAGAACATAACCGTAACCTAGCCATAGTATTCCAACGACTAAGAGACACAGGACTGAAACTCCAAGTAGATAAATGCGAATTCCTAAAACCCGAATTAGAATATCTCGGACACATAGTAACTGCCAACGGAATACAGCCTAACCCAAAGAAATTATCGGCAATAAAAGAATTCAAAACTCCCAAAACAATAACACAGGTCAAATCTTTTCTCGGGCTAACTGGATATTATCGCAAATTCATACGAAACTTTGCAAAAATAGCTAAACCTCTAACTGCCCTGACTCAAAAGAATACGCCATACCATTGGACAAACGAACAACAGACGGCATTCGACACGCTTAAAGAAAGACTATGTAACCCACCGTTACTTTGCTATCCTGATTTCCAAAAGACATTCACACTCACAACTGACGCTAGTAACGAAGGAATAGGCGCGGTATTATCACAAAATGACCACCCCTGCTGTTAACTCTCAACAACGCGGAACAAAATTACACCACGACCGAAAAGAAATTGCTCGCTATCGTTTAGAGTATCAAGCGGCTGCGACAATACCTCCTCGGGAGGAAATTTGTTATTCAAACCGACCACCAAGCATTAAAATGGTTGCATAATGTAAAAGATCTGTCTTCCGCATTAATGAGATGGAGACTTAGATTGGAGGAATGCGACTATGAGATTCAGTATAAGAAAGGAAAAGAAAATCAAGTAGCAGACACACTTTCTCGGCTGCATCCGTTAAAAATAACATCCGACGAAACATTTACAAACAAAATTAAGATTAGAAACCTAGAGAAAGAGTTCAATGAATGGAAAATCGCTAACACTACCCGGAAAATCCCTATAAAATTGACTGCCAACCACCGTACTTGGACGCAATTAGGCTACAACGAACGCGGACCCTTCAACGTACAGTAATGGCTAAAAAGACTTGACGCTCTGACCAATACAAATACCCGAATTATTTCCTTCGGAGTACACAGATTAAAATTACCCGACATAGTAATGTTAAAATTAATGCTTCAATTTATATGCAGGGACAAACCCGTGGAAATCATCCAACTAGCCATCGAACCTCCTAAAACATATACCAAAGAAGAAAAGTTGCAAATCATAAAAGAAAATCACGACCTAAACGAACACATTGGAGAGACTAAAACTTTGGAACGTATAAAGCTTAAACATCATTGGACTGGAATGGACGACGAAGTAACCGAATACATAAAAAACTGCAAGACTTGCCAAACTAACAAACTGACACGAATACGACCCAGAGAAGAAGCACTCATACCAGGCACGTCAGAAAACCAATGACAAAATCGCACTAGACATTATTGGACCATTGAAATTAACACGTAAAGGCAACCAATTCATTCTTTCCATCCAGGACTCCCTCACTAAGTATCTTATCCTCATACCTTTACCTGACCAGAAAGCCGACACTATTATAAACGAACTATTAGAACACTACATATACATATTCTCATCACCCAAACACATACTGACAGACCAAAGACGGAATTTTGTCTGCAAGTTGATGGACTCATTCGAGAAAGCTTTCAAAATTAAACACATAAAAACTACTGCGTTTCACCCACAATCAAATGGATCGTTAGAACGCGCTCATGGATTTATCAAAGACATGCTGCGAACCAACATTGACGAGAGCAAATCTGAATGGGACGAAAATCTTAGACACGTATCCATGGCCTATAACACCTCTGTACATTCTACAACAGGATTTACCCCTTTCGAACTAACATTCGGACGAGAAGCTAATATGCCTTCTGCCATTTCCTTAACTCCAAAACTCACCCAGAACGAACTATTCAGACTTTGGAAGGACAGACATACAGAATACTTAACGGCCGCAAAAAGAATCACCAATGAAAACAAAAAAAGATATAAAAAGGATCAAGACAGGAAAATCAGACTCAAAAGCCTATATCAAATTGACGACCTCGTACTGCTACATAATGACCATAAGACTCATAAATTAGACAAAGAGTGGATAGGACCCTACAAAATACTAGAAATAAAGACGCCCAACTACCTGTTAGACATACCAAAAGCTAAACCATTACTCACTCACGGTACAGACTAAAACTGTTTAAAATGTATAGACGTGAGGCGACAGAGGGATCGACACAAACGAATTGATGATAAAATGAGTATATTTCTTGACCACGCGCTGTTAGACTAAAGTAGTCGCGATGATGCTCGTCGATCTAGGCCGTCAATACTTTGAGCGCCACTTGATAGCGAAGGCTGGAGGGATTGATGACGGTCCTCGTCGTCGGCCGGGGTTGACAGCTCACACTCTTCACGTTGCTTATTTCGTCGCTGCGGAAACGACGAAGCTCACACAGATTCCGCTGCTGGTGTCGGCGTCGGGAGGACAGCGGCTCACACAGCTCACACAGCGGGTAACGTTGACGGGAGGACAGCGGCCCACACAGCTCACACAGCAGATGACGTCGACGGGAAGACAGCGGCTTACACAGCTCACACAGCTAATGACGTCGACGGGAAGACAGCGGCTCACACAGCTCACGCAGCTAATGACGTCGACGGGAAGACAGCAGCTTACACAGCTCACACAGCTAATGACGTCGACGGGAAGACAGCAGCTTACACAGCGTACACAGCGGATGACGTCGACGGGAAGACAACAGCTCACACAGCGTACACAGGAACAATCGCTGTAAGGAAAGATACTCGCAGTGAACCGTTATGGTTCCTGTAGGAGCAGCAAGGCTCGAATCTTGACTTCGCTAAGAGGCGTCGTAAGAGCGACAAGGCTCGATTACGGACTTTACTCAGCAGCCCCGTATGAGCAGCAAAGCTCGAATACGGACTGCACCAGGAGGTTACGTAAGAGCGGTAAGGCTCGATTACGGACTTTACTTAGAAGTCCCGTATGAGCGGCAAGGCTCGAATACGGACTTCACCAATGGGTTACGTAAGAGCGGTCAGGCTCGATTACGGACTTTACTCAGAAGTCCCGTATGAGCAGCAAAGCTCGAATACGGACTTCACCAATGGGTTACGTAAGAGCGGTCAGGCTCGATTACGGACTTTACTCAAAAGTCCCGTATGAGCAGCAAAACTCGAATACGGACTTCACCAATGGGTTACGTAAGAGCGGTCAGGCTCGATTACGGACTTCGCTGTTCCTTGTCCTTGCTACCGCTGTGAGATCGTCTCGTTTGCTGGAGAGGATCTCTGGAGCACGTGGTACTTGGGTGGAATGAATTCTCGGCAGAGAATTCCTCTTCCGTGGCTGACGCACGTTCTCGCCTAAAACTGAATTGAAACAGAGCGTTAGGTGGTGCGATTTGCTCGGTTTTAACCGTGGATTCCCAAGACAGATCACTTGCACTTTGATTGCACTGAACACACCAAGTTGCCGAAGTGACTATTAGGGTTGTTCGAATCGAACTGAACGAGGATCGCGTGGTCGCGCCCCTTCTCCCGAACTTGGGACTCAAGGCGACAGTCTGGCGCCACGTGGCGTTCACGCACAGGCCTGCCGAAGACGTGCCTTGCGTCGATGTTTGTAATTCGTCTCGGTCGACGAATTCAAGAGACCAAGAAGGTTCGGGTGGTCCTGCGTGAATGTACGACACTCCGAGTGTCGAGGACAATGTTTCTACCAAGGAGTGCCTAGACGAAACTATGGATAAACACAAAATGTTTTAAAGTGTCCCTTTTGAAGATAGACTTTGTTAGTCGTTCGAGGTCGAAGCAGCTGGAGTTCTGAGAACTCCGCTTGAGATATCAATTCGTCACGGAAAAAGACACGTGGAAGCGTGAGAACGAAAGTTGGCTCTTCCATTGCCGTTACTTGTTTTTTAAACAAAAACCATATCATTTTTCCAGGGACTCACCTCAATAACCCCAAGTATAACCATAGAACCCATAGGACATGAAAAGATATTGACACAAACCATCGAAAAGGCTTACATATACCACCAAGAAATCAAAATCATTGTAATCTTTAAAACGAATGACCTATATCAAGATATAAAAACCGTACAAAAACTTTATCTGCCAATTATTGATCATTGTAAAGAACGTAACTGCATGGGAACCGCCTATGACGTTATAACTGCGCGAATGAAAAATCTGGAACGATCTGTCCTTAAACTAAAACAATAACGCACACCAGAACTCGACGAGGACTACTTAATGCTATCGGATCAATCTCCAAGACTCTCTTTGGTACCCTGGACGACGCAGACTTAGAACTAATAAACAGAAACATAGACTAACTTTTTGACGACCAGAACAAATTGACACATATTGTCCAAAATCAAACTTCAATGTTTAGACGGATCCTTCAAGATGTTTATTTCCAAAAATTAACAGGTCAGGTGAAAATCCAATTAGAAAATTTGAAACAAATAAAGAATGACTTACTTTTGGATAAGAATCTATTAATTTTAGAAGCGCTAATAACCGAATTGACTAACAAAGTTAATGATTTTTACTTAACCATTATCCTAGGGAAACGTGGAATAATAGACACCACATTAATTGACATACATACATTTATGGAATCATATACAAGATTGAGCAAAGACCAACCCCGCTTTAATGGCAATATAGGAAATTTCCAGCACATAATAGATATCAGTAGACTACAAGCTAGTATAATAAATGACACTTTAATTTATCAGATAATTGTACCTATGCTCGAAAGCGATGAATGGACTTCATTCAGACATATAGCTATACCTCACAAAATACAGGAAAGTTTTGTAGCCCCGCTCATAGAACATGAATACACTTTAGAAGAAATAGGAGGATATATACCAGTCGACCAAGCGTATATTACTAAATACTGTAGGGAGTCGCCTATTGAAAAGCTGTGCGAGAGAACGCAACCTACCCAACACCTAAATTCGAAAATGTACAATCCTATAGAAAATTGTAAAAACGCCGTGTTTAAGATCGATAACATCACTTTCATACCAATGCAAAGCCGTAACAAATATATAGCCATACCACAAAATCCAATCTCTATTCAAACACTTTGCAAATCTATTAGATACATAGAAATACGCGAACCGAGCATTATATCCAGCCAAACTGTATCATCACATATGATAATAATGTAATGAAAATTGGAGATACCAACCCACTGAACTATAGTCTTAATTTTCCAATCGCAGAAAACGATATGAAATTACTACAAAATTTTCTACCCACTGTGGCCAAAGTAACTCCAAATTTCAATAATTACGTGAACACATTAGATTCAATGAACAATCAGCTAGCTAATTTAAAATACCAACGGCGCTTGTTGTCAGCTACCGAAACCACACTTGATGTTTTAAAATATCTAGGATACCTCTCTTTGGGAATTATAACCTTGTATACTCTACATAAGATAAGATGCTTCCAAATAGTTACCAAATTGCTACCCAAAAACGTCTGTATTAAAATCTGTTGTAACGAAACATCCGTATTCAACGACGCACAACCAAGGGTGATGAATACATAAAACGCCGACTCTTCAACACCACAAACCGTCCCCAGGATCCCACTACTCCAACTCGAAGACGACAATAGAGAGCCACAATATCCACACTTCGAACCAACAAGCTCTTGCTCCGACCTCAGCAACATCAAAAACCCAAAAATAGTTCGCTTCGAGGCGAAGTCGAATCTACAAAGGGGGGTGTGACAAGGGCTTATCTGAAACCATTTCCGGCCAACACCAAGCCAGGATGATCCATCGTCCTGGAACGTGCAGACTCAAGCAGTTCCCCCACCACTCTGGAAAATCAAATGTATAAGAAACCTCGGAACCTCAATAAAAGATCAGATCAGAGTTGAACGCCATACGTTTCGTGTTATTTCTCCATTACGTTAGATAATCACCGAATTGATATATTTCAATTTCAAACAAACATTTATAGTGAACCGTCGCGCTCCATCACTTTACGTTTACCGTTGTGACATTCTCCACGTGATAAACTCGAGAACGAAGGCAGACGTGGCAGAGAGCGCACGTCCGAGCCAGTCGTCAAGTTTAAATAGATGATATATTATTAACTGCAAATACTGTGTCAAATCATTTCCTACAGTAACGTATCAAAATATATGTATACATACTTTACCCCTTGGGATCACACACTCTCTATCCATGGCTAGCAACCGTACTGCTGCGGTTGCGTGTGATACATCCAATCGATATTGCTACCTAGTACGATATTGGAAAATATTTAGAAATAAAAATAAGACAATTATTTACAATAAATAGAATGAGAAGGAATGCAGCTTCATTTATTACAAATGCTTGTTCCTTCCATTAATACTTCTTTCAGTATTAATAATTTATCTCCAAATGACAAATAAATTATAATAAATTATAATTTATTTAAATGCTATTCTACACCATATATAGTTTATTTTTATATTAGAAGATTACATTATTTATTATTTTAATATTTATTTTATTATTACAGCTCATAAATTGGGGCAATTAGTTTCCATAGTTAATCTTTCCTTGACTCATCAACCCACCACATCACATCATTTAAATCCAACATAGTCAGACAACCAATCTTCCTTAATCATACCACTACCTTTCTCCGCGATCATAATAGTAGGCGAGTTCGTATTTCCCCTAGTAACCCTTGGTATAATCGAGGCATCCACAACTCTCAAACCATCGATTCCGTAAACTTTCAATCTCTCATTCACCACAGCCTCAGAGTCCGACTTCGGTCCCATCTTGCACGTTCCAACCGGGTGATAAATAGTCTCTGTATAATGCATTATCGCGCATTTCCAATAATCCTTCCGACCAAACTCAAACTCTTCACAACCAGGCAGATGTCTATCAATCAATCTAAAGTCATATTTTTTAAACGATTTTGTATCAAACAATTTTAAAGCTATTTCCACACCTTCCGTTAACACGTCCAAATCTGGTAAAAAACCTGTGATTAATTAAGGGTGGTCCCCATAAAGGATCACTTCCATTCAATAATATAAATCCCCTGCTTCTAGGCGATAATAAAATTGGTAGAATATAAATAGCATTATAGTAAGAGAATGGGTTGACATTATCGTCATATCCTTAGGGATCAGTTAAAAAATCTTCTCGACTAGCACTAAGGAAGAAAAATTGCATATCTGGTACTCCTTCTTCGTGCTCATAGGATGTTTGTGTGAAAGCACAGAACGTGACTGTACCAGTTGCAGATAAAGGCCCCCTATGTGTTTCGTTATAATAGAAAATGTCTTCCACCATCGTGAGGGTATTCTCATTCGTGGAAGTAAAATTTGGTGCAAATACAACACCACTCGTTGTTACGTGATCTTGGAGGTTCCTTCCAACTGATAAATTACTAATTACTCCAATACCATATTTCTCTAATTCTTCTCCTGGTCTAATTCCAGAGAGCATAAGGATTGTTGGAGACTTAATGGATCCACCTGAGAGAATCACCTCCTTTTTAGCAAAAACTGTGTTTAATTTAGTTCGGTTGTTTCCTGAAGTATATTCGACGCCTGTTACACGTTTTGTTTTGCTGTCTAGCAATTTCGTAACGTATGATTCAGTTTTAATCGTTAGATTCTTGCGTTTGCATCTGATGGGTTGTATGAACGCATTGTTAGTGCTTTGACGTGTTCCATTAGCGGAGAATGTCTGTAGATACATTATACCTAATTGGGTCTTTGCATTGACATCTACGTAATCGTAACCAAGTTCATTCCATGCTTTCAGTATGATATCGTTGTTCTTGTCGTTGTACGGAAATCGTTCTACCGACTGGTAACCACCTTGTCTATGGTAATGTGGATTCGCTTCCACTATCTAGAGAAAATCAAAGTTTTACCTGAATGGCTCTTGGTATCGAGTGATACAGATTCTAAATTTAATACCTCTGGGTTCAAGTTCGGATTTAAGAAAATATGGTAGAACTTCTTCGTAGCTCCAGCCATCATTTCCTGCTTCTGCCCATTCGTCATAGTCTCTTTGGTTACCACGGACGTATATCATAAAATTGATAGTACTGCTACCACCCATCACCTGTAAATATGATAATAAATTTTTAAAAGACATTAGCACTAGGAATATATATGTTTTAATTTATAAATTAGAGAAGTGCAATATTTCTAAGTTTTATATAGATTCCTAGATTTTTTGCAAATGTCACGAGTATAACTGTGATAATCGTGTTGTGTCTATTATATTCATGATATTTCGAATTATTTTGTGTAGTTATAGAAATATTATATATACAGGATACTCATTTAAGTGTGCCACCTAAATATGTTTTCGAATTGTGGTAATGCAAAAAACATTTTTCGCCTAACGTGCATCGTACCAAAAGACAAATAATTGATTAATATTGACGTCCAGATATTTAAATTTTTCTTTTAAACAATGATTGATTGTTCAGTTGAAAACAGTTCAATTTCTTATCTATTTTTCTAGAAAGTTAGTGTATCAGAATATATGTATACATACTTTACCCCTTGGCACCAAACACGCTTTGCCCGCCCTGGATAGACAAGCGTATGGTTGCGGATATGTTTGATACATCCAATCGATATTGCTCCCTATTAACATAGGGACGAAAGCCGGAACACTACCTACATTTGGTTCTTCCATACCAGCTTCCAATAATAATATCTGAAGATATATATAAAGTTTCAGCGAATTGTCATAAATTGTCAATGTGTAAATTTTGTTATTGGCTTGAAACATTTGGATACAGTTGTAGCTGAAACGGAACTCCCCAAGCAAAATTAATCCTTACTCTTGAGATCATACACGATCTGGTTCTTAGTAGGCAAAATACTTTCAGAAAGTCTAATAACGCATACATGTGTGCTTCAAATCAAAATCAGACTAATCTGAATTGACCTGTATTCTCATTTAATGGATATAGGAATATTCAATAGGAATTCCAGATATACAAAGTGAAATGTGAATCAAAATGTACCAATAGCGTGTCATGCTATGCTATGAAGTCGCTTTTCGGATTACCTAAAGTTAGAGATGGTGAAATTCCGAGTACAAATTTATGAACATAAACATCCTCTAAATATAGTCTAAATACCCTGAGTAAGATTGTAATCTGCATAAATATGCTATGCTTTATCTAGTTTTCATTTTCTTTGACTTATAGCTTTTCTCAGAAGGCCAAACAAAATAAGAAGAGTCTATGACTCAGAAGTAGGCGGTGCAATCTAAGGCAACCCAATAGGCTTAAGATGGAAAAGACTTGGTCGATTGGGAATGCACAAGATCGAGAACCGAGCTTTCCTTCTGCAACAGAGAGAAAGAAAAGGAGAAATTTTGTTTTCGCCTTGGACAGAACGGATCGAAAATGAGGAAGTGCGTGCGGAATGCGCGAACAAACCGTCGTTAGAGAAAGCAATTTGGATAGTTCCACATGAGTACGATTAAAGAACTGCAAGTGTGAGGGCACGTAATACACCGTCGTCAATAGAATTTAAAGAAAAATAATACACAGAACTAATGTACCACATCCCAAAGTGTTCTCCCTCTTAGACTGTTTAGAAAATGTACGTCTAATGACAGATTTGCGCATTTAGTAATGATAAAATAATTAATTATAAATACCTTCCATTGTACTTCGCTTAATCTGTTTGCAAGAACACATCCGGCTGATCCAGCTCCCACGATTACAAAATCGTACTCTTTTTCTGGAAAATTCATTTCATAAGATATAAAGTATAATTTCAGTTACAAAGAGAAAATATGTTTATAGTTAATAATACTATTACTTTTGAAATTAATATTGAATAATACTATTACTTCATTGATAATACTATTACTATTAGACATATTATATATAATTATTTTAACATATCAACATACAGATAAATGTATAACAAGTGAATTGTTTGATCGCAATATCGTTATAACAAGTTAATGCGCAAAAACGTATCGTGTAATACATTCTCAAATTCATGTTAGGAATACAATTTCAATTTGTGATCAAATATTACTGAATAATTTTATGTTTAGTCCGAACATTACACTAGCTCATAAAACGCATTCATTTACAAAATTTATGGATCAACATAATGTGCTTAAAATAAAGGGAAGTTTCAAGAATATTTCATTAAAGTTATAGTTTTCAGTAGTAGCAGCTTAATGGTAGTGTATTTTTAGTACAAACACATTTTATTATTATATAAAACGTACTTCTGTCGATCGAAATTTTTGGATTTTTAATCTTTTGTCTTTTTCAGTGAAACAGAACTTCTCTTTTGAAAAAATGAGAATATTACAACTCAGTTTGAAATACAGTCTAAATATACAGGATGTATCGAGATTTAGTATTCAAATATTACCATTGCGTTCTCTAGATAAAAATAAGACTAAAATGTCATTTAACAAATTGTCTATAAATGCGTTATTAAAAAATTACGAAGGAAAATAGAACCATGTGAGCAGTTAGAAATGTCAACTTCCTTCTTTCAATGCAAATGTGATATAGAGATGTATTTAATTTTATATAAAATTTTCTGCACACGCAGTTCTGATTCTCGTAATCAATTCGTTTTGCATAAACCCTCCTTTATTGTAAATTTTTAATTTTAATAACGAAGAAAGGAATAAAAGAGACCAAGGAATTGATTCTTCTACATTAATCTATCATTCTAATTGCTCACATTGATCGTATTTGTCGCACATCATATTTTGACAATTTTTACAATTTCTTACAATTATTCAATTAAGCATTTATTGATTTTTAGCTACACAACGTTTTAGTCTTATTTTTTATCTGAATTTACCCGTATCATAATTTGGATAAGAATCGTCTTTGGAATGACCGAATAGATTAGCGACAAGTGTGAGAAACATAATGGTAGACGGTTGACAGGTTGATATTACGGAATTAGATGAGCAGAGGCTTGTTAGATTTGGTGGTACCCACGACATCATTTTTCATAAATGCTAATTCTTCTACGTCGTTTGAGCTTTTTGAGCTTTTCAATGATTCGTTTGACTCTTGAGGAGACCTACATAATGAACAATATACATAAATATATAATAAGAATAATAATAACACTCTATTATATTATATTTATATTGTTATAAAATTACATTATATTCATGTATTGAAGAAAATTTCCTAAAGAAAGTTTCTATTCATTTATATTTTGAAATATTTGTGACACTGTTATAAACAGTTGAATAAACACATGTAGTTCGTGTATTATATCATAGTTTTATATTAAATTATAGTAATGTTTCTTACTTGTACGTAAGTGGTGCTTAAAAAGACGAACAAGTTTTAAAATGTTCGTTACAATTTTGAATGAGCATTATAAATAAAATATTTAAGTGTTTTAATTATTAATTAATCTAATTAATAAAAATATATTTAATTAATTATAAATTTGTTTAATTAATTAAAACACTTAAATTTAATACTTTAATAATTTATTCAAATTAATTCGTTAATTAATTTAAGTTTCCTACTTATCATTTAAAACGAAATTCATATTATAGCCCTCTCAGATATATCCCAATTTTTTTGACATAAATCTATTTCAATAAAAACTGAAAGAGTAACAAACCTTTCTCCTATTTATTTGAATCACTAATAATTATAGTGATGCATATATTGCTTTAATTACAAATGAAAATCTGGAAACCTGAGTACTTATGTTATTACTTGTTAAAATGTATAAAATCGAACTGAACTTTGACGAATTGTATCATAATTTTTTGTTAATAATTCGGAAATTGATAAATGCCTCAAATTAAAGTTTAGTAATTGGAATTCTCCGCCCTCTGAGTCATCATTTCAAAATTTCATGTCCAATATCTTTACTTGATAGTATATCAAATTCACAAAAGTATTCAAACACTCACCGTGAAGATCTTTGCAGCTTATAACCACTTACAATCTTATAGTATGCGATGTCTTACACGATCAATCATCAATTAATTGTAATATTAATTATAATGTTTAAATTAAAATAAAAAATGTTATTATATACTTGTTGTATATATGGCAAATTCTAGTTTGGCGGCATTTTCCAACTTCGATTGTTTCTGTCTATTATAATTTCTTCAATATGACTCTTCTTCTTAAATAACAAAAACTATTTTTTAAACTAACTTCATCGATCTCTTCCGATTGATGTTCCAGTAATAAAATGAACTTCTCATTTAAAAAACAATAGCGAAATATTAGCAAAATTTACCGTATAAATTATAATAAAAAAAGTTGGTATATTAATAATTAATTTGTATACTGATAACTAAATAATATACTGATAACTAATAGGTATAATTTAGATAACCAGTGGAATAAAGATTACTATAGGATAATGAAATATAATTTAATATTAATTAAAGGTTATACGGCTAAATGTATTTCAAGTCTCGATTTAAATAATATTGTTTTTGGTTGTACTTTTATAGCGTGTAAAACGTAATGTGTATAATGTGTATAAAACGTGCGTAAAACATTATATGCTTTTTATTCAACAGAAATGTCATCATTCGCCTTGCAAGCGTATTGACGCAAATGATACTTATCGCGTTTTATTAAAATATCAAATTTACATACATAAAGGCAAATTTATATATCGACAGTTAATGGTTTTGCAAAAGTAGAATTTATTAGTTTGCACTTTTTGTATTTATCACAGATAAGGTATATGAATAGATTTTGCACCTTATGTAATTTTGTGTCCTATGATACCGATATATCAAAAAATCATTCAAGTTGATCAAGTAGTGGAACCAGAAATATGATTTTTGAAATCAATTATAGTGTTGTTTAATTTACAATACTGAAACATGTAGTTAGTTATTAATCGAAATCATTTTACTACGTATCACAAAGAGCTCTATTCATGTCTTACGGTGGGTTTTTCTTTTATATGATTAATTTTAAAGATACTAATACTTGGTTATAGAAGTATAAATGATTCGTAAAACATTCTTAGACATAATTTTTAACTAACTAAATTATTAACTATTCCTTAAAACCAATATTAATATTAAAATATTAATATTATTATCTTCTCTCATTCACTTGAATATTCAAATTTGTGTTAAATTTTGAATGTGATTTTTATTATATGAAATCAATAATGCGCGAAATGTAAAACTGCAAGTACGAAATTGCTTAAGTGACAAACCAGAAAAAAAGAAGAAACGAAGAAAAATAGATATGGAATTCATAATGATGAATCTGAACGTTAGACAATTGATGTTATTTTCCCCTACAGAATTTACGCACATTATAAATAATGTAAGTTGAGCAACCAATGAATTATTTGAGATCTTTTGCAAAATGATTGTAAAATTCATTGTTCTCTGGAAACTTTTGTCCTCATAATGAATAGAATACAATACTATAAAAAAATGTTTGACCTTGAAAATAAGGTCGAATAGATAATTCTTAATACAATAAAAGTAATTATTTGAAATAAATCGAATAGGAGTGGTTTAAAAGAACCAACCACGATCTATGTATAATATGTAGTATTAAAAATATGTATGTATATCTCCATTGGTTGGGTAAAAGCTACTTGAAAACAATCATCTGAAAATAAATGACTATTAATGAATACGACGTCTGTGGGATCCACATAATTTTCTGAATTATTTTTACATAATCGATCTCACTGTCTACAAAACTTTTTCCATATAAGTCACAAATAAATCCTAAAATTTAAGGATTAAACCTTAATAAATTGTCGGATATGTTGCAAGTAATAAAAAAACCACTGGTTTTAGCTTTATATAAAAAATATATCTTACGTTATAACATAGTAACTCTGATCTAATCTTTATGTGTAACTTTGTTATAATTTCCAGTTTTGAAAAACACCAATTCGTGATTAATACGAAATTTTGAGCAGATGAAGCCAATGACGATGATTAATAATATTAGAATTCTATGTATTGTATGGAAATTTTTTATTAATATCTCGGAAATTAATAAATTTTCAAAAATAAAGTTTTATATTCTCCTCCCTTATTTCACAACTTATATTGATCTCATGTTTTCTAGATCAATATATGTAAAATGTGCAAGATCACAATATGAAATTGAATATCTGTATCTGACAGTAGAGTGGCTGGTAGTCAGTAATACTATTACTAAGAATTACTCTATTACTAAGGATTAGGGTGTTATCGGGGTCATGGAAAGTGAGAAAAGGAAGTTAATTTGAAGTTTAGATAGGAGAAGTGCGATTATACGAGGTTTGGAGAGGTAGAAGCAGAAGGAAGGAGAATAAATTGGAGGAGAAAAAGGAGTGGATATATATATATATATATATATATATATATATATATATATATAAAATAATATTAAAAGGAGTGGATTATCTATATATATAAATAATATTAAAACAATGTTATTAAATTTTTATTTATAAATTATTTAAATAAAAAAAAATTTATTAAATTATCTATAATTCCCAAAATTATTATTTTATATTAAACTATTTTTTGATATAAAATAAATTTATTAATATATATACAAATTATTAATATAATAAATTTTTAAATTAAAAATTTATTATATTAATTAATTCTTCAATAAAATATAAATAAATTAAATAATATAAAATTTAAACTAATGATTCTATTCAACGATGGGACAAGGGATAAGCAGAGGTGAGTAAAAAAAGAGGAAAGAGGTTAAAAAACCAGCGTGTTAGAGAATCAGAAGCGGTGACATCGTACGGAGCATCGGTAAACAAGAGAAGAGCACAGCAGATAAAGAAGATGATTGGAGAAAGCAGAGAGCTTAGGAATATGAAAGGACTGATCAGAGGGGAGAGATCTGTGAGAGAAAAAGAAGATAAGAGCGGAGAATAATGAAAGAGGATTGGATAAATGGTGCAGAAAAAGAGCAGAAGCAGAGGGAGAAAATAGGGGAAGGGGTAGTCACCAATGAAGATAAAGGATAAGGAAGGACAAGAAGAAAAAAGGATGTGGAGGAGCTTAGAAAGATCATACAGGAAATGGGGCAGCAATAGAAGGAGATAATCCAGGGATTAGGGGATAGCGTGGAAAAGAGAATTGGGGTGGAGATGGGAAAGCTCAAGAATGAAATAAGTGAGGAAATTAGAAAGATAGAGAAGAGGATGATAGAAGAAAGAAGAAAATTAGAAGAAAGAATAAGTAAGCTGGAAGAAAGGATGTGGGAGATGGAGGAGAAAGAAGGGGAAGAAGTAGAACTGAAGGGAGAGGTGGAAAAGGGCCAGGGGGTAAGGAGTGGGATTAAGGCGATAGAAAAGAAGTTGGAAAGAAAGGAGAGGAAAGAGAGGAGAAGGAATACTGTAATAAAAGGAGTGGGTCTAAAAGAAAAGAAAAAGGAAAAGGTAGTGGAAAGGATTATGGAAAAGATAGGTAAAAAAGCAGAAGTAGAAAGTATAAACAGGGTAGCAGGAAGGAGTGGTATGGTAGTGGTGAAAATAGGAAGCTTAGAACGAAAGAGGGGCATAATGGTTCAAGAGAGAAAAGAAAAGGTTGGAGGACGATCTTACAGAGAGAGAAAGCGGGAAATGTAAAGAGAGCTAAGAAAAATTGCGGAAAAGGAATGGAAAAGGGGAAGGAGGACGTGGGGAAGGTGGAAATGGGATGAGGAGGAGAATGTGCTAAAGACTTGTGGAAGAATTAGAAGGGAGGAGGAAAGGAGTGAAGAGAAGTAGCTGGAGGTAGGGCAGGAAAGAAGGGAGGGAAAGGAGTAAGAGGCAATGTGGCAGGATTAGGTAATAAGGACAACGAATTCTGGGGAAAATTAGGAGAGTGGCAAGTTATGTTTTTGCTGGAAACATGGTTGGAGAGGAAGGGATGGGGAAGGATCAAACTGCCGAAGGGATAGGAGTGGTATAGACAAGATGCAGGTAAGAAAAACAGGAAGGGAAAAGCAATAGAAGGCATATTAGTGGGAGTGAAGGAGAACTTGGTGGTGAAAGAGCTGATTTCGGTAGTGGAAGGAGTGATAAAATTGAAAGTGAGAATGGAAAACGAGGTGTGGAGATTGACAGGAATCTACGCGCTAGGAGATGTGGAAGGGAAAGTAGAACGAATAAAGAATTGAATGAAGATAGGAGAAAAGGAGGAGAAAAGAATAATTGGAGGAGATCTAAATGCAAGGACGGGGGAACTGAGAGAAAGGACATGAGGAGAGGATGAGGCAGAACAGGCAGGAAAAAGGAGGTCAAAGGATAAGAAAGTGAACACGGAGGGCAAAAAGCTGTTAAAGGCGATAGAGGCGGGGTGGTTTATTGTAAATGGAAACATAGAGAGGGACAAGGGAGGAGAATGCACCTATGCGGGGGAGAGAGGAGAGTCAGTGATTGACTATGTATTAACAGATAAAGGGGAAAAGAAGGGAATAAAAAGGATGAAAGTGGAAGAAAGAGTAGACTCGGATCATTTTCCACTGATTGTGAGGAGATAGGAGGAATGAGAGGGAAAAAGTAAAGGGAAAGAAAAGAAAAAATGGAGAGGAAATTGGACAACGGAAGGTGTGGAGAAATGTATGGGAAGATTAGGAGGAATGGGAAGAAAAGGAAGAAGCACGGAAAAAATGGTGGAACAGGATATAGGGAAAATAAGAGAGGCGTTAGAGAAGGGGGAACAGGAGGGAGGATGAAAGAGAAATGAGGAATGTAGAGAAAAGAAGACATGGGTAAGAAGGAAGCTGAGAAACTGGAAAAGGGGAGAAGGAAGTAGGGAGGAATACGCAAGAACAAGAAAAGAATACAAGGAGCTATCTGAGGAGTGGAAGGAAGTGGAAAGAGAGGATTTTAAGAAGGAAGTAGAGGAGGCTAGATTAGAAAGGGATGTATGGAGAGTGGTGAACAAAGGAAGAAGAAGAAGGGAAAGGATAGGAGAGAATATAACAATGGAAGAGTGGGCGAGATATTTTTCGGAATTAATGGGTGGGGTAGAATGGAGGGTAACGATAGGAAGCAGTGAGAACGATGAGATAGGAGAGGAAGATGGGAATGGGATTAGAAAGGAGGAGGTAACGAAAGTGCTAAGGAAACTAAAAGATGGAAAAGCGGTGGAAACAGACGAAATACCAAGCGAGGTTTGGAAATACCGAGGAGAAGAGGTGGAGAATTGGGTATGGGAAGTGTGTAACGGAGTATGGAGAGGTGAAACGTGGCCGAGAAGCTGGGAGAAAGGGTTGATTGTGCCAATTAAAAAGAAAGGGGATGGGAAAGTAGTGGAAGAATATAGAAGAGTTACAATAACGGATACTTTATATAAAATATATGCAAGCGTAGTAGCGGAAAAATTGGTGATAAAGATGGAAAGAAAGAATATACTAAGTAAGGGACAGACAGGCTTTAGGAAAAAATTAGGGACGATTGACAATATCCGCTGAACTATATAATATATAAGTATACGAGGGTAAAGGGAAAGAAACTAATTGCGCTATTTGTCGATCAAAGGCGGCTTTTGACTCGGTAGATCGGGTGAAGTTATGGGAAACAATGGAGAAAAGAGGAATAAGCGAAGATATAATTAAGATAGTGAAGAGGATATATAGGGAAACGAGAAGCAGAGCAAGAGTAGGCGGTGAAATAGGAGGATGCTTCTGGACAGCGAAGGGAGTGAAACAGGGGTGTCCACTAAGTCCGCACTTATTCAATATATTTCTGTCAGAATTAGAGGAAGAATTGGGAAAGGGATGGTGGGGATGACGACTGGCAAAAAAAGGATTTACTGCCTTTCATACGCGGATGATATTGTGGTGTTAGCGGAGGCGGAGGAAGAGATAAGGGAGCTGATCAAAAGATTGGATAAATACCTGGATCAAAAGAGGCTATGTTTGGATGTGGAAAAAACGAAAATAATGAGGTTTAAGGTGGGAGGGGGGAAAATGAGCAGAATAAAGTGGAAATGGAGAGGAAAGGAGGTGGAAGAAGTGAAAGAGTTCAAATATTTGGGATATAGACTGATAAAGAATGGGAGCCAAGAAGCGCAGATAAGAGAAAGGGTGAAAAAGGCGGCAACGATGATGAGAGCGGTATGGGGAATTGGAATGAAACTCTTTGGGAAAGACTTGAAAGGAGGGTATGGCTATTCGACAGGCTGGTGTGGACGATGCTGAGCTATGGGGCGGAGATATGGGGATGGAAGAAGAGGGAAGAGAAGAGTGGAGAGAATCCGGAAGAGGTACTTGAGATGGGCGCTGGGGGTGAAATGGCAAACGCCAGGATACATGATGAGGGAAGAGTGGCAAAGAGATCTATTAAGAACAAGAGCAGGGAAATTAGCTTGAAGTTATGAGAAGAAGCTAAGAGAAAGGAAGGAAGGAGAGCTGGCTAGGAGCTTGGAAGGATAGTGAGAGAGAGATGGAAAGAAGCAAGGGAAAAGGAGGATGGGGGAAAGAGGAAAGAGGGTTCTACAGGGTGAGGGAATTGGGAGCAGAAAAAGAGGAAGAGATGAATGGAGGAAAGGAATTAGAGTATGAGGAAATCGAGAGGAAAGATAAAGAGATACAGAAAAGGGAAAGGTGGCAGAAGATCATAAAATCGAAGTATAATAACAAAGGCATAAAAGAAGAGGGAATGTCAATTTACATGAAAGGCAAATAGAGTGAGAAGGCTCGCCAGGTATAGACTGAGAAATGAAATCAAGAAAGGAAGGTAGTGGGTAATGGAAAAGGAAAGGAAATGTAGGCTGTGCCAGGAGGAGGAAGAGACGTGGAAGCATGTGTGGGAGGTATGTAGAAGGAGTGGGGAAGAGGAGGGAGGATGACAGGTAAATGTTGGAAGAATGGAAGAGGAAGGACAAGGAGAAGGATGGTTGAAAAGGCTGGATAGAAAAAGAAATAGAGGGCAGAAAGAAGGAGCTGCAGGAACGGAGGAACAGGATATAGAGGAATGATTGGAAGGAGAGAGAGGAGGATGGGAAGCATAAATCAGAGGATGTGAGGGCAGATCGGAGGAGGAAGACAAAGTAGGGTAGTGAAAAAGGGCAAAGTGATAATAGTACAAGGAATGAGGCCAAAGATAGGATAGGGGGAAGGAAAGGGATATAATTAGATATAAGAGCGGACATAACGGAATATATAGTAGGATGTTAGCTATAGTAATGTTTATGGTGTAATTAAATAGTGGTTATTATATTATTATATCATTATTATATTATATTGTATTATATTATTAGGGAATGATATGTGAGTGGAGGTTACATGATGCTGGGTTAGTGGATGATTATTGTATTTATTTCTAAGAAGACTGTATGGAGGTGGAGAAAGAGCGGAAATTATAATCCTAAGGGAGAATAATAAAGACCTATCTATCTATCTACTAAGGATTAGTTAGTCTATTTAATATAAAAAAAATTTCAATTGATAGCATCGTTGATTAACGACGATTGATTTGCCAACGAAAAATGACACCACAGTTAGCTTGTCCCTTGTGTAAATGTACATACAATACAAATTAATACATTTAATATTACATACATTTAATTCACAAAAAATTCAAACGCTTAAGTGAAGGTATTTTTACAAACAGCTCATAATTGCTTACAATCTTAGTTATAATTTAACTTATAGTTTTCAATTTTTTATAGCAAGTAATTTTCAATCTTTTATACATTCTGAGTAAAATAAATGAACTGTAATATAGAGAAATTTATATATTAATAATTAATATACGTATTAGTTAAATGAAAATTAATATAATGAATTCTAGTTAAACATTAGAAACGTATGAAATATACAACATGTATCAAGTTCCAATTTAAATAGTTTTGTTTTGGTCGTGCCTTTGTCTTGCATTTGATCATAGATTTAACATATAATACAAATAATGCTCGTTGAAATCACGCATATTTTACTAATATATCTGAAGAGTTTGAGGAGAATATAACTATATTGTACCTAGACATTTTTTATTTATTTGTTATTATGGCGAGGATGCTGGAAGGATGTAGGATTTGGGTAAGATGAAAAAAGGTTGTGCGTTTCGTCTCAGGGTCGCTACCTAGACTCATCAGTGGGGCTGATGGCAGACTTCTTACCCCAGACGCTTGTTTTCATAACTACTCGCTAGGCTGGGCGGTCACCCATGCCAGCAGTGTTCCGCACTCTGTTTGCTTAACGTCGAATATCGCTAGACTTCGACGCTAGGCGCACAGCCACTTGCGGCTTGTACGAGTCGGTGTTCGAGACTCGTACTCGAGGCGCTATAGGCTGCTACATATCAAATTTACATACATGAAAATATATTTACATTTTGGCAGATAATGGTTTTGCACTTAAAAATGTAATTTATTCATTTGTATTTTTAAGTTTAAGCAGTAATGTATAATATATCCCAAGGTAGTATTGGACATAATTTGCGAAAATGAAATATGTACTAATCATTCATCTGCCGACTTCGTCTGATAACTGTAATAAAGATAACGTTATGTATATATAACATATATACAACATAACGTGTATACACATACTGTATATATAACGAAGTGTATTAATTAAACCAACTAATAATAGCAATAATGATATTGAACATATCATGTTTCTTTTTACTTCATCTTTTTAAATATTCAATAGTTCCTTGGAACACATTATCATTATAATGTTATTTTCACTTCGTTGTGATTACAAAAATTGTATATGTTCAGAATTCCATTATGTGAGACAATAATTTGATAATAATTCCATAGTGTTATTATTAGACTACAGATATTTATGCATTTTTCAATAATTTGAAGATCTATGAAATTTTTATAATCACCAAGATTTGAAAAGTCATGCAGAATTTACTACACTCTAAAATACATAAAATATTAGGAATAGAATATTTTTTAGAAGTAGAATATTTTTTGTCGTTGTGTGACCGGATTAAGAAATCAATATATTTTATAATATATAATTATTTGAGTCGATTTAGATCTGTAGCGTCCTATAGCGCCTCGAGTGAGAGTCTCGAACACCAACTAGTAGAAGCCTGGGGTAAGGAGTCGCTGCCATCAGCCCCACTGATGAGTCTAGGCAGCGACTCTGAGACGAAACGCACGTTTTCTCACCTTACCCAAAACCTTCCGAATCCTACATCCTCGCCATAATTGTAAATAAAAATGTAGATATGTAGATACCATAGTTACTCTTCAATCCCTTCAGATCTGAATACAACAATTAGCTTTCTTGATATATATTTTTTTGATTCTAGGACTATTATATTTCGGATGCAACCATTAATTTCGAAAACATGCTGCTAGATACTAATAGTCTACCAATTCGAGTATAACGAAAATCTCTCGCAAAGATCGAAAGCAATGTATATATGTATGTTAAATATAAAGTAAGGAGAGAATATTGGCGAATGATCATTTCTGTTTAATGAATATAAAAAAAAACCACATGTTCTATTTTTACATTTCCATCGTGTAATGTAAACAAATATTTAAATACATAATGTTAGAACTATAATTGAATATTGTTGTCGTTAAGTTTGGCTTGGGTTACAGAAAATATATAGAAATACAATTCTATTTTTGCAATATAATATCGTCTTTATAAAATTTCATTATCTTCTTTTTTGGACAGTAGTTCTCGACAAACTTCTAGCTATAAATTCGATCAAACATGAAATTAATATTATTTAATAGCATTTTTAATCCTGTAAATGACTGGATGTCTCAAAGCACAGGAATTTATGTTTTACATTGCTTAATTTGGAAATTTTCTATCCAATTTAATATTATTATTAACCTCAAAAAGTGTAAAATACAAAATAAAATTAAATAATTTCTTAACTCTTGAATAATTTTTAACTTTTGTGACATGATACATGTTGATTTAGTTATATGTTACCCTACAACGCGGGTTTGAGAATTAATCATCAGCTTTTGAACGAATCTGCACGTTAATAAATTCGGTTCTTTTATATAAATACAACAATCTGATAGAAATTAATCAGTTTATATTTCTAAAAGATCTATATAAAAGCTCGAATATAATAGAAAATAAGATAGAATTTGTTTTAGGATTGTAACAACGGTCAACGCGTTATACAACTATGCAAACGAGACATCGAGTAGCATTCATTTGAAATATATAATATGTGAAACCAACATAATAGAATTAATTTTTCTATTTTTTACACTTTTTCTTTGTTTGTCGATATGTACGGAGTACTGGAGAGACTTAAAACCGCCAATTGCTTTAACCCATCTTGTACATGTACATAGCACCATTAAATGACGATGGATTTAAATGAGGCGATCTAAATAATCTTTTCAAATTGTAATAAGGCAAACAATACTTTTCGCCTAGCAATGGTATCAAAAAAATTAATAACAGATAAGAAATTCTTTTTCCATTTTTCTCGGAGTTTTCAAATTGAATTGATGTTTTTTTTTTTCATACAACCGCGTACTATTCCTATTGCATCGTGTAACTAGTAAAACATACATACAGATATGTAAATAACATAACATTGAAATGACATTGATGTCTAAAAATTTAAGTTTACGTAAATTTTACGAAGCACTCATTAAAATTTACTAAAATTAAAATTTATTTCTATCAGAAATCATGGCCAAGAAACATGTTTACTATTTATTGCATCATCAATGATCATCTCTTGTAATAGCTTGAAATTTCGATTAGTGTATAAAAGTTCATCAATAATACATAATGGAAGAAATCAATATGATATTCATTTATAGTAAAAGTGATCAGTGTTTGGGAGAAGCAGTTTGAGTGTACAAAGATACATTTCGTAATCGTAATTGTCAATTACATAACATGTGCAAAGGTGGTCAAAAATTTTCGTCAAATTTTCGTCAAATGTATGAGGACAAAACTGTTAATTACGCTAGAGTTAATGAAAATCCACATGATAATCAAAGACAACTTGAGTGTGAGAGTAGCATTTCTAAAATTAACATAATACGGATATAAAAGGAAAAATAATTTCAGCCGCATCATTTATCTTTACATTAAGATATTCACAGAAGAGATTTAAAAAAAAATCTTTTAATTTTTAGATATCAATGTTAACAAGTTATTGGTCTTTTGATACCATTCATATTAGGTGAAAAATATTTTTTGCACCGTCACAATTCGAAAAAATAAATGGTCTTACTTAAATGAACACGCTGCATAATAAGAAAACTTGTGAATGTTTACATGTACAAAATTTCATAAAATATGAGAAAACATGTAAAAATCGCAAATTGAAGCACTTATTAAAATTTCCTTCCTTCAGTAAAAACTCTCTGTTTCAAATTTATTCATATCTGTTCGCATGTGTAAAATTGTAAATTTTAATAAATTTCTAGCGTTATAATTAGTAGATATATACAGTTACAATATAATAACGACTGTATAATAATGATATTACAAATTAAATGCAAAATATGTATGATGATTCAGAGAATTGTAGATAAATCTGTTGAAATATTTAAAATGGTAAAGATTAACTCGAATTCGTTATAATTAATCGAAAATGTAAATTGATCAGCGTTAGAACAGTACAATATAATAATGATATTTATGTATTGTGTATATATATTATAAGACTTCAAAAAGTTGTTGCCAGAATACCTCCCAATTTTTTACCATAAATAAGTTAATATCTTTTCGTAGAGCAAGATCTGCTACACCAGTTGAAAATATATAGATGAAACAATTATGTACTACAAAACAAACATTACGCTATTTTATATAAAAAAATCCATCAATATTCATATCCATCTAAAACAACTAATTACACTCCAAATTACTATACATTGGATTTGAAATAATTTTCGAACAAATATTTATGAGGATAATTATATTTAAAGATTCTCGCCTTGTTTAGAGAATAAAACTCATTCTGATTATAATTAAAATAATAATAATAATGATAATAAATATACATTGTATACAGTTTAATCTTATGGTAAATGATAATATGAATTCTAATTAAATTTATTACCTGTGGATCCCTATTATTTTCTGATTTCAGAAAGTATGATAGAACTTCTTCGTAGCTCCAGCCACTATTTCCTGTATCTGCCCATCCATCATAATCTTTTGCATTACCACGAACATATAGCATATAATTGATAGTACTAAAACCACCCATCACCTGTAAGTATAATAATAAATTTTTAAAAGTCCTAATACTATCTTTAATACTGAAACTGCTTCAGTAGTTCTTCTGTTTCTTCAGTAGATTTGTTGCAATTTTCACAAATATAACTATAATAGTCGTGTTCATATTCATGATATTTCGAGACATTTTGTATACAAATAAATGGGAATATTAAACTTTCTTTTTATTCTTGACAACTAGTCAGCTTCGCTTATGAAATTATAGAATATTAAGATATTGAAATATATGTCTACGTTCTTTACCCCTTGGCATCGCACAACTTTTATTTGTTCTGGATCGACAAGACTGCTGCTACGGTTGCATGCGATACATCCAATCGATATTGCTTTTTGATAACATAGAGATGAAAGCCGGAACATCAACTGCCTCTGGTTCTTCTATACCAGCTTCCAATAATAATATCTAAAAATATAATTCAAAGTATTTAAAACATATGAAATATTTCATCACTGATTATTAGCGTGTAAATTGACTTATTATCTGAAAACTTTTGGAAGTGATTATAGATAAAGCGAAACTTACTACTTCAAAAAGCAAAACTAATCCTTACTCCTAAACAAAAATCATCTGTGATCTGTTTCTCAATAAGTTTTAAGCGAAAATTTCAACAAAATCTGAAAACCTAAGACGTTCCAAATTGAGATCAAGATAAAAGAAATTGGTCACTAATTTATTTCAGTAGATTGTTACTGAATAATGAAATGACAATTAATATCATAGAACGTATCATATTATAAATACACTTATTGGATTATCTAACGTTCAAAACAACATCGTTGAGTATGATGTAAAATATCGTTGAGTAACAATAGCTTTAGCAGATATTCCGTATCTAGCCTTCATTTTTTTCAGTTATTGTATAATTTTAAAAACATAAGTCGGCATAGATACCTGCACGTTAGTAATAACGCAAATATTTAATTTTATGAATACCTTCCAATTTTTCACTTCGCTTAATCTGTTTGCAATGACACATCCGGCTGATCCACAATAATAAAATCATATTCTTCCTCTGGAAAATTCATATATAAAATATGATTTTAGTCATAAAATGTGGGACATACATATATGTAATTAATAATAATATTAAATATATTTATGATTATTATAAAACATGTCATCTACAAATTGTTATATAAAATTACACACAACATATTTATATATTTTTCATTGAAGTTCGCTGTAATCTGTTTCCCACACTCGGGAAATGATTAAATAATCATAAAGATTGAAATAATGATTTTAAATAATTAGTCACACAATATGTTGAGCGATATCGTTAACTTTTGATAAATTTCTGCACAAAAATGTTTGCGTTATATTCTCCAGACCATGTTAAGCATGATAAAACATAATGATACAATTGCTTGAAATTTTAAGCTTCCAAACTTTTGTATTATTTAATGTAATAAAAGTATACTTTTCGTATACTTTTTGAAAAAATCAGAATACTGTAAAAATTGTTATACAGATAATTACAATTTAAATATACAGAATGTTGCGAGTTGTATTCAAACTCTGCCATTGTGTTTTGCTAGATAAAAGTTAAAATATCATTTAGCAAAAAGTATACAAATAATTGGTTAACACGTTGTAAAAAGAAAAAAATGAATGCAAACTATGTGTGTATTTTAAAGTATCAGTCTCCATTATCAATATAAAGTGATACAGAGGCTGGTGATATTTTTATTATAACTTTTTATTCAGTGATTTATGGGATTTTGGCTACACGATGTTTTAGTCTTAATTTTACTTGCCTGTAGTATAATTGGATTATTTTTGCCTGTATTTACCTATACTCTCATTTGGATAGTCTTCAGAATGACCGAAGAGGTTAGCGACGAGTGTGAGAAACATAAGAGTGGTTGACAGGTTATTAGGATAGTGTGGAATTAGGTATGCAGAAGCTTGTTAGATTTGCAAGTACCCACGACATCTTTTTGGTCTCAGATTATATACTCCTAGTCGTTTAGAATTTTTGGTCACTTTGATGATTTACTTAACAGTTGAGAACAATTGTACATGGTTAAGTATTATACATGTGTATATGCTACTTTCATTTTAACTGGACATGTTCAAATGTTTGAGGAAATATGAAGAGTATTGGCACTGCAGTGACTTTTAAACAACCAGTGAACGTTACATTAAAATTATGAAGTGTATTATCTTTAATTACATATTTTTACATACTTATTTTTTTTACATATACTACCATTTTTTATTACATATTCGTCAAACAATATCTGGCTAGCAGACACTAACTAGCATAAATGATATAATTGCGTTAGTAACTAAATTTGCAAATAATTTTAGTGATTTTAACTATTTTCAAGAATTCGAGAAACTTGAGAACAGAATACACATACAGGCCAATTTACACTTCCAAGTTTGAAAACTCTTTCGAGGAGCCATAATTTTGACGAATATCTAATTGTGTCAAAATATTTTAAAATCTCTAGAACTGCAATACCTAATCCCTTGGTCAAACAGACTTCCTTGCTTGATACTCGCACTTCTCATCCTACACAACCGAACTTAGTTATGCCCAAAGTAACATGCCGAGTTTCTTGTACAGTCTCTGGTCACTTGCAATTTTCAAGTTTCTTACGTTCCTATAAATAAAATTAATTATAATGTTATTAGTTAAAATTAATTATAACTATTAGTTAAAATTAATTATAAAAATTAGTTAAAATTAATGTAAGATAGATAAAATTAATTATAACGTCAGAAAATTTATATATTAATAACTAATTTTTATATTGAAAATTATTTAAATAATAGTAATATAATTATATTTTTTCCACGGCAGGAACATACGACACACATGATATTTGTATATATATCGAGTTCAGTTGAGATTTAAATGGGATGGTTTCTTATCGTTTCTACAGTTTCTGTATGAGCAAAGTAAAAGTCTGTGTACCACTAACATATTATTTTTCCAATATGAATATCGTATAGTAATAATAATAAACAATAAACAAAGTGACAGATAATAACACTTATTTGGTTTAAATAAACGAGTTTCAAAGTAAAAGAAAAAAATAGGTGAAATGAAAATAATTATAAAAATAAATTGTTTTCCGACGATTTTTGCACATATTATAGATATCGATATTTTGAACAACTATTTCCTTTGCATTTAGTCAATTAGGTTTAGTTTCCAAAATATTTGCAAAAATCTGCCGATACCTAAAATTAAATTTGTACTCAAAATACTCATTTGTATACATCTGCGATATCCTTGCAAGTGTAACTGGAAAATTAGCCATCGTTGTCTTTATTTTCATCATATTTTACGAATTTAAATATATGACTTCTACTGAAACCACAGCTGCATTTGTCGATTAATTGTGATGTTCGTATATTTGAGAATGGAAAATAAAATCTTTTAAAGAATTTCTTCGAATAATTTACCGCGAATTGAAGATATAAGAAGAACGTAAATTCAATATATTGATGACTTTTAATTGATTTATAACCCTAATTTGATGTAATTTCGCTCATGCAGTTATACACGCTGTTTTAGCCACGCTCGTAAATTCTTGAACGTGAACTCTTGTGAGGGGATTGAAATATGACCACTGTCATATAAATACGGCATGGCAAAAAAAAAAAAAATTACCGAAGACTGGCTCAGAAATTACTCAAGATTACACGGACCACTTTGCATGTAATAAGCTGGATAAGATAAGAATTCAGATTGAGTTAATTTATTATATCCGGCTAACACATAGTGACAGATAATTAACTTTGAAACGTATGTAGCTATAATTGTAGGCTTCTTCATTGTAGTTTTTTGCGAATATCTCGGAAAATGAAATCAATCACCGGTAAGGTGCAAAGGGAGAAGTTATTCAAAATGTCGATATCTGTAACACATCAACAATTTTAGCAAGAAAGATTGTTGACATTTAAAAATTCCTGATATATTCCAAGTATAACAAAGTTATTATTTAACAGCGAATATTTATACAATTCTCGGAAATTTAAAAACAATTTAGAAATCCACAGTGTTCCTGTATAATAATAAAAAATATACATATATTAAAAGTATTTAATTTAATATAGAATATTTTCAGCACAATAAAAGTACAATAAAATTCATATAAAGGAAAAATATAAAGCAGACACGAAGAATTCTCGGAATTTCTAGGACCTGCGAAATCCTTAGAAGAAATGAAAATGCTATCTGATGACTATAAATGACATTCGGAAGTAAAGACGGAAGTTAATTGAATTCTACGCAAGCTATTGAAAAATTCGGTTGAGCTACAGCGCTTTTGAATAAACGTCGAATTGTACAAGTGTATAATTGTATAAATTATATAATTGTGTGTGTGTAAAATGTGTGTAATATATATTCTTTATAGTATTAAAAGTAAAATACTTTTTACGATACATACATGTGTATACACATTAGTATTTACGATACATAAAAGATATTCGGTATCTTGATACACGTGTACTTGATTACGGTAATTTTCCGCATTTTATATTATGAACATCAAATAGAAGTTAGATAAGGCCGTCGCCAGCCATTATCAACACAAACGTTGCAAAATTGGATGCACAATTTCTTAGAGACACAGTTTACTATAACGATAGTAATTGGAGACGACAATGTAACTATTAAAATTTCAGATTATATTGCTCTGAGATAACCATAATTTTTTGAGTGTCATCTTCATCAAACCACTCAAAATTTATATTCCATACATTTTTATGTAAATGAAAAATGTTTATTTTCTCGAAAGTTGAAAAAAGTTCTAGTTAAAGAGAGTTTTTAGCTCTAAGGTATTTATGTGAGACGATTGATTGACATAATTTGATTTCGACTGGTATTTCGTCTGCGTTATAATTACCTGTGTTTTTCACAAATGTGTTTGCATGATTTACGATGAATCTAGATTTTAGGATGTAGTTGTGGATTGTGGTAGATGGCATTTTGGCTATTTCATGGAGTTCTACTATTGACTTGCAATATAGTTTATTTAAAAATATTCTCAGGAAAATATTCAGGATTTTTGGGACTTTGTTTATATGTGACTTGGCTGCAGCAGCTCAAGCTTGATGTCCATAAGTGATTATGGGTCTTATATATGTCTTGTAGAGTGCAAACTTTATACTTATTTTTAGTTTGTTGTTATTCATTATAAGTGTGTATAATCTCAGTACGAGGTAGGTTTGTTCTTTCTGTAATTGCTCATGTCATTTTATTGTCTAAATTTATTCCTAGATATTTTGCTGTGGTTTCACCGTGATACGTTGTGTTCATTTATTGTGACTTCTTCCGGATTGATTTTCAGTTTCCATTTTTGCATGTGCTTATTTATTTCGTCTAGGTATTTTTGTGAATATTCAGTGGCTTTGTCAGATTACCATGATGATGCGTATATCGCGGCATCGTCCACGGCTACATATGTGTTTTTTAATTTTGGTGTGTTAATTGTGTATATTGTGAAGAGTATTGGCTCTAGTATGGAGCCCTGCAGGATACCAGTTTTTATTGCCTTGGTGGTGAAATTTGTTTCATTTATTGTTGCTATGAATTCCCTGTCTGTTACATAGTTTCTGATTTTATTATGATGGGTGGTATTTGACTTAGTACATTTTGACTATTGATTCATCGTGGCATACCGAGTCAAATGCTTTTTGGAGAAAATTAATTCTGGTTTTGTCGCAATTCGCATCGCGGTAAGATTTTCGTATTTTTTGACTAAAGTTGATTTCGTTATCTGTATCAGCTGTGGTTTGTAATTGGTTTGTAGTTTATTTTTTATTTATTTTATTTATTTTTTATTTATTTTATTTATTTTTTATTTATTTTATTTATTTTTTATTTATTTTATTTATTTTTTATTTATTTTATTTATTTTTTATTTATTTTATTTATTTTTTATTTATTTTATTTATTTTTTATTTATTTTATTTATGGTTTATTTTAGTTATTTACTTTATTTACTTTTTATTTATTTTGTTTATTTTGAGTCTACTGAGGTTTTTTGCTAAGACGTTTCAATCGATTTGTGCTGATGGATTTTGACGTCTAATATTACGAGCGAAAGAGATGATTTAACGATAGTTCGTCTGTGGTACTGCAGTTGAGTAGAAAAGGGACGTTTGTTAGGAAGATATCAGTGTTGGAAGAAGGTTTGGAGTGCAGTTTGGTTTCTTGTGACTGTAAATGGAGCTATGAATAATTCGGTAGTTATGGAGTTCTGCGTGTTTCTTGAGGATGCATCCGTTTACGTTTCTTTTCATGTGGTTCCATAAGCTTCGCATGGAAGATTCTCGTCGATATAATGAGTTCCATGAAACAGTATGATAGCACCCTGTTCAGTGAGGTTTATTTTAACTTCGGCAGGGAGGAGGGGAGATTATGCCACCCCAATAGTTAGACTGGGAACCTTCATGATTTTGATTGTTAGTATTTCTACGTTGTGGAGGGCTGACTGTGACGTATTTTCTGTTGGGATGTCCTTGTTTACAGATATTAGTACTCCACCTCTTGGTTTTCGCTGATTGGTGATCCGCCTTGCTCGTATATTTTATAATTTGGAGTTTTGATGTCTTTTTTGGTGAGCCAGGATTCGGTGATAATTGCGATGTCCGTTTGGAATTTGTAAAGTTCGTCTATCTTGTTCTTAACGCTCTTAGCATTCGATAAAATGATATTGATGAAATTTCTATGGCTGGCCACTGTTCTTTCACTACTAGAGTAATTGCTCTGACTCTCTCAAGATTGTTGGTACAATTCATATAATATTTTTGAATGATCGACATGATTTTAAGAATCTGATCCAGTTCTTCTGAATTAAGTTCAATTACTTGGTCAGAGAGATTGGTCGGAAATTCAGTGGGTTGAGGCTGGTTGAAGTAATATTGCTCTTGCGTACAATATTACTGTTTTAATCTGTGATTTATCAGAGTAAGGAGAGAGGAGATAGAAATTCTACAGGGAATGAGGTGAGGAAAATTTTGGAGGTTAGGAGGAATTATTGCATGTGTCGAGTTTTCACTTTGCTATCGGCCTTTTTTGCCAGGAAAGATAGTAGAGCAAGACACTTTGAATATTTAGCAGGATGAGTGCCTTTGCAATTGGCACATGTTAGGGGAACTTTTAGCACTTTTTTACAGGATCTTGTATCGTGCTACTCAGCGCATTTGACGCAAACTGCTTTCTTGTTACAGTTGGTGTGACCGGCAACGGAACTGTATAGTTGGTTTATGGAAGTCGAACATTTCCCAGTATATTTTGAGGTTTTCTACGTAACTGACATTAACAGTTAATTTAAGTTAGGATGGTCCCAGTGGGCGAAGATGATGCGATAAATCGGATATTTGGTGTGAGTGGAAATTTCGACCACATGCAATGCACGGGATTTTGATGTTGAGATTTGAGACTGTTGCAGATTCTGAGTTCGGGAAGGTGAAATAATCTTTTTAGAACTACTGTTAGAGTTTTTTCAGAGTTGATTGTGCAATTGTGATATTTTATGTTATCTTTCAGACAGATTGTTTTAAATTCGGAAAAATTGATGTTAGTGGACACGATTTTGAGTTTGCCGGAAGTGTATTTTGCTTGGAAAGCGTTGTTGTACTTCTCTTTGAGGGCATCGATGAGCTTAGCGTGGTTTACATTGTCGTGAATATAAATGGGAGAGGATTTGAATGGTTGGGTCTTTCTGAGTGTCATGATGAATAAAATTGCTTGGGATTTAAGTTAGGTTGTTGTATATTTGTGATAGGAGATCAATCTAAGAGAGATGTGGCACTTTTTCTTGTGGTATTAACTTTGGCCTGTCTTGCTTTGGCTTTTCTCTTTGCCGTCGTCATGAGGTTGCCTTATTTGCGGGTGCGTAGTTCAGGTTCGCTACTTTGGCGTTGTTGTTTGTAACAATGTCTGAAGGCGCGTTTCCTTCCCTGCACGTGCGGGCTTTGTTTGGTTTGTTGGTAAGCACATATATGTTTATTGATCACTGTGAATGAGGAGACTAAGTGCCTGCTCTAACTACTGAGTAGCGCAGTCGAAGTGTCTTATTCGAAGCTCCGTCTGCGAATTGACTACCGTCTTTACTTCCGAGTGTCATTTATAGTCTTCAGCATCCTTTTCAGGATTTCGCAATTCCTAGAAGGTCCGAGGATAATTTATATCTGTTTTATCGTTTTCCTTCAATGCAAATTTTATGTACGACCGATTTTCTTCACGCAGAATTTACTTTTAGAACCTAATAGCGGACAGCAAATGATACATCTTTGCAAATTAGACGTCGAGCAACGCTCATTAACTTGCGACGTATGAAGTATATGATATATGAAAAAGAAATAGTGGAATCAACTTTTCTATTTTTTAATATATTTCGTAAACATTATATGTCTTTCTATGAACAGAAACAAATGCAGTACCAATTGCAAATAAAGCTGTCCCTCTGTATCTTCTCATAAGAGCAAATATATTCCTTCTTCATGGAGATATTTTCAGTTAAAATGAATGAATAAATGAATTTTGTACAATTCTGTGCAGATACTAGATCATACGTTCCTACATAGCTGAAGATTCATTGAAGATTTTTTCCAACTGATAAATCGCTAATTACTTTAATTCCGTATTTTTCTAATTCTTCTCTTGGTCCAATTCCAGAGAGCATAAGAATTTTTGGTGAATTAATGGTTTCAGCCGAGAGAATCACTTCTTTTTTTTTAGCGAAAATTATATTTAATTTAGTTCGCTTGTCTCTTGAAGCATATTCGACGCCTATTACACGTTTCGTTTTGAACTCTACGATCAATTTCATGACGTATGCTTCAATTTTTATGATTAGACTCTTACATTTGTCTTTAATTGTACGTACGAAAGTACGCTGAAGACGTACAGAAAATATGGTAGAACTTTTTCATAGCTCTCGCTATGATTTCCTTCTTTTGTTCATTCGTATCTTAGGTCACCACGAGCGTACAACATGAAATTTTTAACACTGAAACCACCCATCACTTGTAATGTTGTAAGTATAATAATAAATTTTTAAAAACTAAGATACCAACTTTATCTAAAACTATTTCTATCTTAACAAGTATCCTTATGATTATTTATCCTACAAATCAATATAAAAATAGAAATGAAGAAATTTCTTCGTGCAGAAATGAAAGTTTGACTATTTTAAGTTAAGCGGTGTAATTAAAAATGCATTAGCGAATTGAAATACCACATAACAAACAGAATAGCGTTCGAGATGAATATAAGACATTGTTCCTGCTCAGAAGAGAATCATCCAGAAGAGAAGTTGCAACAATTCTAATGACTACCAATCTTAATTTAAAATGACTACCAACTTTGAATCACAAAAGATAATCCTCCAGAATGCGAATTTTACGGCGCATCTCTATTTATTGAACACGTTATTGACAATAGTAAATTATTAGCATTAGTTAAATTAGCTAAAAGTCGGTACACTGTCACCGACAACAATATTTGAAAGCCAAAGCCATATGGTATCAGAAACATTCAGAATCCTGTTTTACAGAATAAATAGTTCATTAAAGATATTGGATTCTTGAACCATATATTTAAACGTGTAGTGGTAAAAGATTAGTAGTAAGTTACAAACGGAATACAAACAGAAGATTGGAATAGAAACCTGAACGTTTGGAAGTGAAATTGCACAGAATTGAAATCACTTGGAAAGTCTTCAGTTATGGCCAACTACTCTGACTAAAAGTGTTATAATTACAAAATTACAGAATCTCGTATACTAATGCTTACCATCTAAAAGAATTAACGCGATCAGATAAAAGACGTGGTACTAGACGCATGAAGTATTGATGGATGTGAGTAGTAGTAAACATCTACTATTCCGAGTAACGCGCCAGACTGCGACACTGTTTATGGCGGCAGAATCTGACACGAAATCTGTATGATTCATTAGATAATACAAAATCTCGTATTCAATTGTTAGATACCTCTAAAAGTATCGGAATGACTGAAGCCACAATGAAGTCAAAATGAAGTGTCTTATGCAATTGAATAATATATTTACGAATTTAAATATATAGATAACTTCCACGAAAAACACAGTTGAGTATGACGATTCTATACGACATTCATACGTTAAAAAATAGAAAATTACATTTTTTAAAGTATTTTATCGATAAATAACTATTTCACACAGTAATTGCAAGTCGCGACCGAATTGAGGACAGTAACATAAATTCGATACATTAGTAACATTCGTTGTTAGTTAACTTATAACGCAGATATTTCTTATGATCTCGAGTATGTTGTTGTCCACGCCGTTTTAGTTAAGCTCGCGAATTTTTGAGCAAGTGTTGTGAAAGAATCGTCAGATAATTCGACACGTGCTACGACTTGAAAATTATTGAAGACTACGCGGACCGCTTTGTATATCACAAGCTACAGATAAGAATTCGGTTCGAGCTTGTTTATTATATACTTATGATATTAATCAATATTAAAATATATGTACCTTATATGGTTTATTATATACTTATAGATTAATCAATATTAAAATATATGTACGTATAATGGGCTTACTCATTGTAGTTTTTCGTGAATATTTTGGCAATTCAGATTGATCGCCGATTGTATGCAAAGAAAAAAGTTGCTAAAATTTGTCGATATTTTCCAATTTCAATAAGAAAGACTGTTTGTAATAAGAAAGACTTTTGTTTTTCAAGTTTCTTTACGTGAGACAATGAATCAATAACAATTCAAACGTTATTACTGAAAAGTGAATATTTACTTCTCGAAAATTAGAAAATAGTTTAAGAATTCACAGAATTCTTGTAATAATTAAAATATACATGTACACATCATAAAATAATCAAAATATACATCATAAAATAATCAAAAACATACATGCACAATATTAGAAGTAAAGTACCTTTTAGGCTTCTTTTATAAAGAAGTAGAAATGCATAAAAATTAGTCGTTTGTTATTATTAAATTGTACATTTAAGATGCGCTTACAAAAACAAAAATTCAAAGAAGTTAAATCAGAGAAACATATATGTATATTCGTGCAGTATTCAAGTTGTCTCGATACAAGGACTACAATCATCGTTCAGTTGGTGAGCAAGATTCCGAGTGAGACAAGAATAAATAGACAGTTCAACGAAATGGAAATAGATAAAGAATTTTGGGAGGAATTTATAAATCCATTACGTGCTAGGTTTGATTATATTAATATGTTTGCCATCTACTGCTTCACAGCAATGTATCAAAATTTCATCGCTGTTTAAATTCTGCAGCAACTACTCTTCATTCTTCTTCATTTCTAAGAAACTAAAAAAGTAATTCAACACTCAAAATAAGAAAAAATGAACTGGACACTTCTTGTTAATATGTATGTAAACCTTCTATTTTAAAAGATACAAGATATTACAGAAAATACGGAAATATAGAATCAGAAAATACAAAATCAGTTTTAGAAAATTCAATTACAGATAGTAATGTACAAAAAAGGAAAAGAAAAAATACTGATATTATAAATTTGATAATTTCTATATAATCGGAAGGTTCATTTGTCCTTAGTTCTTTTAATTAACGCGGAATTGGAAAACCTATTTCTCTGGATCAATCATCTTTTTGTCTATTCCTTTTTAATATTTAATCTCTTATATTTTGTAAGTAATAATAAACCTACTGTTATTAACAATAATATTAGAGCTGGAGGACGATTTCCGACATTTTAAGACAAGAAAGACTGAAGAATCGGTAGTATGGAGGCAAACTTATTCTGATGCAGCTTTCGTGAAGCCTAGAAGTCAATGCATGCATCGTCGCATGTTTCAACGTATGGAGGCTTTTAGAACTTCCTGCCGGCATGAAGAAACGAGCTATTGGCCTTGACTAAATAGGTTTAAAAATAAGATAATAAATTTACATAAAGTCTGAATCGTCTCTCTTTAAGAAAATTTTTAGATGAAATTATATAACGTAATTTCGTATCGCGATTGTTTCGCAATGTGCCAAAAAATTCTACGAATAACAATGATACGATATTGTAATGACTGATTGAAATTAACTGAACCGTCAGTAACTAGATTTCACAAATAAACTACATGTTATGTGTATATTTGTTAGTGCAATTGTAAAGCTTGCTTGCGATAGAAACAAGTGAAAGGTGTAAGTATTGTTCTTTACAGGTAAAAATTATCGAAAATCTTTGTCGAGTGTGGCTGTGTTCATCAATTAGTATTTAAAGATTTCTTTTATTTGATATTAATTTTTATTTGATATTACTTTATATTAATAATAATGTCTTTTCAGAACTTATGAGTATTTTTTTCTACAAAATAAATGAACATTTCTGGATTGTTGTGAATATTTCTTCAATTTAACAATTTATCAGTGACTTATTATTTTTTCTATAAATAAAATTTGAGCTAGCATTCTAAGAAAATATATGGATTACAGATTTTTATTCAAATATGTACATGGTTTTAAAGTACATCCAAAAGAAAATTATGGTAAAAAATTGTTTTATTTAATAAATTTAATAATAACACTGCACTTTGCATATTTTGTAATACTCTTCATATTATGGACATTCTATGCAATTTTACACTTTAAAATTTCATTTAAAATAGCAGTCTACAATCTAATCGTAATGTAGATGTCTAAAACAGAATTGTTATGACCTACGGGAGCTCTCATCACAGCTTTATCCTATTTGACTTCTACTATAACATCTATTATATGACTTTAATCTGTCCTATAGGATCCACATAGTTGTTTATTCACTACTACGCTTTCAGAATGAAAGAAAGGAAAGTGCAGAAATTACTAGTTTCTACATGATGAGATTAATAATTTCACCTTGGGCAGGAAAATTGCAGACAAGTTGTATACATTCGTGATACACCTTTTCTCGTCTATAGTAATATGTTTTTAAAACTCATTGAGAAAATACCGATGGTTTGTTATGGAAATTTAATATCAATCTTCTACTCATATCTGTCTGTTTTACACGCTACCGTTCCTATTGCTGTACTTTACGAGCTGTACATAGTTTCAGTTTCAACAAGTTGTTCACCTATTCTCGCAAAAGACACGTTATAGGTAGTCATCTACCCACAATGAAGAGTATACGAGTACATAATTCTAATATATAAACTGCTTCGAATAACGGAAACCAATGTTAATCTAGATGAAAAATTAGAATAAATTCAGTTTTTTTCTGTTTTTGACAATACTAAGGCAATATTACTTTTCTCTGGAATACAAGTAAGATAATATAGTACGCTAAAATAATAAATGTAAATAGTAGAATTAAGACGAGATCAATATACGCGAAATAGAAAGCATAACAATACAAACTATTGTTTTGATACTAAGCCTTATAGATGTCTAGTGTAGACCATTAAGAAGCGAATCAAATAAATTATAATCTCGCGTTTATTGAAGATAATTGAACTTCAGTGTAAATTTAGACAATACTCAATAAGTTAATTTATAAACAAAGCACTGATTCTCATCGAAGTTAAGCAGCGCTAGACACGGATAATATTTAAATGGGTGCCGCTTGGGAACTCCGTGTATTGTTCTTATTCTTTTGTTTTTAATTTTTGTTTAAATATTTTCCAATAAGCTAATATTTATTCTATAGTGTACTATGTAGGTTATAGTTTCGAATGACTCTCGTTAGTCACATTGAAAACAAGTATTAAAACTGTAATTCAAATATCTAGAATATCTGAAACATCTAAAGTTAAACAAAACTGCATCGTAAACTTATGTAGTGGTTTAATCTAATTATAGCAATGTTATCGCCATCTGACTTTTATGTTGTTTTCTTTCCCTTATTGTTTTTCATACTTTAGATTTCATAAAATTATCTTTCGTTTTTGAACGGTTTCCGAAATTAAAATGTTATACAATATTTAGAGTCTTTTTAAACCTTTCCTAATAACCTCCAAATTTCATTTTGATTGGCAAAGGGATCGTTCGAAACAATATACAAAAATATTTTCATACGTATAATATTTGTGATTCATAATGTGTTAGAGTATAATGAAGCACACACTAGCCTTAATTGATTAGACAAATTTAGTTTGTGTCAAGATACTCACAATTAGTCGCATAGACTTGAGGATAGTTTGCTGATATAGTCTTGATCGTAACTGGGAATCGGACAATTTGAGACTTGAGCGATTGTTATGTAAATCGCAGTCTTACCCAACGTTAGACACTGACTGAGTCAGTTTAAACCCACAATAGTGGGACAGTCTTCCTGGAAGAACGAGTAAATACAGACATATGTACATATAGGACATGACTTAAGTAGTGTAGACATGCAGGAGCAAATAAAGATTTAGAGATTTTAGCAACTTTTTGACGCGTTATCGTGACTTGCAATTCATAATTCTATTATATGTCTTCAATTATCTTGTACAAATATGCATAACACAGAAATAAATTTGACTTCCTTGAAATATTTGTGATTGACGTATTATAAGTTTTAGAATTATCATGTTTTTAATATTAATATGTTGTTATTTGTTAGTTTTCCCACTGCGCTTTTTAAACATGAAGACTGTGGTTCGTCATGTTAAGAATAGGATTACTTTTGGAAAACTGATGTTTTATTATTTATTAATCGAGAATTTGTTAATCTGACCGAGATAATACACCTCAATGAGTACATCTCTAAGAAATAGGATTTTTACTCAATATGTATTAATCGATATTTTGTTCGAATTGAATATTAATTAGCGCTTAAGTCATTTCAAAATGATTACAATATTTTGCGAATATATCTTCTTTACAACTGAGTATATCTTCTTAATACAAGGCATACTTTACCTTTAATTTTCTTAAATTTTTGTTCATAATTTGTCTTTTTTAAAATAAAAATGTCTATGCGAACAGGAATATATTATCGTTTATAATTTAATATAGTCATAGTTGCGACCACTTTCTCCACTTTAGAGACGAGTCATCGGATAGGACCGATCGATCTATTCCTTTCGTAAAAAGAGGAATATAATATACTGTATACTATACAAAGTAATGCGTGAAACGTGCTTACCTCCGAAAACTCCCAAGATTTGCATTGTACAAAAAAATGTTTTGTACGAAAGTTATATTGTATGAAGGACAACATACTGTGATGTGTGTATTTTTTTTTTTTTTAACAAGTGATTTTGTCGTTATTTCCACTATTTTAAAAAGAATCATATACTTTTTAATCCATCGAATCAATGAATGCAGCTCAATATCCTATATGAAAAGATATAGACTCACGTTGAAAAATTATTAGTTTGAGATATTTTAACTTCATTTTTAATTAAAATCGCTCGAAAGACGAAAACAGTATGAATACAAGAATACTGCCCTTCCTCGTTCTTTATATATTGATTTTACAGAACTAAAGTTAAAATAATTCCTAAAAGAAGAATTTTAACAAAATAACTACGTTTAAGTTGTTACTTCTTTTTATGGAAAATGTCAGAATGCATGAATGTGTGAAAAAGTATGTAATTTCATTTAAGAAAATAAAATTAACTCATATGTCCAACATGCTTATAGCTACAAACAAACTAATTGTTAATAAACTAAAACAAGTTTGGAAAGAAACATTTTTGGAAATAACGTATAGTTCTGGAAATAATTGGGTTTATTGATTAAAATGCCTTGCATTTCAAATGATGTCAGTGGAAGAGCTAATACAGAATTGACACATTAACTAGCGGATAATTACTGAATTACTTGTAATTGTGAGTTAGAATATTTGGATTAGTCTTTCAGTCTTTGAGATTTTTATTTTAAACTTTCCAATATATATTAGTGATTATGATTCCTTATTGCAACATAAACATTTGCAATTGTGTTTGAATCTAATTGTCGAATTTAAATTTTGTTCAAAATACAATTTATCTTCTCTGACACTTAAAAAAAACCATAACTCATCTGAAACAATCAGAATAATTATTTTTTTGTATTATAAAATTTAATACAGAATGTAAATTAGTATGCATGTATATAGATAGTAAAATTATTCTGGAATTAAAATTTATTACTTCATCAATATTTCAAATTCACAGAAAACATGATAAACTTATGGCTACTGATTTTTTAATTTCTGTACTCCTCGAAGTCAAAGAAACAGCACATTTATGTTACTCAAATACCTAATATTTATTGGCAATATACAAAAATAGAATAGCTTCAAAAGACAGATAATTAGAAAAGAAGTTTTTTACGAAGCCAAAAAAAAAAAAAAAAATAGATAACCGTAACTACTGCTATTAATGTTTTTAAAGTGTCCAAACAAATAGATATCGGGAATACCTACATATTTAAATTCAAAATTATATCTATAAAAATAATTCGAATAATGTACGTACAATTAATGGGGGACGTAGTTAATTAATATGATTTTCTATAAAACAGTTAAATCATTTCTGTACAGTTAAAGAGACCGTCATTCAACTAAAAATAGATAAATTAATTATTTATGGTCTTCAGATTTCAACTCGATTGACGCAGTGTTTAGATGAGCGATTGTAAAGAATTATAAAATCGCCTTGGAATTCTATGAACAAATTACTAGAAAATTTAGAATTTCTGCAAACCAAAGTGATAGCAAACAATATTTTTCCTATATAGTCTATTGCATTTGAAGACAATATTTCAAAATATAAGAGTCGTCACACGTCTGAAATCGTGGACCAAACTTGATTCAAATATAAATATCATAATATTGCTAAACAAAATGAATGTTGAGGAGATTATTATAATTATGAAATTACTTTCCAAAGAAAACGAAAAAGGAAAGCAAATTAAGCAAGGTCCCTTATTACAAGAACTTTGCAATAAGTAAATATATAAATATAAGTATGTAGTATAAATATAATATAAATACATAATTCTCTAAAATCTAATGGTTTTCGGTGATTTCGATTCGTAAAGAGACTTTATTTAAAGATAACCTTTAGTCATGCTTTTCACGTAAGGAATGAACTCCAGATATACTTTCATTCCGGTGCATTATTTCTAACATATTCAAAATACGTGCGATGTTAACATAAAGTATCATCTTATAGTGGCAATAATAACGTATATCGATTGGTGTATCATGTTTTTGTATAGTCCGCTAACGTGCTATAATCGTTGTCGTTATTTCTGAGTGGAGTACAACAGCATAAAGTAGGACCAGGATAATTTGAATTGCTGCAAAAGTATTTCATTCTCATTTTATGTATTTTAGATTCTCACGAAAATATTTCTTACCATGCTCAAAGTTTCGAACGTAGGTATCCATATACCATAGAGATTTAATACTGCTGAATGATGGTTTCCTTGCATAATAAAAAGTAGCAATTTCTGTACTGATAATGATAAATTATACCATTCCACAGTATATCTGAGAAAACCATATTGAGATTAATTGACAGAATAAAAATGAAATAAAACGTGATATTTGATATAATTTTACATTGTATGGTATATCTCAGAATTTTCTGTTTGTAAACGATGCTTCTTTATTTAAAAATTTACTTGTTGCATCAGCTTGTAAGTTGTTCCATGTAATTATCTTTTGAAGTAATTTGTCACTATAAAAAATTTTATCGATGGAACTTACTATTTCGAAACACCAGGGAAACACATTATAATGGTCATGATATTGTTATCATGTGCTATTAATTTGGTTTTTCTAGAGGTGTGTGAAAACCCAAAAAATATACCTAAAAATGAAAATTCGATGATTAGAATTTCCGAATCTTTCGAAATTTTCAATGGAGTCGGGTTTCCCCGATTCCTCGAGGATTCTAAAATTGCAGAAGGTAGAGCATGAAAAAAAAGTAGTAATCAAATATGCGATATCTAAATTTTCGACTAACCCAATTCTATTTCAAATCTCAACTTTTTTTAGTAAATCCGATTATTTTGCGGAATCATTTTAATGGAATTTGACCCAAATTTGAAAAAGAAACCTAATTCAGCCTAATATTTTTGGGTGTTCTCACACTACTGATTCTTTCAAATGGAACATTTGCAATGTTGTTCATTCATTCGAAAGTTAAGATTCCACTGGTGCTCTAATTCTACTTTTACACACTGACCAAATTTTGATACTGGACAGCCACTGAGACACATAAATGAAAGTATAAATCTGAAAACCCTTCCGTTCCGAGAGTCACCCTATGATTATAATGAGGTATTGTAAGAATGTTTAAAATTTATTCAAACGAATTGTTGAAATCTATTTCTTCTCTAACAATACGTACTTCTCTTAAAAGATGTCAAAAAATTATAAGATGTTAATATTTCAAATTCAATATCAATTTAATACATATTTAATATTGATATATTCCAAATTCTTTCACACAAGGCAATAATCCGATTTTTAGATATTTCATCAATAATGTTATTATCATAAATCAAACTTTTAATCTATTCTCATAAATAAAAGTCCAAATTATGATTGAAACTTAGCATCTAACTCTAGCAGTTACTCTATTGCAGTTAGTATTAGATGTAAACGAAAAATGTTTATTTTTCGAAAAGGAAGAGTTTTGAATATTTTGGTCACACTAATATGATTCAATTATTTCCTTAGTGACAGTAGAATATGATATCAAATAATTTAAAAAATTTTATTCCTTAGAGTATTATAACGGTATTATTTATAGTATGCAAATAATATGTATAATAATAGTATAATTATATAATATATAAATTATATGTACAATTTATATATATATAATATGTTACATTATATATTCATATATGTATAATAATGAATATACTTTTTCAAGGTTTGTATAAGACTTAAAGCAATGAATAGATAATAAGCAATCATATACAGAATGAATTTCATATAAAGAGTAATAAAGGAACAATTAGCGATTAACAGTTAAAAAATTATCAAATAGCAATAATTGAAAATTATTTTGCGTACTTACGGAATAGAAAAGAATTTCTGACTTTCGTCGAATATGCATTGTATTGTACATAATATTTTAATACTGAATATTATAACAGGTGTAATGATAACGAAGTTTACAATCATGACAAATCTGTATTCATGGGATATCATCCTGGAAATCTAGACAGAATACACCATAAACGTAATAAAATATAGTGCTGGAAATGCGAATCTGGCGATTTCTGAAATGAATTAGAGTTTTAAATTTTTATTTTTTAAGTAAATATGTCAATACAGATGTATTTATTATATGTCAATACATGTACTTATTATATATCAATACAGATGTACAATATTATTGAATTTTTTGTGAAAAGGTTGACATATATGCCATTTTTTAGAGACTACTCCAACTAAAATTCATAGATTTATTATTATTTTATCATTTACATTTCATCAAGAATCCTTGCATTTTTATCTTTGAATTAAATCTCAAATAAATCATTGTTTTAAATCTCGAATTTTATATTTTGTTTGATAATTACATAATTAGTAATCACGATAGACGGTTGGGTGCCTTAATCTTCGTATTGTCAGTTGAAACAACTGACAGATTTCCATAAAAATCGTCAGATTTCTGTCACATTATGTATGCAATATTTTCAGTACGGTAATGTTACTTACATTAAACAGAGCCAATGCGTAATATATTGACAATGTTACAAAGGTTAATAGACAGGAGAATGAGAAATTGCGTTTCAGATACCTAATCCACCTTCGAGAAATAATGAATTAATATAATATATGCATGTCTACACAATATAATGAATCTGATTTTGCGTTAATGTAGAAAAACTAAAGAAAACATTTAAAATATTTAAATTTAAAGACAACAAATATTCGCATAAATAAGCTTTGCATAAATATTGATATATTAACACTTAACTGAGAAGATACTAACTTTATTATTAAGTTATAAATTTCCATTGAATTTATTATTTTATTGCGTATGACGATATCCTTCTTGGAAATTGCCATTTCTATCGAATTTCCGTCAACGACATTTTTTATTTGGTAACTAATAAGTGAAAAACTTCATAATATCTAATTGCTATATGTACAGAATTAAAACTATACTCACGTAGCAATTCTGTACAATCCATGTATATGCAAAATAGTCAATATGAAGAAATTGTCACGACAAAACAAAATTATTATAAACAAAATAATTGTAACGTTCGTAGGAATGGTAATCCAATAATAATTTCGAAATTTCTCCGTAGAGATCGATGTTGCAAACGATAAATAGCACAGATGAGACTTGTTCACAAATATTAAAATCTCGAGAATGCGAGTTCGAAAAGATGTCGCAATAATAGAGACATAACTGGTACACATCGTAACTGCAAAGCATCTTACGTGTAAAATATTATCGTTAAGCATTTCCTGGCCGATTAATTTACTTCTTACTTAAATAAATATTTGTATAACGATTTCCCATCGCTACATGTATTTTAAGTATTTTAAATTCTTTTCTGTTATGTATGTGAGCCCAATCACATTTTATATCTTTTAACCATTCCTCTATCTTGAAGAAGCCAGAAAAAAGAATACGTAATGATACGGTCTTATAATGATTGATTAAAATTAACTGAAATACGGCTACTTATGTAGTTATTTACGTTACTTAGTACGTAAGTCATTACTTACATTTACGGATTTCACAAGTAAGAAACCATAGATTATGTTTATATATACTATCAGAATTATAAATACTGTTTGCAATAAAGACAATTGAAAGCTGCAAATATTATTTTCGGGATAGATCTGTAACGATTGATAACAAAAATGTACAGATGAATTCTTTCGCAAATAATTGCATTAATTGAGAGAATACGAGAAAACCGGTTAAATAATTATAATTCGTACGAATGGAATATCCTTACCACGAAAAGTGTTGAACCGAGAAGAAGTATCAAACATACGATCGTAGTATGCGCTACGCTTAATTGTGTTGGTTTGTACGATGTCAGTCCCATCACGAAGTAGCAGAATTTCAAAAGTCTATAATACTTGTAGCCAATGAAGTCCATTCTCTTCGACGGTCGGGAAGCGTCTGGCCACGGTCCTGGCTTTACACATTTCGCAGAAAATTAAAGAGAGGGATAAAAATATTGACACCATCGCGTGACACCACTTGTGAATTACGCATGAGGGGAAAATGACTATCCATCGATGCACGTGAATAATGAATGTCTTTCCGAGAAGAAACGTTACTTTTATTCTTTCTCTTCCTGTTTCCTTGCAATTTTGCACAATTACGCTGAGTTTTAAGAAAAAATTGTCTCCGTGCCATAGGGGAAAGTGTCAATCAAACCCAGGTGTTTCTTCTCATTTCCGAGCTTTACAACGTATATTGCAGCATGAAAATTACAGGTTGCGAAAAGAAGAGTCAGTTCTTTACTGTCATTTGAGAAGTGAAGTCGGAATTTCTCTTAGGGCTATTTCTCTGTTGTGCATTTTATTTCTGTCGCGTTTTGTAAAGTATTAAGAACGTTCTCTTCGAGCTCTGCAATATTTGTGCTAGACATAATAGTCATCGTGAAGTTTCATAAATCTCGTGAAGTGTTTTACAAATTTTATAAAAAGTTTTTACAAGAAGTGCTATTTTTTTTAACATATTGCTTTTTACTATGACAGAATATTTTTGTCCTGTTTTAGGTTGCAATAACGGGGATTATTTCCAAACTAATCCATAATAGTATTAATATGGATACTCAGTTAAGAATATTGTTGAAATATTATACGATCAGTGTTATTGCTGAAATAAAGAAAAAATGTAATGGTATGTATTTAGCTGTTTAAAGTTTGTATTGCATCTTTGCATTATTTGTACGTTTGAATGTTGAATACACCTGCTAATTAATTTTATTATCCTCTAATAATTAATATTACATTTATTTTGATATAATGGATCTTTAAATTTCTTGTATTCTTATCTTCCTATATTCTTACTGAGTTCATTGTTACTTTAAATAAAACAAATCAATGTACTATATCCATGACATATGCATAAAAGACACGGTACTTAATTGTAAAAAATATTCTCAAGTATCATCAACAATGACATGATAGGCTGATTTTGATGAAATAACAGTATCGATGTACTTGAAACTATGCTTTGATAATGTATTGCGTTTGCTTGATAGTATTTTCGTATTTATTCGCAATCACATTATAGTTGACTGTTACAAGCATGTGAAATTAATAACATAATTCCATATAATTTTTCAAAGGATAATCATATATAGAATAAACGGACACTTTCCCAGGAAATAAATAGTACGAAATAATATTTCCGACTACGATGCAAAGCAAAATCTACATACTGCGACTCAATTACTATTGAAATTGTCATAGTTTTTTTTAGAAATTATCATATAATAATAAACTTAAACTCATTTTAAAGCCTGAAGCCTCTATCCGTAAAATATGTACATTATTCATTTTATTTCAAAACGTTTTTAGATTATGTAGCAAATTGCAAAGATACTTCTTTTCTCGAATGAGCTGTAAATTATCATAGTACATGAAAACATTAAAAAATTTTTTTCATAATTAAATATACAACGATCCTTTAAAACTTACTGTATGTTCTTTCTTTCTAATTTATTTAACTTTGATATTAAACGGAAATGTTACGAATTATTTCTAAAATTTTCGTCATCTAAGCCTAATATTCGTATTAGTGAAGTAGCAATGAAAGATCATACGTCATGTTTTCTGGGGTTATTATAAGGGAGCGCGTTCATTTTCAAATTTATTGAAAATTCAATCGTAAACGAAATTTTTCGTTGCTTTTGCATACTGTGATAATTTATAGCATTTTCAAGAAGAAAAATATCTTCATTTGTCCACCCGCTACGTGATTTAAAAATATTTTACGATAAAATGAAAGACGCATTTTGAAAATAGAAGCTTCAAGTTTTAAAATTAGCCCAGAGATTTACTATTATATGAATTTTTTTTTATAAAATTATAGAGTTCGTGTAATTTAATATTCGATCATTAATGATTTTTCTGCTACCTCTGAGTTTAAGATTTTTACATCCTTGTTTTAATCATTTATTGTCAGAAGAACTTCTCATTTTCTGGGATTCTTAGAGAATTTGAAGTTTGCTCTGTTATTGAATAAGAAAGAACACATCATAGATCCGCGAAGTCTCGAGATTTCATGATATGTTAGTCTTCAAAACAACTTTCGAGAAAGTGCAATGATAAGCAGCAATGATACCTTTAAATCAAACCAACTATTCAAAATTCCTTCGCCCATCGACAAAATTCGGGAATAAATCTGTACATAAACCAAATCTTCACCAGTTTTGATGATATTTATGTGTGTTAAAAAATTTTCTTGGGAGGAAAATATTGTTCAAATTGTCGAGATTTCTAACGAAATTAGAACTTAACGAGATGGGTGAGAGAATGGTTAATCTGTGAATTTACCAATTCGTCTAATCACTCATTTTCAAATGTCTCTGGACGTTTTTAGTTTTAATATTCAGTAAATATTTATGACAGTATATTACATTGTCATTAATGTATCAATGTCTTACAGGTTTTTTATTGTACAAGATATTATTTAATTTTTCCAATTTTAATACAAATGTGATAGATACTCTGCTGAGATTTTAGAGCCTTGAATGCAAAGGAATGATTCAGTAGCTTGAATCCAACACGAATGCTCAATATTTATTTCTCATGCATTCCGAGATTTGGCGAAGAATTAACTGAACATGAAGGATGCTGGATTTAAATTTGGCTGAATTGAGAAACGAATGAGTATTGAACGTACCATTGGAAATATTAGGTAAAATATGTTACACACTCCTAGAAGTCAGAAACGACTAGTTAGAAAATTGGATATTGATATTTCTAATTGTTATAGCACTGTTTTTCAATTGGGGACAAGGATATTTCGAACATCAAACATTTAGTCACCTACAGTTTGTTTATTTTATTTTAACTTTCTGAACATACAGTGAGTGTAGAAAGTATTCGTACACCAATCAATTTCTAACAGAACTTCGTGAAATGGTAGTTTATTAACAATTTTTTTATAAACAATGAGTTTATACATATTTTCAGAAATCTCTAGAATAGATGCAAATGCGAAACAAAATTTTTAATTTGCATAATTTGCGAAATCAACAAGAAAAAACAAAAAATCGGCAGAAATGTACAAGCAACAAGTATTCATACAACTGCTAAATTGTTAGAAATTTCGAAGAAAAAGCGTAAAAAACTACTTTGTAAGGTTTTCTTTTGATATTATAATTGCTGCAATTCTCCTAGGCATTGAATTGACTAAATTTGATATTTTCCGAGGCGAAATTTTGTTCCATTCCTCCTGAAAGCATTTTTTAAATCTTCCTTAGAGGAAATTTGTTGTTTTCTAATCTGACGTTTCAAATAATCCCACAGGTGTTCTATTGGGTTTATATCTGGAGATTGTGGGGGAGTTTTTAGATATGCTTATATAGTATCCACATTCTGATATCACACGCAGTATTTTTTGGATCGTTATCTTGCATGAAAATGAAATCATTTTTAATGCCCATTTTTTCTGCACTAGAAGAAAGATTAGATTTTAAAACCGAATCCATCAAAAAAGTGTAATGTGCCGATGCCAGCTGCACTCATGCAGCCTCGATTACGGACTTCTACCATATTTTACTGTAGGCCATAAGTTTATTTATTTCAGTTCCTCATTTTTTTTCTCCAAATAGTACAGTGTCCATCAGATCCGAATTTACTCTCTATGAAAATGACTTTATTCCAGTATTCCATTGATGTGTTGATATTATTATTTGCGAACTGCAATCTCTTTTTTCTATTCGCTTCAAATACAAAATATTTGTTACGGGCCACTCGACCGTAATACCCTTAGTTTTGTACAAAACTACGCACAGTACTAACAGATAATTAATGTGTAAATTATTTTTAAGATGGTCAATTATTTTTATTGCACCTATTTCTGAATTTTGTCTTATCATTCTAATAACAACTCGTTCAGTATAATCTGATTAAATTTCTGTGGACGTCCACTTTTTGAGTTATTTTGCAGTCTGTTTCTTTGTCCATACCTATCAATTATTTTTATATAGCAGATCGAGGTCTGCTTATAATCCGTGAAATTTCTGATAAACTTTTACAATGATTATGTAAATTAATAATAATTTTTCTTTCTTCCATCGTAGTTGTCACACGTTTTTGTCCTATTTTTCAACGATAATTTTAAATACTGTAAAATTTTGAACATGTCTGATGCCGTTAATGTATTAAACATACTGACAACATTAATCATAGTTATGAAGCAGCAGTGAAATATGTTTACATTATAAACTCTCTCGTAAGCAGTTCGAAACTGTACGAATACTTATTGCTTGTACATTTCTGCCGATTTTTTGTTTTTTCTTTTTGATTTTGCAAATTATGCAAATTAAAAATTTTTTTCTGCATTGCATCTATTCTAGAAATTTCCGTAAATATATGCAAACTCATTGTTTATAAAAAAATTGTTAATAAACTACCATTTCACGAAGTTTTGTTAGAAATTGATCGGTGTACGAATACTTTCTACACTCACTGTACATTAGTGATTGTTATTGCAATATATTTGCATGAATTTCATTTAAAGATAGGTTTAGATTATTCTCCCGCAAGAAAATCTATACCATTTATCTGAAACAACTAAAATAAATACATTTTTGTATCGTGCTTATTAAATATAGCATATATGTATAAGTTAGATTATTTGTACAAAACCACATTTGTACAACACAAAGTACTCCTGATTGATGGCGTAATGAAAAGTAGTGGTAAATACTGTAGTGATAATGGTAATCGTGCCATTCTGCAATATATCTAAGAAAACCGTATTAAGATTACTACACAGAAATGGAATAAAATGTCCTATTTGATACAATTTTAATACTTTCTACAGCGTATTTCAGAACTTTCTATTGATAAACAATGTTTCTTTCTTTAGAACTTGTTTCTTAGTAATTTTTATATAAGCTTGCGGATATAAAGAATGTCTCATTTAATCTTTCTACACAATAATCTCTCAAACCATTGGTTACCGTAAAAAATCTTTCGAAAAGGACACTTTATGATGATTACATATTTTATCTACACGGACATATCTTCGAGACTTAGTTTTTTTTAAATGAAATCACATATACGATAATGTTTATTCAATCACGAGACATGACACTAGTCGTATTTTTATAAACTTCGTACCATTTCATATTTCATTTCTCACATGTAAAGACTGTTAAGGAAATTTTTATATCGTTTTTTATTGCTACTAAAGAAGAAAAGAAATCATATAAGACAAAACTATAAGTCTGGAAATTTTTTTTTTCTGAAATTTAAATATTTTTTGATAATGATGAACTCTATAGGAATATATAATTTATTTAAAGAAATTGCTAAAAATACATGCTTCTCATCGACTATCCAAGACGTTCAAAAATTACTAGTGTATTCCAAATTTGAAATATGTAAGGCAATAATTTAATTTTGACTATTTTTAAACTATAAACGTTATTGTCATGAGCTAAAGTTTTAAACAATTCCAGTAAATAGAAGTCCAAATTGCTCGAGAAAGAAAAATTTTTAGTCCTATATTTATATGATTTTCTTTCTTGGTTAGTGACATTAGAATAAGGTATGTCAAAATTCGACAACCTATTTTCGACAACTTTTCACACGAAAAGTTCTATCTCAATAAAATTCTATTCCTATAAAACTATCATTATAACATGTAATATATATTATTTATTGAAAAGATAATTATGTGATAATTATATATGATAAATGTAATATATCTTCTAGGACGTATACATAAATAATTAAAGCAAAGAATAAGTAATAAACAATATATAAAATAAATCTTATATAACGAAAAATATAAACAATTAGTAACTAATTAATAAATATTAATAATTATAAATATAATAATATACAATTAATGTTATATTTATAATTATACTAATAAATATAAGTAATTAATTTATTGCGATTTTTATTCAAATAGACACATATTGTCTAATTATTGTCGATCAACCTATAGATAAAGTTATTCATAAGTTAATAAAGAGTCTTCATCATACATGTAAGCATAATTTTGAAATATCATGTATGTTACTGTGATTTTAACGGTTAGGAAACACAAAAAATATACGTCGTTAAAAGAAATACCTCTTTTAATTATAAAATTTTTTTTAATACTAACAATTTTTTTCAATAATAGAGTTAATAAATTGTAATTTATTTCAACATTATATTGTGCAATTTCTTCATTGTACTGTATACATATACAGTTAAATTTGATATTACAATATTACATTATTTATTACTTTAATATTTATTTTAGTATTACAACGCATAAGTACAGACAATTATCACAATTATTTATATAATTCAAATCCTGCTAAACAACCATTCTTTCTTGATCATATCACTAGCTTTCTCCGCGATCATAATAGTAGGCGCATTCGTATTACCGCTAACAATCTTTGGCATAATTGAAGCATCAACAACTCTCAAACCGTCGATCCCATAAACCTTCAAACTTTCATTCACGATATCCTCAGGATCTGATTTTGGCCCCATCTTACAAGTCCCAACTGGATGATATATACTCGCAGTATACTCCATTATCACACATTTCCAATAATCTCTAACACCAAACTCGAATTGTCTACAAGCAGGTAAAGGCTTATCCATCAACTTAAAATCATTCTTCTTAAATGATTTTGTATCAAACAATTTTAGTGTTGCTTCCACTCCTTCTACCAATACGTCCAAATCACTATTATTTGTAAAATAACGAGGGTAAATTAAAGGTGGCGTCCAAAAAGGGTCACTATCATTTAACAATATAAATCCTCTGCTTTCAGGTGACAATAAAACTGGAACAACAGATATAGCATCGTAATAAGATAATGGATCAATAGCCCCATCAAAAAATTGGACTGGATTATTTAAAATATCTTTTTGATTAGCTACAAGAGGAAAAACTTGAATATCAGGCACATCACTCTCATGTTGGAACATTGTTTGCAAGAAAGTAGTGATAGTAGATGCACCAATTGTAGATAAAGGTCCCCTATGTATCTTCTGATAAGACAAAATATCTTCCTTCTTCATGAAAATATTTTCATTCGTGGAAGTAAAATTCAGTGCAATTACTAGACCATACGTTCCTACATGATCTTGAAAGTTCCTTCCAACTGGTAAATCACTAATTACTTGAATACCATGTTTCTCTAATTCTTTCCTTGGTCCAATTCTAGACAGCATGAGGATTTTTGGTGAATTAATCGATCCAGCCGAGAGAATCACTTCTTTTCTAGCAAAAACTGTATTTAATTTAGTTCGGTTGTTTCCTGAAGTATATTCGACGCCTGTTACACGTTTTGTTGTCTACAATCAATTTCGTAAAGTATGTTTCAGTTTTAATGGTTAGATTCCTGCGTTTGCGTCTGATGGGTCGTATGAAAGCATTATTTGTGCTTTCACGTATTCCATTAGCGGATGTCGTTTGTACCTTCATGACACCTACTTGGTTCTTTGCGTTGACATCCACGACTTTGTAACCTAGTTCTTGCCACGCATTCAACAAGATCTCGGCGTTAATATCGATATATGAAAATCGTTGTACCGATTGGTAACCATGTTGGTTATGATAGAGTGGATTGTCTTCCACTATCTGTAAAAAATGAGAGTACTTAATAATTTTAGATGAATTTTAATTTTTCTTTGGTTTGTTTGTTCTAGTTTTAATTTGATTTAATATGAATTTAGTGTGTTATGAATTTATCGCGGCTAAAACCAATTATCACTAGTTTTTTTGATAGATAATATTTAGGAGAAGACCATGAGTTATATTTTAAATATATTTTCGATGTATTTACAGTAAATGCAAAATATGTATGATGATTCAGAGAATTGTAGATAAATCTGTTGAAATATTTAAAATGGTAAAGATTAACTCGAATTCGTTATAATTAATCGAAAATGTAAATTGATCAGCGTTAGAACAGTACAATATAATAATGATATTTATGTATTGTGTATATATATTATAAGACTTCAAAAAGTTGTTGCCAGAATACCTCCCAATTTTTTACCATAAATAAGTTAATATCTTTTCGTAGAGCAAGATCTGCTACACCAGTTGAAAATATATAGATGAAACAATTATGTACTACAAAACAAACATTACGCTATTTTATATAAAAAAATCCATCAATATTCATATCCATCTAAAACAACTAATTACACTCCAAATTACTATACATTGGATTTGAAATAATTTTCGAACAAATATTTATGAGGATAATTATATTTAAAGATTTTCGCCTTGTTTAGAGAATAAAACTCATTCTGATTATAATTAAAATAATAATAATAATAATAATAAATATACACTGTATACAGTTTAATCTTATGGTAAATGATAATATGAATTCTAATTAAATTTATTACCTGTGGATCCCTATTATTTTCTGATTTCAGAAAGTATGGTAGAACTTCTTCGTAGCTCCAGCCACTATTTCCTGCATCTGCCCATCCGTCATAATCTTATGAATTACCGCGAACATATATCATGTAATTGATAGTACCGGTACCACCCATCACCTGTAAGTATGATAATAAATTTTTAATACTAGAACAATTTCCAGTAGTTCCAGATTTGTTACAAATTTCACGAATATGACTATAATAGTCGCGTTCTATCATATTCATGATGTTTCGAGATATTCATTATTTTGTATATATTGTATATATTGTATACATATATATAAGATGTACTATTTCGAGATATTATGATACATACTGTATATATATAAACTCTTCTATGTTTTATGTTACATTTATCATTATAATCACCTATGCTATACTAATTGTATACAAATAAATGGAAACTTTAAACTTTCTGTTTATTCTTGACAACAACTTAGCTTCTCGTATGAAGTTATAGAATGTTAAAATATCGAAATATATGTCTACATACTTTACCCCTTGGCATCGCACAACCTCCATTTATTCTGGATCGACAAGAATGCTGCTCCGGTTGCGTGCGATACATCCAATCGATATTGCTTCTTTGTAATGTAGGGACGAAAGCCGGAACATCAGCTATCTCTGGTTCTTCTATACCAGCTTCCAACAATAATATCTAAAAACGTAATTCAAAGTATTCAAAGTATTTAAAACATATAAAATACTTCATCACTGATTGTTAACGTGTAAATTGACTTATTATCTGAAAATTTTTGGAAGTAATTGTAGATGGAACGAAACTCACTACTTCAAAAAGCAAAACTAATCTTTACTCCTAAACAAAAATCATCTGTGATTTCTCAGTGAGTTTTGGACGAAAATTTCAACAAAATCTGAAAACCTAAGGAAACGTTCCAAATTGAGATCAAGATAAAAGAAATTAGTCAATAATTTATTTGAGTAGATTGTTACTGAATAGTGAAATGACGATTAATATAATGGAACGTATCATATTATAAATACACTTATTGGATTATATAACTTTTAAAGCAACAAAATATCGTTGAGTAACAATAGCTTTAGCAGATATTCCGTATTTAGCCTTGACTTTCTTCAGTTACTTTATAATTTTAAAAACACAAGTCGGCATAAATACCTGCACGTTAGCACATATATTTAATTTAAAGAATACCTTCCAATGTTTCACTTCGCTTAATCTGTTTGCAACGACACATCCGGCTGATCCAGCTCCCACAATAATAAAATCATATTCATTCTCTGGAAAATTCACATACATATAAAATATGATTTTAATCATAAAATGTGGGACATACATATATATATAATTAATAATAATATTAAATATATTTATGATTGTTGTAAAATATATAATCTTTAAATTATTATATAAAATTATGCATAAGTTATTTATATATTGTTTGGTCTCACCGGACACAGCGAAGGCAAAACTGTACTGCGAAAAATAAATTCATCCAGCCAAGAATAAAAACTTTCAAATTCATTATTTTCTCCACGGCAGGGATTTCCCTTGACCGTACTTTCATGTCTTCTTTCTATTTCATATGATGTAGTCATACCTGACTCTCAATTCCAAGTTTCTTTAGCGCAACTGTTCTCGACATAAATATATTAATATAAAACGTATTGCGAGAGATGCATCCTAGGACCCTTAAGAATTGTATACTTTATGGGATCGACCTCACACAACGATACGTCTGGAACCAATTAGTTTACCTCCCCAATCCCATAACCGGGGAAAATACAATAGAATCCATCTATATAAGACCAAATCACAAAGTCAGTAGTTTACAACAATCCAGCAGAGCAGTCTTCAACAGCATTCCTACGTGCAACTTATTCTTCTACTCAGTCAAATAATACTCCCCTACTCATACAACTTCACTTGCTTTATTCAGGACTTTACATTCCTTACTCATATAATTCATGTTCGTCAGATTATCAAATCATCCAATCAAATCTCATTTCTGACGAGTGAATTAAACCTTACCAATCTAACACTAATTAAACTTTACTTGAACCAGCTGACTTTCATTCACGTTGAAAGCAGCAAGCCAGTGATCTAATCAACGTCCCTAATGCGTGGCTTCGGATCGCTACGCTACATATATTTTTTACTGAAGTTTCAGTCTACACGAAAATAGAGCTCGAAAATTTATCAAGAACTACCACATGTTCGCTGTTATATAATTTTTAACTAGCGCCCTGCACATTCTAATGATTTTAAATAATTAGTCATTAAGTACATAAGTATGCAAATAAGTGTATAACATTTTGGGTGGCATCAATAATTTTTGATAAATTTCTGCGCAAAAATGTTTACGTTAAATTCTCCAATACCGTGTTAAGCACGATAACTCCTACATAATGTTGACATTTACAAAATATAACGATTAAAATAACATGTTCCAGTAATAGTAATAATTCAATGCATGTTTAATATAAGCACATGTTATTGCTAGATAAAACATAATGATACAATTGCTTGAAATTTTGAATCACCAACTTTTGTATTTCTCAGTGAAGCAAACATTTTTACATACTTTTTGGAAATCAGGAATACTGTAAAAATTGTATTTCATTTTGAAATACAGATAATTACAATTGAAATATATAGAGTGGTGTATTCAAACTCTGTCATTGTATTTTGCAGGTAAAAATATCATTTAGCAAAAAGTCTACAAATGCTTGGTTAACACGTTGTAAAAAAAAAAATGAACGTAAAGCCATGTTTGCATGTTAAAGTATCAACTTCTATTATCGATACAAAGTGATATCGAGACTATTGGTGATATCTTAAAATGATATCTTTATTATAACATTTTATTGAATGATTTATCGGATTTTTACACGATATTTTAGTCTTAATTTTACCTACATTTCCCTGTATTATAATTGGATTATTTTTGTCTGTATTTACCTATTCTCTTATTGGGATATGAGTCTTCAGAGTGACCGAAAAGATTAGCGACGAGTGCAAGAAACATAAAGCTGGATGGTTGACAGGCTGATAGTGTAGAATTAGATGTGCAGATGCTTGATAGATTTAAAGGTACCCACGACATCTTTTTAGTTATCAGGTTATGATTCTTCTTGGTTGTCTGGAATTTTTGTAATAAGTCTTCTTGATGACTTATTTAACTGTTAAGAACAATTATACATAGTTAAGTATTATACATGTGTGCATGCTATTTCCAATTTAACTAGAAATGTTCATCTATTTCAAAAAACATGAAAAGTATGAAAAAATATTTTTAAAATATATGATATGAAGGAACACATGTCATGCAATGCTCTTACCCATTTGCCATTTGCAATATTTCTTAAACTAGTGAACGTCAAACTAAAATTTTTAAGTGAACGGTGTCACCTTTAGTTGCATATTCTTACATCTGACATACTTATTTTTTTTTTTTACATACACTTCCATTTTTTATTTCATATTCATCAAACGTTATCTGGTTCGCAGATAGCACAAATGACATAATTGATGCTTTAGTAACCAAATTTGCAAATAATTTCAGTGATTTCAATTATTTTCAAAAATTCATGAAAATTAAGAATAGAATAAAGGAGGCCAATATACCCTTCTAAGTTTGAATAATTCTTTTGAAGATCCATTTTAACGAATACTATACCGAATACTATAACGAATACTATAACTATAATAGTGTCAAAATATATTAAAATCTCTGGAATTCCTAATCCCTTAATCAAACAGACTACCCTGCTTAATTCTGTCTCACTTCTCATTCTATACAACTAGACTTAATTGTGCTCAGAGAAACGTGTCACATTTCCAGTACAGCCTCAAGTCACTTGCAATTTTCAGGTTCCTTACGTTCCTAATAAAATTAATTAATTATAATACAAGAAAATTTATATATTAGTAATTAATTTTTATATTAAAAATTACTTAAATAATAGTAATATAATGATATTTATTTCTACGATGTACAACACATGCGAAAGATTGTATTTGTACGCATATCGAGTTCAGTCTAGATTTAAATGGGATTTTTATCGTTTTTATAGTTTCTGTATGATATGAGCAAAATAAAATTTACTACTACTAACATATTATTTGTCCAATATGAATATCGTATAGTAATAATAATAAATAATTAAATAGGTGAAATTGTGCGAGAAATAAATTGTTTTCAAAATATTTGTAAAAATCTGCCGGTACCAAAAATTGTATTTGTACTGAAAACACTCATTATGTAATTGTGATATTCTTGTAAGTGCAACTGGCATATTGGCCGTTGTTGCCTTTATTTTTATCATATCTTACGAATCTAAACATATAACTTTAATTAAACATAACTTCTATGAAAACCACAGCTGCATTTGTGTGTATGTTTCAGAATGGAAAATAAAATATTTTAAAGGATTTCTTCGAATAATTTACCACGAATTGAAGATATTAACATAAATTCGATACTGATGACGTTTATTGTTAATTGAGTTGTACCACTTGCTTGATATAATTTCATTCGTGGAGTTATGCATGCTGTTTTAGTTAAGCTCGTAAATTTTCGAGCGTAAACTGTTATGAAAGAATCGGTAGACGACTGATCATATAAATACCTCCTGGCAGTCAAAAAGATACCGAAACCTGGCTCAAAAATTATTCAAGATTACGCAGACCACTTTGCATGTAATAAACTAAAAATAAGAATACGGTTAGAATTAATTCATTATATTCAGTCGATTTATGGTGGCAGGTAATTGACGTTGAAACATATGTTGCTATAATTATACGTTTATTCATTGTAGTTTTTCGCGAATATTTCGGAAAATGAAATCGATTACCGATAGTATGCAAAGAGAGAAGTTATTCAAAGTGTCGATATCTATAACACATCAATAATTTTACCAAGAAAGATTATTGACATTTAAAAATTCCTGATGTATTCCAAGTATAACAATGTTATTAATTATTTAACAATGTTATTATTTAATTTAAGAACAATTTAGAAATTCATAGTATAGTAATAAAAAGTAAATTGAAAGTATTTAATTTAATGTAGAATATTTTAAAGAAAGTTGGCGCAATAAAATTTATATTAAAAGAAAACATAAAACAGACATAAAGAATACTTGGACCTGAATACTTTCTAGAACCCGTGAAATCCCTAGAAGAAATAAAAGTACTACTTAAAGACTATAAATGACACTCGGAAGTAAAGATGGAAGTGAATTGAATTCTATGCGAGCTATAGAACGAATCGGACGAAATGCAGCGCTTTTGAATAAACGTCGAATTATACAAGTGTGTAATTGTATAGATTATATAATTATATATATATATATATATATATATATATATATATATATTCCTTATATTATTAAAAGCAAAATATTTTTTTACGATATATACATGTGTATCTTGATACACGTATGCTTGATTAAGCTATTTTTTCGCACTTCATATTATGAACATCAAATAGAAGTTAGATAAGCCAGCTATTAGCAACACAGACGCTGCAAAATTGGGCACACAATTTGTTAAAGATAACGAGGAGACGATAATGAAGCTATTAAAATTTCAAATTACGTAACTCTGAGATAACTATAATTTTTTGGATATTATCTTCATCAAACATACCATACATTTTTATGCAAATGAAGAACTTTTATTTTTTGTTGAAAATAGAAAAAGATTTTAGTTAAAGAGGAAAGTTCCAGGTCTTTATGTGAAGGTATTTATGTGAAACGATTGATTGACATAATTTGATTTTGACTTTCACTGGTATTTCCTCTATGTTATAATTACCTGTGTTCTTCACAAATAAATTTACGTGATCTACAATATCCTAGATTTTAGGATGTAGTTATGGATTGTGGTAGATGGACATTTTTGCTATTTCGTGAAATTCTGCTACTGACGTGTCATATGGTTTATTTAGCATTATTCTCAGAAATTTATTCTAGATATTTTGGACTTTATTTATATATGACATGGTTACAGCAGCCCAAACTTGATGTACGTAAGTGATTATGTGTCTTATATATGTCTTATAGAGTGCAAACTTTATATTTGCTTTTAGCTTGTTGTTGTTCATTATGAGTGGGTATAATCGTAGTACGGGGTAGGCAATGTTTGTCCTTTCTATGATTGCCTGTGCTCATGTCATTTTGTTGTCTAAATTTATTCCTTGATATTTTGCATATGCTGGAGATGCTTTGGCGCATCTCTATTTATTGAACACATGTTACCTGAATTATTAAATGCTAAAAATCCGTGAAATATTCAAGAATATTTGAAAGCCAATGTGGAACAAGAACATTCAAGTTTTTACATTCAGAATTTTCTACAGAACGGAAACAATTCATTAGCAGCACTGGATTCTTGAACACTTTGCAGTATTAAATATATAACTATCTCATTTGATCTCTAATATTATTGTCAATGTTTTTTTTGATTGATAATTATTAATATTAACTGTCATTATATGACATTACGTCTTAAATCTCATTCGGGGGGAAAAAAATAGTGGTTACCGCTACTTCTGTTGAAACAATAATACGTATCGCTATTTCTGTAACAATGTTTTTCTTTCACGGTGATTGATTTCCAAATGCGATGATATAAACCCTGGAAGTGTCCTGTAGTTCCGTAACGTTTAGTTAACACCTAAAAATCTGTATCGCCGTATAACGTAATAAATCGCTGATTTTTACTTTAAGGATAACAATATATTTATAAAGAGTAAAAGTAGTAAAATGTTAGTGGTAGGTTACAAATGGAGTACGAAGAGAAAATTGGGATAAGAAGCTAAAAGTCTAGAAGAATTAATTTAAAATTGTACAGAACTGAAATCGCTTAGAAAATCTTCGGTTATTACTCTGACTAAAAGTGTTATAATTGCAAAATTACAGAATCTCATACTAAAAGTATTCTCACGATCGGATGAAGGACGTGGTATTAGATTTACCAATTGTTTATGAATATGAGCAACATGTGCAACAATTGCACGAAATGTAAATATTTACCATTTGAAATGACGCGCGATTGCGACTTTGTTTATAGCGATTCATTAAACAATCAGACTCTGGTATTTAATTGTTTGTTATCTCTGAGAGTATCGGAATGACCAATCGTTTGTTATCTCTGAGAGTATCGGAATGACGATACAATGATATCAAAATGAAATGCCTTATGCAATTTTGCACGAAATATTCTAATTTTTCTGATGATTGATCGCGATTTCTTGCGATATGATCATTGACACGATCACTGTGAAGTTAATAAACAAATAAATAGACTTACAACATGTATATTTCTATGTAGAGCCTCTAGTCATTTAAAATTTTCTGTGTTTGTCACGTTCTTTAACAAATTACGATGTAGGCAAATGTACATGTTAATAATTAATTCTTGCAGAATTATTTATGTAATATTAATACAATCAAATTTCATTCAGTAGCACAAACAAACAACATACACAATATGTTGTATGTGTACATAAGTCGATTCCCGATTTAAATGGTGCAGTTTTTAAATTGTTTCATTTCTTTTATAGTTACGTAGATATGAATACATGAATACTGAAACATGTTACTTATACACTACAGTTTCGATATTAAAATAGTAAATGTCTGATACATAACAATAAGGTAAAGTTAATCATTACAAAACAGATAAACATGTATGCTTTGACTGTAATATGTCTAGAAACTATCGAGTGTGTAAAGAAATAAAGTACAAAAAGGAAATATGGTGAAGTAAAAAAACTGCTTCTTTCTTGATGTCTTTTGCATATATTGTAAATGGCATTTTGAACAACTATTTCCTTTACATATAATCGGGAATCGAAGCTAATTACCAAAATATTCTCAAAAATTTGCCGGTATTCGAAATCAAATTCTGCTTATTTATGTGCATCTGTGATATACTTCCAAGGGTAGCTGTCATGTCAGACATCTTTCCTCTTTATTATGTATCATCCTCAACGAATCCTAATATATGGAGTTCCACGATAACCACAATTGCATATGTTGATTCTATGCGACATTCGTACATTACAGTATAGAAAATGACATCATTTAAGAAATTTGCTCGAAAAATAAATATGTCAAGTTATAACTGCAGGCTATTCCACCATGACTGGATTGAGGATAATATATACTCAATACATTGATGACAATCATTGTTATGAGGCAAATATTTTTTGTAATCTCGAATATGCTGTTATCCACGCCAAGCACGCGAATTTTCAAAAATGAACTTTTATGAAGCAACCGACAGACCATTAGTTATTTGGCTAGTAAATTAGTAGCGTGACAAGCAAAAAACTACAGCAGGAATTATCTGAAATTACCGTGGAAGGTTACACAGACTATTTTGTACATAAATTAGATAAGAATTTGAACGAATTTATTATATTCGGCCGACTTATGGCGGTAGTTAATCATCATTAAAACATACATAGGTGCAATTATAAGCTTATCTATTTTAGCTTTTTGTGATGATTTCGGAAGTTAAAGTCAACTGTCGATTGTATATCTAAAAAAATAGAAATGCACAAAGATCATCTCTTTAGTTATTATTATAAATAGTATTTTTTAGAAAAATACATGTCCAAATAATTAAAGATGCAGAAGAGTGTTTATGCCCTTGTGTACTTCAGAAAACAGAGGCTCACAACATGTATATTTTATATGATCTTCTCTTTATCCACCGTGTGTGTATTAAAACGTTTACTATCACGAGTGACGTTGCATTTCTTTCTTAATGTGCCATTGCAATAATCATTTGCCACTCCTCTGAGATGATTGCTGAATTTAAAATTTAACCGTTCGAAAGATAATTTTACGATATCTAATGTATAAAGAATAACGAAAGACAGAAAATAATGTAAAAATTAGATGAGAATTGCATCGTGACAGTGTTCCCAGCTAGCTGCTGTGTCGGGAGATTGATGTTTATACATACATATGGACGTATTTGTTTCTATTCCTTTTAGGAGTTGCAATTGTGTGTTTCTATTTATTTTAGACTAGAGATTGCTAACTGGTAGTCCATAGGCCGCACACGACCCTTGTCTTTACTGATCGCTAGCTCTATTCTCTTCTTTGCGTGAAAAATGTCGCAACTTATACACTCGCATTTGGTATATATGTATATATATATAAATTGTTTTCTTCACTATAGCTGCTAAAATTGAAGAAAGATAGGGAAAATAGTATTGTCCGCTGTCGAACAGAGTGAGAATTAATTTACATGGTAGAGAAAGCGCTTCTCTGATTGTAAGTGAGTAACTCGTGCAGCCCGAGGCGGGAATATACCAATTCCAGACGTTCGAGTTAGACCCGATGTAAAGCAATCTGAGGGTGGCGATGCTTTGGAAGAACAAAAACACAAAATTCTTTTGTTTCATAAAAAAGAGGATGAAAGAATATTATATTTCTATTCTTTCAAAGAAAGATGACTTGTCGTAATCACACGGGCTTAACGTTAGCTGCTTGTTCTTAGCTCAGCTTGTTAATTGATTGTTCTTTTATATACAATAATTTTATATTTAGTAAGTTTCATAAAATTGAAGGATGTACCTTCTAAAAGAATGAATTCTTGAATCCAAGATTTTATATCTTTGGAGTTTTATATCTCTCATAACTTTCTTCAAATTTCCCTTAAAAATAATTTGAAGAACTAATTTAGTTGATTAAAAATTTTTTTTAAATAATGAAATATAAATTATTACATATTTAAAATGTATATTAATATTAAAACATGGATAGAGTTCTTTCTGATATGTATATACATAGATAAATAATATAAAATGGAATAATTTTAAATACTGATTTCTGGTATCGAAGGCAAAGAAGAGGTATGTGTATGTATTTATACCTCTTCTGTGCCTGTGTATCAATAATACTGTAACGGATATCATTTTTCTCAATTTCTATCATTTTGTTTGACGTAATTCTCCAATTCACCGTTGTTTAAGCGTAGAGTGCGCTAAAGAAAACAGTCATTCTTTTCCTGGTCGGTAATTCAGACTCTAGGACACAGAGTCCTATTTAATATCCAGTCTATCCTATTCTTAATCAATGCTACTAGTGATGAGAATTAAAATCAAAAAATATGGACAGTATCGCGAGATTTATTTCGAAAATTATTCATTGAATTGAACGTGGTGGCACTTCATCAATAAAAAAAATATAACGATTCAAAACAGAGATCGATGAAAATTGGGATGAAAAATTTAGTATATATTTAACTATTAATATCGATTTAAAAGTATTAGAAATAATTGATATTTTTATAAACAACATAATTAGATATTTCATTTTCACATTATGGATTGTAAATTATTTCTTGCAAATCATCCATTTCGAAATTTCGAAATCAAATTTATTTTTTTAAACGATACCATACGTATATCTTCTTTTTTATAATATGATATTCTCATTAAGATAAATTCACTGAATTGCATTTTCAACGATAGAAATCATTTATTATTATAAATTGCTAATGAAAATGATTAAACGAATGAGTGACTTAATGATATACACGTTAGTATTATCACTTTATGAATTTAAAACATTGCTCATTCGTATTTTCTTCCATTCTGATTACCAATGAACTTTATATAATATAAGCAAACCTGTGATACGTATATTAATTTACATAAGAATTCATAAAATGTAAGAAAATATATAAAATATTTAAATTAACGTATTTGTGGATTTAAATTTTATTTCATCGCTCGTCGGTATAAAAATATAAATTTTAGAAATCTGCAGCATTGTAATAAAAGAATATAACGTAAGTATAACTGAAAAATTATTATATTACTTTATTACAAATACTTTTTCCTTCTATTAATATTTCTTTCAATATTAATGATTTGTTCCATTTTGAGAACAAATAAATTATAATTAATTTATATGTTATCATATATCATATTGTGTACGTATACAGTTTTTCTTACATTACCCTATTTTTACAATATTATATTACTTATCATTTTAATATTTATTTTAATATTACAGGATATAAATTGGGATAATTAATTCCTACAATTGAACTTTCCTTAATTCACTAACCCATCACGCCACATCATTTAGATAACCATTCTTTCTTAATGATATCACTAGTTTTCTCAGCGATCATAATAGTAGGCGGGTTCGTATTCCCCTTAACAATCTTCGGCATAATCGAGGCATCTACGATCCTCAAACCATCGATCCTATAAACACTCAATCTCTCATCCATTACAGCCTTAAGGTCCGACTTTAGTTCCATCTTGCAAGTTCCAACCAGATGATCGAAAGTACCTGTACATTCCATCATCAAGCATTTCCAATAATGCCTCTCACCAAATTCAAACTGTACAAGCAGGCAAAAGTTTACCAATCAATCTAAAATCATATTTCTTGAACGATTCTGTATCAAACAGTTTAAAAGCTATTTCCACACTTTCCACTAATACGTCCAAATCTGAATTATTAGTAAAATATAAAGGATAAATTAAGGGTGCTTCCCACAAAGGATCACTTTTGTTCAATATTGTATATCCCCTGCTTTTAGGCGCTAATAAAAATGGGAGAATATAAATAGCATTATAATAATAGAATGGTTCGACAGCTCTATATTTTTCTGGACCATTTAGAAAATCTTCTTTACTAGTTGGAAGGAATTGCATTTGTATATCAGGCACGCCATTTTCGTGCTGAAAGGTTGTTTGCGAGAAAACAGAAAAAGAAACAGTGCCAGCTGCAGATAAATGTCCCCTGTACGTGTTCTTATAATAGAATATATCTTCCTCCTTCTTCGAATTATTTTTATTTGTGGAAGTAGAATTCAATGAAATTGTTAGATCATGATACATGATCTTGAAGATTCTTTCCAACTGATAAATCACTGATTACTTTAATACCATAATTCCTCTTTTGGTCCAATTCCAGAGAGCATAAAGATTTTTGGTGAATTAATCGATCCAGTTGAGACAATCACTTCTTTTTGGGCAAAAACTGAATTTAATTTAGTCTGGTTGTTAGAGGTCATTCAAGCGTATTCCACACCTGTTACGCGTTTTTTTTTTGTTATCTATTAATAATTTCGTGACCTATGCTTCAGTTTTTATGGTCAGATTTTTGGGTTTGCTTTTGATTGCAGTGCAGGTTGTTTACACATTCACAATACCCAGTTGAGTTCTCGCGTTGACATCTACGTATTTGTACAAGTTCTTACCACGCGTTCAACAGTATCTCAATGCTGATGTCGGTATATGAAAACTGCTGTACCGATTGGTAACCATTTTGATTGCGATAGTATGGATTGTCTACCACTATCTGGAGAAAATGAGAATAGTTAATAATTTGATGAATTTTAATTTCATGTAGTTTGATATTTGTTTAATCTTGTAGCGGCTAACACATGTTCGAGAAAGTTATTTTCTTAGAACGAGAAAGGAGAATTTGCGACACGCGCTGTTCAGTCGTCTTCCATTACCTCGTGAAATATTCGCAGTGTCAAATTTACATAATGTTGATAATTTATTTGAAAGAGCGTATAAATAAATTAAAAATCTCATGAAATATAATTGCCGTCTGGCATAAAGTGAGTAGAACTCTTTCTGATTATAATTAGATTAATATGAATAATAGTAATTATAAGAAAAAGTGGAGAAAGAAGAGAAAGAAAAGTACATATTCTATTCTTTTTAATTGATAACATGAGCTTTATTAAATTTGTTATCTTTGGGTCCTTGTTGTCTTCAGATTTGAGTAAGTGAGGTAGAACGTCTTTGTAGCTCCAGCCACAAGCAACTGCCCATCCGTCATAATCTTTTGCATTATCACGAATATATAACATCTAATTGGTAGTACTGGATCACCTGTAATAGGATAATAAATTTTTAAATGTCCAAATACCAGAAACTTCAACATAGCTGTGTTATAAGGCTACAGTGAAATAAAAAAAAAATTTTCTAAATTTTATGGACATCTGTTGCAAATTGATTATAAATTTCAATGATATACCTATAAGAATCGTGTCGTATCAATAAGATCTTGAAATATTTTGAAAACACATAATATATAAAAATTCTATCCAATATATTCATGTACCTTTATATTACAACAGACAAATAATCTATAGTTTCTTGAAGAAAGTTACAGTATCGTAATATGTATATACGTACTTTACCACTTGGCATCGCACAACTCACATCCTTTCCGGATCGACAAGAGTGCTGCTCCGGTTGCATGCGATACATCCAATTGATATTGCTTCCTGATAACATTGGGGGAAATCTGGAATATCAGCTATTTCTGGTTCTTCTATACCAGCTTTCAATAATAAAAATGTATTTGGAGGGGCTTTGGATTTGGATTTTGCTGCGATTACGGTTCTTATGAAAATTCGATATCGGATTCAGATGAGCAGCTAAATGATGATTCAGGTGTGTCAGTCGGTTTGGTGAGCTTTTTGCAGAGTCGATGTATTCTGTTTTTTATGCTTCTTTCGTTTAGATGGGGGTAGATTTTTTCAAGAGTTTGAACAAGGGTCGGAATGTTATCGGTATAGTTTCTTGCGATTTTCAATGGGTGAGCTGATCCGAAGGTGTCTTGGAGGAGGCTCCGAGAATAATTTAGCTGGAAGTGTGAAGGATTTTTTTATTTATTATTTCTTTTGGAGGGACTAACATTTCTTCTAGTTTGGCGGAATCGAAAATTGGAAATTGGGGAGGAAATGGGTTTAGTTTGGTTATTGCAATTTTTTTTTATGTGAATTGGTTGGTGGAGGCATGGAGTCTATGTCGTTTAAGCTAACATAGTCCGGTTTGTCGTCAGCTTATGACTGGGACAGTGGCCTTTTGGAACTGAAAAGGATTGGTGGTTGCTCTGTAGGTAATTTATTCGTTGTTTGTTTAGGATTGTCGATGTTTGTCTCGGTAGTGATGGGAAACTTCTTTACCGGAAGTTTGGACGATTGAGTTGATGTGGGGATCGTTGAATTTGTATTTGAGATTGTCGTATCGGTTATGTTTGAATTCTGGGTTAGCGGGCAATTTTTCGCTAAGTGGCCTTCTTGTTTACATCGGAAGCAGAGAAGGCTGTCGATGTAGATGAGATGTATCTTCAAAAATTATTAGGAATGGTGGATGGGATTTTTCCAATGTTATCGGGGTCAATGTATGCCTGTCTTCCAAAACTAAGAATGTGGGCGTATTCCGGGACTGTCATTCCTGCTTTCGGGGTTATTCTGGAGCATAGCTTGACGTTTCTTTTGAAAATTTTTTCAAATTCTGAGTTGGGTATGATCGGAGCGACGTTTGATAGAATTACTCTTTGGGCCGGAGTTAACATTGGTCTTAAGTTTAGCATATTGTTGTTGACCGTTATTGTTTTATACAGATTTGTTAGGTGTAGCTCAATTTCTTTTTTATCAAGATATGCGCAAATTCGATTGTTTAAGATTTTGGAGAGTACCTTATTGATTTGGGGCCGATTAGTTTCCCTATTGCAAGGGCATAGTCTTGGAGGCTTGTATCGTCTGTTGCTTGGATGATGATAGCTTGGTCTTTTGTAGGTGATGCATCGAGTTGTGCTGCGTGGGAGTATGATTCAATGGAGTTGTTTGTTTCCGTTTGGTTAGAAAATTGGAAACCCCTGTACTCAGAGGTCACCGCAGGTTGGCGTTGGTTAGTCGGTGTATTCATTCCTGTGGTATTCCTTTGTATTGAGGTACGAAATTGGCGTTTGTTTTCAATAACGCTACTATAATAATATGGATTAGAACTCGTAAGCGAGACTGTACACGACGGCTAAACCAAGACTGCAAAAAACTTTTATTTTCTCGAAGTAGAAAAGATTCCAATTATAGTAAAAAATTTTTGTTCTCAGGTGCCTGTATGAGACGATTGATGTCTTTCTCTTTGCATTTTATACAAACGCACACCACAGTTATTTTACCTTACCTCACCGATATACAAACGACAAACAGACAATACCTATCACATCACGAGCACACAGAACATATTAGTAATATTGTTAAATGTGGAGTGGTGCAGAAAACTAGGATAGAGGGTACAGGTTTCCTTTTCCCTTCTTTGGATATAAATAGAGAAAGAAAATGGTACGTAATAATTGAATAGGTTAATGAGCTTTACCTCTGAATCAATTGTTTTTACAGAACATACCTTTCATTATTCTACGCGTGTAATCAGACTGAACTAATTTTAATTTGAAGTAAAATTAATTTTAGATTGAAATTGAAGTTGATATGAACAATTAAATTTTGGAAATTGAATATTAAAAGTAAGAATCAAGATATAGATATAATTTTAAATTTAACTAAAGATCTACTATTTCGTCAGGGAGAAGCATTGAATGTCCGGTGTATCCTATTAATTAATGGTTTCAATCATGAATTGTTAAAGTATGTAAATAGTGTTACTGTTCAAAAATTTGTGAACAATTAGCTAGAACGCAACTTTCCATTTTTAAAGAAATTAACCCTTACTTCTAAGCGAAAATCATTTATCATCTGTTTCTCAAAGCACAAGACGTTGAAAGGATCCATGAAATCTGAAAAATATTCAAGGCTTCTAAATTAAGTTAAAACTGCCTGATAATATATTTTATTACATTATTATTGCAAATATATGAAGTGAAATGATGTCATCGTACCAAATTACGGTAAAGTGATGGATCAATTTGTAAATTAAAGTTGAAACTTGTTACCTATTTGATTTGTAACCATTTTTCGATTCGTCTCGCTTGCATTCTGCTAACTGCAATTGAAAATATCTGCGAAATTTTTCATCGTTATACCTGATTTCCCGTTTACTCGATAAGATTTACTCTTTAATATTTCGAAACATCCAAACTTATTTCATTGTTCATAAGCGAGTAAGATTAAAATACAAAAATTTAAAAATAGTAGAAACAAAAATTTGCATAAATATCTGCAGTCTAGCTGTGATATTCAATAGATATTTTCCATCTACATTTTTTATCTATATTTCAAGGTCATATTCTTCATATTTCTGAATTGTTTTACCTTTTTTAGTTATATGATGCAAAGAAAAAAAATATATAGTTATATGAAAGAAAACATCAACGAACTTAAAAACTCCGAAAAAAAATCGCGCTCAGAGAAAAATATTTTTATTGGTCTTTTGATACCATTCATGTCAGGCAAAAATTATTTTCTGCGTCATCACAATTCGAAAATATATTTAGGACCTTATTTAAGTAGACCTTCTGTATAATAAGAAAAATATATAATAGATATTTTAGGAACGATTAAATCCGCGTTAACTGATACAAAATTTCATGAAATATCAGAAAATATGAAATACAAAGCATACAAATTCGAAAGTTCGTTATAATATCACTCCTTCGTATATCAGTAAAAACTCACTGCTTAAATTTTATTCGTTTGTCCGCAAAAGAGTAAATTTAAATAAATGTCTATATGATTGTGATTAGTAAATATATGGGTATAATATAATCACAATACCACAATAACAATATTGCAAATTAATTTCGTTAGAAAAAACTACTTTAATTACAATATTTCATTCAATACTAACAATTTACTTCATCAATGAAGCAAATATATTGTAATTTATTTGAACATTATATCATGCTATTTCTTTATTGTGTATTGTGTATTGCATTGTGTATACTTATGCAGTTTATTTTTACAATATGATATTATATTACTTACTACTATAATAATTATGTTAGTATTACAGTGTATAAATAGAGGCTATTAACTATCGCTATTAAAGATTACTCAAACTACACATTAAATTACATGTAAATCAAATCCCGTCAGACAACCATTCCTCCTTAATCATATCACTAGCTTTCTCCGCGATCATAATAGTAGCAGCGTTCGTATTACCTCTAACAATTTTCGGCATAATGGAAGAATCCACGATCCTCAAATGATCGACTCCACAAACCTTTAACCTTTCATTCACCACAGCCTCAGGGTCCGACTTTGGTCCCATCTTACAAGTCCCAACCAGATGAAAGAGAGTCGCAGTATATTCCATCATCACACACTTCCAATAATCCCTTTCACCAAATTTAAACTGTCTGCAAGGGGACAGAGTTTTGTTTATCAATGTGAAATCATTCTTCTTAAACGACTCCGTGTCAAACAGTTTTAAAACTATTTCAACCCCTTCTACTAGCACGTCCAAATCATTACTGTTACTAAAATATTTAGGGTAAATTAAAGGTGGTGCCCATAAAGGATCACTCTCATTCAACAATATAAAGCCTCTGCTTTTAGGTGACAATAAAAGTGGACTAATAGATATGGCATCGTAATAAGATAATGGTTCAACAACTGTATCGAAAAATAATTCTGGATTATTTAAAAAATCCCTCTGACTAGATGCAAGGGAAAGAATTTGGATATCAGGCACACCATGCTCATGCTGGAACATTGTTTGCAAGAAAGTCGCAACAGTAGTAGTACCAATTGCAGATAAAGGTCCTCTGTGTGTCTTCTCATAAGTGGAAATATCTTCAATTATAGAGATATTTTGGCTTGTGGAAGTAAAATTTATTGCAGTTACTAGGCCATACATTCCTACATGGTCTTGAACATTCCTTCCAACTGATAAATTACTAATAACTTGAATACCATATTTCTCTAATTCTTCTCTTGGTCCAATTCCAGAGAGCATAAGGATTTTTGGCGAATTAACGGATCCAGCTGAGAGAATCACTTCCTTTTTAGCAAAAACGGTGTTTAATTTAATTCGGTTGTTTGCTGAAGTATATTCGACGCCTATTACATGATTTGTATTGTAATTTACAAGCAATTTCGTGACGTATGCTTCAGTTTTGACGGTTAGATTCCTGCGTTTACGTCTGATAGGTCGTAAAAAAGCGTTATTTGTGCTTTGACGTCTCCCATTAGCGGAGGTTGTTTGTAGATTCATCACACCTAATTGGTTGTTTGCGTTGATATCTACGAGATCGTAACCGAGTTCTTGCCACGCATTCAACAAGATTTCTGAGTTAATATTGACATATGGAAATCGTTGTACCGATTGGTAACCATGTTGGTTATGATAGAGTGGATTGTCTTCCACTATCTGGAAAAAATGAGAACAGTTAATAATTTTAGATGAATTTTAATTTTGTTTAGTTTGTTTGTTCTAATTTTAATTTGATTTAATATAAATTTAATCACTACTAGAACGAATTATCATTGGTTTTAGGAATCGATAATATTTAGAAGACCATATGTTATATATGTTTATACATATTTTTAATATGCTTACAGCAGATGCAAAATGTAGAGAAACGTAGATAAATCTGTTAAAATATTTAAAGTGGTAGAAATTAATACAAATTCGTTCTAATTAATCGAAAATTTAAATTGATCAATATCGTTAGAACAGTAAAATACAATAATGATATGTACATATGGCGTATATATATTGCAAGAATTCATCAAATTAAAGTCAGAACTTCTCCGAATATTTCACCAGTAAATAAGTTAATATTTTTTCGTACAGCAAAATTCATTATATCAACTGATACAAGAAAAAGCATTACGCGAATCTGTATAAAAAAATTCATCAACATTAATATTTTTTTCACGCGTTCTAATATTATACTTATATAATGCTATTATATATATGCTATTTAAAAGTAAGCTAATTAGATTAAATTACTCGAAACAGATCACACTGAATTTGAAACATTTTTCAAGTAACGAATAGTTATGAGGATAATTATATTTACAGATTCTCACCCTGTATAAAGAATAAAACTTATTCTGACTATAATTAGGATAATAATAATAAGGATACAATGTATACAATTTAATCTTATGGTAGTTGAAAACAAATTTTAATTAAATTTGTTACCTGTGGATCCCTGTTGTTTTCTGATTTCAAAAAGTAAGGTAAAACTTCTTCGTAGCTCCAGCCACGATTTCCTTCCTCTGCCCATTCGTCGTAATCTCTTCGATTACCACGAACGTACATCATGTAATTGATAGTACTGGAACCACCCATCACCTATAAGTATGATAATGAATTTTTAAAAGCACAGGAATCGACTTTAACATTAGAACTATTTCCATTAGTATTAGATCTGTTGCATTTTCACGAGTATAACTATAGTACTAGAATTCTATCTATCATGTTAACAATACTTCGAGATGCTTTGAATGACATATATATAAAAACTGACACATATATAAAAACTCTTCTATGTTGTATGTTCGGTTACTTTCGTTTGTCATTATAAGCGCATGCTGTACTAACAGTACATATAAATAGGAATTTTAATCTTTCTCCTTGTCTTTGCAAGAATTTAATTTGTCTTATGATGTTCTAGAAAGTGAAAATATCAAAATATATGTGTACGTACTTTACCTCTTAGCATCGCACAGCTTCTACCCAATCTTGATCGACAAGAATGATTATCCGGTTGCGTACGATATAGCCAGTCGATATTGCTTCCTGATAACGTACTGACGAAAGCCGGAATTTCAGCTACTTCTGGCTCTTCTATACCAGATTCCAATAATAATATCTAAAAATATAATTCAAAGTATTCAGAATACTTTATCTCAAATTAGTGAATAAATACTGTCCGAAAAACATTGCTACTGTCCGAAAACATTTGAATGGTTGCAGATAGAACGAAACTCACTACTTCTGGCAAAGTTAATCCTTACTCCTAAACGAGAATCATTTATGATCTGTTTCTCTTTAACCGAAAATTTCAACAAAATCAAAATAATCTGAGGAAGCCTCCCAAATTATGATCAGGAAAAAAGATAATGTCGAATAAATTATTTCAGTTTGATATTGGAAAGTGAAACGTGACTCTTCGTGAGGATCATTGTATCACACATATCATGGAACGAATTGAATATAAATTCACACATTGGATTGACATTGAAAGCAACGAAATATCATTGAGTAACAATAACTTCAGTAAATATTCCATATCTAGCCTTCCTTTTCTCCAATTGTTGCATAATTTTAAAAACACAAGTTGGCATAGATATCCGCTCGTTAGTAATGGTACAAACCTTCCATTGTTTCACTTCACTTATCCTGTTTGCAACGACACATCCGGCTGATCCAGCTCCCACAATGATAAAATCATACTCTTCTTCTGAAAAATTGGTATGAAATATAATTTTAGTTATAAAATGTGGAGCATATGTGTAATTAATAATATTATTGAATATATTTGATTATTAAAATTATTATATAAAATCACACATAACATAATTACATATATTTCATTGAATGTTCAATCTTCACGAAAGTAGGGTTCAGTTATAATATATCAAGAATTATCTCATGCTCACTGTTATAATTTCGAATCTCATTTTGCATATTGTAATGATTTTAAGTAATTAGTCACAAAATATACATGCAGGTAAGTGAATATTATGTTGATTGCCAGTTTTCTTTTTCGACAAATTCGTGAAAATTTTCCATCTAATAAATTCTCTAATGTTGTGATAAGCACAATGACTCTTATATAACTCTTTCATTTACAAAATTTAATGATGAAAATATGCTTCAACAATAATAATCGTTCTCTGATAGTGCAGTAAAGTACATGTTTAATGCAACCACGTATTATTCCTAGGTAAAATATACTTATACAGTTGCTTGAAATATTCGACTACCAAGTGTTTGCATTTTTCAATAAAGCGTAATTTCTCGTACACTTTTTGGACAGAAGAGAATGTTGTAAAAATTGTAAATCATTTTGAAATATGAATATTTAAAATTTACAGGATGTTGCGAGGTTTGGTATTTTAATTCTATCATTGTTTTCTGCAGATAAAAATAAGGCTAAAATATCATTTTGCAAAAAGTCCAAAAATGCTTCATTAACATGTTGTACAACGGAATAATGAATGTAAAGCCATGTTTGCATTTTAAAGTGTCAGATTTCATTAGCAATACAAAAGTAATAGCCAATATAAATCTCATATAAATTTTGTCGAAATTCTTAGTACGCAGTTTTGACAAAATTTCATTAAATGGATTAAATTCCATTAAATATCTCTGCTGGAAATTCTTCTACTTTTCTGTACGTAGAAAGCAGAAGATATACGATTCACTGATCTAGGAGACCAAGAAATCCTTCTCTGCTAATCAATTTTTGAAATTGTACGTAATGATATCATTTCTCAGACTTCATTTCTTTATTATAACTTTTTAATGTATGATTTATGAGTTTTTGGCTCAACATTTTAGTCTTAATTTTACCTGTATCTGTCTGTATTAAAATTATTACTGTCCGTATTTACCTATATTTTTATTTGGATACGAGACTTCAGGATGACCGAAAAGACTAGCGACGAGTGTGAGAAACATAAAGGTGGGTGGTTGACAACTTGATAGTGTGGAATTAGATGGACAGAGATTTGCTAAATTTGCAGGCACCCACGACATCCTTTGATCTCAGATTATGATTCTTCTTGGTCACCTGAAATTTTTGGTCTTCTCTATGGTTTACCGAACTGTTGAGGAAAATTATACATATTAAATATTATATATATGTATATGTATGCGCTATTTTCGATTTAATGTTGGCAATACTAGAATATCTGAGAAAGCATGAAAAATATGAAAAAATATTTTAGAAAAATATGATATCAAGGAATACACGTCGTAGAATGCTCTTACCCGTTTGCCTTTACAATGATTTTGAAACGAGTAGTGAACGTCACATTAAAATTTTAAAGTCGATTGTATCATCTTCGATTACATATTCTTACAACTGACATACTTACTTTTCTATTGCATACACTCATCTTTTATTACATATTCGTCAAGCGTCATCTAATTGACAGATACTAACCGATGTAAATTTCATAATGAACACTTTACCATCCAAATTTGCAAATAATTTCAGTGATCTCAAATATTTTCAAGAATTCAGAAAAATTAAGAACAGAATAAAGGACATCAATATAAATCATCCTTCTACATTTGAGGAACAACAATTTTCATGAACAGATAATTGTCTAAATTCGTATGGTGAGCCCAAAATTTTAGATATACGAAATGTTTATGGACACATAGAACAAATGCGTGGAATGTATACCATTTCGAGTGATGCGGTAGACTGCGACTCTGTTACGGCAAAAGTATTAAATACGAAATCTACATGATACGTTAGTTGGAACTTTGTATTTAATTGTTAGATTAAGCCTCTGAACAAATGTCGAAATACCTGACATCACAAGGATACTATGAATCAAATATCTTATGCAATTTTCCACGAAATCTGATATTCTGGCTTTGTTGATGAACGCTTGTAACATTGTTGTTAACACGATCACTATAAAAGAAATAAAACAAGTAAATAGACTTACAATAAGTATATTTCTATGTACAATTTCTGGCCACTTGCAATTATCAGTTTTCTCTCGTTCCTGGTAAATTAATTACAATATAAAAAATATATATATTTATGATTTTTATGTTAAAAATCAATTAATTTATTTAATTAATATAATGAAATTTATTTTGACAGCGCAAATATACAATATACATGATATTTGTACGTATATCAAGTCGCGATTTAAGTGAAGTAGTTCTTCATCGTTTCATTTTTTTTATAGTTACGTGATATATATGAATGTCTAACATTCTAATAAGAGCGATAACAATACATATTTAGTAGCAATTAGTAGAGTTTTCTAGAATTAAGTAAAAAAATAATATATATCAAGGAAAACTCTCCGACCATTTTTGCACATATCGTAGATGTTGTTTTGCATTTGAACAATTTGTTCTTTTGCATTTAATCGACAATCGGTCTAGCAATATAAAAAACCTATCGGTATTCAAAATTAAATTTTACCCATTTCTATGCGTCTCATTATTTTTATCATATCTTACAAATTTAATCAGATGACTTCTACGAAAACCACAGCTGCATTTGCCGATTGTTTGTGTTGTTACAGAACAGAAAGTGATATCTTTTAAAAAATTTCTCCGAATAATTCACCGCGGATTCAAGATACTAATATGAATTCAATATACTGATAACATTTATTGTTAATTGATTTATAACACTTGTTTAATTTAGCGAATACAATTATGCACGCTGTTATAATCAAACTCGTAAATTTTCGAACATGAATTATTGCAGGTGAATCAACAAGCCACTGGTTTTATGTTATCAAAGGCAATATGTTATTGAAACCTGCCTCAGAAATTATTCAGGGTTACGTCGACCACTTTTTGCGTAGTAAGCAAAAGATAAAAACTCAGTTTCGACAATTTGAGCTTATGTACTTGTTTATTGTAGTTTTTTAGGAATATCTCGGAAACTGAGATTAATCAACGATTCTAAGCACTCTTGTAAAAGAAGAACTTATTCAAAATGTTGATATTATCTACAACACATTAACAATACTATCAGGAAAGGTTATGGACATTTAAAAATTTCAACATGATTGTCAAGTGTAGCAGTTTAGGCTAATATTTATACACTTCTCGGAAATTTAGGGACAATTTCGAAATCCATAGTGTTTCTGTATAATAATAAAAAATATACTTTTATTAAAAGTATTTAATTTAATATAGAATATTTTTAGCGCAATAAATGTATAATAAAGTTCATATTAAAGGAAAAATATAAAGCAGACACAAAGAATCCTTGGAGCTTTTAGAACCCGCGAAATGCCTAGATAAAATAAGGGTGCTACTTGGAGACTATAAATGACACCCAGAAGTAAAGACGGAAGTAAATTGAATTCTATGCGAGCTAATCGAACGAGCAGCAGCGCTTTTGAATAAACATCGAACTGTAAAAGTGTATAATTGTATAAAGTGTATAATTTTATATATATATATTCTTTATATTATTACAAGTAAAATACTTTTTGCGATATATACACATGTACACATGGTATCTTTACACATGTATACTTGATTCCGGTATTTTTCCGCATATATATTATAATCATAAAATAAATTTTGATAAGGCGGTCGCCAGCCATTTGCAACACGGACGTTGTAAAATTGGATATGCAGTTTCTTAAAGACACAACTCATTGCAGCGATAGTAATTGGTTTCAGGGAACGATAATAAAGCTATTAAAATTTCAAACAAGATTTATATTCCATAGATTTTAAATGGAAAACTTTTATTTTCTCGAAAGTAGAAAAGTTTCTAGTGAAAGTAAAAAATTTTTGTTCTCAGGTGCCTGTATGAGACGACTGATGTTGTTCTCTTTGCATTTTATTCAAACGCACACCATCTTCATCTTACCCTACCTTACCGACATACAAACGACAAACAAGAGACAATACCTATCACACCGCGAGCACACAGAACATAGTAATAATATTGTTGAGTGGTATAATGTGGAGTGGTGCAGAAAAGTACGACAGAGGGTATAGGTTCCCTTTTATCTTCTTTGGATATAAATAGAGAAAAAAAGTGGTACGTAATGATTGAATGGGTTAATGAGCTTTATCTCTGAATGAATTGTTTTCACAGAACATACCTCTCATTGTTCTACGCGTGTAATCAGATTAAAATTAAGTTGAAGTAAAATTAATCGTAGATAAAGTGAAGTTGATACAAGCAATTAAATTTTGAAAATTAAATACTAAAAGTAAGAATTAAGATATAGATATAATTTTAAATTTATCTAAAGATCTACCATTTCGTCAGGGAACCAGTCATGGTTATATCTATTGATGAACAATTCTGATAAAAAAAACTCTAAATCGAATGCAAAAAATTCATGAGAAATTCTTGAAAAAAACAAAAGTATCCATACGCTAGATGAAAAATTGTCAGTATTTTAAACTGCTGTAATTTCGTGAAAATAGTACAAGAATTGATTAATATTAATTTGATTTTATTTTAAAAAGTGAGGTTTCCGCTTCAACAACCACTTTTTAAATTTGTTTCGTTCAAAAATATTTATTATTACATAATGCAGGAAGTATGTCAAAGTAAAAATGCATTTCTTCTCGAAAATCATAAAAATACCTACTTCTCGCCAAAGAGAAATAGTTTTTAAATCACTGAAAAAATTTTGTCGATAAAAAGTTTTAACCAATTAATCATGATGTTAAACATTAAAATCTTTCCTTTACAATGAGTCCTTAAAACTGTATGATTATTTTTCGTTATTTTATCGAACTTTAAAGATTAGAGTTAAATGACAAAAATTCAAGAAATCTTAATATTTCGTCATTTAACCCTAATAAAATGTCAAATTCAATAAAATGAGGAAAAAGAATTGTGCAAAAGTTTTACAAGCTTGTTGTAAAGGGTAGTCTCTGATTTTCAAGATCATGGTTTAATTCAAAAGAAAAGAAAAAAAGAAAAAAAGGAAGATAACAGGAGAAAAAAGAGCAAAGTAATGGAATTAAACTCAGAGGCTTATAGCCGTTATAAGTTTCTTTATGTAAATATGGCATTCGAAGCATATTTGGTTTTAATGTCAGTCATCATGACTATTTTTGTCTTATATTTGTTGCGTTTATTGGGAATATACAATTAAATCGGATCATATCCTTGGATGCCGGTAAGCGCTTGTTTCATTTGCATAAATAAATACTATTGTTATTTTAATGAGAGATTAATGACCTAGAATTAATGATAATTCTTAATACGATTCTAAAAAGAACTATAAATTCAGCCAGTCAATCAAATTGCGTTGGAAAATTCATCTGGTCCAGTGACGATCAGTTGCACATTGAAAATATTAATTTTTCTTGCATATCAACAATAATTCTCAATATAATTCGAAAAAGAGTTTTAAATTCAGCGCGCGATGCCAGTCAATCACAGATTGCGTTGTAAAATTCCACGGATCCAGTGATATCAGTTGCCAAATGAAGATATTAATTCTTTTTTTACATGAATGATAGTTCTTAATACAATTCGAAAAAGCGCTTTAAATTCGGCGCGTAATACCAGCCAATCAGAAAAAAATTTACTTTTTAAACAGAGTAGCACGTAGAAAAAATTCACTCGTAAAAAAAAAAATTGGTACAGATCCATTCAAAACACTCTCACTTTTGTGGAAAATCACACTATACGATGATATAGCTTCTTTAAACAATTTCTTGTTATTACAAATTTGATTTTATTTATTATGTACATATGCATATGCACTTTTGCTCGTTATAAAATGTCACCGGATTCAATTCAATAAACAATTTTCAATGCAAAAATGGCAACACTGCCATTTATTTTTTTTCACTGTCCATTTTATTATTTTTTTATATTAATTTCTATCATCAATAGCGCTGTAAATCAACGTGGCAAGATGTGATATAAAAATGATAAAGAGATCAGATGACTCGCAAAACGTGGAGCACGAAAAACCACTGAATGTTCGATTCTGTCCTATTAATTAATGGTATCAATCGTGAATTGATGAAATGTGTAAATAGTGTTATTGCATAAAAATTTGTGAACGATTAGCTAGAACGCAACTTTCCATTTTTAGAGAAATTAACTCTTACTTTTAAGCGAAAATCATTTACGATCTGTTTCTCAAAGCAAAAGACGTTGAAAGAGTCCAAGAAATTTGAAAAATATTCAAGGCTTCTGAATTAAGCTAAAACTGCCTGATAATATCTTTCATTACATTATTATTGCAAATATATGAAGTGAAATGATGTTATCGTACCAAATTATGGCAAAGTGATGGATCAATTTATAAATTAAAATTGAAACTTGTTACCTTTTTGATTTGTAACAATTTTTCGATTCGTCTCGCTTGTATGATTCTGTTAACTGCAGTTGAAAATATCTGTGAAATTTTTCATCGTTATACTTAATTTCCCGTTTACTCGATAAGATTTACTCGGTATTAATTATTGTATTAAATATTTCGAAGCATCCAAACTTATTTCATTGTTCATAAGCGAGTAAGATTGAAATACGAAAATTTAAAAATAGTAGTAACACAAAAATTTGCATAAATATCTGCAGTTTTGCTGTGATATTCAATAGATATTTTCTATCTACATTTTCATCTATATTTCAAGGTTATATTCTTTACATATCTGAATTCTTTTACCAACTACATGATGAAAAAAAAAAATACATAGCTGTATTGAAAAAAAAAAATGAACTTAAAAACATCGAAAAAAATAGTCTCAGAAAAAAATTTTTTTACCAGTTATTGGTCTTTTGATACAATTCATGTTAGACAAAAATTATTCTTTGCATCGTAATAATTTGAAAATATATTTAGGACCTCAGTTAAGTAGACCCCCTGTATAATACGAAAACTTACGAATGCTTAAATCTGCATTAACTGATACAAAATTTCTTAAATATCAGAAAATATAAAATATGTATCACACATATTCGGAAGGTCGTTATAATTTTATTCCTCTGGTAAAGACTCATTGCTTAAATTTTATTCGTCTGTCCGCAAAAGAGTAAATTTAAATAAATATCTATTAATTTGAATGATTGCAAAACAAAAAATAAATATATGGTTATAATATGATTACAAATCTACAATAGCAATGTTGCAAATTAACTCCGTTAAAAAAAACTACTTTAATTATAACATTTCATTCAATACTAACAATTTATTTTATCAATAAGTTGTAATTTATTTAAACATTATATCATGCAATTTCTTTATTGTATTGTGTATTGTGTATTGTATTGTGTATACCTATGCAGTTTATTTTTACAATATGATATTATATCACTTACTACTATAATAATTATCTTAGTATTATAGTGCATAAGTAGAGGCAATTAACTATCACCATTAAAGTTTACACAAACTACACATTATGTAAATCAAATCCCGTCAGACAACCATTCCTCCTTAATCATATCACTAGCTTTCTCCGCGATCATAATAGTAGCAGCGTTCGTATTACCTCTAACAATTTTCGGCATAATGGAAGAATCCACGACCCTCAAATGATCGACTCCATAAACCTTTAACCTTTCATTCACCACAGCCTCAGGGTCCGACTTTGGTCCCATCTTGCAAGTCCCAACCAAATGAAAGATCGTCGAAGTATATTCCACCATTGCACACTTCCAATAATCCCTTTCACCAAATTTGAACTGTCTACAAGGATGCAAAGGTTTGTTTATCAATGTGAAATCATTCTTCTTAAACGACTCCGTGTCAAACAGTTTTAAAGTTATTTCGATCCCATCTGCCAGTACGTCCAAATCATTGCTATTGCTAAAATATCCAGGGTAAATTAAAGGTGGTGCCCACAAAGGATCACTCGCATTTAACAATATATATCCTCTACTTTTAGGTTTTAATATAACTGGGATAATAGATATAGCATCGTAATAAGAGAATGGTTCAACAGGTACATCAAAATATTCGTTTGGATTATTTAAAAAATCATCATGACTACTAGGAATGAAAAAAACTTGTACATCAGGCACGCTATCCTCAGGCTGGGACATTGTTCGCAAGAAAGCAGTGATAGTACCAGGACCAATTGCAGACAAAGGTCCTCTGTGTGTCTTCTCATAAGTGGAAATATCTTCAATTATAGAGATATTTTGGCTCGTGGAAGTAAAATTTAATGCAGTTAATAAACCATACATTCCTGGATGGTCTTGAACATTCCTTCCAACTGATAAATTACTAACAACTTGAATACCATATTTCTCTAATTCTTCTCTTGGTCCAATTCCAGAGAGCATAAGAATTTTTGCCGAATTAACAGGTCCAGCTGAGAGAATTACTTCCTTTTTAGCAAAAACGGTGTTTAATTTAGTTCGGTTGTTTGCTGAAGTATATTCGACGCCTATTACACGATTAGTTTTGTAATCTACAAGCAATTTCGTGACGTATGTTTCAGTTTTGACGGTTAGATTCCTGCGTTTACGTCTGATGGGTCGTATGAAAGCGCCATTTGTGCTTTGACGTGTTCCATTAGCGGAGGTTGTTTGTAAATTCATCGCACCTAATTGGTTGTTTGCGTTGATATCTACGAGTTCGTAACCCAGTTCTTGCCATGCGTTCAACAGAATCTCGACGTTGATGTCGGTATATGGAAATCGTTGTACCGATTGGTAACCATGTTGGTTATGATAGAGTGGATTGTCTTCCACTATCTGGAAAAAATGAGAACAGTTAATAATTTTAGATGAATTTTAATTTTGTTTAGTTTGTTTGTTCTAATTTTAATTTGATTTAATATAAATTTAATCACTACTAGAACGAATTATCATTGGTTTTAGGAATCGATAATATTTAGAAGACCATATGTTATATATGTTTATACATATTTTTAATATGCTTACAGCAGATGCAAAATGTAGAGAAACGTAGATAAATCTGTTAAAATATTTAAAGTGGTAGAAATTAATACAAATTCGTTCTAATTAATCGAAAATTTAAATTGATCAATATCGTTAGAACAGTAAAATACAATAATGATATGTACATATGGCGTATATATATTGCAAGAATTCATCAAATTAAAGTCAGAACTTCTCCGAATATTTCACCAGTAAATAAGTTAATATTTTTTCGTACAGCAAAATTCATTATATCAACTGATACAAGAAAAAGCATTACGCGAATCTGTATAAAAAAATTCATCAACATTAATATTTTTTTCACGCGTTCTAATATTATACTTATATAATGCTATTATATATATGCTATTTAAAAGTAAGCTAATTAGATTAAATTACTCGAAACAGATCACACTGAATTTGAAACATTTTTCAAGTAACGAAGAGTTATGAGGATAATTATATTTACAGATTCTCACTCTGTATAAAGAATAAAACTTATTCTGACTATAATTAGGATAATAATAATAAGGATACAATGTATACAATTTAATCTTATGGTAGTTGAGAACAAATTTTAATTAAATTTGTTACCTGTGGATCCCTGTTGTTTTCTGATTTCAAAAAGTAAGGTAAAACTTCTTCGTAGCTCCAGCCACGATTTCCTTCCTCTGCCCATTCGTCGTAATCTCTTCGATTACCACGAACGTACATCATGTAATTGATAGTACTGGAACCACCCATCACCTATAAGTATGATAATGAATTTTTAAAAGCACAGGAATCGACTTTAACATTAGAACTATTTCCATTAGTATTAGATCTGTTGCATTTTCACGAGTATAACTATAGTACTAGAATTCTATCTATCATGTCAACTATTTCGAATATGTCGACTATAATGACACATATATAAAAACTCTTCTATGTTGTATGTTCGAGTACTTTCGTTTGTCAGTATAAGCGCATGCTGTACTAACAGTATACAAATAAATAGGAATTTTAAACTTTCTTCTTATCCTTGAAAACAATTTTATTTGTCTTATAATGTTGTAGAAAGTGAAAATATCAGAATATGTGTGTACGTACTTTACCCCTTTGCATCGCACAACTTCTACCCAATCTCGATCGACAACATTGTTTTTCTGGTTGCGTGCGATACGTCCAATCGATATTGCTGCCTGCTACCGTAGCCATAAAGCTCGGAATATCAGCTACCTCTGGTTCTTCTATACCAGCTTCCAATAATAATATCTATAAATATAATTCAAAGTATTCAAAGAATTAAAAATATTTAGAATGCCTCATCACAAATTGTTAGTAAGTAAACAGTGACATTGTAAGAAATTTGCAGATAGAACGAAATACGCTATTTCTGGAAAAACTAATCCTTACTTCTAAACGAAAATCATTTATGATCTGTTTCCGTTTAAGCGAAAATTTCAACAAAATCAAAATAATCTGAGAAAGCCTCCCAAATTAAAATCAGGAAAAAAGATAATGACGAATAATTTATTTCAGATTGATATTGGAAAGTGAAACGTGAATCTTCGTGAGGATCATTACATATCATGGAACGAATCGTATTATAAATTCACATATTGTATTAACGTTGAAAGCAACAAAATATCATTGAGTAACAATAGCTTCAGTAGATATTCCATATCTAGCCTTTTTTTTCTCCAATTGTTGCATAATTTTAAAAACACAAGTCGGCATAGATATCCGCACGTTAGTAATGGTACAAAATATTTAATTTGAAGAATACCTTCCATTGTTTCACTTCGCTCAACCTGTTTGCAACGACACATCCGGCTGATCCAGCTCCCACAATAATAAAATCATATTCTTTCTCTGGAAAATTCGTTTTATATAAAATATAATTTTAGTTATAAAGTATGGAATATATATAATTTTAGTCATAAAGCATGGAATATATATAATTAATAATAATATCAAATGTATTTGATTATTTTAAAATTACTATATAAAATTACACATAACATAATTATATATTTTTCATTGAAGGTTCAATCTTCACGAAAGTAGAGTTCAGTTATAATATATCAAAAATTATCTCATGCTCTTTGTTATATAATTTCTAATCACACTTTGCATATTCTAATGATTTTAAATAATTGGTCTCAAAGCATGCATACCTAAGTGTATATTACGTTAATTGACATCTTTTTCTTCGACAAATTCGTACACAAAAAATATCATGGTAAGCACAGTGACTTTTATATAACTCTTTCATTTACAAAATTTAGTGATCAAAATAACATGCTTCAACAATAGTAATAATTTAGTAAAGTATATGTTTAATACACGTATTATTCCTAGATAAAATATACTTATACAGTTACTTCAAATATTGAACTTCTAAGTTTTTGCATTTTTCGATGAAGGAAACCTTCTCGTATACTTTTTTGATAAGAATGTTAAATTGTATATCATATTGAAATATGAGTAATTAAACTTTAAATATACAGGATGTTGCAAGGTTTGGTATTTTAATTCTATCATTGTGTTCTGCAGATAAAAATAAGACTAAAATATCATTTTACAAAAAGTCCACGAATGCTTTATTAACATGTTGTAAAAAGAAAAAAAAATACTGAATCTCATATAATGTTTGTCGAACTTCTTAGTACGCAGCTTTGATCAATCTGATTAAATTGGACATTTCTCTGCTGGAAATTTTTTCTACTGAGGGTAATGATTATTTTTCTGTACGTAGAACTCGGAAGGTGTAAGATCCACTGTTCTAGGAAACCAAGGGATCCTTTCCTGCTAATTCATTAATGAAATTGTTCGTAATGATAGCATTTGTCACACTTCATTTCTTTATTATAACTTTTTAATAAATGATTTATGGGTTTTTGACTACACAACATTTTAGTCTTAATTTTACCTGTATTTGTCTGCATTAAAATTGAATTATTTCTGTCTCCATTTACCTATATCCTCATTAGGATACGAGTCTTCGGAATGACTGAAAAGATTTGCGACGAGTGTAACAAACATAAGGATGGGTGGTTGACAGACTGATAATACGGAATTAGGTGGACAATAGATTGACAGATTTCGAGGTACCCACGACATCCTGTGATCTCAGATTAGACTCTTCTTAGTCGTTTGGAATTTTTGGTCTTCCTGATAGTTTACTGAACTGTTGAGAAAAATTATACGTAGCTTAATATTATATATATGTACATATGTACACGCTATTTCCGATTTAACGCTAGAAATGCTAGAATATCTGAAAAAGCATGAAAAGTACGAAAAAATATTTTAGAAAAATATATCAAGAAATACACGTCACAGAATGCTCTTACCCGTTTGTCTTTACAATGATTTTGAAACGAGTAGCGAACGTCACATTAAAATTTTAAAGTGGATTGTATCATCTTCGATTACATATTCTTACAATCGACATACTTATTTTTCTATCGTACACACTTTTATTTTTTATTACACATTCGTCAAGCGTTATCTAATTAGCATGTACTAACCGATATGAATTACATAATAAACGCTTCAGCAGCCAAATTTGCAAATAATTTCAGTGATCTCAAATATTTTCAAGAATTCAGAAAAATTAAAAACAGAATAAAGTTATGTATATGACATCCTCCCACTGCCCTGCTGAGGAACCACAATTTTCATAAATACATAATAGTGTTAAAATATGTTAAAATTTCTAGACCTGGGCCTGATAGAATATCCAATCTCTTACTACGTATTACTTTTGCACTTCTCAATCTATAACCGAACTTATGTTACGCTCAAAGAACCTTTGCGGATACTTGAAGAATTGTTGATTATTTATCGTACAAATCAATACAAAAATAGAAACGAAAAAATTTCTTCGCGCAAAAATGCAATTTTGACTCTTTTCAGTACAAAGGTAATAAATTATTCGTTGCTCGTTCAAATGCTGTTTTAAGTTCAGATGAAAATGCAATGACGAATTAAAATACAGAATTAACGCACAGTGTATCATATTATGTATTTAAAATATTCTTCAAAAATGTTTTAATTGAGTCTCCAAAGCATTCTTCAAAAATGTTTTAATTGAGTCTCCAAAACATTCTTCAAAAATGTTTTAATTGAGTCCTTACGGAACATCTCCTGGATCAATAGCATTCAGAATAAACTACGTAAAGTGAGGTCTAGAAGAATAATGTTGCCTCTGATCAGAATAGAACAAATGACAATAACGCGTAACGGCATATTTTGCATTACGACAGATAAGCCATTAGAATGCGAGTTCAACGATGCATTTCTATTTATTGAACTATTTACATTATTAAGAAATGTATATAGTAATAATTGATTTTTATATTAAAAATTTATGTTAAAATTATATTTATATTATATTTATAAATTATATTTATATTAAAATTATGTAATTATTACTACTAGACAAATGGAGTACGAACAAAAGATTTAATTATTAGTACTAAATTACAGAAGATTGATATAGGAAGCTGAACGCTTAGTTTTTAGTTTACAATTAGCTAAAATTACTCAGAACTGAAATCGCTTGGAAATAAAAACATTAAGACTACTCTGACTAAAAGTGCTCTAATCGCTAACAGGATCTCATATACATACTAAATTCGTATGATGAGCCCAAGGCCCAAAGGATTGGAATGTATGGAATTTTTCTGGATATGATTGGTACATGGAACAAATGCATGGAACGTTTACCATTTCGATGCGGCTCTGTTTATGGCAAAAGTATTGGATACGAAATCTACATGATACGTTAGATAGAACTTTGTATTTAATTGTTAAGTACCTCTGAAACGTCGGAATGCCTGACATCACAACGATATTATGAATGAAATATGCAATTTTTCTCAAAATCTGATATTCTGACTTTATTGATGAACGCTTGTAACATTATTGTTACTATAAAATAGTGATTACTATAAAATAAATAAAACAAGTAAACAGACTTACGATAGGTATATTTTTACAGCCTCTGGTCACTTGCAATTTTCAATTTTTTCACGTTCTTGGTAAATTAATTACAATATAAGAAAATGTATATTTTTATATTAAAAATCAATTAAATTATTTAATTAGTATAATAAAATTTAATTCAACAGCGCAAATATATATTATATATATTATATTTATACGTACATAAAGTCCCGATTCAAGTGAAATGTGAAATTTTATCGCGCCTTGTTTTATAGTTACATGATACGTGAGTAGTAAAAGCTATGTATTAGTAACATATCATTTGTCCGATATGAATATCAGATACTAGTAAACAATGGTCTAAAAACTAAAGTGACTGATAACAATGCATATTTAGTTCAAGAAAACTTGCGAGTGAAAGAAAGGACTCAAACGACTCTTGCTCTCCGATAATTTTTGCACGTATTGTAAATATCGATATTTTGTACTGCTTTTTTCTTTGCATTTAGTCGCTAATCTTAGTCTAGTTTCCAAAATATTCGCAAAAATCTATCAATATTTAAAATTGAATTCTACTCATTTGTATGCATCTGTGAGATACTTTCAAGTATAGCTGATACATTAGTCATCGTTCTTATTGTTATATCCTACAAATTCAAACTGATGATTTCCATGAAAATTGCAGTTGCATTTGCTGATTATTCTTGATGTTTGTACGTCGCAGAATAGAAAATGATATTTTCTTTTAAAATTCCTTCGAAAAATTTCCGCTGAATAAGGATATTAACATAAATTCAAAACATTAATAACATTTGTTGTTAATTGAGTTACTTATTTGATGTAATATCGCTTATGCACGCTGTCTTAGCGAAGTTTGCAAATTTTTTAGCGTGATCTGTTGTTTAAGGTTACGCGGACCTTTGTATATAATAAGCTAAAGATAGGAATTCAACTTAAACTAGTTTATTATATCCAACCGACATATCGTGGCAGATAATTATCATTATATATTACATATATAGGTATTACAATTGTAGACTATTCATTGTAGTTTTTTGCGAATATCAAAAGTAAATATACTTTTTACGATAAACACCTGTGTTCACCTCGGTCTTGACATACGTATACTTGATAAATATTCAAACTTAATTTTCTGAAAAACGAAAAAAAAAACTTTCCTGACGAATAGAACAAAATCGTCTCAGAATGCACTTCAGCAAGTTTTGAATAAGGAATCTGAGATCTTTATTTCTTGAACTGAATACTTTATTAGGAATTCGTCACGCTGTCTTCTAGTTCAAAGATCAAAGTATAAATCAGAGAAAGATATACATACATACTTTTACGTCAAGAAGCTACCGTGTAAAAAATCTTGTTCTAATAAATTCTCTAAATGTAAAGTAAATGTAAATGTAATTGTAAAACATAAGTTTTCCTTCAATCCCTTGATCTGCAAATAATTATCTATAATTACATAATGTGCCTCTCTGTACCAAATTTGTAAACACATATATGTTTGTTTTTTCATTAAATCTTTATGAAATATTAAAGATTTATATTAAATAAATTTAAAAAAATAGTTCTGTTATTATCATAATATTGATAGGCAAAGTAGTTTATAGAAAAATTTCGAATAATATTTTGATTAATAATTTTACTCTTGAATGAATTATAAAATTTATGTTGTTTGTCATAACCAATACACATTTATAATAAAATTGTTAAAAATTTAACATAAATTTAAATATGTTTGAATAATATTTAAATAATATAAATAAATGAGGAAATATAATAATTTTAGTATTTTAATAGTAATAGTTAAAATAGTTGAAAATTTAGTTAGTTAAAAATTATTTTTAAGAATAGTTAATAAAATATAAATCATTTATACATAAAACTACGCATTAATAATTTAAAAATTTTAATTTACTATATAAGAAAAATCATCATAAATTCATGGATAGAGCTGATATACAGCAAAATGATTTTGGTTACTTACTAGCTTCGCAGTTTTGAATGTTTGACCACACTGTAAATGGGTTTCAAGGATATTTCTGGCGCATTCATTAGTTCCCTAACTCACCGTTGTTTGAACGTAGAGCGCGCTAAAGAAAACAGTGATTTTTTACTATGTCGGTATTTCAGGTCGCGAAGTCCCGTAAGATGCAATATCTATTCATATACCTCATCTGTACTCGCAGCATCAGAACTACTAGGATGGGTGTCGCTCTTCGGATTCGTCTAGAGACCTCTGGAGCAGGTCGTCTCCATCAGTACCACCGATAAATCTGACTGGCAACTTCAAAACGAAACACAACACACTCCTTAAATCCCAAATTTTCTCTTCCGATCCCCCTCCTTCACATTCTTGTGGAGCGTACTTCTCTCTCTCTCTCTCTCTCTCTCTCTCTCTCTCTCTCAGCTCCACCTGGGATGTTGACAGCAACAAGCGAAGAGGAGTTTGGTAGGACATACTATTATCATTGGTCGCCTCGCCATTGAACGAAACATGATGCATTCCTACTGCGACACTGATAGTCAAGATTGCCACAGAATGACAATGGAAGCTCCTGGAGTATGTTCAACAAATATTGGAATAAACAAAAGTGTGGTTGATTGAAGACATGTGTTTAAAATGTAATGTAGACGGTAAGAAACAGAGGGATAGACACAGACGAATAGATGATAAAAAACGAGTATATTTTTTGACCACGCTCTGCAAGACCAAAATACTCGTGATGATAATCGTCGCTCTAGGCCGTCAGTACGTTAAGCGCCACTTGAAAGCGAAGGCTGGAACGGTTGATGAAGGTCGTCGACAAAGGTAACAGCTCGCACGCAGAAGTCGTCGAGGTGGAGACAGCAGCTCGCACTGCTCGCGTTGCTGATGTCGATGCGGAGACAACAGCTCACACTGCTCACGGGAACAATCGCTGAAAAGGAATGTAATCGCACTGAACCGTTCTGGTTCCCGAATGGGAGAGCAATCGAGAACTATTTTTACTTCCCAAAGAAGTCTCGTGAGAGCGGCAAGGCTCGAATGCTGACTTCACTAAAAAGTCCCGTAAGAGTGGCAAGGCTCAAATACTGACTTCACTAAGAAGTCTCGTAAAAGCGGCAAGGCTCGAATACTGACTTCACTAAGAAGTCTCGTAAGAGCGGCAAGGCTCGACTACTGACTTCACTAAGATGGTTTTGCTCCTGCTGATCGTCTCGCTTGCTGGAGAGGATCTCCGGAGCACGTGGCACGTGGGTGGAATGAATTCTCGGCAGAGAATTCCCAGTTCATGACTGACGCAAGTTCTTGCCTAAAACTTAGAAACAGAGCGTTATGTGTTGCAATTTGCTTGGTTTTGACCGTGGACACCCAAGAAAGATCACTTGCACTTTTTGCACTGATCACACCAAGTTGCCGAAGTGACTTCGAGGGTTGTTCGAATCGAACTGAGCGATGATCGCGGTTGTGGCCCTTCTCCCGAACTTGGGACTCAAGGCGACAATCTGGTGCCACGTAGCGTTCACGCACAAGCCTGTCGAAGACGTACCTTACGTCGGTGTTTGCAATTCGTCTCAGTCGACGAATTCCAGAGACCAAGAAGGTTTGGGTGGTCCTGCTTGAATTTACGACACTCCGAGTGTCGAGGAATACGCTTCTATCGAAGAGTGCCTAGATGATATTCTGGGTATCGACAATGTTTAAAATAAGTCCCTTTTGAAGATAGACTCTGTTGTTCGTTCGAGGTCTAAGCAGCTGGAGTTTTGAGAACTCCACTTGAGATATCCGCTCGTCACAGAAAATGAAACGTGGAAATGTGAGAACGAAAGTTGGCTCTTCCATCGCCTTTACTTTTTTAAACAACATGATACGTAGATCTGGAGTCAGAAAATTGTATGTTTCATATAAAAATAATAATTACAATGAAATTCTACAGAACACAACACAGAATAGACCTATTACTACAAATATACCGATTGTAGGCAATAATTTAACACCGTAATTCTCTTTGATAAAAAACGTATATTCTATTGTGAAATTAGCTTGGACGTGCGATCGCGGCGACGTTCTGTAGACCGAGTGCCATCTGCCTCGTTAGAATACCCTCCTTGCTTTGGGTACCCTAGCTCTGTTTTTGTCCCTTGGTTATAAACACCAGACATCGGAATCGGCCCATGGTCCTCAATCTCGAGTGGTCTCTTCCACGAAATAGGTGAGTCTCCCCACGCCTAGGAATGTGCGGTCTGCTTAACGTTCGCTCACACGATCTATAGGGATTTTAGATACATGTTCAGTAATATGAAGCTTCATGAATTAGAATTTCTCTAATGCTGATAATAACTAAGAGTTATTGACTTTCTACAAGCTATTGATAAGCATGATTTATTTCCCATTTACAATTTTGACTCATTTATTCATGCAGACTTTTATAGAAATAGAAAGTCGAACACTGATCTTATTCTGATGTTTATGAATATTACTGACAAAATTAATATTAAAATTCACAATCAAATTTTGGATTCTGATCACTATTTCATTTTTACTAGACATTTTTGTTAGAGGAAACTTCTACCACAGAAAATTCTTTCAAAATTAATTCTGACTGGAAAAAAAATCATTGTTGGTAGAAAATTCATACGTTAAATTTTTTGACCTACTTTATGATACATTCTCAATGAGTGAAAAATACAAAATTATCAGAGATAATATTGCAAAAAAGAGAATAATTCATCATTGCATATATAGAAATCCTGTCCATGATGAGAATTTAATATTATATTTAATATTAATCACGTGAAAAATATTTTTCAAAATATTAGGACACAAATTCGTTGTAATTTCAATGCAAGGCAATGTAGTTAATCTTGTTTGGTGTCCAAGATTAACAACATCTAGCCATAAGATTTTACATTGTGGCATAGAAAATTTAAATCTTCAGATTCTTATAGCTGATGAGCCAACAGACTGGCCATATGATCAAATAAAACTGATATTATAGACTTTGACATCTCTAAAGGAATAGTCATAAAAAATGTAAACATATTCACTGAAACAGATCATAGTTTTGATTATTCTCCACTATTTTTTAACATGCATAGACAAATGATATTCTATGAAACAAATCCTCATCTCAATAATCATACCACCTTCGATACACGATGCAACTATACCACAAATTCGATCATACGATGTAAAGTAATGCAGAGTCAATTAGAGAAACAATGAAATGAAAAGATTTAAAGGAAATGCAAAAAAACGAAACAGAAATAATAAAACAAAACGAAAATGAAAATAAATAAAAAAAAGGAAAAAAATAACGAAAAAAAATTAAAAGCATTCGATTTTGAAAAGTAAATTCTGATATCATACAGTCGGAGTAATACATGTTCACAATCGAAAATTAAGATTGGAAACGAAGGAAGAAAGAACACGAGAGAAGGAATCACGAAAGAATCACAAACAATGAACAATAAGCGATCCAAACATTAGCGAAATTTCCCGAAATAGGATTGTTTTAATGTACTTGACCTAAATATTCTCGCAAACTGATTCGTACAATTGTCCATTAGGATACACACACTCTTTCTTTCTGTTTATTGTCTCAAACGAGATTGGCAAACACATATTAGTAAAATAAATCAACGCGTGTATCGACTTTGAGATTGATCGCTTTGAAACAATTTTAAATAAAAAATGTTAGTAACCAAGAAAAAATAACTTGATGTAAAAATAAATTAATAATTATGTGTTTGAATAGTACATCATAAATGAATTTATCGTAATAATATTCAAGATTCCATAATGTTTTTAAGATTATCTTATTTTGGTTCGTAATAAATTAACTTTAAAATTTTTTTAATTGATTTCAATCACAGACGAGGTATATGAATATACTTTGTATTTTATGGGACTTCGCGTTCAATGCTCTAAATGTAAAAGAACGTACTCTACGCTTAAAGAACAGTGAATTAGGAAACTATATGAAGTATAATGATCAAAGTAGTAAACGTGCTGGACGAGCATATATGAATAGACTTCGCTCGAGGCATGTATCTCGTCTGTGACAATACTTGCCCAAATCGATATGACAGGGCGTGACACAGAAATGGTAAGAGGATCAGGTGACTCTCAACACGGACACAAAAAAGCATTAAATGCCCATTCTATCCTATTAGCACAAATGAGATATATGAGGCATATATCTCGTGTGTGATATAATTTTTATATCTATAGTATAGTCAAATTCTCAATATCGAAACGTAAAATACAAAGTGAAATACGTAAAAAATGAAATTCTACTACATATCAAAGAGAGCTCTAAACATATTTTACGAATTCATGTTAGATCTTTTCTTTTTCATGATAAGTTATATATTAAAACTCTTAAAATATTAATACATGGTTTTTAATGTAAATGATTTATACTTTATAAAATATTTTTGAAAGCAATCTTTAACTAAATAAATTTTCTTACTTCTACGTCAGTTGTTGCCACAAAATATAATTCTCTCATTTACTTCTGTTATATATTCAAATATTACATATTACATATTCAATTTATGTTAAATTTTTAAGAATTTTATTATAATTACACAGTACATTGGATATGACAAATAACATAAATTCTATTATTCATCGACTAAAAATTACTTTTTTAGTTTCTACCGCAATGTAATTAAAATATTATTCAAAATTTTTCTATAAACTACCTTTATCTACCAATATTAATATATAATAATAATAAAATAATAAAATTTCGTCATTTATTTAATATAAATCATCATTTTATGAAGATTTAATCAAAAATACAAAATATCAATTAATATTTGAGTATAATAGAATGTTTTATGTTGAAAATAAAAACAGAAAAAATATATTAAAAGAGATTGTGATTTAAGATTTGTGTTGCAATTTTTAGTTTCAAGAATGTCTTTAAATATAATAGAAAATTATGAAAGGAAAAATTCCTCTAATTTCTTTATCATACGTAACACATTTCGTAATATTAATTTTTATTATTTTTCGCACTTTGTTCAACACTGAAAAATTTAATGTCAAAGAAAATTTATTGTTCACATTTTTATCACATAGTAACTTGATATAAATCTTTACAATATAGAGTGTTTCAGAAAGGATGCAGAAATAAGTTAAAAATAATGAATAACATTTCAGTTAATGCTTTATTTTCAAGAAAATTGTGTTTGAGATTTAATCGAGACGTTTACCACTTCTAATAGTCTCAGAGTGTAAAAAAAACGCACACACATACAAAAAAGTATTGGCACGTGTAGTTCCCTTGCAATGTTTTTGTAAATGCAAATAACAAATTAACAAAATCTTTTCCACTAAAAAAATTTCCATAAATAGTTTACTACATACAAATGTAACGTGTACAACAATTTCTAGTAAAATGAATTACATAATAATAATAAAAACAATTTCTAGTAATAATAATAATAATAGAGCAATTTCTAGTAAAATGAATTATATAATAATATTAAAAGTAATATAAAAATCCAAGAATCAAAAAAGTATTAACATATGACGAGTCTTTTTTACAGCTGTGCCATATATTTGAACGGAATATAAAATGTTTCAAAGATAAGCATTCCTTCTTAATGCTGGCACGATATAATTCAATAATATTTCAGTACTTACAAAAGGATATTTTGTAATATTTTCTAATAATATACCGTCACTAATTGCAGAATAAAATATCGAAATTACAAATGTCTCGACTTTGATGACTCTCGAATTTTTATATTTCTACTGCACATTACTTTTGTATATAATGAACTATTTGTGGAAATAGATTTTGTCGATGTATCATTTGTTTTCATAAAGATATCGTCAAAAATTACAGTTACTATATATTTTTATATCACTTATTTTACATATTGATATAATATACTTATAAAAGATCTATATTATGAAAATTCTCAGGATATTAAAATTAGACAATTAGTCTTAAAACTGAGCTAACAAAAAGATCATTTTTAAATTTTACAATTTCACCATAAAAAAAACTTCTGCGTGATGTGTACGTATAATCCTGCTAGCTCTGAGTCACAACCAATCAACAAGCAGTATTAAAACTTGCCTTAGATAGGTACATATCGTTATTATTTTACTACCATATATACCTCAAGAATGCTAGCGACGTGTAGTCGTATGAAATATGTAGAGAAATAAATGTTAAAGCGTTAACTTTAATTTGAATTAAGAATGTTGATTATAGCTTCTAAAATTTAATTGATATTTTAATTTAACATGTACTAGATCGATTTTTAACGCATATTATATAATATATATAATTTTATATAAATAAATAGTATAATATAGTATAAGTATAAACTATATAATATTATTCTGTTATTAAGATAAAGAATTTAAGGTTAACAAAAGAATTTTATTTTAACGACTTAATTTAACAAACATAATCACAGCTGTATGTTTTTACATAATATTTTTTATTTATGACAGATCCACAACAATTGTTTTTCAAAAGTCCGTTTAAATTATTTAAATTATATAAATTCGCCTATATCTAAGATTAGATATTGCTATCATTTAATATGAATATGAATATTATAGATATGAATCATTTTTTCACAATAATGGCAATTATCGAAATATATCATCTTTAATTATGATGGTTATTATCATTATTAGCATATTTTTTAACAATGTCACTGCTTTTAAAATATCATGATCTTCATCATTCATTTAGGTAGAAATTAACTTTCTTTAAAGTACTTTCCACAAAAATTGTGTATATACTTGTTAGTTTTGGAATTCTGATTGGTACCTTCGTCTTTTTTTTTATTATATTGTAGATACAGGTATTTGTTTTTAATTGTTACTTTGATTTATGTGCAGAATTAACTTTGTTACGTACATGATATTTATTTGAGGTTTATTTCATCTAATGTGGAAATTTTCATTTTTGATAAAATAATTTCAAATTATGATTGAATGGAAATGATGCAGTTATATATATATATATATATATATATATATATATATATATATATATATATATATATAGAATAATTGTCTCGAAGACCTAGACAAAGTATATTGCTTATATATATATAATTTTTCTGTAAATAAAACAATCACGTTTTTATCAATGTTAATTGCTTTTTAAATTTTTATTTCATTTATTGATCATAATTTTCAAGATTATTTAGAACATTGTATTTTCTTAATCAGTCAGAAATTTATGATAAAGTATTTTACAATATTGAAAAAGATCTATTATAAGACAAGTTAAAACTTGTTTGTTTGGATATATTTTATTTAAGAAAAATAATAAATTTAATTTATTTATTATCTTTCTTATTTGTTATTCAAAAGTTTGTTATAAAATAAATTTTATTTTTTATAGTTTCATGCACATCAGTATTTATGTTGACTAACTTCTATCATGAATAATCAAAATTGAGTATGACTTGAAAAATTATGCACTAAGTCTTATAATTATAAAACCATTCAAAAACTTTCAATTTTTGTATATTGTATTATATATCATTATATATTACATACCATAAAGTATGCCAGTTTGAAATCATATTGAGAAATACTTTTTTTTTTGTTTTCTTCAATAAGGATAGTTACAATATTGGGGATAAAGAAAAGTGATAAAAAAAGTTTATCTTTATTAATGTAACAATTATTTATTATACGATTATCTGCAATGTAATGATACTTTTTGTCTTGGTGTAGCTTTAAATACTATATGTATATCAGCATTTGTTGATCCTCATTTATTATGAGTAATTTATTAATTTAATTAATTAAAGTAATTAATTTAATATAAGGTTTGAACAAACAAGCTTAGTTTTTCTTTACCATGACAATAACAACGGCTGAGGCATTTGACATTGATACTAAAAATAACAATATGCTGTATTTCGTTTTTATGGTCTGAAGAGGCAAAAGGAGGAAAACAGCACACTGTCATAATGTTATTTTCCTATATGAAGTAATTGCACAAAATTAAAGAAAGCAATGTATACATAGCTTAATTACATAAAATACGTATAAAATGTTCTTAGAGATTCTTATAGATTCTAATTTCTTTATTTTTTTATTATGAGATTGAAACATAACTCAAATCTGAAAGATAGAGTGTTGTCTATTGAACTGAAGCACGCACAGAACAGGATGTAACATAATGCAATATACTGTTTATAACACTTTCAACTCTGATACTTCCAGTTAGATTAAAATCGAGTTTGAAAATTTACTAATTCTAGACTAAATACTTGAATTTAATAAATTAGACGTGACAGAAAAGAATAATTAATATTTTACAAATTTTACTTGTTTTCGATTATAGAATAATATTCTATAATCAAAAATAAGTAAAAATTTTAAAATAAAATGTTTTCATTTACAGCTTCATTTTTAGGAAAGTATATTTCGTTAGAAGTTGTTTTCAGTACACATATTGATAAATTTTCAAATACATTTTGCAAAAAAGTTTTATTCTACATTTCTTACTTATTTTCAGACGTGGAACAAGACACCCCAAGACGGACAGTCAAGTTAATTCCTAAAGGGAAAACCCGACCCTGCCAAGAATTTCCAGATGTCCTAACATTCTCCCATCTAAGGACACTCTTTCGCTTTAAGCTTTACGCCTATTTGAGAGTTTCTCGCGAGAGTTACTCTCGAGATAATATAATTAAATATTATATAATATTTAAATTATTATATAGTAATTTATTATATTTTATATTATATTATATAATAATTTAAATTAATAATTATTTAATTATTATATAATATTATATAATTAAATATTATATATCGCAATTATTATATAATAATTTAAATTAAAAGAAATTAGTTCAATAATTTCACTTTTTGACCACACTTTTTTTATTATTCATTATTCTGCTCGCACCAGAGTACTTTCAGGATTTCGAAACCGTTTCGAATTCTGAGAGCAACTCTCCAAGAGCAGTATAATATTGTGTCTATTTGCGACCAGGTTGCGACACGTCGACTCTCAGAGAATTGAGTGATGCTCTCAGACAGTAACACTCAGAACAGTATCCATTTGCGAAAAATACTCTCGAGAGCAACTCTCCAGTGGACACCTAGCATTAGAGGAATGTGAAAAGGCTCAGTAAGGATAGAAATAAAGCCAAGTCTAGAGAAAAAGATATTTTGCTGGCACCAAAAAAATAAATAGCATCATTCAATCTCGTAGAATCATTCAGTCTTGTAACATCATTCAGTTTCATAGCATCAACAGTCAGTCAGTCGTTTACGAGGAGAGAAACAGTACACATCTCTCACACTTACATCATACACAAACAACATTTGTATATAGTAGTTAAATATACGTATTTAAAACTACATAGTCTTCTTCAAACATCTCTCCGACAGCTGTAAAAGGCAGAACGAGAAAACCTTAGCAAAGCGGGCACTAATCATCATCATCATCGTTGCGCTGAGACGGAATACGTAGAATAAAATTATTGTCTGTAGCTTTTCTGCCACCTCTGAAATTAGCTCAAGTTCAAGAATATCTGATAAAATTTTCAAACTCGATTTATCTAAAAACAAAGCATCGTAAAAATCGAAAAAATTTTATTCTTTTTTTTTCGACTTATTTTTAAATGTGGAATCATACCCTAGTTGATTGTACCACCATTACGAAAACTTGTTACTATCTTTAGCAAGTGCGATAATGTTTGATCTGTCAATTCCGATTTTATAATTTTCATTACGAAAAACGTACTTCTTACGTTTGTATATTCATCCAAACATAATTGTAAACTCAAATGTAATAATCTCGAATATTTTTTTTCGAAGAAGAAAAATTTAAAAAATTCTGAGTAGGAATAAATCCGCCCGAAGATTGCGTGATTCTGGTTTGTACAAAATGTCTCGTTATTCGATTGTTCATCCTTTTGAGTTATTCAGAGAGATATCAAATTGCTCTTAAACTTTCATTAGTGAGTTTGTAAATTTTTGGAAACTGACTTGTGTATCAGGATGTAATTGGAATGATTTTATTTCAGATGTGAATTACTGAATTTTATTTTTAAAGTCATTGACGTGTCCAGTTAAGTTTAGTATGCTAAAACTTTGTTTTTGTAAATTTAAATTTAAACAATTCGATCAAAAACAAAATTTCTGTTGTATATCTCCATTTTCTTTTACATTGTCTTTTAAGAATTCTTCAATTTCATTATATTACAAGCGTGACAAGCTTTTTTATTGTACTTCAATTGTACTTGCCTGTGCAAGATTGATCTTGCTAAGAATAACAACTATTAAAATTTCTATCAGTATAAAACCACTAATTAACAATGTGTCAACTGCAGTGTTAGATATGTATATATACATATGCAGACGTTATTTCTTTGTATATATACTTTATTTCAACTGCCAAAAGAAGATGCATAGAATAGGTACTAATTTTGCATAAGGAACTGAGCAGCCTAAGAGAGCAGCTTGCGTATTACAAAGCAAAATCCATAAAATTGATATTGTATAGACTTCGTTTATTCAATGGAATAAACTTATGCTGAAAAGATTCACCGGTGGCAGAAAACGAATTTAACTTAAAATGTACTTTTATACTTTTTCTTTAGGGCATCCAGAAGCTTGATATGGTTTATGTTTCTGTGTACGTGTATCGGAGGAGGTTTTCGATTTTTATGATTCCTGGGTTGAGATGCATACGAAGTAATAACAATTTAAATTAATGGTCAAAAACATGAAAACGAAAGGTCACGTATACACAGATAATACCCACGTACTCAGCTCTCCCCTACTTTCCCTTATAAATGGACCTCCTTTTGTCGTCGTGTAATACACTATACTGTACCCACGAATTCAGTGCCACGAGTTGAACTTGCGGCAAAGATGCATGCGTAAACGCTGCTTACGGCTCTTATCGATTCGGCAGATCGACCAAATCAGTAACAACCGTGAACAGCATTCACCGAAAATTTAAGTCGCATATGTTAATGAGAATATAATGAAAATATTCTGTGCCTAGTGGATGTGAGGCGGTCTAGCTTATTTAAACATAAGAAAGAACCTGTGTGAATAAACCGTAACGATAAAAGATAAAGCTAAACATTGTGCTGTGCAATTTGAAGGTTAATTAATGAATTAAGATCGAATGTAACATCAAGATACATATATTGATATACAGTGACATACATTATACACATAGTTATTTTAAGATTAAATTTAATTAAACTAAGCCAAATCGATTTTATTACACACTGTTTTCTCAATTCTACGCGATTCTGCATTGTCTATTGCGCTTTTCTGCATTCAAAGATCAGATCCACGTGTTCGACATGCCTTTCTTTCTCACAATCATTAAAATTATAAAATATTAAATTAATTGTTGATTATAAAATATTATATTAAAATATTACATTATATTAAAATAATTACTAATTATAGAATATATTAAAATATTATTATATCTTAATATATTAAAATATTACATTATATTAAATTAATTATTAATTGTAAAATATTATATTAAAATTATATTATTTTACAAGTACTATACACAGAGTACATAACGTTGTACATAACATTTTAACCTGAGTAGCTTTAAAGTCATAAACTTGTTTTAGCATTTCTACAATACTGAAACCACGAATTCATACAGACATGTATGAACGTTGCTTTCGGCATTTACCGATTTATCAGACCGATCAATCGTGTAAACTGGCTGCTAGAGTCATAACGTACAATTATAGTGAAGTGAAGTACTATAACAAGAACAAATAAATGCAATTAAATGAGTCGTTCATTGTTTTTTGTGTAAAATCATTTTGCAATAATTGGCCTCCTTCTATAATTCTCATATTATGTACTGCCGAACTGGCGGTTCGCGAACCAATCATGACTTGTACTCCTTTTTGAGAGCTCTCTCCGTACTTCACTCTATTTCTTTTTAACAAAGTTAAAAGATTGAACGAAATATGTGTAATAATTTTAATAAGAGAATCGATTAGAACCTCGAAAGAAAAAGAAGAGAAAGCCGAAAATTTCTCTGTTTTTCTTCAGACCCTAGTCAATTCTTTTACCACATAGTCATTATCGCACATGTTTGATTTATTCTTTTCACTTTATCAATTATAATCTCTTCTCATGTACATATACGTTGGCGGTGATGTACAAAACAGCTTTCTATAATTTACGGCAGTATCGATATTATTTTTAATTTCTGTTCCAAAAGGTGATTGGACTTAGTGCAGTATCTGGAGGAGAAAGAATTAGGACCCTTCCTTTATCGTGGCTCTCACACAGTTGTACAAGTCATAATTGCCCGACATTTTGGCAGGTATGATATGAGATATTATCTAAGATACGGCCACTACCATAATTCTATTGTTTTTTTTACTGACTACTACATTATAAGGTCCTCATGCTGCCATGTTTACCTTGCATCTGGTATTTTTGATTGTAACTATCCATTACTTTTAACACTTTTTGAATTTGGACGTTAATAGATCCCTGACTTTAAAGCGACTAAAGTTCATTTTTAATTTGTCGTGAGAAGAAACTTATTGTTTTGTAAGATTCACGCTCTAACAGAATTAAATTTGGAGTTATGAAATTAGGAATCAGTAAGCTTTATCTACAACTATTAGTAAACGTAACGTAAAATAAGAGGTTCACTGTCTGAGAAAGTCGACAATATTGATAACTGTGACTATTAAGAAACTACAGTATGGAAATCGTCATTGAGATCGTGATTAAAATCCATAGCCAAGATAGACTAAATTATATATAAGCACCACATGTTTAGAAACAAAGTTACTATTAAAATTAACTTAATTTCTTTTTGTAGTCTCTTTCAGTTCATCATAATCTCGAATTCCTGAACAACATCGCAGTCATGGAGTACAATTTTGATCGTTCGTGAGCTTTTGTAATAAATCAATACCAAAACAAACGGCTTCTTATGGCCAATTATTGATGTTGATGTTCTTGAAATCCATGGTGTTTTGAAACTGCTCGAGAATCAAAAATAATGGCAACATCGAGTGTAATACAGCTTCTGGAGAACTTCAATAGAATATTGGAATGACTGATTGGTATTCCTAATTGCGAACATACTCAACGTGAATGGGCCGGAAAACTTCTGTTAATGCTTTTACGAAAACTTCAACTTTCGTCTTCAACTGAATGTAAAATTTCCATACGACAAATACCGAATTGAATCGGCTGAAGTCGATTTTTCCAATTGCAGGTGTTTACTGTTTTCCAATTGCAAGGTCATAGAAAAAGGAAACAAAGAAATGAATAATCTATTCATCTAACCAACTTCTTTCTCGTCGGTATGGTCATTTAATTTTGTATTGCTCGATCTTGAAGCGTTCATTCCTATCGACCAGGTGGTATCTTGTTACTGAAAAAGTAGTTTTATTACAATTGAGTCGTTTATTTCGAAAGTGGCCTAAGTCCGTTTCTACACATCTTTATTTACGTTTCTACGTGTCTTTTCATTTTCAAACAAATTGTAACTAATATATTTAAAATCACTAAGATTTTGTACACAGAAAATTAGTTGGTTGAGTAGAATGATGAAGATTTTTATTTTAATAATGGCTTAAGTCCATTTAAGCCATCAAAAAAGTATTATTTTCTAAACAATGTTTATCATACCAATTAGGTTGGAAAATTATACACCCTTAGAAACACAACTACCATGTTATCAGTTGCCAATATTTTTGAAATTATTAAAACGCAAGCCGTTAAATATTTTATTTAAAGATAAATATACTACTTATATCTGATTTAAAGATAAATGGACTTGGGCCATTTTCAAAATAAACGGCTCAATTGTCTGTCCAATTCTTATCCTGTTTACGACTGTAGCTATGATAAGCGATCATATGTATCTAATCTATAGTGTCATACCTTATTTCACTTGCTCTCTCCTATCAGATAGCCAACAGTCTAGCGTCTTTAAAATTCTTTAATCTAAAGGATTTAACCCTTGGTTCTTAGGCTAAGATTGCTGCACAGTCGTTTTTCTTGCCACTACGCTGGTATAGATTGAATCGTGCGCAAGCAAGTGGATCATGGATATAATCTGAATCATGATAAAGTCGTATAGCTTCAGTCATCTTCTACGTCTTCCTCTGACGCACGATTTTCAATATTCTGTGGATAGACATATAATATTATCTCAATGACGAATAATGTTATCATAATATAGTTACTATCATGTAATGAAACTTTTTGAACAATTTAATTATTAATACGTTTTGCTGCTATTATCTGTAATATAACTCTGGTTATATTTATCCACCGCACTTTTTTTGTTCAAAACGCAAATATTTTAAATATGGATACAAAAAATGATAAAATTTATATAATATACAAAATAAGTCTATATAAGAAATTGTATTTTCGTTTGATTATAATTCACTGTTGTAAATTATTATTGTTATTATTGATATTTTTAAGCAATAATAATTATAATCTGTTGTAATCTTTTTTCATCAATGTGTAATAAAACTTGAAGGATCAGCTCTTATAGCAGATAAATCTAAATGTGCATTCCAATTCTCCTACAATTGTCACATAATCACCTCCGATAATATGTTGATACTACTTGCTTTACATCTTGAGTTATACTATGCACACGTTTGTAAGACTCATCTAATATTATATTAATTGTTTGGTCGAAATTCTTTAATGTTCCAATGAAACTTCTACTACCAGAAGTGATTATAGAAATAGTATGATTTAACTTTCCAAACTTGACGCTATAATCTTAGTTGTTAATTATACATTAAAATAATTTTTTCCTATATAACATAATAATAATTTTCTTTTCAATATAATGCGATTTACATGCGCGTCGTAACTGTTGTTTGTATAACAAATGCGTATCAATTAATTTAACTGTTTTACAAACAGTTACTTACAATATATTAGATTTGGGATAAAAATTTCCATTAAGAATTATTTATTACAAATATATCAGATCTTCGATTAATCATATGAATTGGAACATTAAATCTTAACGCACTCACTCATGTTATGGAATGTTATATTACTAGCAATTTCTTCTCTGCTGGAAAACAATTGATTCTAACGTACCTGTTTGAGTGTTATCTAGGATTTTGCTGAGTCAAAATAATTCCTTATACAATGTTACATTTAAAAGGATTGAAATCGAGTCGTTCAAGAATTTCCTAAATGCTAAGGAGATACACCTCTGAACTACTCTTAGTTCGTTGCAGCCATCTTGCTGGAAAATCTTTGTCATAAATAGAATCGCCGAGATACTGTTTGCAATCCTAAAAATGCAATGGCATCACATTTAATTCAAGTCCGATGGACTTGTGTCGAAGGAAATTTTTCGAAGTGACAGGTAATAAGTTTCGGTGAAAGAAGTCTCTTTACCTTAAGACTCTCCAACCTAGAATTGACAACTGGACTGCTGAACTACAGCCTCCATCATGCGAAGATATTCTTGGAAGCCCCTGTTTCCTTCGGTAAAAATAATTCAGAGATGTTTCTTTCGGCTGGAAATTTCTGGAAAGTTCTTCTGTATCTCGGAGACAGCTTGTTGAATTTGTTCCTCTTTTAGATGAACCTTGAGAGATCTCAGGATCTTTAGATTGCATAACTCCCTGTTCAACTACAATACACGTTCTATTATCCTACCAGAACAGAATCCACTGACACATCTTATCATATTGTCTATCTTACTTACCTTGCACGGAAATCGCCAATTCTTGTATTGTACGATACTATAATATGTATAATTGAATAGACAATATATAATATATAATATTAAATGTAAATCAGTGACGTCTTTCTTTCCGGCGTTATTTATTGATGCTAAGGAAAATAATGGACGAATAAGTTATCTATGTTATCAACTTAAGTTGACATTCCTTTTGTAAAATATTTGGAAGACGAAAGAAAGTTCTATGTATATCTGTTTGTCTAGTAACCATCTCTAACTGGCCTCCAACGGAGGTTTTTCTTCTTTGTCGTCAATTCATTTCCAGTTGAGGCCTTATAATACATTTCGAAGCGACCATGAACTCAACTTCGTTAACGTAACAATTGCAACATTTGTCTTCTTTGCACAATTCCAACTTTTAAACCATCATTTCCAGACTAGAAGACTAGAAGACAATTGAATCTTCAATTCTCCTGGGGCATCGTATTTTGAGAGGATTGGAAAAGCGGTGAAAAATACTCTGTAAAATTATGAACAACATTTTACTTTTTCACGAAGAAATGTCAATGGTTCTTACTCAAGTTGAAACCTACTTATATTCTAGGCTTTCCTCGCTTCGTTGTCGGATTCGGATATTGTCCATTCTCTTATCGTTGGTATGTTTCGTTGGTCGGTTTTCTTGATGCTAACATTCTTTTGGGATCTTCTCTGGAGCAAGTGAAATTAAATTAACTATCATGCTGGCTGTTGCTCAAAATTTCAGTGCTAAAATTTCTGGAGATGCTACTCAGTTGAACATTTCCATTCTCTGCAACAGTTTCAGTTTCTGCCTCGTTCTGAACAAAAATACTGTCATGACTCGATAGCTTCTCGGATTGGTGCACGCTGACCATTCAGACTTCAATGACGATCTTGAACTAAAATATTCTCACAACTAGGAAACGATTTCGGATTTGTCTCGCTTTTATGACGCTCGAATCGATTCGCTATGTCTTGCGGGTGTTCAAAATGATTTTGATAAATCAACGAATAATCAAAAAAATCGTTGCTTTAGAATTTCATAACCTCTGTCTTTGGTAATAAAATAAAAACACATGAAGCACGCCCCATGTGTCCTTTAATTCATTATAGTTTTGTAGAATTTTTTCGCTTCTTGAATTCTCTATATTTTTACATTTATCAAAGCTGATCGATATCGCAATAAAATCCAATGAAATATTGATGAAATTCAGACTTTCAACACCCCCTAACATAGTTGAAAAATCGTTTCCTTTGCTTCGATTACAATGTGTATTTTTTCAGACGTATTGCCTATGCACTGTTTTATTACATTTGTTACTTTTGGATAATCTAAATCTATATATATATATATATGGCTTAATACTGCTTATTATACAAAATGGATTATTTGAATGGGATCTATATAACTCCAGATTATGTTGTTTTTGAGACATATACATATAAACTTTGTTAATAAAAGTTATCTAGTACTAAGGACAGACCGTAACATCACAAGCCGCTGTCTTTAATCTTTTTGTAAGTGAAGGGGTTTCTAAGATTTCATGATTATTTCCAGTTTTCTTAAATAGAATGATATATTTTCTTATGCGCGATACTCATCGATATAGTTCGACATCCTCTGTAGAAAAAAATATTAACTTATGTAAATCGAAAAGCTATTAGTTCAGGAGTGCTATTAGTTTAACATTAAGTCTGTAAAATCTATGAAAGATTTCTTATACGTAGATTCTGCAGAATTAAAGCTAAAATTATCTCTCAAACTAATTTTTCGATATGCATAGGTAGACGAAAGGATTTGCACACTCGGTGAAAAATTGTCTATATCTCAAAATTGTTCGAATTTCATTAAAAAAAAGTCGTGTAATAATCTCATTTCAAAGAATGTTGCCTTCACTTTGTGTAGCAGACGTTACTTTTTTAAAGATATTTTTACACCAAGCATCAAATGAAAAAGCAATGATACTTCTGTTCCCAAAAGTTGTAAAAATTCAAATACTACTGAAAACATTGAAAAAAATCTTCTCACAGCTAAATCTATCACGGTCTTGAAGACCGAAGTTTCCTCTTTACAACAATCTCTTGAAACTTGATGTACGATTTTTTTTTCGTCACTTTATCGAGCCTCAAACAAAAATTAAATAACAAAAGTTCAAGAAATAAATATTCACGGTTCATTAAAATGCTGGAAAAAAATCGTACAGCAAGTATTAAGGAGTTAATGTAAAGGAAAACTTTTTAAAAATTATCTTAAATTAAAAAAATCTTCAAAATTAAAAAAACTTAATCTTTAAAATTATGATAGATTTAGTAATGAAAAAAATTTTCAGTGATTTCAAAAATGTCTGAATTCTTACGGTTTACGACGACAAAAGCATCTTTGCTTTTCCAGCCGCTGTATGATGTGAAAACATCTTTAGAAAAAAGAAGTTGCAGGGTGTAGATATCACTCTCTAAAACGACGCGATAAGATTGTTGTACGAATTTGTTTTATGAAATTCAAACAGTTTAAAATATCGATAATTTCTCATCGAGTACTTTTGTCCTCTGTACATAATGAATTTCTTTTATAGAGAATATCGAGAATGTATCGATTAGTAATAAAAAAAATATATCATAATATTACTCCTAAAACAGTGGAGGTAACATTGAAATCTTCGAAACCCCTTCATCTACAAAAAAAAAAAAAAATCACCACTGCGATATTATGGTTCCCTCAGTAATAAAACGGTCATGAACTTTTATTAACAAAGTTTATCTCTATCTCTATAATTACTTTACCATTAGATGATCCCATTTAAGTGGTCCACTTTGTATATGGCTTAATGACTTATATCTGATGTTTTAGCATGAAAATTTAGAATTTAGCATGAAAAGCTGTTCCTCTCGGACAGGAATTCGCTCGCATATAATTAATATCAAATTAATTAATTCAATACTGAAACGCAAGAATCAAAAAGTTATCCAAAAAATTTTACTGAAGTAACACTGAAACTTGTTTACTATTTAAACTAAGAATATTAACCAATTTGATATTATTTAATAATATACTTAACTTATTTAAATTAATCAATATAAAGAAATATGGTTATTCTCATTTAGTAATATAATGAAAACAATCGCACTTAAGCTAAAAATATTAATCGATTTAATATTGTTTATTTTAATACTCAACTTATTCAAGTTAATTAATAAAATGAAATTCAGTCTTACTTATTAATACAAAGATTAACCTAAGAATATTAATCGATTTAATACTCTTAACTCATTTAAGTTAATTGATATACAGAAATAGAGTCTTATTTATAAATATAAAGAGAATAACCACGATCAAAACATTTTGTTTTTTAAAGATGTTGGTTACAGATCGCGATCATGCCTGACCGAAAATTTTGTTTATTGGTTATTGATTATTAAATTCTATTTCAATCGCTTATAATAGTTATTAATGAGAAAAATTTATTTCGCTTGCTCATCACGTTTATCGGCGAAGAAAAATTTATCTTTCCGCAATCGCATGAAAATCCTTCAGGAACGATGCGTATGCGCTCCAGTGACTTCTGTGCAATCTTTACCAGAAGTTATTTTAACAATAATAAATTTTATAATTACACATTACAAACGAAATCAATATGTCAGCATTCAAGACTACAAAAATTATTACTAAACCTGTGCAATTATTCTTATTAAATGTAATTTAAATCTGTGGAAATTCATCATCAGGCATCGTCCTTGAACGAATGAAAACCATAAAATTATTTTCGTGAATCTCGTGAAGATTTGCAAATTCAATTTTCGAGAATTTAATTAACAATTTGAATACCAAAGGTTTGTATTTATACATACATACAAATTGAAACTTTATTATTTAAATTCAATATATTTACAAACAAGTTCAACAAGTAATATCGTTTCCCAGATGTGGGAGATGTGTGTTCAAAGTATTAAAAAAATAGAAACATCGTAGGAAATTATTTATAGTCTAGTTATGAGCAACCGGAATAAATATTGTTGATTCAACAGTCATTAGAGTATTTATATACTTTTGAATATTAACACCGAACATACACTTAAATATTCATTTTTTCCTTGAACAAACGAATGTCCCATCTTGCCTCATATACGACACAAGATGGAACTTGTGCATGAAACATAAGGTATACAGAGTATTTCATTTAAACATGATCCCCAAACATCTTTTCTTATTACAAGGACGCAGAAAATATTTCATGCGTAATTCAAATGGTAATAAGTGGCCAATATCGTTATTTCGGCCTACGATAAGCGTTGTTTCTTTCACAAGTTGTTTCTTTTCGAAATTTTCAAGGTGATCGATGTTTTCTTTTCAAATAACTACATATTTTTTTCTATTACATCGCATAGCTCATAAGAAAGTTCATTCACATGTATACTGTGGTATGATCTTGAACTGAAAAACGTAAAATTCACAACTGAGAAAAAAATGGAATAAACATTTAGACATTTAGACATTTAGCATGAAGAACATGTAGAGGATTTCGTAGTAAAAAACTGTAAGGCACTTATCACTTACATTTATAACATTTATAGCATTTCACATTTATAGCATTTTCCTCAATTATGAACTTCAAAGAATTCGAGATCAATGTCATATCGTCGCACACATCTGAATGTTCTTTCTCATAAGTTACTCGATGCAACAGAGAAAACTATGTAGTTATTTGAAAAAAAAGCATGGATGACCTTTGAGAATTTCGAAAGGAAACAACTATTGAAAGAAACGACGATTAAAGGATTTTGCTCACTTAATACCAAAAAAATTGCGTATAAGATACTTTCTACGTCTTTGTAATTGAAAAAGATATTTGGGGATCACACTTAAATGAGATACCCCGTATTTTATTGTTTACATAAGTAACAAATACTTTATACAGTAAAAAATTCATGTGCTGCTAAATTACATATACATATATATATAGAAGTGGACAAAAATATTTTCACACTCAATGAAAAATTGTCGATAATGTAAATTATTATAAACAAAATCGCACAGTAATCCTCATTTCTAAATTAATTTTGATTTTTGTCAAAAAATAGAATCAGTTTTTATATCGTGCAGCAAATGGAAAAACAAGGATACTTATATTGCCGAAAATTATAAAAATACAAACGCCTCCAAAATCACTAAAAAATTTTTCTCATGGTTAGATCTATCATAGTCTTAAAAATCGAAACCTCTTCTTTACTTGAAACTTGATGTGAGATTTCTTTTCACTATTTTATTGAACCTCGAACACAGAGTTAAACGAACAGGAAATAAAACGACAAGAATTCAAGAAATCCTAACTTTTTGCCATTTGACCGTGATGTTCAAAGTTCGATAAAGTGACGGAAAAAAAATCGTACAGCAAGTTTCAAGAGGTCATCGTAAAAAAGAGACTTCGATCTTCAAAATTATGGCAGATTTAATCACAAAATAATTTTTTAGCGTTTTCGGAGGCAATCAAATTTTTTGCAATTTTTGAAAATAACGATAATTTTCCTAATACATAATATAACAAAAACAATTTCCCTGATACATAATATAAAGATATCTATGAAAAAGAACGAATGTAGAATTATTAAAATGAAGGATTCAATTTATGCTTTAAATTGATGCGCAACTCAGATAAAGTTACAGCAAATATAAAATAGTAATTAAAAAAAAAAATTAAATAAAAATAAAAATAAAATAAAAATCGTAAGTAAAAAGTAGTTAGTTAAAAATATAGACAATTTTTCATCGAGTGAATACTTTCGTCCGTAAGTAAAAAAATTTTTCTTTTTGATCAAATTTGAATTTTCCGATTGTTTTTTTCTAGGATTCATCTTTCTTTCAATTCAGTTATATTTTGTGATTCAAATAACGATGTTCGATAGGACGAAGAAATTGAAACCGCATTTGAGTTTTGTCTTCTTTTTTTCTTTGTAAGTTACCTTTCGTTTCCGTTCCTTTTATTCATTTTTCTAAAATGATCTTTGGAACTTTATACATACGTGACACATTTTGATCTTGCTATTGTATCACTAACTGCTTTTTTTCATATTTTCTTCGCACTATCCATCACTATTATCGGCGGAGGGGAGAGGAGCGGGGGGAGACCTACATGTCCGTATAGAGGACGTTGGAAAGAGTACGAAAATGCAACAATTTGTTTGAGGAAATTATTTGTTATGCTAAAGTAAAATAAAATGCTAAAGTAATGTAAAATAAAAGCTGCCATTATTCATTAACAAATAATTTCCTCAAACAAATTTCTACATTTTCGTACTCTTTTCTACGTCCTTTATACAGACATGCAAGTCCCCCCCCAAAGCCGTTGTCATTGTTAAAGTTATTTATTTGTCTTCCTCTTACATGTTCTTACCATTTTACAAGAACACAATGTAATTTTTCAGGACAACATAGGCAAACTACTCGATTCTGTCCCAATATTTACTTCATATTATATTACTACATATGTTACTGTAAACTTTAATCATTTCTTAATTGAAACTCATTTATAACGAGATAACTAATAAAGTATATTAATTTGCTGTTTTTACTTTAAAAAGATGTATAAAATAAACTGACACAATTTTATACTTTCAATGTAATTAGGATTATATTATTTCAATATAATTAACTGATTTTAATCTGATAGGTATTAAAGATGGCAGTAAAGGGGAAAGAAGCTAAAGAGAGAAAAATAAAGTGCAAAACACCAAAATGAGGATATGGGGATGCAGATGGCTGGTGGAGACAGCAAGCAAGATTCTGCAGGAAGGAAAACTCAAAGTAGGATAGATGTACAGCAGAGCCAAAATGGCGCCTAAATGGGACACATAGTTGCCGAATAAAAGAAAAAAAAATTTTCTTTGTAGAAAATGTATTAAAAGTAAGAAAATTAATAAGTACAAAGATACAAAGATACTGCAAAGAAATGCAAACTATATGCAGAAAAAGAATATAATAAGCCTAAGATAGACCAGCTGGCAAAGTTGGTAATATATCAAGTATATAAGGAATATACTAGAAGAAGTGGAGATAAACAGATGTTAAACGTCTGGCATTAATCTAACATAAATAAACTTAAATAGAGCCTAGCATGCTGCTCCCTGGAAAGGCCACAGGATATATTCAAGATTAATATAATAATCAAACAACATACAGAAAATTGGAGTAAAGCAAAGACTGGAGACTGAATCAGGTTCTAACCATAAATATGTCATTCATTAGTTCAGGATAATGGAAGAAATTACGTGAAACAAAAAAATCTGAGAATGGTTAATAAAGAAGCTCTAGGTTTAAAAAATGAGCAAGAGAGGCGAGAGAGTTGGCGTGCAATGAACTGTATGGAATGGAGACAGAGAGAAAAAAACCTCACGCATCAAGGGCAGTTAAGATTCTCTTTAATATTTTAAGGAACAAAGATTCAGCATCATAAGATAAGGAGATAACAGAAAAAAGAAGAGGCGCGTGAGACCAAGCATACTTTCTATAGGGTTAAGCAAAAGAAAATATGGAAAAAAGGATTCTTCAAATCCTTCAGAAAGTATAAGGAGACAAAAAAGAGCCTTAAACAGAGACATCCTTCAAATGAAAGAAGAGACATGGAAAAATTTCTGCAAGGAAATAGAAAATGTAGAGAAACTTTTATAAGGAGGTAACAAGTAAATTTAAACTCAAGGAAGTACCTATGGTCTTCTCCAGAGAGAAGACCAAGAAAAAAAAAGATAGAGGAACTTTTCAGGACAATGCTGAAATAGGTGCATTGGAGTGCCTATCAGGGGAACTGCGACAACAGTGCAATATTGCCGAAAGACTATTTGAGTGCGACAGGACTCCAGGCCTTCCAATTCGAGTCGAAGCTTGGAGAGACCCCTTTAAATACGCAATAAAATATTTAAATATGCACTTGAGAAAAATGGAGGAAATATTGAAATATTGAATGCTTTGAAATTGCAGAGTTGGGAAAAACGCGCTAATTTAGAAAATAAATAAACATTTTCTCTGAACAATAGAAAAGTGGTTCAAAGTGGTGAATTTCAATTATTCAGATCCTACGAAATTCGATGGGTACAGTAACAAAAAGGAAAAAGATTGTGAAATTTGGTACCAAATTTCAATGGTAAAACACGGAGGTAGACGCGTTATAATTTGGCGGTGTTTCTCCGCTCGAGGTATTGAGCAGTTGCGGCATAACATAAAACGAAATTACAACAATATATCGAAATATTAGAGAAAGATATGTCACCTAGTATATTGCAAACGACGATTACTGGCTAGATAATGTTAAAAACACGCGTCTTGCGCGGTGCAAAATTAAGTGAATCAGAATAATGTCAACGTTCTTAAATGGCCATCATAGGCTAGGAATTTAAATCCAATCAAGCGCATCTGGTAACACTTAATATTAAGCATTAGTGCGGAGAAATTTCGAAATATTACTCGATTATTTGAGAAACTCCAGAAAAAGAGGCAGTAATAAATAACCTGTTGAAATCAGAGCTTAAAACAGGCCTGAAAATAACTGTTAAATACTGTTACATTATGGTCTTGATTGAAATATGGATAACTGTTACGAAGAACTGAAATTTCTGTTTCGAAACTTCAATATCGGTCCTGGAATCGTTTTTTCGATCTTATACTGATCCTAGTCCGTTTTAACTGCGAGTGCCTGACTATGAACGAAGTCATTCTACTTGCGAGTGCCTAACTATATACGGACACATTTAACGAATATTGCTGAGAAACTCGAGTGCAAGGTTCAACAAATATTATCCAATATTAAGAAGGAAAAAATGAACTACTTAAATTATTTAAGTCAGCTTGTGTAATTTTGACTGTTTCGCCAACTCAAATTAGTGTGCACAAATTATTTTCTGCATTTAAATTTAACTTATCTGTACACTGGTCAAGTATGCCAACGAATATTATAAATTAGATTCTATTTAAACATGTCTAAACTAGATAATGAAAATTAAAATTGTTAATTGTAAAAAAAGTTTTGAGTTAAAGGTTAAAACGGACTTAGGATCGGTGCAAACATATAGGAGTAAAGAAATAACAGTCTTTAGGCCGATCTCCGATATATAAAGGACGATATATGTAATCGAAACCAACATCAACAGAAATTTTGGTCTATCTTGATTGCTTCAAGGATCGAAATCGATATCATAATTAAATTCAAGTCCTAGTGAAAATCTATGCCTAAAAGAATGCAGTTATCGATTCTAAAGATTGTTCCATAAAATATTAACTTATTATTTTCATTTCGCGTGGATTAATTAAGCCGATTTTCACAAAACTGTGCATAAAGTTGTACAATAAAAAAATATTTAGAATCGTAGCTCACAGCTAGCATAGGCATGGCCACTTAATCCAAGACACAGATCGATTTAAATGGACTTAAGTGACTCTAATATACATAAATATAAATTCATGCAATCTATGACAATCCTGATAAAATAATATAAAACAAAAGCTTTGTTTTCTGAAACAAAATTAAAATAAAATAGTTTTCTGAAACAAATTTTTGCATTTTCATGTTCTACTCAACGCCCTCTACGCGGTATGTAAGATGGTTTTCCCCCTCCCCCGCAGCCATTCTCCCAATGTCGTGATTGAATTAATGAATTACTGAATCAAAAGGCTGTCGTTGATTGATATGTTACTCACCGAATTTGTATACTCTACAGCTAAACCGGCAGCACATAGCGCAATCACATCCATCACAGAGTCACATAGCCAAATTGACATAAAGAGCCCCCAGACATAAAGACCCTTGACAGATCCTGCAAGCAGTCAAGGAAATTTATTTCTATTTGCTGTCAGAATAGCGGCATGTCAAAGAGAAGATTCCCGCAGAAAATTCTTCAATGATAACTGTACTAATGATTAGAGTTAAGATTTTCTTTGTATATTATAATATCTGAACGTTATTAATATAAACGATAAATTTATAATATTCATTATAAAATCTTCATAACGGGATGAAAAAAAATATTTTTCTGTGTTCATTCAAGGAAATTATATTAATCTGAATTTTGTGATTACTTTTATTTTTATTCTGTAAATTGTTTGTTTTAGTGAAAAGCTCAGAGTTTTCTCATCAAAATCTACATAAAATTTCAAGCAAATGGTTTAATTTCTTTGATGGGTGTCAAGCTATTCTTTGGCCGATCGGCTACTTTAAACTATATTGTGCACAAAATTGATTCTTTTTCTCTTCGTTAATCCAAATTATATTTCTTTGACATTATCTTTTTGTAAATATCTTTATATTCACGTAACCTTAGGTACCACGTATACTCGGGACCATTTTATTATTTCAGCAAGCTTTGCGAAGAATCATTAAAAATATTGTGTACATAACGATTTGTTTGAACTATTGTAATTTTTATACTAAATAAGATATTTTTGAAATTCTTTTTGTTTTATATTTCAATTTTTTTCCGTTTAATGGAAAAAATTGAGAAAAAAAATGTTATCGTTTCTTTCTCTTTCGCCAAAGGATCAATATTTGTATGTATTTTACAGTTTGTATTTTATATCTTACATTAATATGTATGCAGTAGCGGATCTTATCCCTTGCGGGGGATAATTTAAAGCTAATAATGACTAGAACTCCATTTCATTTTGGAAACCATACTGCTAAAGTAAATAACAATTAATTTCATAGAAAATTAATCTTTATTGCAAAAGCTTATATACTGCACATAATTGTAATGTAAAGAATATAATAACAGAGAAGTATGTAATCACTAATTCTAAGAATGTAAATGAATATTGTATATGCAAATTTATTATTTCATCATATAATCAAGATAGATAACGATATAGTCACTTTCAATTAGAATGATTAAGAAGTTCAACCGTTTCTCAAATGTAGTCTCCTTTATATTTATCTTTTGTTAGACTTTGAAAAAAGTTTCTTGTGCAAGTAATAATGGATATTGATAAAAATACATTGATTCAACAAAATTTTTAAACCTTTTATCCCGGTTTTCACATTAACAAGTATATTTTATATGATTTCAACAATCGTTTAATCACTTTTTTGACTTTTGGGGATCCCAAGTGCTTCAAGGTGCCCGATGTTTCTAGCGTCATTAGTATAGTGTATCAATTTATAGTATCATTAAATAAAACCGTCTCTGCGTGTATGCCAGGATAAATTGTATTGTCAAATTGTTCAATGTTGTATTGCATATAATTTACTGCATATAATTAGTATATATATAAATAAGAAATTTACTAGTAAATGTAAATTTATAAATATTTATAGATTTATATATTATTGCTATTTGTATATGTAAATTTATATTCTTTATATATATACATATATACATATACGCAAGGTGAGTCTCGTAACATGACGACATCAAATAACTCATAAAATATTTGTTGTACGAAAAAATGTTTCAGATAGAAATTGCATGACTTTCAAGGGGACATATAGCACTGTTACTGAGATATTAGCAAAAATATTTTTTTACTTTGTATTAGGAAAGACCGTTAATCTCAGTAACTATGTATTTTAGACCTTATTTGGTGCCATACTTTTTTATGTAGAATTCAACGCTTTATACGAATTCGGGATGAAATATTAACTATTCCATTTAAAAAATTGAAGGTGACCTTGATATCTTGATAAAAGAGCAAAGTAACATAAAATTAATTACAGTACTATATATCTCCCTGGAAGCCATGCAATTCCAATGTGAAACATTTTTTCGTACAACAAATATTTTATGAATTATTTGATGTCGTCACGTTACGAGACTCACCCTGTATGTATATATATATAGAATATGTATGTAAATCTACATTCTACAAGTGTTTCAGCATTTCCCAGTCAAACGGTGTCACCGTTATTTTAGAAACAAAATTGAGCTTTTTTACATGATACTCTTTCTAAAATTTTATATACAATAATTTATAAACAGAAACCTGACTTAACATATGTAAAATATGCACGAAAAAGGCACTGTCAAAATTTTATTTTTATTTAAAATATTTTATTTGATTTATAAGAAGAATAATTATTTAAAATAATATTTGAAATATTTTTTGACAAAATTTAGCCCAACTCTACTTGTACTTTACCTTGAGCTCTTTTTCCCAAAGATGTTTTTGCATCATGCAGCGAGTGAAGAAGCAATGATACTTTTGTTATCTAAAACTCAAAATTCAATCGCCTTTAAAATCACTGAAAAAATTTTTTTCATCACTAGATTTACCACGATCTTGAAGATTGAAGTCGTTTCTTTGTACTTCCTAAAATTTCTTAAAAAAGAAATTCAAAAGATCCTAACGTTTCGTCATTTAATCCTGATGTTCAAAGATCAATAAAATGACGAAAAGATTTTTCTGTAGCTTTTCTGTAAACTTTAAAAGAATGTTGTAAACAGGAGACTTCAGTCTTCAAGACGATGGTAAATTTAATCATGAAAAAAATTGTTTGATATTTTTAGAGGCATTTGAATTTTTACAACTTTTGAGAACAAAAGTATCCCTACTTTTTCACTTGCTACATGATGTAAAAATATCTTTGAAAAATATTAATGTAGAATATTACAGAATCTTACAGAATCACTAACAGACATGGACATGCATACATGCGAACAAATATAATAATCATTAACGACCTAACTATATTTACCTTGCTGCATATAGGAGGGCATGATCTTCCTCACAACTGCATTCGATGGAATCATCTTCCTAGAATAGTTCAATGAATTAGATTTCACTTGCTCAGAGACATGCATGAATGTTAACATACCATTTAATATTAAGACACATCCTGTAAATCTGCTACTAACGAAACGTGACCACTCTGCAAACGTGACCAAGACTTCTACAGGAATGATCGTTGATTACTAAAAGTTGATCACTTTCTTCAATAATTATACAATTTTATATGTTGTATGATCCGCACGTATTTAACAGGTGCGACACGCACGATGGTTCATACCTTATTGATCAAACTCAGCAACACCTTTCGGTCGCAAGCCTGGGCAACATCTTCCCCGCCGTTGCTTCACGATCTCTACCATTGGTCTGCCAGTTCCCCCACTAAACTGGTTCATGTGAGAAGCAGAGGTGGGATCTAATGTACATACATATGTATACTGAGTTGATCAAAAAGTAATTGCGTTTCATCTACGTCTATCTTAAAATGTAATTAGCTTTATTTTAAATTGCAGATTCATTGATATCTTCAATGCTCCAAGCTTGTTTTAGAAAAAGAAAATGCACGATCTTATTAACAATTCTTTGTTTGACGTCGATTTCAAAATAGAAAATCAAAACGGAACATATGCTTCGAAAAGAAGAAAACCGTTGTGCAAGCTTATAAAAATCTAATATGAAGAAGCCTTTATATTAGTATCAGAATTGGTTTGTTAAATTTCACTACTGATGAAAATATCAAATTGTTCTTGGAACTTTTTTTTGTTAAAAAGATAAGAACTCTTCCGAACATGTAATCATGAAGATTGCCTGAAAGATGGCAAAAGATTATCGAACAAAATGCTCAATATATCGTTTAATAAAGTTTTGTTCTTCATAAAAGATTTGCACACAAAAAAACGCAGTTATTTTTTGAACAATCTAATAGATAGCTGTACACGAAATCCGTATTAAAAATTATCTGTGTTCTTAATACACGTGTAATTTTTTATTCTTCCTTATTGCTATCTATTAGGATTCTATTTATACACAAATTCACTCGGCACTGGTTCGAATCCAGTGTTTTCCTTATTTTCCGATATCGAAAAAATAGGCACGATGTATCGAAATTTTTTAATAAATGTTGTAATGTACATATCCGTGAAATTAAAGTACATGGATATCTTCTCTGTTTATTTAACATCGCACAAATTAAGATCCGAATTCGTTCATTACGTGCCTATGTGTGTTTCATAGTATGAAATAGGAACCTCTATTGCGTCAGCAGAATTAAGTGATGGAGATGTCATATTAGGAGGGGAATAGAGGCCCGGGGATCACCAGTTGCCCAGGTCTGCCTGATAATAATCGAACGAACTGAACCCAGTTAAAGGTAGGGGTAGGAACTAGCTCTGCGCCACCTAGTGGAGAGAGCTTGAACTATCTCGACTATATACGTTGCCCCGTTTACTCTATAAGAGAGAAAATTACCACACTCCTCTAGCCTGTTGAATCTCTTCCCCTCCACGAGCCACGAGTTTGGCAATCAATAAGCTCTTCTCCTCCTCCAGGTCCTAATCGATTCTGCACTACGTGCAGCTATTATTACGCATACAGGTAACCTTCCTGCGAAATACCATGTTTTGTGAAATCGTGTTATACTCGACTAGACGCCAAAGAAAGGAAAATTACGTTCCGAAGAACTATTAAAAACAAACAATTTTTCAAATTCATTTTTATTAGGAATATTAGTATATACTACATATATACAGCACGAAACGTAAACGAAAAAGATATACATAAATATATATAATAAACTATTTTCATTTAATTATATAGTCTTCGTTTAACAATTTTCTTTATCGCTTCTTAATATAATTAAACAAGAACGTTTTTTTGGTTGAATATCATCTTTACTTTCGGAATTTTTTTCAGTAGTAAGATTTTGTGTATCTTCTTTTTTGCTTAAAAAAGCAGTAATTTTTGTTTGTTTGCTTCTCCTTACAAGGTCTTTTATTAATTTCATGATATGGAGATAAGCAATTTCCCAGCTTCCTTCTGAATTTTTGGCTTCTTTTAGCTGTGGAATCTGCATTCAAGAAAAATGATTCTAACTTTTTGACTGTATTTAGTCCTGTAAAATTATTAACTTCGCAATTTACACCAGTGCTACTATCCACAGGTTCAATTTAATTTGTTTTGTGGGTTCGCAAGTGTGATAGGTATTCGTGGTTTTGGCTGTGAATTGAATGTCGGTGAGGTAGAGGAAAGATAGTAAAGGAAAGCGTTTCGTCTCGAAATTGTCAATAGACTCATCAGTGGAGCTATATATTCCACCGATAACCCACGTAAATGGTAATATTTACATTGGCAAGGAGGTGATGTAGCATATAAAATAGCATAAATAGCATATAAAATACTATATAGATATAAAAATCATCAACTGCAAGTGGATACAGCGCACCTACGGATCGATGGAGCCCACCAGGTTAAGCGCGCAGCGTGCGGAGCAGCTCTAGGATGGGGGTGACCGTTTCCATGCGCAGCCTAGAGGCCCCTAACAACCAAGCGTCTGGGGGTAGAGGTCGCCATCAGCCCTACTGATGAGTCTGGTGGCTATTCCGAGACGAAACGCCTTCTTTTTACTATCTTTACCCTACCTCACCGACAATCAATTCAGTCATTTCAATAGGGGTGGTTTCTTTGGGATCTTAGAGAACTTATTCGAAATAAAAGCTGTCTGATTAGCCTTATCCACCAATTTATGCAAGGAATTGCTCTAGTCTGCGTACTAATCGGGACAGCAATAAATAATAAACAAAAATTAAAAGTATAATTTTTATTTAAATAAAATTAAAATAAAATTAAATAAAATCATTTAAATGATATCAGAAATAACTTAATCCATATTTTTGATTTTCAAGAAAGTGCTTATTTCATATTTGAATTAGATAAAACAAAAATAATTTTTTTTAAATTCTTATATCCGTTACATTGAATATGTAAAAACTAAGTGACAAAGTCACGCATATAATATCGTCATTTTTGAGAATCTTTTTTCGACAAATCTTCGTGATAAAAATACAAATATTGCATTTAAAAACAGTTACAAAAGTACAATAATAAATATTACAGCCAATGGGACGAACATGCTATTCTATTATTTCATTCATTGTCAGTGCTTCTATTTCTACTCTTTCATTCATTATCGCTGCGTTATGAAATAATACGAGAACTAAGTTGGAAGAAAGACACTGCGTACATAACATACTATCATTTCCTCTGTTTCTTTTCTTAAAATTTGTCAAAGTTTCATGATTTTATTTTGGAAAAAAGTCATAATTCATGAAAATTTTACTTCATCAATGATTACAGCGAAAAGTGAGTTATTTTTTAATTAATAAGAGTTGAATTGTTTTCAAGTATTTAATAAACATGCAAAATGAAAAAGAAAACATTTTAAACATAAGAAAATTTTATTATTTATTTATTTGTTATACTGTTCTATAAAAGATAAATAAATTTATATTTCAAGAAATAAGAAATTTTGTTAACAATTATAATAAAAAAAATTAAAAAGAATTAAAAATAATTGTTTATTAAAAATTCTTTCCTGATTTTAAACTTAAAATATTATGTTTTTTATATTTTCGTTTCCTGAAGAATAGAAAAGCATTAAACAAAATCCTTTTAGAATGTATGCTTTCTGTAGGAAACTTTAGCAAGTATACTTTCAATAGGAAATCTGAACCTATGTCTCTTTAAATATTTTAGAACTTGTCACGGTATGAGCCGTCTTCAGGTTCGGTCAAGGACCAAAATACAAATCAAAGAAAAATATTTTTACGTCAAGAAGCTACCGCGTAAAAAATCTATCTTGTTCTAATAATTTTTTGTGAAATCGTAAAATATAAGTTTAGTCTTGATCTGCTATCCCTACATTTAGTCTTGATCTGCAAAAATATAATTTACACCATATAATGTGTCCCTTTATACCAAATTTAGTAAACACATTCAACATACATCGATTTTGCAAGATATATAAAGATATATTCCGTAGATATGTTTATATCTTTCATTAAATTTTCATGAAATATTAAAGATTTATATTAAATAAGTAACAAAGTTTTGTTATTGTCATAATATTGAGAGGCAAGGTAGTTTATAGAAAAATTTCGAATAACATTCTAATTAATAAGCATAATTTTTAACTAATGAATTATAGAATTTATATTATTTATCATAACCAATGCACTGCATTGCATAATTATAATAAAACTGTTAAAAATTTAACATAAATTTGATTGTTTAACATTAACAATAATTTAAAATAGTTGAAAATTTAGTTAGTTGAAAATTGTTTTTAAGAATATTTTATAAAATATAAATCATTTATACCTAAATGTATTAATAATTTAAAAATTTTAATTGACTACATATTTAAAAGTTGTGATAAATCCGCGAAACAATAGAACTCTTTCTAGCATATACATATGTAGTGAGATAATTTCGGTTAGTTACTAGCTTCACATTTCGGTATTCAAAGTTGACAACAAGGGTTTGTAAAAGGGTTCCAAAAATCATATTCCTGGCGCATTCATTACTTGACCAACCTCGATCGTTTTACTTGATGTAATTCCCCAATTCACCGTTCTTTAAACGTAGAGTGCGCTAATAATTTCGTCGGTATTTCAGATCCCCGGCCACGAAACCCCATAAGATACTTGGTCTACTCATATACCTCGTCTGTGTCGATATTTTTCAAGTTACCGGCAGTTCAGCCAGGTACCAAACCGTACGTGATAGGAAGAGACTCTTATCTGAAGTTGCCGATTTACGCGAGCCAACGCTACCGGAAATATTCCAAGAAACTCGAGTCGGATCAATTTTTGAACAAAAGACGTGTGGTCAATAGTGAAGCGTATTTGCCATTCGGTATCGGACCGAAGATATGGAGTGAGTCTCGTAACATGATGACATCAAATAACTCATAAAATATTTGTTGTACGAAAAAACGTTTCAGATAGGAGTTGCATGGCTTCCAGAGGGACATATAGCACTGTGATCAGTTTTATGTTATTTTGCTCTTTTATCAAGATGAAAGTCGCCTTCAATTTTTCAAATGGAACAGTTAATATTTCTTCCCGAATTCGGATAAAGCGTTGAATTCTACATAAAAAAGTATTACACCAAATAGGGTCTAAAATACATAGTTACGGAGATTAACTTTTTTACGTTTTTTTTCATACAACGTAAAAAAATATTTTTGCTAATATCTCAGTAACTATCAGTGACATGATAGTTCATTATAAGAGGAAACCTGGGAAAGTTTGAAATAAAGCACAGGAGTAATCAAACATTAGCCAAGAATAATACACAATTTTCTGGTCGCGACCGTTTCAATTATAATATCTTCACGTGTCTGCAACTACGGAACATTAACCGAGTACGTATACGAGCAAACGTATGTACGTACATAAGGACAGTTTATTTATTAATCTATTAATTGGTAGATAAAATAGCAAGAGACAGCGAACATGACGTAAATACGTAGCTGTAGAGTAACAGTACTTGTTAGAATAACAAGTCACTTATCTCTAATCTGTAACTAGATAAGATGCGTTCTAAAGAATACTGCTAACACGATCATCGCACGAATAGTTCGCGTTCACAGTTGTTGCCAAACTCTCTGCGTTCACTCTTCTGTTTTTCTTTGTCAACGGACTAAACGTAGCCGGTGATCGTTTCCTGCAATTATCCAATCTGCCGAAACTAGTGGATAACTTCTTCTGGAAAGTGAGCGAGAAAAGAAAGAGGCTAATGCTGATCTAGTTGCCGATAAGAGGTTAATACCTGATAGAAACGCGAAATGACTCATCTGGAAATAGACTGGTGGTCGACAATCGCGGCCGTTTTTACCGTACTAGCAGTGGTTTACTACTGAGCCATTCGTAACTTCGATTTCTTCGAGAAACGTGGGATTCCGTACGTCAAACCGATGGTGTTTTTAGGAGGCTTGTGGGAGACATTTTTCCAACGACTCTCGTTCGTCGAGCGTAGAAAAGAGTTACAATATGGATCCCGAGTCAAAGTACGTCGATGTCTTCGAGTTCGATTCGCCTCTGCTTGTGATTCGAGACCTCGACCTGATCAAGTCCATCACCATGAAGAATTTCGACCACTTTCCAAACCATAGAATGACTTTCGATCCGGACCTGGAGCCTCTCTTCTCGAACAATCTCTTTTCCCTGCACGACGGAAGATGGAAGGAAGTACGAAACATGTTGTCACCGGCCTTTACGTCCAGCAAAATGAAATCCATGTTCGTGTTGATGTGTAATTGTGCCAAAAAATACGGCGATTATTTCGCTTCTTTGCCTGTCGATCAGTCGAAAGAGTTCGAATTGAAAGACGCGTTCAGTAAGTACACCAATGACGTCATCGCAACTTGCGCGTTCGGCATTGACGTCAACTCGATGAAGAATCCAAAAAACACGTTTTACGTGTACGGCAGACAGGCAACCAACTTTGGAATATCGCAAGCTCTCAGGTTTTTTGCGGCGAGGAAGTTCCCGTAGTTATGCCGATTGCTCGATATCAAGATACTTAAGCAGGAAATCGGCGACTTCTTCAGAGAGTTGGTAGCCAGTACGATAAAACTCCGAGATGAAAATGGTATCGTTCGTCCAGACATGATTCAGCTGATGATGGAAACCAGAGGGAAATTGGGGTCAGACAAAGAGTTGACCATCGACGATATGACCGCTCAGGCGCTCATCTTCTTCTTCGCTGGATTTGAAGGCACCTCTACTCTCATGTGCTTCGCCGCTTACGAGATCGGCATCAACGACCAGGTACAGAAAAGATTGCAAGAAGAGATCGACCAGGTTTTGGAGGATTGTAAAGGCCAGGTCACGTACGAGGCTATCAACGGCATGAAGTATCTGGAGGCTGTCATTCTTGAGAGTTTTCGGATGTACCCAGCGGCGATCGGTAGCGACAGAGTCTGCGTGAAACCGTTCGAATTACCGCCACGCGTGCCTGGAGCGAAGCCGTACGTCGTGCAACGAAACGACGTCGTGTGGATACCGATCTATAGCATTCAACACGATCCGCAATACTACTCGGAGCCAAAGAAATTTAATCCTGACAGATTCTACAATTCGAAACAGTTGTCCAACTCTCTCCCGTTCCTAACATTTGGAGTGGGCCCCAGGATGTGCATCGGCAACAGGTTCGCTCTGTTGGAGACGAAAGTTTTACTCTTCTACATTTTCGCCAAGTGCAACCTTACACCATGCGCCAAGTCCTCCATACCGTTGAAACTGTACGCGAGGGGACTCACCATAATACCGAAAAACGGGTTCTGGCTGAAAATCCAGCCGAGAAACGCAAAGAAAGCGGATTGAGAAGATTGCTATCCCAAAGACGACCATGCTTATCGAGAAGATTCCCGACAGACATCTGGACAATTAGGTTACGTTGCACTGTACTTGCAATATCGGTTGCTGCAGCTTCTTTGATTGTTTCTTCGTGGCAGCAACGTCGAAAGCGAGTCTATGACCGATTTGTTTTCATTCATTTTGCAATTAGTTGTAATATGCTACAATGGAATGTGATATACATATATAAAATGTAAAGTTGCAATATATAAATCGGAAGCATCTCTTGTTCTAGCCCGTAAAATGTATGAATTACGCATATGTACAAAAATGGTCTCTTGCTGGAAATATTTCGGACATTTATTCAATTTCTTCAATTTATTCTAAATGCACAAATTACGAATGATTATTCGCACATTTTCGAGAACAAGATGATATTTATTTATATATATTTTCCTTTTTTTTTTTACTGACCTCTGTTGCACTAGGAAAATTGTTAATTCTCACATGATCTCGCAGAATCTGCGAGAAATAGCCATGAATTTTGTGAAACAAGAAAAATATTTTCGTGTTAAAATAAGATAATAATCTTCCATAGATTTCTCCTTTCTACACATTTTTACGAATATTTAATATATTGCTTATTACGAGAAATATGTATATGCGTTAAATGTAGACTTGTTACAATATAATAAAATGACTATTTGAAATAAATATACACTGACTTTGGACAGAAACAAATAGAAAATAATGATCATTAAACAAATTAGAAAAATAATGACCATTATCTCCATTTAATCATCTAAGCGTTATCGTTCTCAGAAGAAGATAACAGTATGTTGTATTCTCTATAAATTTTAAAAATTTTGAAACAAACAACATCATCCTCGTACTGCTTTTGAACAATATGTATGTTCGTTCTTCCTGAATATTAACAAGAGTTTATTTTCTTTTCTTTTTATTTATTCGTAAGATACTTTCAAATCTTCTCTGATTTTTCTGATTTATTGATTTATTTGAACACTAATTTGTGTACATGCGTCCTTCCAACCTTTTCTTATACTAGTGTTCGAAAAATTCGAAAAAAAATTCTATTGGCGACACTATAGTGATATTTGTCTACCATCGTGCATTCATAGCAACATATACGTTAGTATGAATGTGTTCGGTGGTCGGATATGATATAATATACCTCTTATTTTTTGTTCATTTGCAATGTATGAGTCATGCGAAAGCGTATCCATAAATGGATAACGCTAGTATTGGCAATGTTTTGTGAGTCATTTTGAAAGCTAAGCTCGACAATATTCATTTGCTAATGTCGTAAACAACGATATGAGACTGAGCAAAACATATACATGGTGCTGAATCGAATTAAATCTTTTCGAATCTTAATTTCATACATAGCGGAATAAAATTAGTCGAAGCGGCCACGTAGTGTATTACAATAAAACTGTAGCAGGAAGGCTGTCACCATTACAACAAGTAAATTAACATTCTTTGTACATAGATACGAAATAAGTACTTCCATTTATGGGCAAAAGATGACAAAGGCTGTTTTCGTTGCATCTAACTTTGAGAGATATCGGATAATTTATCTACATAATAACACAGCAATTCGAAGTATTACACGTGGAATAAAAGCAATAATCGCCCATAGAAAACAGACGTGATTTCCCATTTTTTTTTTTTTTTTTTTTTACTAACAATAAGTTACGAGTCGAACTTTACAAATAGAGTCGCGCTCGAGTCAAACAGTCGTTTCATTGAAGTATCCGTTCGTATCGTATCGACAATTTTCGAATTTCAATGAATTGCAATATACAATAATTGCTCCACGCCAATGAACGGATTTAAGCGCGTTATAAAGTTAGTGGTTTGACGAAGAACAAAATTTGTGCAAAAAAATTTTCAAGTGTCCGTGTTGAAGTCGTACATGAAATCAAACATCTAACATCTACATGCATAATACTTTTAGGTAATATCTTCGTTTTACGTTTAATTGCAAGGAACAACGCTGGCGGAAACGGCGGAGAAACAATAAGATCATTTCCTCGGCTCGATGGCCAGCCAGAATCCGTTTCTCCCGGTGACGTTAAACACGCCTTTCTCAAACTGCAACGGAGTGATCGTTCTCGGCGCGAGCTTGATGTTGCATTTGGCGAGAACGTGAGAGAACAACACTTTCATTTCCGTCAGCGCGAATCGGTTGCCGATGCACATCCTCGGCCCAAGACCGAACGGCATGTACGCGCCCGAATTGGCGACCGTCTTGTTACTGTAGAATCTATCCGGGTCGAATTTCAAAGGATTCTCGTAGTATTTCGGGTCTTGGTGGATCCCAGTCACGGGTATCCAGATGCTCATCCCTACCTTGACGGTGAACGGTTTGTCGCCGGGTCGCGCCGGCGGCAGTTCGAAATCTTTGACGCACATCCTTTCTATCAACGTAGCGATTGGGTGAAGTCGTAAGGTTTCGTTGATCACCGCGTCTAGGTACTTCATCTCGTGTATCGCGTCATAAGTCAGCTCACCGTTATTATTTTTCAACGTCTCGTCAATCTCCTGTTGCAGCCTTTCCTGAACATCCGGATTTTCGGCCAACAGGTGCGCTATTATGCAGGTTTGCGACGAGACGGTGTCGAAACCGCCGAAGAAGAAGCTGAACGCGTGATTCGCCATATCTTGCACGGTCATCTCTTTCCCCGACTCTCTTTTCTTGTTATTGTCTATGAACAGCTGCAAAATGTCCGACCTGCGATCGCCGGTCCGTTGCCTGATTTTCACCGTCTCTGCCACTTGGTCGTAGAAAAATTTGGCAATGTGACTATCCACGATCTTGAGTTGCAGTAGCTCTGCTAACCACGGAGCGTTTCTATGTACCAACATTATCATGGACTTCTTGAACGTCGCCAATGTCGTGCATATTCTACCGTACACGTAGAACACGTTGTTTGGTTCTTTGATAGAATCGATGGACACGTTGTAAACGCAACTGGCGATCACGTCGTTCGTGTATTTCGTCAACAGACTCTTCATCTCCGTTTCGCGTTGCTCCTCCGGCAGATTTGATAAATGCTCGGCGAATCTGCTCGCGCATTCCGACATCAGTTTGAACATGGTTTTTATCTTGCTGGAGGTAAACGTCGGTGACAGCATGTTCCTGTGATCCTTCCACTGATCACCGTTCAGCATAAATAGCATTCCTCCTAGCATGGGATCCACTTTTCTGTTCAGCTGCGGGCGATGGTCTGAAAATTGTTCAGCGTTCTTCATGGTGATGGCCTTGATCAGATCCAGATCGCGCAGCACTATTATCGGCGTGAAAAATTCATAGAAACCGATGTATTTCGCTTTGGGATCCATTTGATAAATCTTGACAACAAAATCCGGCATAGTGATCTGTCGTCTGGCGAACGATCCCATGTTTCCAAACAGCGGCGTCGGTGGAACGTGCACAATGCCATGCTTTTTGAAAAAATTGTGATTCCTCGTAATAAAGTAATAGAGGGCAACGCCACCAACGACAAAGCGATTGGTAGGTAGTCCATCATTGTGTATCCACGGAGTACAGCGGCGAGTGACTGTAATAAAGTGACGATGCTCACTCTGACAGCTTACCAAATAGACTAGTGGTACGAAGAGTCGCCAGTGAATGAAAACCGGTTGTACACAGGGACGGTGTGCAGGAACGTATGAATGTCTTCCAACTCCCTCCCAGTTTACGCCAGGCTTCGCTCAATCACAATCTCGTTGTCATTCGGCTAACATCGCTTATAATCAGCTTTATCGTACGTGATAGCTCGTCGACCGCTAATATATATCCATATATGGGTACAATATATATGTATATCCATATACGGGTACGTTCGCTTGAGGAGATACTATCTCGATACTAGTGAATTTCTCATTCGTTCAAAAGTCTTTTGCGATGTTCTTTCAAAGCGTCCGAATATAAAAACAGCAACATCCTGGTTAATAAATGAAGAAAAAAAATTATTCAGCATCTTCTTTGTCAACGTCTCATAAACGTGTCTTATTCTTAGATAAAAGTTAAATGGTTTCAAAGGTAGAATTAACTGATAATTGTTATTTTTTAATGTTGATGCATAGAAGACGCTTTTAACATCTAGGTTTAGGTTTTAGATTAGAAAAACTTTTTAGGACGTTTTAGGTAAAAAAAACGTTTGTTTTTGTAAAACATTACTCGGTTCAGCTAGTCGAAAGCTGTGTAAAAAAAGTATTGAACTGTTTATATCAGAAAATTATCAATTAAGGAGATATTTTAATTAAAATAATTCAGAATAATAATTACAGAGTATCGAATTTATTAGTAATAACATGAGGCTAATTATTTACTGCGATTGGAATAAAATAATTGCTTATGTCACTACTGGACGACAGTGTTCAAAGTGATCACTTTTGTAATCTAATTCTTAACGAATGTTTATTTCTACATCCTTCAACATGTCTTCAGCGGTTGCTGGTCCATTTCAACGTATCAACGTAGATTTTGTCTTTTAAAGCCGACAGACGAAAAAAAAAAGGGGGGTTCTGATGGGTTCGAATCTGGTAAACGAGATAACCTGAGTTTTATCCGATTTTAAAGAGTACAAAATTTGACTTTGACAGAATCTCACACTGCAATATTTTAGCTGAATCATCTCTTGTTAGCGCAAGGATATTAAACATGTGCTCTGAGTCATAGTCGCTCGAGTCGATACGCCTTTCGGCCGGAGGAAATATAAATAGCTGAGCGTCCAAACTGACCTTGAGTTGAGTTCATCTTGTAGTTTCTTGCTCCTTGCTCCGTCCATCCAAATGAAATGGTAATTTTCGATAAAACGTTTTTCAAGAAACGTCAAGCAAACGAGTAGACCAGTAACGAGTAACGTGCAGCATTGATCAACGTTTCATTTTCTTTTCGAGTCATTTGTCAAATACATACAAATCATTTGTCAATACATAAATTTAGGTTTTCAAACCTAAGGAAAACTTCATGATAAAAGAGAAAAGAAAAGGAAGGAAAAAAAGGAGAAAAGAAAAAAGTCGATAGAACGGAAGACGAGGAAGAACAAGCATGTTGAAGCGAAAGAGAAACAATGCGACAAAGTCGAGTTTGTTCAAATTTGATTCTACTCTGTGTAGGAAATAATTTAACACAGTATTTCCCGTTAAGAAGAAAACGTATATTTTATATTTAATCTGACGACTCGCTCGGACGTGCGATCTCGGCAACGTTCTGCAAAAGGAATGCCGCCTGGCTTCGTGCTCTAATTCGAATATCCTCCTCGGTCCAACCCTTGTCCAGATATCCTAGCTTGGTTTATATGTCTCGATTATACATCGGAATCGGCCCATGGTTCTTAAGCTTGAGTGGCCTCTTCTACGAAATAGGCGAAGATGTCTTCCCACGCCTAGAAACGGGTGGCCTGGTTAACATTCGCTCACATCTGGCGCAGTCATTAGTCGAACTGAACCGAAATATATATCCTTCCAGGAAATACATCCTAATAATAACTCAAGAGCCTCTTTCTTTCTCTCTTCCAGTCTTCCAGTCTATCTTTTCGGCACTTGTGTCTCGATTATTTCTCCTTCGCTTTCCAAATATCTTCCTCCTTCTCTGCATCTCAATCTCAAATTCTCTTCATATACGATTTCAAGCATAGTAAATAATTGTCCAATATAACAATTCTCCATCAAAGGTTCAAACACCAAAAGAGATATTATTTGCCTCTAATTGCCTGTAATTCTGTGTCACGAGTTAGTGTTCGGAATATAAAATCGTAAAATTCAAAGTAGACATTTTAGACAGATATTTAATATTAGAATAATAAATTTAATTGATAATTGATAAAATTATGCTGTGGACTTGGATAAAAGATTAAAAACAATGCTTTGGTTCGACACACACTTTATAATTAACCGATTAGTTTTTCTTTTTTTTTGTAGAAAGAACTGTGTTATGGTCGTGATCTGCTCGACAGAGAATCAGCACGCGTTACAACGTATTTTTGGTCTGATGAGTCATACCTTACACACACGTACATACGCTTCTATTTAATCTAGGAAGGTTTGACAATATGATTGTTTTTAGTAGTATAAGATAGAAGTCGCGATTTGTAGCTGTAGAGTTTTAACAATAATTATGAGTGAGACAGATTTTAAACAACAATGTTTTAAACAAGTTAGTGAACTGGTTTTTAATCAAAATAAACGAAGATTGAGTTTAACATAGAATGAATGTGAGTACTAAAATAAAAATAATAATGTAAATCTATATATCCTTAAAACTTAGTAATTTATTGAATGTTGAAATTGGGAACCTGAGTTCTCAATAAATATTCTCTTCAATGAGCGAATAAAAAAAATTTATTGTTTGAAAAAGTTGATTGAAACTATTAACGTTAATTTCTTTACCGTCCTCATCAGTGTTAAAAACAATAACGAAGAAAATTTATTGAAATCTCTGGTTATTGGTTCATTGTTACATTGTCATTGATTATATATTTCATTATGGTAAATAATACATGTCGTTTGAAAGGAAGGAACTTGCTGCATGGTGTAATTATATATAAACTATACCAGCAGAAACGATTGTTCATAAGACGACTATCTGTAAAAATTGATGATATTATACTTGCAATGTTGATAAAAAAGCTGTTTTTTTTCCAATTTGAATGTTCACGACACGATGTTACTAAAAACAGAAAAAAATATATTCGCTGTCATAAATTTGCCTATGTTCTTTCCTCTAAATCGCACATTTAATAGATAAGTTAACGTAATTTCACTGTGTGAAAGCTAGCACTTTTTGCACAATTTTTTCCTTCATAGCATTTTTTCATTTTAGTAATTAACTATCTACTACTGATGAAATTGATTCTCATGAACACATGCAATTAGTTTTGTCATTTATTCCCTAATGTAATTCGTTTTAGAATTACGTATCAATCAATTAATGCAAGTAACTGCATTTAATATAAAATAAATTGCATAATATACTTTTTTCCTTTTGTCTTGTTCCTATTGTTGCATGAAGTTCATTAATTCTTTAAACGAATTGAATAAGAAACATATGAATAACAAGAAATATGATGTATATATGTAGATATTCCAATATATTAGGAAAATAAGAGAAATAACGAATGTGCTACATTTCTACAGAAAGTTAGATTAAGTTACTTTTACTTAAAATTATTGATCACCGTTAAAATTTTTTAATTTGTTGTAAAACTTTTGCTCTTGTCATTGTTATTAAATTAATTTAATGCAATAGTACCCAAATAAATTCAGAAATATTCATTCCTCTTGTAAAAATAGCACCCACAAATGTTTTTCACATATATGTCACTTCGTATTAAAAAAAGAAAAAAACATTAATTTTAACAAAATATATAAATAAAAAGAATATTTAAAAATTTGTATCAATACAATATTTAAAGATTGTTGATGTTGGAAATAGTATACATACTTCATCATTCAAAGTAATAATAACTACATGATATTGAGTCATTCAAATTTTAAAATGTTATATATAGCTATAGGTATACATACCAAAACATTCTCCTCTCATTCATATAGTATTAATTATATGCGTCTATTATATGTGTTAACGCAAGAATATTAAACGTGCTTGCAAAATATTGTCAATATTTTTGATTCATTCCAAACCAATATTATCCTGAGGTGGTCTGGAAATCATTTTCATTAATGCAACCTGAAAAATAACAAATACACTTTGCCACAGGTATTAGAAGATTTATTTGTAACTCTTGTATATTTATGTTTACTCTGTGAAATTGCTATGTAAGTATAGCTCGATTGTAATATTATGTATACAAATATTTCGATATTTATTATGAAATTTTATTAATATGAAATTTTTTATATTCTTTAGTTATCAGATAAAAAATGCAGTGAAAAGAAGTTCATTCGAAGTGGCCATCTCCGAGAAAAGTATCATTATGCACAGTAAACTGATTAGAAACTTAATAATAAAATTGGTATATATTTTACTCAATATACGATATTTCCGCAAATCATATACGTGCAAATTATTTATATTTACTTATTGAATTTAAATATTACTGTCCAAGTATTTTTACATTGCATACAAGCAGATTACACTGCATATGCTTATATATTAATTTATTCTTTTCTTGAAAGTAGATTAAGTGTCTGAAACACAATTTTTTATTCATCTAAATATTAAAGTTTAAGTTAGCGTCAATATATGACGCACTAGTCATATTTAAAGTAGGTAGTATGTTTCGAGCTGAAAACTTTGAAATACAAAATCGGATATAGAAATATAATGATCTTTTATCCTCGAACACTGTCAATTGTTTCAACTAACACAAAATTCAAGGCACAGGATGGCCTACTGTGACTGTATATATAGATACTCGAAGAAGAAAATGTTAGATTCCAAACTTTAAACAATGGTTAATTTGAGATTTAAAACAATAATTAAGAAATAAAGTTGCAACGGTTTTTGATGAAATGATTGACAAAATAATAACAAATCTCTAAACCTAGACTAGAACAGAATAATGGAACACACTTCACAACAACCAAAAACTATAATCAAGAAAATACTGGCAGAAATTATTACATTTAATTAAATTAGAGAACCTTACCTTATGTATTATTTCGTTTGTTACATATCTACAATTTGACATTTGTTCCGTATGTTTTTTGTAACATCCAGAGAAACGGTTCTAATTAGCGTATAATTCATCATTTGTTATTCCATCGACTCATACACAATTTCTCCGCACCATGTATATTCTGCAACGTGTCCACCATTTTAATTCTTGTTCACAGAAGAATTCTGTGTTCTCTTGTTCAGAATTGAATTCAGCATTAGTCTTTCTCCGTACGAGTCCTTTTCTGTCAGAACGAAAAGTATTGAATTTAGTCACCATCAGAGAATAATAGTGTTTCTGGTAAATAGGTTGCAGATTCATACTTTAAAGAATTATTTAGTTAATTAATAAATGTGGCAGAAAGTTATTTTATACGCAAATAATGAAAAACATTATACTTTGATTATTTTACATATTTTTTTTATATTATGTGCATCCTGCGCAATTTTGCATTATGATATATCATATAAATACTTCAATATCCGCAGTCTACTAATGAATTTATAAATAAACGTACTAATACATTTTTGACAATATAGCATTCTGAAACGTCAGTTTTTCTAGATCATTAAGTCTTGAGATCTCTCTTTACAGATTACAATACATAATTCCGTATACATACATATATACATATATATATATATGTGTATATATATATATATATATATATATATATGTGTATATATATATATATATATATATATATATATATGTATATTTTTTGTATTTTCTACTAGTTAAAGTCACAGTTATATACAGGATATTTCAGAATTATGCTTATACGCACGATGAAGACTATTTAATTGTAGACTCTTAATTCTAGATTCTTGACTCTATTCATAGATTTATCGACAACAGTTAACGAAGTGTCTGAATAAAAATCACAAAAAATTAACTTCTTAATTGCTTATATTTATTTATTAATATAATTATTCAATATTATATTTATAATTATAAATATTTATTAATTAGCTATTAATTGTTTATATTTTTCATTATATAAGATTTATTCTATGTATTGTTTGTTACTTATTCTCTGCTTTAAGTATTTGTGTGTACATCCTAGAAAATATATTATATTTATCACATAATTATCGTACATTTATATCATTTCAATTATCGTATACGTATATCATTTCAATACATAATATATATTACATGTTATAAATGATAGGATTATAAATGAAATTATAAAGGAATAGAATTTTTGATGTTCAAAAAAATAGGTTATTCTAATATCACTAACAGTAAATAAAATCATATAAATATAGTACTATGATAATTTAAAGAGAAGGAAAGTGATGTTGGATTCCGTGTAGTGGAGTCAACACGCTTATAATTTTGAAGAGTTTATTCCTTGTTCGTGGTCGTATATGATGTAGGATGATATAGAATGATATAGAATGTTTTATGCTAGGCTCAGCTATACTATGCTATTCTGTGATATTCTAGTCTGTCTCTCTCTACTGTAGTATTCTGCCTCTCTATTGTAAAACATGTCCTTATATATATTTGGTTATCATCCTCAAGTGAAAGGGGAAGGAGCATGGATGACCAAGTATTGGATCTTGCCCTTATGACTAAATATTCACATTTATGTGGACTGTTGCTAGCTCGTTGTCAGTATTTGCATAGATCCAATATTGTCTGAGTTGATCATCCAACAGTGATTTCCACTTCGCAATTTATTACATAATCTAAAAACTATTTAAAATAAAGTGAATAATGTACATATTTTAAAAGTAGAAGCTGCAGACTTAAAAATGAGTTCATTAAGTTTTTTATTATACGATTCAATAAAATTAAGTTTATTATTATATGTTAATTTATAAAAATTATGACAATTTCAACATTTACTGTCCCACTATTAATGGGAGTCACAATTTTTATTTACTGCGAATGTATCCGTTTATTCTACTTACGATTATTCTTTGACGAAAAAGTATATTG